>CM065815.1:76631857-77831857 GCA_033398695.1 Orobanche coerulescens | reverse complement strand
AATAATTACATACCAATGAAAATACTAAGTAAGAATACAACCAATGTAATCTTACCTCCATAACTTTACCAACTCGTGATAATAATTACCAAAACTCACATCTCGTATTCTTTCAACAACACAATAAGCTCATACCAAAATATCTGTATTGTATCTCCACAATACCCAAGGTTCTCAAAATATTATCATAACTCACTGTTACGAAATCTACTAACTATGTCCAACCTAATCTGTCGGGTAACATGATCACATCTCAACACGATAATCGATTGTCCATCAAAAGACAAATACCGTAGGAAAATACGGAACATACCTCAAGATATGAAATGCCACGATGAAATCACGTCAGTCTAATCCAAGATCAGATCAACACAACAAACGGAAATGGTCCTAACATAAGATCTACAAATGCATACTCATATGACAACGTCAATATGCTCACATCAATAACAGCAATGTATACTTATGGCAAACCCATAATATACATATGCACAATAACATCACATGGTAATCTAATAATCCAGCGTTCACTGCCTAGATCCCACGATGATCCCGTCAGACCAACCAGTGGTGGAAAAACCTATCATATGATCCAACGCACGCTAGCATAGATCCCCCGATGATCCCGTCGGACCAACACGAGGTGGACATACGACAACAATGCACAAATGCATATAAACAACATTACACAAATGTATGACGACAATAATACACAAATGTATCACAACATGCTCGACAGGAAACGACAAAAATGATTCTAGTACTTGCCCCGAGTCCTTCGAGAGCAATCTCGATGTCTAAACCATCAAGATCCATTATTCTGAATATTCGACGATCCAAAATATCACGGACGGTAGATAATTCACATCTTCGTCTATACCACAATGTATCCTCGATACCAAGTATACTAACAACAAATGTAAATCATATACATTATGATTTAATGCCCAAAACTCGAATATAACTTATAATCCCAAATCTCCTATGATTACGATTATAAATATTGCTATACGAATTATAAACGAATGAAACAGAAACCATTCATTAAATATTATAAACTGAGCAAGTAATAACTTACCTCGATACCGATGAAGCTGTTACCAATTCCTTGTCGTCGTCTACGAACTCCTCAGCCCCGACCAAAATAATCTACGAACATTCTCGAATACGACCGCAAAGCATGGTTCTAATCACCGATCAATAATCTCAACCTATTACAATAATCGATAAACAACAAGTTCGATAACAAACAACAATTGATATAACCATTTCACAAACCCAAAGGCTCAACAATATCTCAATTAACCACAAGTCTGATCAATCCAACTTAAACGATCATGAATTCATAACCGAAACAGGATATACTACACTGCCTGTTGACTTAGCGCACGTGAATCACTTAACGTAGCGTGCGCTAAGTCGCTTCCGTTAGCGTGCGCTAGCCAGTAACAGTAGCGTGCGCTAATGACATGTAGTTGCATGCATTTCAGATACCGATCAACATATGGCGATTATCAAGAACAATAAGTGATTCTAAACCATGTTCATAGCTATCAAAACAACGAAATTCGATATCCTTTAACATATAGGTAATCATCCAACTCTTAATCCAATTCATATATTCACATATCATCTTCTTCCTAAAATATCAACATCATGAACACCAAGAACCCTAACAACACTTCCTTAATCTAACATTACAGAGATTAATCATCAACAACGACATCAACATCCACAAAGGATTAGAAGGAATAACCAACTTATCTCAAGAAAACAAACTACACAATTCAAACCACAAGAATCATGTCAATATTCATATATTCACAACAATATAATCATAATCTGTTAATTCATCTCATAATCATGCTTGTCAACTTGTTTATGTAATAATCATCAACTCAATAACATCAACATTCAATCCAAAATGAAATCCAAAGGTGAAGAGTAATTACCTTTTTGAAGGAATAGATTGAATCCCAAGTTTGAATCCGTTTCCAATCAATTCCAAGCTTAATATTGTCATGGATGATTAACTCCACCATAATCCAGTGTTTGGAACTTCAAACATCTCTTTAAGAACTCTCTCTATCGGTTGCAAGGAGAGAATGGACGAAATGAAGAATAATGGCCAACTACACATATATATATACTGACTATTATTAGCGTGCGCTAACTGTCATTGTTAGTGCGTGCTATCGTAGTCTAGAGGCTACTGCCTTACTGCATATAATGAGTTACGTACGCAATGTCCATGAAATAGCGTACGTAATTTCCTCTATCTAGCGTACGCTAGTGCTCGATCATAGCATGCGCTACTCATAGTTGACTTGTTTGTTTGTATGCTCCGAAGACGGGTCCACACGCCGACAGCTCTGACAAGGATAAGATTCCTTTTGGACCGATCTGATGTTAGCGTGCGCTAACAATATGCGTTAGAGTGCGCTAACCCTTCACAACAAACAATCGTTGACCCGTCGGCACATGCGCCGAAAGTGGCCGGGTCCACACGTAGATTCCTTCCGATCTGGTCTGTACTAGCGTGTGCTATCCTTTACCATTAGTGTGCGCTAAACCTGTACGATAGCGTGCGCTAGGCTTGAATATTAGCGTGCGCTAATAAGGCTACACTTAGCCATTTCAGCTATTCTTGTCCAACGTATTAACATACTATATACGAACATACAGCATACTGAATACGTATACTCAACACATTATATCCTCAAATGCAATTGTCGACCAAATACGACAATTATACCAATACTAACATCTGAGTCCTTCATTTATTTTATCCATACTATACAGATTCCACGCTGTCCAATATAACTTGGATAAAATAATATTAAACAACAGTAGTAGAAATTCCGAATACTACAAGACTAGACTCCAAAACCAATAATCATGCACGCCAATGATCACAAGATTACCGAATTCACAAGAATGATAGTGTGCTGCCTTGAGTCGGCTAACACGACGACAATAACTCACGGATGGGAACCATCCTCACCGGTCCCAATTCAATACCTCAATTACCTTTGGAATGGATAATCAATAACAATGATATCACGGATGGAAAATGCCCTCGACAGTCCCAATTGAATACATTGATTTCCTTAGAACGGTCAATCGATAACAACGACTCAACGTATAGGAAATGTCCTCGACAGTCCCAATTTAATACATCGATTACATTAGAACGGTCAATCGATAACAATGACTCAATGAATGGGAAATGTCCTCGACAGTCCCAATTCAATACATCAATTACCTTAGAACGGTCAATCGATAACAACGGCTCAATGGATGGAAAATGTCCTCGACAGCCCCAATTCAATACATCAATTACCTTAGAACGGTCAATCGATAACAACGACTCAATGGATGGGAAATTTCCTTGACAGTCCAAATTTAATACATCGATTACCTTAGAATAGTCAATCGATAACAACGACTCAACGGGTGGGGATGTCCTCGGCAGTCCCAATTCAATACATTGATTACCTTAGAACGGTCAATCGATAACAACGACTCAATTAGAACAGATGTCCCGGTGCCTTTAATTGACCACCAGAAACAGAGATGATAATCGAATACGTCAACGCCTTCAATCGGTCAATACAACGTCAACAGAAAAACACTGATATCAATAACAATGATTACAATGATATTTCAATGGAACATCAGTCAACAATAACCATCGATACATCGATACCGCAAGCCGGTTATCGACAACAACATAATCCAACAAGTGTCTCAATGCCTTGATCCGGCTGTTAACGAACAACAATAACAACAAGACGATCAATCAACAACATTGCCATAACTACCGAAGGGTTTTGTGTCAAACAATTCCCTGAAATCAACAGATCATGAAGATACTACATCTCTAACTGATACAACATATTCATACAATATATGATAACATTTATCTCATTGACTAGTACAAGTATAAAACTTGCCTCAAACCAAAGGCAAGAAAGTCCTACGACGAACGACGAACAGCGTCCTCTGACAATCACAAGCACCCCGAACAACCTTGAATAAAATACAATTCATTCAATAACACAATATCGGTAGAAAACAACACAATAGATAGCCTCGATTCAAACATGATTCGATCAAGCCACACAAACGAACATCACAATCCTCAACTATGAGTTCTAATATCCTCCAAACATCTCAATGATCAAACAACATGATCAAGATGTTCTTAACACTTGTGAAGAACAATTCAACAAGGGTTATCAAGAACAACATCATACTAATGACCCTATAATGATAATATTACCAATATCACCACTATCACCTCAAGAACATCATCAACTCTACTAACATGATGTCTAAACAATAATCAACCACCAATTCATCATGGATTCGGATTAATCAACAAGATAAAATCAACCATTTCAAGATTATGATAATCACAAACATAGCTCATCATAATCTTATAAAAAAATGGTTATAATCTCTCAAGAACACAACCAACAACAATAATCATCTCAAGCAATGTTAATCATTTAACAATCTTAACATAACTCTTCCTAGACATGATTATAAGCCCAAGTATTCTTAAAACATCAATAACAAAATCAAACTCAAGCCATATCATTATGTTCTGCATCATAAGTTATAAAAACTCATCAAGAATCAAGCTATCCTCCATCCATCCATCAAAACACGAAGTAATCAACAATAACAACATCATAATCTCGAGTTCAACACCAGATCAATGACATACCTCTTGAAGAAGTGAAGAACAACCTCAAACCATCAAGAACACTCCAAACTTTAAGCTCCCAAGCTCCAATCCAAGTTATGAAGCTCCAAATTACGTTGGAAGAGGCTGGAATACACTAAGGATTGCAAAGGGATGATTTCTAGAGGAAGAAATCGAAAATAGATTGTGAGGAAATGAAAGATGAATCATGTCTTTATAATCTGGACATTACATTACGGCCGCTATATCACTACCTTAAGGTATGTTATTCATATAACGTATGTTATCACCTCTACGTAGTGTACGTTAACTCCTGCTAGAACTCACTGCCTCAAAATGAACCATGCATTACGTATGTTATTTGCATAAGCATTACGTATGTAATGCTCGTTGACTTGGCCACCTCGAAAGGCCAACATGATCCAAACATGTTCGGACCCACACGCCGAAAGTCAGATGCGATCAGATACCCTGTTTTACGTACGTAACCGACATGGTTTAACGTACGTAACCTGGCACTCTTAACGTACGTAATGCTATGCATGTAGCGTACGTTAGGTCCAATATACTTGGCCAAAATCAAACTTCAAACTCACCAAGCAACATCCGATCGGCAACACAATACCGACGACAAGTATAAATATTTTTATTCTGAAATATCCCGATATAATTTACATTGTACCAGTCAAATACAACATCACTTGTACAATTCTAAATGAATACGTACAATACAATAGTAAAACACAAAAAAATCCTCGAATATTACATACTCCCCCCCCCCCCCCTAAAAAGAGTTTCGTCCACGAAACTAGGGGTGCACAACTCGGAATGTGAACTATCCATCAGGATCTGAAAACAACATCTCCAGGAATACTCCTCAATGCGAACCACCTTGCCTGAGCAACTGGGCTAACCCCCTAGGGTCCCCGCATCTTATCTGCCTAAAGAAGGCGAACACCAATAGATAAGACACTCATGCAACACTGACTCACGCCACAAAAGGAAACGACAACGCACATATAGTCTTTGGGACCATATCAATTGCACGCCCAAGTCCTCATGACTTGAAGTCTCGAATCACCATGAATAGTTCCCCAGATTATCACAAAATCTCGGGTACAACACCAAAAGGAAAGAAAATCCCATCAAGCGACCTCAAA
This sequence comes from Orobanche coerulescens, assembly GCA_033398695.1. Lineage (NCBI taxonomy): Eukaryota > Viridiplantae > Streptophyta > Magnoliopsida > Lamiales > Orobanchaceae > Orobanche > Orobanche coerulescens. The sequence goes on along the minus strand of CM065815.1, from coordinate 77,825,983 downwards.
TCTCAAGATTGTTGGTACAATATTTGTAATAAATCATTTTATACATTTTGATGATGAGTTATATAACCAAAATTTATTTTACATATTTTTCTACATTTAACGTACGTAACTATTCACATATAACGTACGTCACACTCACAAGTTTGGCAAGTGTTTTTATGCATGTAACGTACGTAATGTAATATGCATAACGTACGTAAGGTTCGAAATTCTACCCGTTCGAAATTCCATATTGTGATACGAGAAGATTTACTCTATTATTTCTTATCTATATTCTTGTATCAAAGAGCGATATATCTTGTAAAGTCGAGTTCCTACTCGCAATTGTTTTATTGTAAGGTTGTCTTGTACCCGGAAAAATAAGAGAGTTTTAGTGAGGTAGTTCTTGAGCCCGAAAATCAAGAAATTGTAAGAGTCGGCACTAAACTAGAAAGTGCATTCTAAGTTTCTGATAAAAGTCCTAGTCGGTAAAATAAGGTAAGGGATGTAGGCTTCGTTAATATCCGAATCTCTCGAATAATTTCTTGTGTTCTTTCTTTTCCGCATTTTTCTTACTCTGATATTTTAGCTTCCGCACAAAAAGAGTTCAAAACTCTTATCCGCACTATTCAACCTCCCTTCTAATGGCGGTACTAATCTAACAATTGGTATCGGAGCGGTCTCTTTTTCACTGGATTAACACCCGCTAGAGAAAAGATCCATAAATGGTCTTTATCCACTCTTCTCTTGAAGGCAACGCTCTCAATCGCCCTCCTTTCTTCGATGGTTCAAACTTTATGACATGGAAGAAGAAAATGTCTATCTTCATCTGAGCTCACGATATTGAAATTTGGAAGGTAATTGCTCTTGGACCTACCATTCCTAAGAAGCCAAATGGCTCGATCAAAAGCTTTGAAGAATACGACGATGCCGACTGGAAGAACGATCACTTCAATAGTAAAGCTACTCAACTGCTTTACTGTGCTCTCAACCCAGAGGATCACAACAGAATATCTTCTTGCGAGATGGCCAAAGAGATCTGGAAAATGCTCGAAATTACCCATGAAGGTACGAGTCAAGTGAAGGAAACAAAAATTAATATGCTTCTTCATGGTTATGAACTCTTCACTATGAAAGAAGAAGAAAGCATTACTACTATGCTTGACCGTTACTCGGCTATCACAAATGGGCTAGCTTCCTTCGGGAAACCTATATCAAGTAGTGATAAAGCCAAGAAAATCCTTCGATCTCTACCAAGAGAATGGGACGCTACTGTTACGGCTATCATGGAGTCGAAAGATCTCAACACCATTGAATTCAGCGCTCTCATTGGATCTCTCATTAATTACGAGATTGTCATTAAATCTCGAAGTTCGAAACCAAAGCCCAAAGAGAGAGAAAGGACGATCGCCTTCAAAGCTAAAGAAGATAGCGATCTAGAAGATGAACCTATCAAAGAAGAGGATGAAGAAACCGCCTTTTATGCCAAAAACATAAAGAAATTCAAAAATCTTTTACAAAGCCGCCGGAGGGACATCAAACACGAATCGAGGGATGAATCCAAAAAGACTCACTCCCCACAAAATAAAAGGTTCGACAATACTTGTCGAAGGTGCGGCGTTCCAGGCCATTTTGCTAAGGATTGTCGTGTTGCTGCTCCAATGAGTTCATCTAAACCACCTCACGAAAAGTTCAAAAATAAGGAAGTCTATGTCGCTACATGGAGCTATGATGATGAGGATGATGAACCTCAAGTTCAAACCAATCTTGCTCTAATGGCCCGCGCATCCGAAGATAGCGACGAAGAAGTCGAGGTTAGTGATTCTTCTCATGAAGTACTTCTTGATGCTTTCGAATCTTTAAACAATGAATACGAAAAAGTTTGCAAAGTAATAAAGATTTTAAAAAGAAAATAAAATCTCTTGAAAGTGAAAATTCAAAATTATTGAAAAACAAGGATGTATCGATTGATCATACAAATTGTCTGGAAACCGAGAAAATTTAGAGAGATGATTTATACAAAACTCAGAAAGAATTGAAACTTTACATTAGAAAATTCTCGTGTGGTAATGACAAATTTGAGCAACTCTTATTTGGTCAAAATTTTTCTCTTTCAAAACAAGGACTCGGATATAATTCATTTCCAATGAAAAAGTCCTTAGAAATTACCACGAAAGATTCGGATACTTTAAAAATAGGAATTCCATCATGTCCAAAATGTTTAAAACCAGGACATACCGAAACATACTATAGAAGTTCTAGACGAACTATAAAAGTCAAACAAATTTGGGTACCTAAATGTACTATTGTTCAAAATCAAGTTTTTATATCCAACTCCACAGGACCCAAATTAGCCTGGGTACCTATAAAACGAAAGAAAATTATTTTTGTAGGTACAAGCAAGGAAGACAACAGTATCAAATAAATGGTATGTTGATAGTGGATGTTCAAATCACATGAGTGGAAATGAACATCTCTTCACGGAGCTCAAAAAGGAAGATCGTGGCTGCGTAACATTTGGTGATAATAAAAAGGGCCAAATAAAAGGGACAAGTAAGATAGGTAAGAAACCTTTACCCAATATTGAAAATGTTCTATTTGTTGATGGTCTTTGCCATAATCTTCTAAGTGTTTCTCAACTTTGTGACACTGGTCTTAAATTGATTTTTGAAAGTACACATCGCACTGCGATGAGAAAAGACCAAGTTGTTTTTATTGGATTACGCTATGGAAATATTTATATTGTTGATCTTCAAGATGAATCTTCTTTCAATGAAAAATGTTTACTTTCATACGATGAGAATGCCGTTATTTGGCACCGAAAAATGGGTCGTGCCTCTTTACCACTTCTTTCAAAATTGGCCAAAAACGATATTGTCCGTGGTCTACCAAAATTAAATTTCAGAAAAGACCACATTTGGGAGGCCTGTATTAAAGGTAAACATGCTAGAGGCTCGTTTAAACCAAAAATGGAAATTTCCACTAGTCGCATTCTTGAATTAATTCATATGCTTTTAACAAGTTTGTTAAGTGGTGTAAGGTTACCGAGAAGGAAAAAGAGTTACCAATTATCGTCATCCGAACCGATCATGGTGGAAAATTTGATTCAAATATTTTTGAAGATTGGTGCGATAATTATGGTATTGGGCACAATTTTTCGGCACCTCGGACACCTCAACAAAATAGAGTTGTCGAGAGGAAGAATAGCTCTCTAGAAGAAATGAGCCGAACAATGCTCAATGAATATGGTCTTCCTAAATATTTCTGGGCCGAAGCCGTTAACACCGCTTGTTATGTTATTAATTGAGTCCATCTCTGGAGGAACAAAATGATGACTCGATATGAGATATTTAAAGGTAAAAAGCCCAATTTATCTTATTTCCATCCATTTGGTTGTAAAGTATTTATTCATAATAATGGTAAGGATAATTTGGGAAAGTTTGATTCAAAATCGGATATTGGAATATTTCTTGGTTATTCAACTAACAGTAAAGCGTATCGTGTATTTAATTGTAGAAGAGGCTCAGTAGAAGAGTCAATTCATGTAAAATTCGATGATACAGTTTTACCCCCGAGAATGGTTGTTTTTGATGATGATGCAGGTATGGTTCCGGCTAAAGAAGTGTCAGAAGCATCAAAGGAGTTGGAGAAGCTCGACTTAAGCTCGGACAAGCAGGAGGAGAATACTTACAACCTTCCTAAAGATTGGGCAAATGTGAAAGACCATCCGATGGAATAAATTCTCGGAAAAATCAACGAAGGTGTAGGAACTAGGAGAAATATAAATGATTGGATTAACAATATTGCGTTTATTTCTCTTACAGAACCAAAGAATATCGGTGAAGCCATAAATGATGAGAATTGGGCTATTGCTATGCAAGAAGAGCTAAACCAACTCGAAAGAAATAATGTTTGGGAATTGGTTCCGGCACCGGTAGACAAATCAATCATTGGTACTAAATGGGTTCATAAAATCAAAACCGATGATGATGGTCTCCCAATTAAAAATAAATTGAGATTGGTCGCCCAAGGTTATAATCAAGAAGAAGGCTTGGATTATGAGGAAACATTTGCTCCTGTAGCTCGTCTTGAGGCAATTCGTCTTCTCTATGCCTTTGCCGCATACAAGAAAATCAAACTCCATAAAATGGATGTAAAAAATGCGTTCCTAAATGGAATCATCCAGGAGGAGGTGTATGTCAAGCAACCGCCGGGTTTTGAAGAGTATGATCATCCAGATCATGTGTACAAGCTCCATAAATCTCTCTATGGATTAAAACAAGCTCCGAGAGAACGGTATGATCGCTTAAGCACTTTTCTTATTTCAAATGGGTATAAAAGAGGTAATGTTTATATACCCTATTTATTAAGAATTTAGGTGATGATATGCTTATTTGCCAAATTTATGTGGACGACATTGTTTTTGGTGCACCTAACGAATCTCTGTCCCAAGAATTTCTAAATCTTATGAAGGGAGAATTCGAAATGAGCATGATGGGAGAGTTGAAAAACTTTCTCGGACTCCAAATTAGGCAACTCAATGACGGAATATTCATTCACCAATCCAAGTACGTCAATGAGCTCCTAAAAAATTTTAAAATGGAAGATTGCAAAGAAATATCTACTCATGTGTCTTCCACTCTTAAGCTCGACAAGGATGAAAAAGGTAAATCTGTTGACCAAAAACAATATCGAGGTATGATCGGCTCTTTACTTTATTTAACTGCATCTAGACCCTATATAATGTTTGCTAGTTGCTTATGTGCTCGTTTTCAAGCGAATCCTAAAGAATACCATCTCATTGCATTCAAAAGGATTTTTCGTTATTTAAAATATACTGCTGGCTTAGGTCTGTGGTATCCATCAAGCATTGATTTTCAACTTTTTGCATATAGTGATGCCAATTTCGGTGGATGCAAAATTGATAGAAAGAGCACCACCGGAACTTGTCATTTTATGAACTCATGTTTAATTTCATGGGGGAGTAAGAAACAGACTAGTGTCGCTACTTCCACAACTGAAGCAGAATATGTGGTTGTGGGAAGTGCATGTGCACAAGTCCTATAGATCAAAAATCAACTTCTAGATTATTGCATCGAGCTTAAAAATACACCTATTTTTTGTGATAATACAAGTACCATTAATCTAAGCAAAAGAAACCCATACTGCATAGTAGGACAAAACATATAGAAATCCGTCACCACTTTATTCGTGACCATGTCCAAAACAGGAATGTACGTCTCCAATTTGTTGGTATAAATGAACAATTGGCGGATATATTTACAAAACCATTACCCGAAGAAGCTTTCAACTTTATTCGCATAAATTTATGGGATATGTTGATCATTTTTAAGTGTTGCATATTCATCATATTTACATTAAAAGGTCATTATAAATGGGATATCATCAAAAGGAAATCACTATTCATTTGGTCCAGTTTACGGCCGTTAAGACAGGAATATTACGTACGTAAGAGGACATTACGTACGTAATGGTGCTTTGGACTACGTACGTAACCGATCCCAGTTTTTAGTCCAGTGAGTTTTAGATTTTTCATTACGTATGCTACCTATAGCCTATAACGTACGTAAAGCCTTTTGACCCTGTTACTAAAGTACCCCGATCGACAGTCTTCCCTTCATTCTTTCTCTTTTCATCTCCCTTCGAACCCTACTCAAAACTCCTCAAAATCCGTCCGATTTCTCAAATTTCCGGACGACTCAATCAAATGGCTACTAGGATGAACAAGAAACACAGAGGAGAGACATCTCAATCCTCTTCTTCACCCCCTGGAGAGCCTATTTTCAGGAATGCCCAAGCCGCAAAGATTTTCAAAGAAGTGTTAATCGACGAAGAGGTAACTCCAAGTCACCATTTTGACTTTGAATCTTTGAACTCTATTAGTATGGGAATAGAAGAATTTTTTGATATGCTCGGTATCAACCGTTTCGTAAGTCTTGCTCGACCGATTTTTGTGGAATGCGTACGAGAATTCTACGCAAATTTCTTTGTGACTTATGATTCTAAGGGATTAGCCGTTGTTAATTATATTGTCCGTGGAAAACCTATCATGTTTGATGCTGCAAAATTATCTGAGATATATGGTCTCCCTAATGAGGGATTTTGTTGCAAAGGTCAATTTGCCGCTCCGGATGAAGTGATTGATAATTTTTCTGACGATGAAAGCTATGGTGTTCATGAATCTAAATTTCGTGATTTCTTGTCGGACAAAACTGTGATTGAAGTAAATACGGGTCGATTTGAAAACAATGACTTTGGAATCAATATTCATTTACTTCATGATGCTATTACTAGATGCCTAATGCCGAAGGTCAATGCTCAGCATCGTTTAGTAAATATCGACATGGAAATCATATACCATGTTTGGAGAGATCACCAAGTCAACTTTGATTCGATTGTCCTACGATGGTTTGTGGAAAAAGGAATGATTTTCCACAAAAAGAGCTATGGCAAGGTCGACCGTCAGCGCAAGCCCGGAATGCCTTTTGGTTCTATTTTGACAGAAATAATTGAGAATGCTAGAGGTGATCTTACAAGGCTACAGGGCATCGCCATCCCGAAGGGGAACTTAGTACACGAGGGTACCATTCGGACCATGAGATATCTTCGGATGCGAAACCGTGGATGGGTGTACTTCACTTACCTTAAGGACGATGATCATTTAGTCGAGGGTGGTTTGCTTCCACGACCGGAGGAGAGGATCACATCTCGAGGCATTGCTAATAATAGGCCTCGTCTTTCTACTCAGCCCGGCCCTTCGCGCCCGATACAGGAGAGTTCCTCGTCCAAGATGGTAGCTCGTATGGATAAGCTGGAAAAAGAAATGAGCGAGATCAAGATTATGGTTAAAAGTATATCTACTCATTTCGGGATCCCTCCTACACCTCCGGAAGCCGACCTTGATTAGCGGATTTTCTTTCCTATGATGATGATTCTATTTTGTTAAAGACCAACATTCCATGCATTTCTCTATGTTTATTGTCATAAACTCTTACTACCTTTGTTTTGAATGAATGTGTTGTTATTTTTTGTATTGACGATTTTCTTTGCTATATATTACCACTCGTTGCTATTTCATTTCGTTGACTATTTTGTGTTTCATTGACTTGCTCTTACAGGTACTCTTGTCTTTTTGTTAATGACAAAAAGGGGGAGAAAAATATGTTTCGTTTTTGAAATATCCCTTGTTCGTTTCAGAGGGAGTATTATTCAGGGGGAGTGTTTTTCTAAAAATCTTTCGATTCTCCAAAACTCGCCTTTTTTCAAAAACTCCCATATAAATTTTGTCATAATCAAAAAGAGGGAGATTGTTGGTACAATATTTGTAATAAATCATTTTATATATTTTGATGATGAGTTATACAACCAAAATTTATTTTACATATTTTTATACATTTAACGTACGTTACAATTCACATATAACGTATGTAACACTCACAAGTTTGGCAAGTGTTTTATGCAGGTAACGTACGTAATGTATTATGCACAACGTACGTAAGGTTCAAAATTCTGCTCGTTGCTAGTCAACACGGAAAGTCATTAGCCGTTACACGAAGTCTTCACATCCAACGGATCTTTAACTGAAAGATAACGTACGTAATCATTGATTCTATAACATACGTAAGGAGTTTCACCAAATGTCTCTGGACCGTTTTTGCTAGTTCATTACGGCCTTTACTAAAGTTCAGTAACGTACGTAATATTAATAACGTACGTAACCCATACTACATAACGTATGTTAAGGGTGCCACTGCTCCAACGGAGGACTCAGCTCATGAAGGCTATAAATAGCACCATTCAAGGATTTGGAAGACACACAAGTTATCTGAGCTTACAAGCATACTCAAGCTATTTCAAGCAAATATTTCGAGAGATATACACATTCCATATTGTGATACGAGAAGATTTACTCTATTATTTCTTATCTATATTCTTGTATCAAAGAGCAATATATCTTGCAAAGTCGAGTTCCTACTCGCAATTGTTTTATTGTAAGGTTGTCTTGTACCCGGAAAAACAAGAGAGTTTTAGTGAGGTTGTTCTTGAGCCCGGAAATCAAGAAATTGTAAGAGTTGGCACTAAACTAGAAAGTGCATTCTAAGTTTCTAAGAAAAGTCCAAATCGGTAAAACTAGGTAGGGTATGTAGGCTTCGTTAATAGCCGAACCTCTCGAATAATTTCTTGTGTTCTTTCTTTTCCGCATTTTTCTTACTCCGATATTTTAGCTTCCGCACAAAAAGAGTTCAAAATTCTTATCCGCACTATTCAACCCCCCTTCTAGTGGCGGTACCAATCTAACAAAGATTCTCAAATACTATCATTATAAGATAGACCAACAACAAATGGTTCACAACCATAATACATTATTACAGGTTAAGTTAAACATTAATCCGAAAAACAAAGAAAGGAAAAACACAATTCAAAGCTACATCTCAAATGTACCCAACATCGATATCCTCCATATCATCTATCTCATCGATTTCATCAACTCGAGGAAGACCCAAATCTGAACTCGCTTCTCCTCCTAGGTTGTCCTTACCTCTCGATCCCCAAGCCTGATAGGACCCCTTGGATGAAGTACGGGCTTGAATAACAAAATCTCTCGAGGCTCGTGAGCTCTCTTGAGATTTACTGGCAGTAGAATTCCTATAGTATTTCTGAAGGTGTCCCTGTCTTCCACACAGAAAACAAGCAACAATCTGCATCGAACATCGGGTACTGCGATGTCCTACAGTATCACAGTTAAAGCAAACAACGGTCGAACTCGTCGCCTGAGAAGAAGAAGATGCTTTCCTAGCACGATGACAACTATAAAACGATCTCTTGGATGTCGGAGCATGATTTCCCTCTGAACGAACCGGCCTCCTACTCCTCTCACCAGAAAAAACTGAAGGGTTCTTCCTAGAAAGCTCCTTGATCAAAATCTCTCCTTCAAGATCCTTCTCGATGAATTAACCAAGTGAAATACAATTGTGGTTGAATAACTGCATCCTCAATTGCGCATTTAGCCTCTTGATAAAATACTTGATCTTATCCACCTCAGTATGGATAACAGACGAAGCAAATTGAAGAAGTCCATGAAACTTCTCAACAATGACAACAACACCCTCGTCCTCGACATATTTGGTGTTTAAAACCTCAGATAACTTGGCTTCATGAAGTGGATCCGGATAATACCTCTCTAACATGATAGTCTTGAACTCACTCCAAACACAATCATGATCGGTGGGTTTCACAGAAAGCCACCAAGAATAAGCGCCCTTACTCAAGTAGTAAGCCGCTACTGCCACCTTACTCTCTTCCGGACACTGAACCATGTAGAAGAGTTTATCAAAGTGTTCAATCCAATGAACAATGTCAGCTAGTTTCGATGAACCCTAAAAAGTAGGTAGCCTCTGCCGAGAGATATCACCAACAATCTAACTCACTTCCCTAGTCTGCCCATGAAACGGCACCTGGAGTCCTGTTGCGGTGGACCATGAATCATCGAGGCCTGCATGGTCTCTACTATCTGCGTCATCTGAGTCATTTGGGCCATCATGCCCCTCATAAGCAAGAAAGGGTCGATGTGTCCACTCTCAGTCTGATCGAGTTCTCGAGTATGACGTCCCGAAGGAGAATCGGTCGCATATGTAACACCCCCGGCTGAACTCTGATCCATCTCGGCATCCGCACGCTTATAAACATGAGGTTCTGGGTCCTGTATCGTTCTGCAGCCCTTACCCCCTCTGCAACGTCCTCGGATTCCTCTTTCCATACTGAAATAATAGCGTTCGATCATGCCATAATGGGTTGGCCGGCTCTGGCCGTAAGGATGCTATGCAAATTAGGCAGAAGGGTCAGGAAGGCCGATTACGGCCGTAATACACTGCTGGTTAAGGCCGTAATTGTAATACCTGAGATCTTCATTCCGGTTTCATTGAATTTTTTCTTCGGTCAAGCGGTTTGTTGTCGTTCACGTCTTTGGAATCATATGCTTGTACTGTGGTACGTTGAGTTTTGTAGCTTGTTTGTTATTATTTTGGATCATAGTTGGTGCGTTCGCGTGACTGAGACGTCGTCGGGTATCGAGCCGGGCGGTCGGGTGTTGGCTGAGTCGAGTTACGACCGTAAAGCCTGGCCGATTATCGCCGTAAGACTTCCACACACCCTGGCTTGGGAGGACTCGATTACGGCCGTAAGGTTCGTCAGGTTACGGTCGTAAGGCTTCATTACGGCCGCAAGGTATTGGCCGGTTACGGCCGTAATGCATCGGTAGATTTCGGGCAGTAAGCCTGGGGACTTGGTTACGGCCGTAAGGCTATGCCGAGTACGGCTGTAAGTGGTGCTCGTTACGTACATAACGCGTCGGCCGTTACGTACGTTATTGGCATTGACTGAGTTACGGCAGTAAGGTACTACCGGTTACGGCCGTAACACTGTCGGCCATATATAGGCCTAGGCGTCGGCCAGACTTCATTTCATCCATTCTTTTCATTTTTGTGGCGGCTGGCGATGGGAGACTCGAGAACTCGAGTTCTTGGCCGGTTCTAATCGATTCCAAGGCGTTTTGGAGGGCTCTTGTCGATTATATCATCATCTAATCCTTTTTCTTCGTCGGAGCGAGGTAAATTCTTGAAATCTCCTAGTGTTGATTTTCGGGATTTCCTTTTTGATTTTCGTTGCTCGTCTGATTTTGATGAATCGGTTGATGTTATTGAGTTCTATTAATCATGTTCTATGGGTTATATATCCGTATTTCGAATCTATTCAACTCGGTTGGTAATTCGAGTGTTCTTGGGAGTTATCGAACATTGAATGTTTGATTAAATGTCCCAATGAATTGCCTCCGATAATTTGGTGGGATTTCCGTTGTTTTTGGCCTTGATTCTTGTTAAAATCGTATCTTCATTGTTTTTGCTGGAAGATTGTATGTGTTCGAGGTCTCCCGGTTAAGCTGTGTTCGTCGGAGTGTTCGGTATCGGTTATCGAGACAAGTATATTGTTATACGGTTTGTGTCTTGTGAATAGAGACTTTATGTTATATTTATGATGATATGGTTTATCTTCGTGAATATATTTCGTGTGATTTTTATAATTATGAACGATTGATGGTAGTGATGATATCCTCGCTTGGATAACGTCTTGGAATTGTGTCGGTTGTGTTAATCTTATGGTTCGTGTCGTGCGTGATTGGCCATGGTTGGGTGACCGTGATGACTATGATATTTGTGTCAGTCGATTACATACTTGAATATGCATTGCAGTGTATTGTTGAATGGTTTAGCATATTGATAATAATGTGTGTTGCTCGTGGTGATGTGTTGAGTTGATCAATATGATTTGTGTCGTGTCAATGATCGTGTGGTCCAGGTAGGGTCTGACGAGGCCTCTGGAGTTCGGTACATGATATGTACGAACAACGTGTATGGTCCAGGTAGGGTCTGACGAGGCCTCTGGAGTTCCGTACATGATGTGTATAAACAACGTGTGTGGTCTGGGTAGGGTCCGTCGAGGCCTTTGGAGTTTGGTACATGATGTGTACGAACAACGTGTGTGGTCCGGGCAGGGTCCGTCGAGGCCTCTGGAGTTTGTTACATGATGTGTATGAATAATGCGTGTGGTCCGGGTAGGGTCCGTTGAGGCCTCTGGAGTTCGGAACATGATGTGCATGAACGGTGATCGTGTAATAGTGATTGATTGGCTAGTGTTTTTAAAGTTGGGTCACGAAACCATTTTGATATCTCAACTAGTGTGTTTTGAAACGAGAATCGGACTGCGGACCAAACGCTTTCAAAAAGGTTTTGTAAATTGGGACTCGAGGTCCAAAAGAATTTCTATTTTAAAATCCCCGAGATGACGAGTTTCTTTTCAAATACTTCCTTGCTTGAGTTCGAAATATCTAAAACTACTCGGGAATATTTTGATAGTTGATTTCTGTATCAAATTCGTGGTTGCTATTTACTTGTTGCATTTTGTATCGTATTATACTTGCACTAGCAAAATAGTGGAATTTTGCTAACCCCCGACTAATCAGGGGATGGATGTTTGTTTTGTGTCAGGTGCTTGGGGGTTCGGGGAGCAGTCACAGGATCAGCACAGGAAGTGGAGGGCTACGATACTGATCGAGAGTTGGGAGTTTAGTCGAGTTGTGTTGTATCATCAGAGTCGTATTCCACCTTCCGCTATTTTGTACCATTACCCCTCCGTGGGCATTCTTTGTAGAGAGTTGTATTTTTCTGTTTACGTCAGTCGTACGACCTCACCGGTCCATGTAGTTGTTTATAACTAACCTTAACGGTCCGTATCATTATATTGTTTGCGACGGTCGGGCAGATACTTGGTCGTTTTGTGATGTTTAGCCTGGTAGATCCTTGTGGGAAGGATCTACGGCGTGTAATATTCCCATACGGTTTTGTGGGTGTATGGTATCAGAGCTTTAGGTTACGGAAACCTGGGCTGTTGGGTCAAGTCGAGTCGTAATTTGTCGAGTAATGTGTTGTCTTGTCATTCGAGTCGTCGGGTGCGTAGTCACAATGTGTTAGTTATGTTGTCGGATGAGATTAGTATCATGAGCGACCGTCATCTCCATGCGGCCTATGGACGTAAGTCTCCTCTTTTATGCGAGGTATATGTGTTTCATGATTTCATCTATGTGAGTTAATTGTGGTACATAATTTTAATTGCGCGGTGTTGTGTAGTGGAGATTGTATTCGATACTTGTGACTGATTCTATGTGTATAGAACTGGACATATTGATGTTTTTACTTTGAACCACCGTGTGGGGGTGGTATGTTGTGATAGTTGTAAACCTTGATCGTCTCGAAAAAGGTATCGACGGTAGAGTTTGTGAGAGACTCAGATAGATGGTTTTGTTGTATGTTTAAACTTGATGCTCACAAGATGCATTTGATTGAATTGGTAATCTTGTTTGCCGTTTGGGCACGTGGTTTTAAGTTAGATTATTTATGGATTGTTGTAATTATGCCCGCTGCGGATAGGTTTGTAACGTTTTTCTGAAGGACTCTACTGGTTTGAGTATTTTTGTGTAAATCAAAATTTTTGAAAATATTTTGATGGTGCAGTTAAACCACGGTTTGTGTGGATTTTGAAATCGGTCGAATTTTGACAATTTGGTCATGTATTTACAAATGGCACCATCATACGGTATTTGGAAAATGTGTTTTAAAATACTTCGGATATTGCAAAATATCACCGTCATTTTTTTGTTACGATTGAAAGGATTTTGGGAAAATTTCTGTTCTGCAAAACGACCTTGGTTTTCGGAATTCAAAATGTTATATGTTTGTGTGTTGGGACAAATTCGTTGGAACAAGTTTATTATGTTGTTATACTCGTCAGAGAATGTTACAGTGTTCTTGGGCTTGATTCTCGTTGTAATCGTATCTTCGTTGTTTTTACCGGAAGATTGTAGGTGTTCGAGGTCTCCCAGTTGAGCCATGTTCATCGAAGTGTTCGGTATCGGTTATCGAGGCAAGCATCTTGCTATACGATTTGTGTCTTGTGAATAGAGATTTCGTGTTAGATATATAATGATTTGTTTTATCTTCGTGAATATATTTCGTGTGGTTTTTATAATTATGAACGATTGATGTTAGTGATGATATCTTCACATGGATAATGTCTTGGAATTGTGTTGGTTGTGTTAATACTATGGTTCATGTTGTGCGTGATTGGCCATGGTTGGGTGACCGTGATGACTATGATATTTGTGTCGGTCGATTACATACTTGATTATGCGTTGCAGTGTATTGTTGAATGGTTTGGCATATTGATAATAATGTGTGTTGCTCGTGGTGATGTGTGGAGTTGATCAATATGTCGTGTCAATGATCGTGTGGCCCAGGTAGGGTCTGACGAGGCCTCTGGAGTTCGGTACATGATGTGTACGAACAACGTGTGTGGTCCAGGTAGGGTCTGACGAGGCCTCTGGAGTTCGGTACATGATATGTACGAACGTCTGTGGTTCGGGTAGGGTCCGTCGAGGCTTCTGGAGTTCGGTACATGATGTGTACGAACAACGTGTGTGGTCCGGGTAGGGTCCATCGAGGCCTCTGGAGTTCGGTACATGATGTGTACGAACAATGCATATGGTCCGGGTGTAATATACATCTGAACTTACGTCTTTACTATCGTATTCTTTGAATAATTTGAACATATGTCGTAGCATATCCATATTTATTGTAATGAGTATATTGTTGAAGTTATGTTAAATCGAATTGTTAATCTTTGTCGTTCATACTATAGCTGATTGTTAGATGTTATTTGGAGAATTTCATTTTTTTGACTTGTTGTTGCCCATAGCGTACGCTATCAGTGTTATCGTTACGTACGCTATGAACGTAGTATTACGTACGTAACACTTCTATGTTAATGTACGTAATGCGGTGCATCCATCAGCAGCTCACCTTTCGGCGGTTGGGACCAGACGTTGGGAGTGGTTGGTGATTCGATCGTGACAGCCTAGTCAACGGCCATTACGTATGTAATGGCTATGCATTAGCGTATGTAATGTATGAGAGCCTTACGTATGTTAATTTTGACAACGTACGCAATAACATATGTGTTTTGAGTCAGTAGCATCTGGGGATTCGTTACGTACGTAATGCCTGTAGAATTACGTACGTAATGTTCTTAACGTACGTTAAGTGTTATTTATAGCGTACGTAATGCTTAATACGGGTTATAAAGGTATGAGTTGCCTTTCATTTTTCTGTGCGACCCAATTCAACCCCTCCCTCTATAAACCGATCCCCCACCTTGTTAAATCGATTTTTACCCCTTCCATCTTGTGTTGGAACTTCATCACTTAGATTGTGGCTTGGTGATTAGAAGTTTGAAGAGTGTTCTTGGAGTCTTGGTGTTGTTCTTCATTTTCTGAGGTTGGTTTTCTTTAAACTCGTATTGAATCCCTGTCTATGATAATATTAGCAATAAACACTTCGTATAATGTTAGAATGATCTAGTATAAGTATGATAGTTATTAGAAACATGATCAAATTAAGTGAAGAACAAGATAAGGATATTAGTATCACTTCTTAATGGTTGACAGTTTTCATAACATAGTTGTGTTCATTATGTGGGATAAAAACCTGATTATTAACATGACAATAGGAAGCTGATTTCGATCTTGACACTTAAGACTTGTAAGTAAGGATTCCTTGATGCTTAGAAGTGTTAGATTCTAATCATGTCTTGAATGTTTAGTTAGTCCTTGAGAGATAACATGGGATTATGTATTGACCTTATGGAATTGATACATTCGTGATGAATTTGATAAGTCGATGAAATGGATTGTCTTAAAGTTATGTTAACATCCTGTAAATGATTATTACAAGATTGAATGATGTTTTTTTTAGATTTCCAAATATCCTAAATGATATAACTAGGTTTGAGCAATTTCTTTAAGGGATTTTAATGGATTTTAGTAGAACACAAACTTAACCTTCATATATTCAAGTTAATCGGGTGTGTTGATAAATTAAGAATGTGTTGATCATCATATTAATACGTTGATAGTGTTCTTACGATGATTATAATGATTATGGGTGATAATGATACTATAGGATTACTGACCGAATTCATTTACATTGATCCTTGTGTATTAGGAGACGTAAATATGGATGAACCTAAATGACTTGGTAAAATCGGTTTTTAAAGATGAACTCAGTGTATCATAATTCATTAGTGAGAATATGGAATCTTTGTTGGAATAGGAAGAATCACTCGAACGATATTTTGGATGTCGTTTCTTAAGAATTGATATCATTATTGCATGAATGTGTTGTTGAATGAGTTGCGTTTCTTTCAAGGTTGCTCATTCGAGTGAGTATTAGTAGTCGAGGATTCCAACTGTTCGTTTGTTTGAAGAAGGGCTATTCGTCTATAGAATTGAGGCAAGTTATCTTGCTTGGTTATAATGATGGTTGAATTCTTGTGAATATTATGCGCTTTGTGTATAAGTAATGTTCTATGAATCCACGATTCATGATATGATGTCGTTCTTGATCGTATTACCGTTTTGTGGTGGGATTGTATTCCCAAGTTTATCACCTTTGATACCGTTGGTCTCATTGAGCTTTGTTTTCACTTCAGTGAGTTGTTCGATTCTTTGAATAAGTGTGTAATTCGTTGAGTTTCGTTGTCATGTTGTATAGTGACATATCTGGAGTCATATTTGCGTGCCGATTGGTTATGTGTAGGATTTTTAACAGGGCACTTGATGGTCATGCGTGGATATTTCCGCATTGGACCGTGCACACGAGACATAGATCGTGAGGCTAATTAGGTATATTGTCCCACGTGTATTCTGGATTCCGTATACGGGGTGGACATGTGCACGGACACATTTACGGATCGGGTGCACTGTGGCGTCCGTCTTGATCCATGTTGTTTGGTCGTTCGTACGATTGGATATGTTCGACAGTTAGGACTGACTATTTATACGCCCGAGGGGTATACTCAGTAGTCGATTGTTTTCTTGAGATCCGTATGTATATGAAGTGTATAATGCCATGAGAAGTATTATCATGTATAGCTAACCCGGTGGTTTGGGCGAAATACTTGTATTTCAGGGCGAGGAAAGGGCAAGGCGCAGGAAGAGCACGATGGCGGTGAAGGGTATTGAAGGGTGCTACTTCGGGGGCCCGAGTCTTTTGATGATCGGTTATGTCTTACTGTGATTTCTCATTTTATTTTATTTCGGACGAATGTTTGTTATTTTTAAGGTATATTCCATCTTCATATGGTCTATACCGAATTTGGATCCTGTGCACGGTTGTATGAGTTGATGTATATGATTTATACTCCAAATCGGTGTTATGATTAATATTGTTGTTCGGTACCACGTTTATGGGATGTTAAGTGCATATTGTGATATCGCCTGGTGGGTCCCCGTGGGGGTCCACGGCACTGTAATAGTCGCCATTCTGTTGGGGTGTTACTAAAGATGGTATCAGATGAGTCTTTTTCTTTTTGAGTCATTGTAGATCGAACTAGCATCAAGAAACCTTCATGCCACGTGTGACTTGTGCAAGCGCCTGACCCGTCGAATACGGTATGTTACTCATGAGCCATGATTTTATTAGTGGCATAATATTGATGACGAATCAATCTCTTTGTCGATCTTGGCATTCGAGAATGTGTGGTAAGATTCATTGGTTTGAATTTCTGAGGAAATCCTAAATTGAGCATGTAATCGAAACTGTTTCGATTTGACGACGATATGATATTATGTGTGATACTCACAATTGTTTTTCTTGAATATTTAGTTCTATTGTTGCTAATAACTTAGCATAAATTCGTAATCTGGCCGTAAGAATATAAATTGAACTGTGCTTACGATTATTGTTTGGTCTTTTCAGTATGGAACGTAACTTGAGGGGTCGTGGCAGAGGGGGTCGAGGCCACGGAAGGGGCTGAATCCTGAGGCCACATGCTAACACGCGTTTGAATGGGGGACAAAGCTCGGCGGGGAGTGATTCATCTACTAGGAGCCAGTCCCACCACACCGAATGGCATGAGGGTGCCCATGTCGACCCTTATGTGATTATGCAGGGTATGATGGCCCAGATGACCCAAATGTGTCAGATGATGGAAGCTATGCAGAGGAATGGAACAAATGGACAACAGCGGGGATAGCAGCTTCCACCTCCGGTGCACGGCGAAATTGTGAGCCGAATCATTAATGACATATCGCGACATCGACCTCCAACCTTTGTAGGCTCTTCTGAGCCTGCTGACATAGTACACTGGATAGAGCATTTCGAGAAACTGTTCGAGAAGGTGGGATGCCCAGAAGAGAACCGAGTTGCCGTGGCGGCTTACTACCTTTGTAAGGGCGCCCATACTTGGTGGCTTTCTGTGAGGCCTACTAACGACGCGAGTACTTGGGAAGAATTCAAGAATCTTATATTAGATCATTACTATCCTGCACCACTCTACGAGGCCAAATTGTCAGAATTGTTGAACCCCGATCCATCTCAGGATGAAGATGTGCTAGCTATTGCCGAGAAATTCCAGACACTTCTTCCTTTTGCTACGTCAATTGTCCGTACGTAAGCTGACAAGATCAAATATTTCCTTAAGAGGCTTAAACCCCGGATAAGGATGCAGTTACTTAATCACCATTGTACGATCTTACCGAAATTCATCGAGAAAGCCCTGGAATACGAACTCACTGCGAAGGAGATTTCCAAGAAGCAGCCCCAGTCCTCCAACAAAAGATCCAAGAACCAGACCCAGGCAGACAGTAACTGGGGGACGTTTCAAAAGCCCCAGTCTATACCAAATCCCTTCGAGCAGCCACCTACAGCATCGAAGCCGGCCGTTTCGCACTCTCGAGCGATCAGCTCACCTACCGTATGCTATAACTGTGGGGACCAGGGGCACATCAGCTCCAAATACCTGAACCCAGCCGTCGCATGCCATACTTGTGGGAAGAATGGGGATCGTGCTTGCTATTGCAGGGGTGGACCCGGGCACGCTCCAGTAGCATCTCTTGCTCCAGTACAGTCTTCTGTTTAGGACCGTGTACCGTAGTATGCTTCTTATCAGACTACCGGGGAAAACAAAGGGATAGGCCGAGGAAATCAAGCTGGTACACCTGGTACCGGAGTTACAAAACCCAGAGTCTATGAGATGAAGAAGGCCGACGATCCCGAAGCTACCATGATTGCAGGTATTCTCGAGATCCACTCTCAACCCGTTTGTGTCCTTTTTGATACTGGTGCTTCACACTCCTTTTTTCTACTTCCTGTTAAGTCGTTTGTAATTAGATCATGTTACCAATTGTGAACGCTATGTAATTGGTCTACCCGATGGTAGAAGAATTGTTGGGAATCGCGAAGTGCATAATTGTCCGACTCACATGAACGATCATGAGTGGTTGTCAGACTTGATTGTGGTTGACTTACCTAAAGATGATGTGATCTTGGGTATCGATTGGATGGATCGTCATGATGTCGTACTTAGCGTCCTTAAGCGAATAGTGACCGTCACAGCTGATGATGGTGTTGAGTGTATTTTTCAGGGTGATAATCCCAGTCATTACGGGAGAGTCATTAGCGCAATAAAGGCAGTAAAACTGCTAAATCAGGGGTGTGTTAGTTATTGGTGCCACATGACCAAGACAACCGACCGACCCGTTGAGTTGACCGATATTATGGTAGTTCAAGACTACCCAGATGTATTTCCAGATGAGTTTCAGGATTTACCCCACATCGGAAGGTTGAATTCACCATTAAGTTGGAGCCAGGGACGTGGCTGCTTTCGAAAGCACTGTATCATATGGCACCGATCGAGATGCAGGAGTTGAAGAGACAACTTAAGGAGTTGACTGAAAAAGGCTACATTCGACCTAGTGTGTCCCCTTGGGGAGCACCGGTGTTATTTATACGGAAGAAAGATGGATCTCTGCGTTTGTGTATTGATTACCGTGAGCTGAATAAGGTAACAATCAAGAACAAATATCCATTACCTCGTATTGATGATTTGCTGGACCAGCTCCAAGGCGTCGTTGTATTTTACAATATCAACATAAGATCTGCGTATCATCATGTTTTGCGGCGATTTATACGACGGCGATCGGCATAAGGGCCGAGCGACCAAGCCAGCGTCAGATGAGCTAAGGCAGACTTGCCAAACGAAGGCGCCAGATCAAGTACCGAGCGACCGACGTCCAGGGCGATCGCCTCTTGGCACCTAGCGATCGTTTCTAGTGCCCGACCAAGACGATCGTCTTTTGCCATGTGTAAAGCCCGAACATCCATCACAGTCCACGAAGATAGAATCTCGGGATGAAGGCCCACGAGCAGATCCGCAAAAGGCGCCGCAAGAAAAGGCTTTTTGACTCCCTACCAGCTGTGGGTTACAAAGACAACCTCACCTACCGACAGACCCGCCGAAAGGTCTTAGATGGGACCTCCCAAGACAGCGACATGGGACGCGTATTGTCTTCTCATTGGTTCGCACATCTTAATGCCAGCAGCAGCTGCGGACTTTAAGGAAACCGACCCATGTGCTAAAGACGATCGCCCACTTAGTTTAATGCAGGAGAGGCGATCGCCCATTTGGGATCTAGACATCCCAACTACCTCCTCTTCTATAAGTAGGAAACTTCCATCATTTGGAACAGGACTTCGGACATCGCTCTCTCTCTCTCAATATCGAAATCTCTTAACCTAAAGACGGTCGGCAGAAACGAGAACAAGAACTCACAAAGCTTCAACTCTGGTTCTTCCGGCAATCATCGACACTCAAGATCTAGATAACTAGGGTCTTTACACTCATTGTAATTGTATTCTAACATTAATATTTGTACTCCCAAGTATTCGTATTAATAATATCTCGCGAGAGCATTCAAGCCCGGGACTAACAACCCCGGAAAATCTTGTGTTATTTACATTCCCTCGGACGTGCTCTCGCAATGTGTTTGTTACTCATCCATTCCAGCAAACCCTTCCGAAAAATATTTTGGGTAACAACAATTGGCGCTAGAAGAAGGGGCATTTACCTTCATTTTCATTTCGACCGTTTCGAAGAACACTCACTGTTCTACGGAACATATACTTGAAGAAACACTCACGGTTCTTCAAAGAAAAACCTTTAGAATAATGACGTCTGCCACCACATCGAAGATAGCCAACTTACGGCTCGTCGGACGACTTATTCCGGCGCAAACCGAGTCCTGACCTACGACGGCGAGCAGTCGTGGCGATGCGAGACTCTCAATCCCGCCCCCGAGGGATGGCCCCAGCCACTCACTTGATAAGTTCCAAACTGCGGAACAGATCGAGGAGGCCATAGCCATTCTAAGGGAGCGACGGAGAGCATGCGACCCGCCCACTATTACCCCATCAGCCATCCGCCGTGCGGGCAAGCGGAAGCTCAAGGGGTTACTTATCGAGCAATCGTCAGAAAGCCCTGATTCACAAGGAAAGGCGCTCGCGAGGCGGGACAGTTCCGCCTTCAGCCGGCTTGGAAGTGACCCTTCATAGAGACCGAGGCACTCTGGCACCAGCCATGAAATGTCGGAGCCCGAATCCATCACCAGGAGTTCGGCATACCCGACTCCCAGAAGGCAGGTCGGCATTTGTCTCCCCCTCGGTGAAAAACCGAGCCCGGCGGCGAAGACCTCATCGCCTACCGTGGAGCCAGGAGATCAGTACACGATCGCCTCGGCTCCCACTCCGAGAGCCAAGCCACGAGTAGCCAGGCTACGGCAATGGCCGCAATGCAGCGCCAACTCGATGATATGAAAGTGCTCCTAGAAACTGGGGCAGGCGCCAAGAGAAAGGTCGCCGGACTGAGTGAGCTGCTCGCGGTTCGGGTCGAGCTTGCCCCCGTGCAACCAAAGATCGCTCCTCCTCAAACACCTATGTATGAGGGGAGATCAGACCCCGGGACTCACTTAAGCAAGTTCCAGATCTACATGACCGGATGCGGGGCGACAGACGCGACAAAATGCCGAATGTTCCCATTGACATTGGGCAATCTTTCCCATAGGTGGTACATCTCAATGCCACAACGCTCCATCAATTCTTTTGAAAAACTGGCGAGCGACTTCGCGTCATACTTTGTCACCAAGGTCGCTCGGCCAGAAGGTCCCTACCGCATGATGAAGATGAGACAGGGGGAAGACGAGTCTGACGAAGACTACATCGACTGGGTGGATGAAATAATCCTCAACTGCGATCCCATAAGCGACGAGATCGCCCTCTACTCGGTCCTAGGGGGATTCCATGGTCTTTCGCCCATGTTCAGGCACCTTACGAAGGACATCCCCCAACCTACGCGATCTTCCACGCCAAGGCCGCAGACTTTATGGCCAGGCAAAGGTTGATCACCCTTTGCCTAGGCGAGGGGGCAGAGACGGTGATCGCCACGTCCAAAAAGGCAGTCGCCAAGCCGCTCGGTGATTTCAAGGCCTTCGAGAATGTGGAAGTACACCTCCTCCACAACCTCACTTTATCTCCGGCCCGTATTTTCAACTCTATCAAGGGGCGCGAGCGGCTAAGCAAGCCAAAAGCAATAAGGGACAACGGTCACCTGGACCACGATAAATTTTGTGCTTACCACAAGAGTACCGGCCACAACACCAACCAGTGTCGATACCTCCTCAAACAACTCTGGAGATTGTTCGAAGGCTAGATAGTTTAGTGACTTAGTCGGATCCCCGGGCAGAAAGGACTAAGGGCCGCGATCGGTGATAGATCGATGATCGTCAATCTCAGAAACCGGTCGCCACAGTCGAACGCGACAAGCCGATGGACTCATACGAGTCGACCCCCCCGATCAACCTCGGCGGCCGAATCTGTATGCTTCAATCAAGAGGTGGAAACTTCGGAGGTCCTTCCCCAGTTTCCACCATGACAAACCATCGGCTACTGCCTGAGCAACGCCTCGAAAAAAAGGATGCTCGCTCGCCCTCGAAAGTTCGTCATCTAACATGATGGACCCAGGCAAGCGATCGCCTCCCCAACACAATGTATACCATCGAGGACCGCCATCTAACATGACGATCCGAGGTAGAAAAGTGCAGACATGGTTCTGGAGGTCGATGGGACCGACAGCCCGACCATGCAAGGTTCCTTTGGGCAGAGATCGCTCGCCCTTCGTTTAAATACGAGGTGGGCGTAGCCGAAGCACCCTCCAAAACAAATCTGAGGACACGCTCGCCTGCCCTAGAGGATCCATCATCTAAACATGGTGGACCCGGATAATGCGACGTATCCCGCCCCCATCACAACGTATGCCCTCAAAGGTCCATCATCCAACATGTCGGTCCTAGGCAAAAAATTGCTAACAAGCCACGGTCGCGAAATCGATTAATCTGACGGCGCCCCGTGCAAGGACTCCCCTAGGCCGAGATCGTCCGCTCCATCGATACATTGCGAGGCGAAACGTAGCCACCAGAGGACCCTCACAATAAAGTGAGTCGTGAGACAGACCTACAGGTGGAATGTTCCTCGTGCACAAGACATGGTCACAGTGGTCGGTTCCATCGAACTCCGCGATCGTGCACGGTTCCTCTAGGCCGAGATGATAGACCTTCCTCAAGGAATCTGCAAAATTGAAGATCGCAAGAACTGAGACCAGAGATCGCTCGCTGAAACGATTTATTTTCGTTCCCTTTCACTAAATAAACAGTGAAACCGCTCCTTTCAGCAACCGAGTAGGTCGTCCAAATTCAAAATCAAAGGCCGCTCGGTGAGTCCGTCGTCATTATTTTACACGATCGCCAGTGGAACCACCTCACCCCACGTCTCTGACATTGGAGCAAGCTGGGGGGCAATTGTTCTGCGGTGATTTATACGCCTCGACGGCGATCAGCATAAGGGCCGAGCAACCAAGCTAGCGTCAGATGAGCCAAGGCAGACTTGCCAAATGAAGGCACCAGCTCAAGTACCGAGCGACCGACGTCCAGGGCGATCGCCTCTTGGCATCTAGTGATCGTCTCTAGTGCCCGACCAAGACGATCGTCTTTTGCCACGTGTAAATCCCAAACATCCGTCAAAGTCCACGAAGACAGAATCTCGGGATGAAGGCCCACGTGCAGATCCGCAAAAGGCACTGCAGGAAAAGGCGTTTCGACTCCCTACCAGCTGTGGGTGACAAAGGCAGCCTCACCTACCGACAGACCCACCGAAAGGTCTTAGGCGGGACCTTCCAAGGCAGCAACATGGTACGCGTGTTGTCTTCTCATTGGTTCTCACATCCGGCTGCCAGCAGCTGCTGCAGACTTTAAGGAAACTGACCTATGTGCTAAAGACGATCGCCCACTTAATTTAATGCAAGAGTCATCTTCTATAAGTAGGAGATTTCCATCATTTGGAACAGGACTTCAGACATCTCTCTCTCACTCTCGAAACCTCTAAACCTAAAGACGGTCGACAGAAACGAGAACAAGAACTCACAGAGCTTCAACTCTGGTTCTTCCGGCAATCATCGACACTCAAGAGCTAGATAACTAGGGTCTTTACACTCATTGTAATTGTACTCTAACATTAATATTTGTACTCCCAAGTATTCGTATTAATAATATCTCGCGGGAGCATTCATGCCCGGGACAAACAACCCTGGAAAATCTTGTGTTATTTACATTCCCTCCGACGTGCTCTCGCATTTTATTTGTTACTCATCCATTCCAGCAAACCCTTCCAAATAATATTTTGGGTAACAACACATCAGTTAAGGATTAGAGAGTCTGACATTCCGAAGACAGCTTTTCGTACTCGTTGTGGACATTATGAGTTTGTTTTCATGACATTCGGACTGACTAATCCACCGGCAGTGTTCATGGAGTTGATGAATCGAGTTTTTATTAATTATCTGGATCGTTTTGTAGTTGTTTTTATTAACGACATTCTTATTTACTCTCGTGACCATGAAGAGCATGAGTATCACCTCCGTCAGGTTCTCGATGCGTTAAGGCGGGAACAACTCTATGGAAAATTTTCTAAATGTGAATTATGGATGCTGAAGTTATTTTTCTTAGGCATGTGATATCAGCAGATGGGGTGATAGTAGACCCACAGAAGACATAAGCTATCCGAGACTGGCTACCTCTGAAGAACGTGAAGGAAATTCGCAATTTCCTGGGTTTAGCAGGCTATTACCGACGGTTCATGGAAAGTTTTTCCAAAATTACTCAACTGATGACTAATCTATTGAGGAAAAATAAGAAATATTGGTGGTCGGAAGCATGTCAGCAAAGTTTTGATGAACTCATGTGTCGATTGATTTCAGCACCTATTTTAGTTCTACCAAAAGAAACAGAAGGATTCGTGGTTTATAGTGACACGTCGAGACAGGGTCTTGGATTTGTGTTAATGCAAATGGGAAAATGATTGGCTATGTATCTAGACAGTTGCGACCTTATGAGGTCAACTACCCAACTCATGATTTGGAGTTAGCAGTCGTGGTGTTTGCTTTGAAAATACGGCGTCACTATCTGTACGGAGTTACCTGTCAGATTTTTACGGACCACAAGTGCCTGAAGTACATTTTTACTCAGAAGGAGTTGAATATGAGACAGAGAAGGTGGCTAGAGCTAATCAAAGACTATGATATCGACATCCTTTATCATCCGGGCAAGGCAAATGTGGTTGCCGACGCCTTGAGTCGTAAAACAGTACAGGAGCAGATACTTGCCCGTTTGACTGTTAAGAGAGAATTGCAGTTAGAGTTCATGAGGCCGGAGATTGAGGTCTGGTTACAGCGCATTCAGGGACAACTTTGCACGCTTGAGATTTCATCGTCCCTCGACGAGATAATCAGGACGAAACAGATGACCGACCCATTCTTATCTAAAATTCGGAAAGAAGTAGATCTAGGGAAAGCCCCTAAATTTGTGGTTCACGAGGATGGACTAATATGCTTCAAAAATCGTGTTTGTGTACCGACGGATGAAGAGTTGAGGAACACTATTCTAAAGGAGGCTCATGCTACCCCATATTCCATCCACCCGGGATCGAACAAAATGTATAAGGATTTGAAGCTCTATTATTGGTGGAGTAATATGAAACGGGAAGTTGCAAAATTCGTTTCGAGATGTTTGACCTATCAGCAGGTCAAGATTGAGCATCAGCGACGAGCGGGCATGCTGAAACCACTCCTGATTGCCGAGTGGAAATGGGAGGATATATGGATGGATTTTATTACTAGCTTGCCAACGAGCAATCGAGGTATGAATACGATTTGGGTGATTGTGGACCGACTGACCAAATCAGCCCACTTCTTGGAGATTAAGGATATGTGGGGTCCCGAGCGGTTGGCCCAGTTGTTTATTAAAGAGATTTTTAGGCTGCATGTGATGTGAATCAAGAAGCAGTCAGTCAGTCAGAAGAAGAACTATACATTCCTGTGGGACCAATAACAAGATCACGAGCAAATGCGATAAAGAATTCATTAACAATGCTCATGCAAAATCATTTCAATCAGACTGATGACCATAAATATAATAACATCTTTATTTGTGGTATTGAAGCCGTCACATGTTAGATCAAAAGTGTTGATGTCATCATTCCAAGCAATAAGCCTAACTGAAGCAGCTTTCGTAATTCACATGTATCTCCTACATACAGTGTCCAATTAAGCTCATATTTATACCATTGGAAAGCTAAGAGAAAGTCCTAAATTTTTATGTTCATCATGACATCAATATCAGATATCTTCAGTGGTGAAAATGCGATACAATTGAAAGCAGACGTTGGAAATTTCAGATACAATACACCTTCGTATTTTTGTCACAACTTCCACGTCCGATGTCCAATTGAGATGATTCTGGTGGATTTGGAAAGCTAAGAGGCAGTACTACAATCATCTAGAAGACATCTAGAATAAAATCCGAATTTTAGATCTGTTATGCCACTAAAACGACCACAGCATATTTTTCTTTAACTTTAATTTCTTATTTTCAAAACATAAGTCTTGGTCCTTGATTTTTGTCCCCTAAAAATGTATTGACCCCTTAACTTATGGGTTGAGTAGTCATTGATCATATTTTTAGGAGTTTTGAATGTTGAATTTATAATTTCCTAGTCTTTATTTTATATTTTTATATTGTAATAGTTGTAGGAATTTTGACTATAAATAGCCCTCATTTTCATTTGTAAAGACACCTTGAAATTTATCAAAATTGTGAGTGTTTGTGTAAACAAACTTTCTTCTTATTCTGTTGAGTGTGTCTCCAAAATTATAAATCGTGATTTCAATTCACTTATCGAGGCGTTAGAAACCTCGTGGCGTGTTTGAATCGCACTTTCCGGTTTGCTACGGCGTGTCACGTGGAGGGCTTGAAGTAAAACAATCATTTGCTTAATATTGGAATGATCTTGGGAACTAAAATCATACTAGCGATAGCAGTTACTACGGCACGTCGTGTGGGGGTCGCATCAGTTGGCTTCAGAGCTCGGTTTTTTCCATTACTAAGTGGTATCTATTTTCCTTTATTTTCATAATCTTCTTATTTTACCATCACAATGATCACAAAACATATATATATATATATATATAATATTTGATATAAATCATCAAGTGTAAGCCAAGGGAATTATAATCCTTAGCATTTTGAATATACAAAAAAAAGTGTATAAAAAAAAGTATACTAAAAAAAGTATAAAAAAAGTATAAAAAAAAGTATACAAAAAAAATACTTATATATAAATATACCTATTTATCACAAAGGTCGGTTCTACCACCACAGTGAATATATATACATGTACATATCTATCACGAAGGGCAGTTCTACCACCTCAGTGAAATATAAAATAAATATAAAGCTGGAGTGCGGATTACCGCCCCTATAAAATTAAATACTTGTCACAATACTAGTCTATATAATCACCTTATGAGTTGTGGGACATTTATATAAAGCCGAGTGATAAAAGACAAGAACCGTGCAAAAAAAAATTAAAAGAGTGATACACGAGCATTGAGTGATCGAGCGATATACGTGAGGATCTTGTGAGGATTAATTTGTGTGTGTGTAAAAAAAAAGAGCAAAAAAAAAGGAAAAAAAAGGCAAAAAAAAGGCAAAAAAAAATGTCGAAATCCGATATTGAGAAAAATGAAGAAAACGAAGCCCTTCAGAACATACAAGAAATGCTCACTCAATTAATTAGAAGACAAGATCGACAAGAAGAAGTGATAAAAAATTTACAAAAAAATAAAGAGGACGAGTATCACCGTCGAAGAAGGAATCCGAGTCCCATCTCATATATAGAGTACGAGGATGAAACATTCTCCGAGGATGAAACTTACCAAAATCGAGGAGGAAGTGGTTGAGGAGGTCGGAGAGAACAAGGTAGACGGTATGAAAGGGAAGGACGAAACGAGGAAGACCAAAGTATGGGAAATATAAAAATGAAAATCCCAGCCTTCGAAGGGCGGAGCGATCCCGACACATACCTTGACTGGAAGAGGAAGTTGGAAACTATATTTGAGTGCCACAACTATGCTAGTACTAAGAAAATGAGGTTAGCAATAACCGAATTTTCCGAATATGCCAGCATTTGGTGGGACCAACATGTGACGGATAGAAGGAGGAATGGAGAGAGGCCAATTAATAGTTGGGAGGAATTAAAGATTGTAATGCGTAGAAGATTTGTTCCTAATTATTATCATAAGGAACTATTTTATCGCCTTCAGTCCTTAAAACAAGGTCCAAGAAGCATCGAAGATTTTCGAAAGGAAATGGAGATGTTAATGATCTTTGCCGATGTGAGGGAGTCGAGGGAGGCCACAATGGCGAGATTTCGACATGGCATGAGGGCGGAGATCTCTAAAGAAGTTGATAAACAACATTATGTTGAGTTCAAGGACATGGTATATACAGCGATCAAAATTGAGAGGAACTTGCGAAGGGGAGGCAACAATACTTACTCCACAGGGTACACAACTCCTTGGAAGCCTCAAACAGGAAATCGAGACTTATCCAAGGGTAGTTTTTATAAAAGCACCATGAAGGGGAAGTTTGAGATGGGGAGTGCTAGTCGAACAAAACCTGAAATAAAATCTACATCCATAGAAAATACAAACACGAGAAATAGGGACATCAAGTGTTTTCGATGCCACGAGCGAGGACACATTGCATCCCAATGCACTAATAAACGAGCAATGATACTTAGGGAGGATGGAGAATATGAAACAGATGATGAAGATGAGGAAGAAGGGAAAGAAGAAAGTGATGAAGAGGAGCTAGAATTCGCACCCACACTTGTCATTAGGAGGGTGTTGAATGTGAAGGCAAAAGAGGAAGAGAGCAACGATAACGAACAATGAGAAAATCTTTTTCACACTAGATGTTTTGTGAAAAATAAAAATTGTAGTGTGATCATTGATAACGGAAGTTGCACCAATATGGCTAGTGCGATGCTAGTCGAGGGGTTAGAATTACCAACAAGGCGACATCCTAAGCCTTATAGACTTCATTGGCTAAACGATTGCGGAGAGGATCGGGTGAATAAACAGGTTGAGTGTGCTGCTTCAGGAGTAGGAATTGGAAGAATTATACATTCCTGTGGGACCAATAATAAGATCACGAGCAAATGCGATAAAGAATTCATTAACAATGCTCGTGCAAAATCATTTCAATCAAACTGATGACCATAAATATAATAACATCTTTATTTGTGTTATTGAAGCCGTCACATGTTAGATCAAAAGTGTTGATGTCATCATTCCAAGCAATAAGCCTAACTGAAGCAGCTTTCGTAATTCAGATATATCTCCTACATACAGTGTCCAATTAATCTCATATTTATACCATCGGAAAGGTAAGAGAAAGTCCTAAATTTTTATGTTCATCATGACATCAAAATCAGATATCTTCAGTGGTGAAACTGCGATACAATTGAAAGCAGACATTGGAAATTTCAGATACGATACACCTTCGTATTTTTATCACAACTTTCGCGTTCGATGTCCGATTAAGACGATTATGGTGGATTTGGAAATCTAAGAGGCATAATACAATCATCTAGAAGACATAAAGACCAAGATCCGAAGTTTAGGATCTGTTATGCCACTAAAACGACAACAACATATTTTTCTTTAACTTTGATTTCTAATTTTCAAAACATAAGTCTTGATCCTTGATTTTTGTCCCCTAAAAATGTATTGACCCCTTAACTTATGGGTTGATTAGTCTTTGATCAGATTTTAGGAGTTTTGAATGTTGAATTTATAATTTCCTAGTCTTTATTTTATATTTTTATATTGTAATAGTTGTAGGAATTTTGGCTATAAATAGCCCTCATTTTCATTTGTAAAGACGCCTTGAAATTTATCAAAATGTGAGTGTTTGTGTTAACAAACTTTCTTCTTATTTTGTTGAGTGTGTATCCAAAATATAAATCATGATTTCAATTCACTTATCGAGGCGTTAGAAACCTCGTGGCGTGTTTGAATCGCACCTTCCGGTTTGATACGGTGCGTCACGTAGAGGGCTTGAAGTAAAACAATCATTTGCTTAATATTGGAAGGTGGTTCATCGTAGAGTATTGTATCAGATCGTCACTCACGTAGAGTATTGTATCAGATCATGACGGACGGTTCGTGTCACATTTTTGGAAGGCGGTTCATCGTGCGATGGGTACACCGTTGAACTTCAGTACGGCATTTCATCCTCAGACCGACGGTCAGTCTGAGAGGACTATTCAAACTCTGGAGGATATGTTGAGGGTGTGTGCTCTCAATTGGAAGTACAACTGGGAAGCCCAACTACCGTTGGTGGAATTCACCTATAATAACATTTGGCACGCTTCGATTAAGATGGCACCCTATGAGGCATTGTATGGCTGTCGTTGTAGGTCCCCTTTATGTTGGGACGACTTGTATGAATCCATTGGTATGGAGCCTAATATGTTGTTAGCAGCCCGCGAGAAGATCGCTCTAAATAAGAGTCGTCTAGTAACGGCGCAGAGCCACCAAAAGTCGTATGCAGATAATCATCTACGACCACTTGAGTTCGATGTTGGTGATCATGTACTGGTTAAAGTGTCCCCGAGTCGAGGTGTTTTCCATTTTGGGAAGAGAGGCAAGCTGAGCCCGAGGTATATTGGTCCGTTTGAGATTTCGGAACGTATAGATGACCTAGCCTATCGTTTGGCGTTACCACCATCTTTGAGTCGGATCCATAATGTATTTCATGTATCTCAGTTGAGGAAGTATGTTGCTGACCCGAGCCACATTATTTGATTCGAAGAGGTCGAGGTAGCCGATGACCATTCATATGAAGAACGTCCTATGCGGATACTTGAGAGGAGGGTCAAACAGTTGAGGAACCATAAGATTCCCTTATTGAAGATTCAGTGTTCGAGACACGGAATCGAGGAGGCTACGTGGTAAACTGAGGATAACATGCGAGATAGATATCCCGAGTTGTTTACCCCTTAGTTTCGGGGACAAAACTCCTTTTAAGGGGTGGAGTATATAATATCCGTCTGAACTTACGTCTTTACTATCATATTCTTCAAATAATTCGAACATATGTCGTAGCATATCTATATTTATTGTAATGAGCATATTGTTAAAGTTATGTTAAATCGAATTGTTGATCTTTGTTGTTCATACTATAGCTGATTATTAGATGTTATTTGCAGAATTTCATTTTTTTGTCTTGTTGTTGCCCCTAGCGTACGCTACCAGTGTTATCGTTACGTACGCTATGAAGATGGTATTACGTACGTAACGCTCCTATGTTAAAGTACGTAATGCGGTGTATCAATCAGCAGCTCACATTTCGGCGGGTGGGACCAGACGTGGGCAGTGGTCGGTAATTCGATTATGACAGTCTAGTCAACGGCCATTACGTACGTATACGTAATGTACGAGAGCCTTACGTACGTTAATTTTGACAAAGTACGTAATAGCATATCTGTTTTGAGTCAGTATCATTTGGGGATTCGTTACGTATGTAATGCCCGTAGAATTACGTATGTAATGTTCTTAACGTACGTTAAGTGTTAGCTATAGCATACGTAATGCTTAATACGGGTTATAAAGTTATGACTTGCCTTTCATTTTTCTGCATGATCCAATTCAGCCCCTCCCTCTATAAACCAATCCCCCACCTTGTTAAATCGATTTCTACCCCTTCCATCTTGTGTTGGAACTTCGTCACTTGGATTGTGGCTTGGTGATTATAAGTTTGAAGAGTGTTGTGGAATCTTGGTGTTGTTCTTCATTTTTGAGGTTGGTTTTCTTTAAACTCGTATTGAATCCATGTCTATGATAATATTAGCAATAAACACTTCGTATAATGTTAGAATGATCTAGTATAAGTAAGATAGTTATTGGAATCATGATCAAACTAAGTGAAGAACAAGATAAGGATATTAGTATCACTTCTTAATGGTTGATAGTTTTCATAACATAGTTGTGTTAATTATGTGGGATAAAAACCTGATTATTAACATGACAATAGGAAGCTGATTTCGATCTTGACACTTTGTACTTGTAAGTAAGGATTCCTCGATGCTTAGAAGTGTTAGATTCTAATCATGTCTTGAATGTTTAGTTAATCCTTGAGAGATAACATGGGATTATGTATTGGCCTTATGGAATTGATATATTTGTGATGAATTTGATAATTCGATGCAATGGATTGTCTAAACGTTATGTTAACATCCTGTAAATGATTATTACAAGATTGAATGATGTTTTATTTAGAGTTCCAAACATCCTAAATGATATAACTAGGTTTGAGCAATTTCTTTAAGTGATAGTAATGGATTTTAGTAGAACACAAACTTAACCTTCATATATTCAAGTTAATCGGGTGTGTTGATAACTTAAGAAGGTGTTGATCATCATATTAATACGTTGATATTGTTCTTAGGACGATTATAACGATTATGGGTGATAATGATACTATAGGATTAGTGACCGAATTCATTTGCATTGATCCTTGTGTATTAGGAGACGTAAATATGGATGAACCTAAATGACTTGGTAAAATCGGTTTTTAAAGACGAACTTGGTGTATCATAATTCATTAGTGAGAATATGGAATCTTTTTTTGAATAGAAAGAATCTCTCGAATGATATTTCGGATGTCGTTTCTTAGGAATTGATATCATTATTGCATGAATGTGTCGTTGAATGAGTTGCGTTTCGTTCAAGGTTGCTCGTTCGAGTGAGTATTAGTAGTCGAGGATTCCGACTGTTCGTTCATTTGAACAAGGGCTATTCGTCTACGAAATTGAGGCAAGTTATCTTGCTTAGTTATAATGATGGTTGAATTCTTGTGAATATTATGCGCTTCGTGTATAAGTAATGCTCTATGAATCCACGATTCATGATATGATGTTGTTCTTGATCGTATTACCGTTTTGTGGTGGGAATGTATTCCCAAGTTTATCGCCTTTGATACCGTTGGTCTCGTCGAGCTTTATTGTCACTTCAGTGAGTTGTTCGATTCTTTGAATAAATGTGTAATTCATTGAGTTTTGTTGTCATGTTGCATCGTGACATCTCTGGAGTCATATCTGCATGCCGATTGGTTGTGTAGGATTTTTAGCCAGGCACTTGATGGTCATGCATGGATATTTCCGCACTGGACCGTGCACAAGAGACGTAGTTCATGAGGCTAATTAGGTACATCATCCCACGTATATTCTGGATTCCATATATGGGGTGGACATGCGCACGGACACATTTTCGGATCGGGCGTACTGTGACGTCCATCTTGAGCCATATTGTTTGGTCGTTCGTACGACTGGATATGTTTGATAGTTGGGACTGACTGTTTATACGCCCGTGGGGTATATTCAGTAGTCGATTGTTTCCTTGAGATCCGTATGTATATGAATTGCATAATGCAATGAGAACTATTATCATGTATAGCTAACCCTGTGGTTTGGGCGAAATACTTGTATTTCAGGGCTAGTAAAGGGCAAGGCGCAGGAAGAGCACGATGGCAGCGAAGGGTATTGAAGGGTTCTAGTTCGGGGGGACCGAGTCTTTTGATGATCGGTTATGTCTTACTGTGATTTTTCATTTTATTTTATTTCGGACGAATGTTTGTTATTTTTAAGCTATATTCCATCTTCATATGCTCTATACCGAATTTGGATCTTGTGTACGGTTGTATGAGTTGATGTATATGATTTATACTCCAAATCAGGGTTATGATTAATATTGTAGTTCGGTACCACGTTTATGGGATGTTAAGTGCATGTTGTGATATCGCCTGGTGGGTCCCAGTGGGGGTCCACAGCACTGTAATAGTCGCCATTCTGTTGGGGTGTTACACCGGTTAGGGTACATCGAAGCCTTTGGAGTTTGGTACATGAAGTGTCGTACAGTGATCGTGTAACAGTGATTGATTGGCTAGTGTTTTTAAAGTTGGGAAACAGACCCATTATGATATCTCAACTAGTGTGTTTTGGAACAAGAATCGGACTGCGTCCCAAACGCTTTCGAAAAGGTTTTGTAAATTGGGACTCGAGGTCCAAAAGAATTTCTATTTTAAAATACCCGAGATGACGAGTTTCTTTTCAAATACTTCCTTGCTTGAGTTCGAAATTTCTAAAACTTCTCAGGAATATTTTGATAGTTGATTTCTATATCAAATTTGTGGTTGCTATTTACTTGTTGCATTTTGTATCGTATTATGCTTGCACTAGCAAAATAGTGGAATTTTGCTAACCCCCGAGTAATCGGGGGTGGATGTTTGTTTTGTGTCCAGGTGCTTGCCGCTTCAGGAAGCAGTCACAGGATCGGCATAGGAAGTGGTGGGCTACGATACTAATCGAGAGTTGGGAGTTTAGTCGAGTTGTATTGTATCGTCAGAGTCGTATTCCACCTTCCGCTATTTTGTACCTTTACCCTTGTGTGGGCATTCTTTGTATAGAGTTGTATTTTTCTGCTTACGTCAATCGTACGACCTCACCGGTCCGTGTAGTTGTTTATAACTTACCTTAACGGTCCGTATCATTATATTGTTTACCCCGGTCGGGCAGATACTTGGTCGTTTTGTGATGTTTAGCCTGGTAGATCCTTGTGGGGAGGATCTACGGCGTGTAATATTCCCATACGGTTTTGGGGGTGTTACAGTAATGGCTCGGTAGATTGGGTATATAAGGCCTGGGCACGGGTGTGGTCGACATTTTTCCTCCTTTCTTCGTTTCTTTCGCGATCCTTCGACAAGATTCGAGGATTTTGACTGGAACATCTTTGAGGATCATTTGGGAAGCTTGCTTGGTGTCTATTATCCTCATCTTCCAATTTCTTGTCGTCCGGGTCGAAGGTAATGCCTTGTAATTTCCTAGAATTGATTTTTCGGAAGTTCTTTCTCGAGTTCGTTGTTTCATCCGATTTTGATGGAAAGGATGATGTTGTTGGGCATCGTGGATCATGATTTACGGATTGTATATCCGTATCTTGAATTCGTTTGAGTCCAACCTTAATTTTCATGCTCGTATGGAGCCTTGAGCATTTAATGTCCGATTAAATACCTCTAAGGGTTTTCCCTTGGTTCTTAGGTGCACTTCTCATCGTTGTTAACCGTTATGATCATGTTTTCGTTGTTTTCAGCAGAGGAATTTAGGCATCACATTTCAAACTGTAAAAACCCAAGACAAACAATCCAAATAAAGAAAATATAAATTCCAAAAGGAACCATAATATCAAACATCGTCTATTTACCAAATGAAAAACGAACGAGAGTCGGTTAGATCCACAAAATTTAAAAGTAACTATTTCAAAATATTGGTATTTAACTCAGGGGGAGTTACTTTTTGAAAAAAAGGGAGATATTTTTCAAGGGGTTTTTTTTACCCATTTCTTTTCATATTTAATTTTTCATTGATTTTATGCACTTTTTGCTAATGACAAAAAAGGGGAGAAGAATGATGAGTAAAATGAAGCAAAAAAAATAATGGAGGAGAAGAAGATTAAAACCGAAAAATAGAAGAAATGATGGGAGAATAAAACTAACAAAACACACAAAGACGAAAACTTTGATTTGTATATATTTTTCTTATTTTTGCAGGTATAAATTTTATCGAAGTATTGTTGTTTTGTCATCATCAAAAAGGGGGATATTGTTGGAATATTTTATTCCACATATTCAAATTGAGATTTTGATGATAAG
This sequence comes from Orobanche coerulescens, assembly GCA_033398695.1. Lineage (NCBI taxonomy): Eukaryota > Viridiplantae > Streptophyta > Magnoliopsida > Lamiales > Orobanchaceae > Orobanche > Orobanche coerulescens. The sequence goes on along the minus strand of CM065815.1, from coordinate 77,790,384 downwards.
TTACTAAACAAAGAAAAACAACAATTAATCAACAAGAAGTCGAAGACGCTCGAGACGGACAGAAAAGCAAAGAAGTAAACAACAGTGAAGCTAACGTACGCTATCAACAAGACTTAATGTACGCAATGTATCAAGACAGTGAGTACTGCATTCTGCATCGAAGCAGATAATGCATGATATGGTGCAAGGTTAACGCACACTATGCATGGAGCTTATCTTACATAACAAGGAATAGTTTGCGTACGCTACGCAAGGTGAATTCTAATTTAACTGAAATCAATCCGTTGGATTGATTGTAGAAGGTCAAAAAGCATGCAACGGACCTACGGGAGTTAATGTATGACATGATGATATAGCGCACGTTGTGATATAGTCAAAATCTACTGGACTGAAATGAAGAGTAGATAATGTATGCTACGAGGAAGACTTACATATGTTAAAGGTCTTAATGTACGCTATGCAGATTATATAGCGCACGCTAAAGCAGAACAAGGAGAAATGGCTAGTTTGGCTCTCAAGCCTAGAAATACCAAAACATTTGGTATTATTTGAGATAACGACTTCAAGCAAAGCATTCATACATCATATATTCAGGGTGTGCTTAGTTCAAACTCGGGAAAGGGAAAGGGAAAGGCAATGATAATGGTGGGGAAAGGGAAAGGGAAAGAAAAGCATTCCACCCAATTTATTGGGTAATGTCTCATTACCCACTATTGGGTAATGGGTCATTGCATTATACTCTACCAAGCACCTTTTATCATTATCTTTTCCATTCCTCACCCCCCATAACCCCCTACCAAGCATGCCCTCATTATTGTTATTGTAATCGAGCTTAATTGATAAGAGTTCGAGTGTTTAATTCACTCAACCAAACACGAGAGAAAAGAAAGGATTATAGATTTGATTCGGTGTTATTAATATCGTGGATCCGGCATTGTTAGAATCATAATCTAAATCCAAGTTAGGCTTTTCAAGTACTGATAGAAAGCTAGAAAGGTTGATTCCTTATGTGATAGAAAAGAAAAACAGTTTATCTTGGACCGACATAAATACAAGATTGTAACTTTTTTATCTTGGACCGATAGAATACAAGATTGTAATGGTTTACCTCTGACCAATGGAAGATAAGGCGGAAAGGTTTATGTCAAGCCTATATAAAAATATACGGAGAGAGGACGTAGGCATATTAGCCGAACCTCTATAAAGAGCTGTGTCATTTACATTCCGCATTTAATCGCTTCCGCAATTGCAAAAGAATTCTATATTCTTAACCGCAATATCTAAACCCCCGTTCTAGTGGCAGTACCAAACCCAACAAATATAACAGTATCATAGAGTCCAACATGATTACTGTTATGCCTTGACGTAATCCAACATCATCTAAAATATAGTGTGAGTCATGTAGAGGGAAATGAATAATCAAGATGATGATTTGTACCTCTCTTTAGGGAGAGAGCGATATCTCTTGGGCCCCTCGATAAGTAGGACTGAAAGAAATGCATGACTATGCTCAAATGAAGAGTTATTTTATTCAATCAGTCTACTTAAGATCAAGAAAGCAGTTGAACATGATAAGTATGAAAATTTTCATGACTTTGTTCAAATATGATATCGCACGACAAAGGGATTTGACACGTTAAATGGTTTAATAGATTATAAACTTATATTATTTGGGTAGTCATAACGTATTGCTAGAGACCGCTTATGACTTATTATTTAATGAGCTATTAAATAATTGCCAATATAATATAAGCCTTTTGGGTCACGCATACGACAACTAAAGACAAGCAAGAATGATTAATAGATATAATATTGGATATTAAATTTATTAAAGAAATTAAATAATGAGTATATAATATAGGATATTATATATTATATTATATAATTATATCAATTGGGAAAGATAAATATAGTATTGGATATTATATTTATTAGAGGATTAAATAATAAGTAATATATAATAAAGATATTATATGTATCATATTATTTAATAAGTTGGGGGGCAATTAAGCAAATACTAGAGTTTGACTCTAGGTTTACTTAGTACAAACAAAAGGTCTTGGACAAAGAGTTATCATAAGATAAAAAATTACACAAGCCTCATTGTGTGGGAAAAAAATCGCCACCCTTCTTCTGGTTCGGCTGAAATCTTTTCTGTCTGGGAAATCTATTTCGGCCATCTCAGTCTTCTTCCCTTAGTTGATTTTGATCAACAGTACAAATTCTTCTAGCAAGAAATTATTTATTGTATTGTTTATCAACATTATTCATAAGGATCTAGCAATCCGACTTGTACCAATTTTTCGTGCTTGGATCACCGAAAGAGGAAGACGATATTAATTAGGTTTTGGTTCGGGTTACAGATCTCTTCTTCGAATTAAGGTAATTCGATGAACTCTTTATATATCAATTAAATTATTGAATGAAGATCCTCATCTGCGTTTTTCGTTAATTATTTCCGCTGCATTTTGCTCAAATTTATTGTATTCGATGCACGTAAAACCAAACATTTAATTGTCGTATGTGTGAACCAAAAGGCTTATATTATGTTGGCAATCATTTAATACCTCATTAAATGAAAAATCATACGCGGTCTCTAGCAAGACATTATGACTACCCAAATAATATAAGTTTAAAGTCCATTAAATCATTTAATGTGTTAAATCCATTTGTCGCGCGATATCATATTTGAACTAAGTCATGGAAATTGTCATACTTATTATGTTCAAATGCTTTCTCGATCTTAAATAGACTGATTGAATCAAATGACTCTTTATTTGAGCATGACCATGAATTTTCTTCAGTCCTACTTATCGAGGGCCCCAACAAATATCTCTCTCCCTAAAGAGAGGGACAAATTCCAATCTCGATTATGTAACACCCCAAAAAGGCGGCCATTACAGTTCCGTGGACCCCACACTACAACCCACTAGGCGATACCCTAAATACAGATTAAATACAAGATACATGTGATACCGAACCACAATACATAGTACTTACTTCGATTAGGAGTTCACAGTAGTATGGCCAACGGCCTTATTATACACAGGATCCAAAATACAAGTATAGTCCATATGGAGATGGAATATACCTTACATAACAATACATTTGTCCATAATTAAGAGAAAGCAGAAAGATAACATTACACGGTTCGAACAAGACCGGACAACAAAAGACTTGGGGCCCCCGAACTAGTACCTTTCGAACCCTTCGCCGTCACCATGCTCTTCCCGTGCCTTGCCTTTTCCTCGACCTAAAATACAACACAAGTATTTCGCCCAACACAGGGTCAGATATACATGATAAATAAATTCTCAAGATGTTATACAATTCGCATACATTATATTTCAAGGAAACATCCCGACTAAATGAGCATACCCCTCAGGCGTATGAACGATTAATCACAAAACGTCGAACACATCCAAATATATAAATGGACTATGAACGACCCCAAAAGTACGGCTCAAGATGGACATCTCAGTACACCCAATTCGGAAATGTGTCAATGCACATGTCCACCCCGTATACGGAATCTAGGATATACGTGGGACAATGTATCTAATTAGCCTCACGAACTACGTCTCATGTGCACAGTCCAATACGGAAACATCCACGCATGACTATATATGTGCCCAGCTAAAAATCCTACACAATGACCAATCAGAATGCAGATATGATTCCGGATATGTCACGATACAACATGATAATGAATTCAATAAATCACATATCCGATTAAAGATTAAGAAACTCACTGAAATGACAATAAGGATCAATGATATCAATAGTTCAAAATGATGAACTTGGGAATGCAATCCCACGATGAAAACGAGACATCATCAAGAATAATATCAAACCACGGAACACAATTTCATAAGTGTTTCATATATACGAAACACATAATCATCACAAGAATCTAAACATCATTATAGCCAAGCAAGATAACTTGCCTCAATACGGAGGCGAGAATAGTCCTTTCTTGTCGAACGAACGAATGGTCCTCGACTTAATATCGGTTACTCGAACAATCAACCTTGTAAAATATACAATACATTCAACAACACATTCTCATAACTATCGATATCTAGTTCAGCGAATCGATATCCTACATTCAATTTGCTTAGTTCAACTATCTATGTATCATAATTTCGCTTCAAGGATTCATACTAGTTTCAATTTATTATCATTTTTGGTTACCATTCAAGGTGTTCTCGATTATTCGTATGGTTCAAACGGATGAGAATTTATCAAGGAGAACTTTGCTAAAATCGATATGCCGATAGAATTTCTTAAAAACAACATCAATATTTTGAAAGATATAATCCGAACAACTATGTTTCATAAAACATTGATTGAAACGAAGGTTACTCGGTGATTATCATTGTTCAACGAATCACGAGTTTGTAAAACTAATACTATGTTCATCGATTATGAGTTCATCAAGTTAGTTTAATGATTAAGTCGAGTTATTCATCACAAGATCATTACGAAATCATCATCAAGGTGAATTAACATCTCTGAACTATAATCTTATGTTGATGTAATTCAAGGTTCAACCAATTCTAATGAAGAACCTAAGTTCATCTAGTTCAAAATCTCTCTAAGCATAATAGTGTGATTCAATATAATGATAACAATTCTACAAATCAACCTATCTAAAAGGAAACTAAGGATTATTATTGTCTTAGTGATATTAATAGTTCAGCAAGAAGAGTGAGTTTCTATTAGCCATGATTACTACCATTTAAAACCTCAAGAACACATCATATCAAACCCTTAATCTCCATATTCATCATTAAGTTGGTGAAAACTTAACTACAACCATGTTTATCTTGATTAATTCAACATTAGGTGGAGTATACTTTATCACTAACATTATAAGTACAAAATTATAGAGTGAATTCTTATAACATACCTTCAGAAATGAAGAACAATACAACCAAACCACAAGAACACACTCTAAGATTCAAGAATAACTCTAAACTTCCAATCAACAAGCTCCCAATCAAGATGCAAAGCTCAAACACAAGTTGGAAGAAGGTAGAAGTGATCTAGGAAGGCAGGGGGTGTTTATACTGGAGGAATATCGAAGTTGGACGTGCAAAATGAAAGACACAAGTTGTCTTTTTATAACAGCATAGTTTACTACGTACGTTATCACATGCAGATAACGTACGTTATCCTCATTACGTACGCTCCACAAAATTGTGTTACATACGTAATACACTATCACAGGTTACTGAACTAAAATACGAACATCATCACGTACATCATGGCTTGAAGCCTTACGTACGTAATGTAGGTCAACTAGGTTGCCTCCAAAAGATCATATATTTGAATCACGTCCGACCCCACACGCCGAAAGTTGAGATCGGATACGATTACAGGCATTACGTACGTAAAAGGAGCCTCCTTACGTACATAAATCCCACAATATAGCGTACGTTATGCTAAAGGGTTAGCGTACGTCAAGTGCAGAATTACTAGCCCAAAAATGCTCGTATCTATACAATGTTGAGAAATCAAATCATAGTGCGAGTGATAGTTATTATCCAAGTTATGATATATTCCAACACCAATAAACATTAAACAAATTCAACAAGACTACGACAGTATTAAATTATCCAAATAATACAACAGTAAGTAAGAATTTTCGTCGGATATTACATACTCCCCCCCTTAAAAGAAGTTTCATCCCCGAAACTAAGGGGTAAACAATTTGGGATACCTCTCTTGCATGCTGCTCTCCGTCTCCCACGTGGCCTCCTCGACTCTGTGCCGAGACCACTGAACCTTCAGTAGGGGAATCGTCTTGTTCCACAACTGTTTGATCCTCCTCTCAAGTATCCGTACGGGCCGCTCCTCATACGAATGATCCTCCGCTATATCGATCTCATCGAAATGAAGTATATGACTCGGATCAGCAACATATTTCCTTAACTGGGAGACATGGAACACGTTATGAATCCGGATCAGAGCTGGTGGCAACGCCAGGCGATAGGCTAGATCGCCTACTCGTTCCAAAACCTCAAACGGCCCGACATACCTCGGACTCAGCTTACCTCTCTTCCCAAAGCGAAAAGCACGTCGAGTAGGGGACACCTTCATTAGAACATGGTCGCCGACCTCGAACTCAAGTGGTCGTTGGCGGTTGTCTGCATAAGACTTCTGTCGGCTTTGAGCCGTTAACAAACGACTCCTAATCAAAGCGATCTTCTCACGGGCTGCTAACAACATATCGATTTCCGTACCCAAAGATTCAGATAGATTGTCCCAACACATAGGGGATCTACAACGGCGGCCATACAATGGTTCATAAGGTGCCATCTGAATCGAAGCGTGCCAGCTATTATTATAAGTGAATTCCACCAAAGGTAGTCGGGCCTCCCAATCATCCTTCCAATCAAGAACGCACGCCCTCAACATATCCTCTAGAGTCTGGATAGTCCTCTCAGTCTGACCATCAGTCTGTGGATGAAAAGCTGTGCTGAAGTTTAATTGGGTCCCCATCGCATGATGAACTGTTTTCCAGAAATGTGACACGAATCGCCCGTCACGATCTGATACAATACTCTTAGGGGTACCATGTAACCTCATAATCTCTTTGATAAATAGCTGGGCCAATCTCTCGGGTCCCCATGTGTCTTTAATCTCCAAAAAGTGGGCTGATTTGGTCAGACGATCCACAATCACCCAAATCGTATTCATCCCTCGATGACTCGTCGGCAAGCTGGTGATAAAATCCATTGATATGTCCTCCCATTTCCACTCGGGGATCGGAAGAGGTTTCAGCATTCCTGCGGGTCGCTGATGCTCAATCTTAACTTGTTGACAGGTTAAACACCTCGAAACGAACTCTACAACTTCACGTTTCATACTCCCCCACCAATAATATTGTTTCAAATCCTTATACATTTTGCTAGACCCCGGGTGAATGGAGTACGGGGTAACATGAGCTTCTCTCAGGATAGAATTCTTTAATTCATCATTTGCGGGTACACAAACTCAATTCCTGCGTATCAATCCATCCTCGTGGATCACAAATCCAGGGGCTTTCCCTTGAGTTACTTCATCCCAAAATCGAGATAAGAATGGGTCCGTAACCTGCTTCGATATAATTATATCCTCAAGGGACGATGAAATCTCAAGTGTGCAGTGTTGTCCTTGAATACGCTGTAACCATTCTTCAATTTCTGGCCTCACCAACTCTAACTGCAATTTTTGCTGAATTGTCAAGCGGGCAAGCATCTGCTCCTGTACTGTTTTATGACTCAAAGCGTTGGAAACTACATTTGCTTTGCCCGGATAATACAGAATCTCGATATCATAATCTTTGATGAGTTCTAGCCACATTCTCTGCCTCATGTTTAACTCCTTCTGAGTAAAAATGTACTTCAGGATCTTGTGATCGGTAAAATCTGACACGTAACTCCATATAGATAGTGATGCCGGATTTTTAAAGCAAAACCACGGCTACAAGTTCCAAATCATGGGTGGGGTATTTGACCTCGTAAGGTCATAGCTGTCTTGATGCATAGGAGATCACCTTTCTGTTCTGCATTAGTACACATCCAAGGCCCTATTTAGACGCGTCACTATACACCACGAATCCTTCCGTTCCTTTCGGTAGAACCAAAATAGGTGCCGAAATCAACCAACTCTTGAGTTCATCGAAACTCCGTTGACATGCCTCTGACCATAAGTACTTCTTATCCTTCCTCAACAGGTTAGTCATTGGTTGGGCAATCTTGGAAAAACCTTCCACGAACCGTCGGTAATAACCTGCTAGTCCCAAGAAACTGCGTACTTCCTTAACGTTCTTCGAAGGTAGCCAGTCTCGGATAGATTCTGTCTTTTGTGGGTCTACTCGCACCCCATCAGCTGATATCACATGTCCAAGAAATATAAGTTCACGCATCCAGAACTCACATTTACAAAATTTTCCATAAAGCTGCTCCCGCCTTAATGCCTCGAGAACTTGATGGAGATGACGCTCATGCTCTTCATGATCACGAGAGTAGATCAGAATGTCATCAATAAAAATGACTACAAAGCGATCCAGATAGTTAATAAAGACCTGATTCATCAACTCCATGAATACTACCGGTGCATTAGTCAATCCAAAAGGCATCACTACGAACTCATAATCCATAGCGAGTACGAAAAGCAGTCTTCGAAATGTCAGACTCATGAATCCTCAGATGGTGGTAACCAGACCTCAAGTCGATCTTAGAAAACACAACAGCCCCCTGAAGCTGATCCAATAAATCATCAATATGTGGCAATGGATATTTGTTCTTAATGGTTACCCTGTTCATCTCACGATAATCAATACACAGGCGTAGGAATCCATCTTTATTCCGTACAAATAGCACTGGTGCTCCCCAAGGGGACGCACTAGGTCGAATATAGCCCTTCTCAGTCAAATCCTCAAGCTGGTTCTTCAACTCCTGCATCTCAGTCGGAGCCATACGATACGGTGCTTTCGAAAGTGGGGACGTGTCTGGCTCTAACTCAATATTGAACTCTACATCACGATGTGGAGGTAAGCCTGGCAACTCATCTAGAAATACGTCTTGGTAGTCTCGGACTACTGGAATGTCGGATAATTAGACTGGTCGATCCGCTGTTTTGGTCATGAAACACCAATAGCCAATACACCACTGATTAAGCAGTTTCACTGCTTTCATAGCGCAGATGACTCTCCCGGAACGGCTGGGATTGTCACACTGGAAAGTACACTCAACACCATCGTCAAATGTGACGGTTACTGTACGCTTGCGGACACTAAGTATGGCATCATGATGATCCATCCAATCGATACCCAAGATCACATCATCTTTAGGTAAATCGACCATAATTAAATTCGACAACCACTCACGGTCGTTCATGCGAATCGAACAGTTCTACACTTCACGATTCCCAATAATTCTTCTACCATCGGGTAGACCAATTATATAAGGTTCATAATTGATAACGTGATCTAATTGCAAAAGACACAAACAAGAAGCAGATAAAAAGGAGTGTGAATCACCAGTATCAAAAAGAACGCAGACAGGCTGAGATCGGATCTCGAGAGTACCTTCAATCATGCTGGCTTCGGGATCGTCGGCCTTATTCATCTCGTAGACTCTGGGTTTTTCAGCCCCGGTACTAGATGTACCAGCTTGATTACCATGGCCCATCCCTCTATTTGCCCCGGTAGTCTGATAAGAAGCGGACAAAGGTACACGGTCCTGGACGGAAGACTGAACTGGAGCATGAGGTGCTGCTGGAGTACGTCCTGGTCCACTTCTATAATAACAAGCACGATGTCCATTTCTCCCACAGGTATGGCATGCAACGGCCGGCCTCGTGCATTTATAATTGATGTGTCCCTGGTCTCCACAGTTATAGAATACAACAGATAGGCTGACCGCTCGAGGTTGCGATCCGTTTGGCTTCGACATAAAGGGTTGCCGATCAGAAGTATTTGGCACTGGTTGGGGTCTGTTGAATGTTCCCCGGTTGCTGTCAGTTTGGTTCTGATTCCTGAATTTCTTGTTGTTAGACTACGGTTGCTTCTTGGAAATTTCTTTCGCGGTCAATTCGTACTCCAGAGCTTTCTCGATGAGCTCCAGTAGGGTCGTACAGTGGTGATTCAGTAGTTGCAATCTCATTCGGGGTTGAAGCCTCTTGAGAAAATATTTGATCTTACCGGCCTCCGTTCGGACAATCGTCGAGGCAAAAGGAAGAAGTGCCTGGAATTTCTCGGCAACAGATAGTAAATCATCATCTTCAGATGGTTCTGGGTTCAGCAATTCTGACAATCTGGCCTCACAGAGAGGGCCCGGATAGTAACGGTCTAGCATGAGATTCTTAAATTCCTCCCAAGTACATACGCCATCAGCTGGCCTCACCGAAACCAACCAGGTGTGGGCGCCCTTCCCCAGGTAGTAAGCTGCTACGGAGACGCGATTCTCTGCGGGACAATCTACCATATAGAATAATTTCTCGAAGTGTTCAATCCAATACACGATATCAGCAGGCTCAGAGGAGCCTTCAAAAATCGGGGGTCACTGGCGAGAGATGTCGCTGATGATCCGGCTCACCAGTCCGCCATGTACAGGAGGTGGCCCCTGCTGCTGGTCGGTAGCAGCTCTCTGCATAGTTTCCATTAACTGACCCATCTGGGTCATCTGAGCCATCATGCCCGGCATCATAGCGTAAGGATCAACTCAAACATTTCAAGATTATGACAATCATCACATAATTCATCATAATTCTATACTAAAATGGTTAAAATCCCTCAAGAACACAACCAACAACAATAATCATCTCAAGGCTATGTTAATCATCTAAAAATCTTAACATAACTCTTCTTAGACGTGATTATAACCTCCAAGTATTCTTAAACATCAAGAACAACTCCTTCTCAAGACATAATCATCGTGTTCTTAATCATAAGTTATAAAAACTCATCAAGAATCATGCTATCCTCCATCCATCCATCAAAACACGAAGTAATCAACAACAACAACAACATAATCTCGAGATAAACACAAGATTAAACACATACCTCTTGAAGAGGTGAAGAAAAACCTCAAACCATCAAGAAACACTCCAAAACTCCAAGTTCCTAAGCTTCAATCCAAGTTATGAAGTTCCAAATCAAGTTGGAAGGGGCTGGAATTCACTAAGAGATGCAGAGGGATGATTTCTAGAGAGAGAAATCGAAAATGGATTGTGAGAAAATGAAAGACGAAGCATATCTTTATAAACTGCACATCGCATTATGTCCTCTCCTCCCTCTTTAATGTACGTAAGAGCTATTACGTACGTTATCACCTTAACATAGTGTAAGTTAAGTTCTACCAGAACTCACTACCTCAAAACGAACCATGCGTTACGTACGTTATAAGCATAAGCATTACGTACATAATGCTCATTGACTTGGCTGCCTTGAAAGGCCAACATGATCCAATCCCATTCGGCCCACACGCCGAAATTCAGATGCGATCAGATACCCGTCATTACGTACGTAACCTTCCAGGTTTAACGTACGTAAAACTCAACTCATAGTGTATGTAATGTTAAACATATAGCGTACGTTATGGCTAGTATACTTAGCCAAAATTCAAAACTCACCAAGCAACATCCAAATGACGAAACAAAACCGACGGCAAGTATAAATATTTCGATTCCGAAATATCCCAATACAATATACATTGTATCTGTCAAATACAACAACACTTGTACAATCCAAATGAATACGTACAACACAATAGTGAAATGAAAAAAATTTACCCCCGGATATTACACTATCTTCATGAATTATGCTGTCGGGTAGTTAAGAAACGAATAGGAGCTTTTGAAATGTGCACAAACCTTCACTTTAAGATGATGGTGGCCATCATGTCTGGCAAAGAGGTCAACTGGGTGTCAAGTTCTAATGAAGAGGATTCAGGAAGAGGCCGCCAAACCTGAAACTGTGAAGAAATCCTTCGGCCTAATCCTGAAATACATCCTCACCCGCTGTGGAGTAAAACAATCTATCGATGCAAATAAGATCGGCACAGGCAAAATCATTGGTGGGATCAAGCCCATTATATTCAGCAAATCTGCGCTGATGGCAAATAGGCACCTTGCTCAGTGTATGCCTATCTCCAGTGACCCGAGGGACGTCACTGTTAGAGTTTCTAGTGAGGAGAAGAGGAGGAAAATAAATGCCCTCGACAGCCGGTCATCTCATGCTGTCAAGAAAAAGAAGATGAAGTCCATGAATCTTCAAGGGCTGAGCCTACAGTAACTGCAACGGTCGCTGTAGAGGCCCCCTCCGTTCCTGTCACTGTACAAATCCCACAGGGCACAACCCGTATGGAAGAAGCAGTTGCTACTAAAACAGCAAATTCTGAGCGTGCGGCAGCTATGACGAATGACCAACTGCTTGCCAAGCTGGAAGGATCCAGAGGGTCAGCTGCCCCTTAGGATCCAAAATCTGTCACTCCTAATAGGGTCCCTACCCCTATACGGAGTTCCCCTCCCCACAGGGTACCATCCCCTGCTTGGGATCCCTCTGCACAATAGGCTCCCATACCTATTGAGGATCCAATATGGATGGTAGACCCAACTACTGTACGGAGTCCCCCCTAACTGTCATAACAAATAATACCATTCTCCAGGTACAAATCGAGGAAGCTTATGAGTGCTTCTTGATTTGGAAGTCCTACAGGCTCGTGCCGTATGACACCCTGCCACTGGGTTGAGTGGAAGGAGGAGGAATTATTTGTTCGGGAGGTCATGAACACCTATAATATTGAAGTCCTGATTCGCTGGGAGGATCACTGTTCTCGTGAGCTGATATCTGATTACTATATGGCAAAAGAAAAGGCTAGACTGAAAAAGAAGTCACAATCCAGTGACAAAGCTCCATCGAACAGCCACCATTCTGACCCTGACTCGGACGATGAAGATGATACCCTATAGGTCGGTCTAAGGATCAGCCGTGAAGAGGCTAGGGAAGGAGATATGGCCAAACTCCAAAACCAATAGGGTCAGGGGACATTGGAGAGACAACAGTCCCCTCCCCCGCAATAGGAAGCTGCACAAGACCAACATGAGGAATCAGTCCCTCTTGTTAATTCTGAAGAGCAAGCTGCTCACATACAGGAAGCCCGTCCTGTATCGAAACCTGAAGATGCCGCCTACATCATCCTCTAAGAGGAATCAGTCACTCTTCCGGATCAGGCGGAAGCTTAGAGTCGGCAGCAGGATTCAGTCCCTCCTGGATTACCGACTACATACGAACAATCCAAACAGGAGGAATCTGTAACACCTCCAATCCGCTCAGGAATATTACAGCGCCGCAGACTCTCTCCATGAGGATCTACCAGGCTAAATACCAAACAAGACGTCACATTACATGCCGACATGGCTAAATAAGGAACCGTTAGACCGATTTGGCCTTTCAGCAAAAATATTCAAGTTACATATACACATCTCTTTCCGGACTCATACCCATGCAAGGGCCAAATACGCCCATAACTCATACAAACATAAAATACGACAGCGGAAAGAACAATACAATGAACTCTGACTAACTGCACACAGCCTTCATGTGATTAGTATCATTTGTCTTCCATCATCCTTCGTAACGATCCTGTGTTTTGCTCCCCAAGGTCCTGCTTGTACCTGGATGCAAAACAGACATCCACCCCCCGATTTTCTCGGGGGTTAGCAAAATTCCACTATTTTTCTAGTGCAAGTATAAAGTACAAATACGAGTCATACACATCATATTCCAAGGATATAACAATCTTTAATCAACAATGAATCAATCACAGGGAAAGACTTCCCGAGATATTTCCGTTAAAGAAACAATTTCAAAGTCTCGCCATAACATACGATCTTAATGCCATTATAGTCAAAGTACCCCTGATAAATATGTTTTATAACCCAATCATTATGGAAAGTCAAAACACTGTGATATTCCGGACATATCACCAAGTCACAAAATGCTCCCGAATTAACCGTTGACCAACCATGCGTGGATCCCTCCGAGGCCCCGTCGGACCCTCCCGGAGTGGTTAACCCAATGTTCGTGGACCCAACCATATGTGGATTCCTCCAAGGCCTCGTTAGACCTTCCCGGAGTGAACGTACACACTCTCACACTCACAATAATATCAGACTTCCAATGCAAAGAGCTATAAAACACATAATCAAAGCACATACATCAACGACTTCAAAATGCATAAGATAATGATTCCCGGAAATGCAAAATCCAAAAAGTATCACAAAACACAATCTTCCCGATTAACCATGGACTCGACCATGCGCGAATCTCTCCGAGGACCCAATAGACCCTCCCGAAGTGGTTAACCCAAAAGTTCATGAACCCAACCATGCGTGGATTCCTCCGAGGCCCCGTCGAGCCGTCCCGGAGTGAACACAACACTCTCAACACTCAAACACACTACTATGTACATTCAAGATTTTAAATTCACAAGGGTTACTTGCTAGAATGGCCTCCACTATCAGACACAATCAAGGCTAACAATTTTATCCATAATTTAGGCAATATTCCCAATCAGAGAATGACACGATTTTGAATAATTCAATAATTACTTTCAATTTTCACAATTTTGATTCACATAAATCCTAGCATCATAATAACACAAGTTCAAAATTACGGATTTATGCCAACACATAATTATTAAAGAACACATTTTTACAATATATCCCAAACAAGTACAATCTTTACACAATCGGGCCACATAGTCATCAATTAACACAATCATATAATCATGGTAACACCAATAATAATAATAACAAAATATATTTATATTTAAGGAATATGAAAAGTATGAGCAACATACTTGCCTCGAAATCGGCACGCAAGTATTCCAACGAACACGACTCAACTGGGAAGCTTCGGAACGCCCGATGCTAACGAAAAGGAAGACGACAACGAACGGAAGGGTTCAACACGGTTTCTTCGCAAGAAACTTGACCCTAACATCATATAAATAATAAATCAACGATCATACGAGGAAGAATAATCGTAGAACGTCCGAAAACCCCTCTAAGACATTCTACCGGACACCTTCAAGGTGTCGATCAAGAACTCGACCAAAACAACGAATCAATACGATCCAACCATGGAATAACAAGGGAAATGATATAATACATCTAAATAATCATCAATCCATCACAATCCTAAGTTAAATCGGATTAAACGGATGAAAACAACCAAAACACCCAAATTCCCCAAAACTAGATTTCTAGAAAATCTGACCTGATTCGCTCGATTAAGGGATGTTATAGGATGGATGATTGATGATATGAACTCCAAGACTTCATGGATTTAACACCTGACAACATCTCTCCAAGATAAACATGTCTCCAGATGCGGAAGAGGAAGAATGAAGTGAGAAAATGGGTGAAAACCCCGTCTGCATGGCCTTAAATAGGCTGGCTGCCGGCCGAGTTACGTACGTAACCGGCCAAGGGCTTACGTACGTAACCGGCCATGGCCGACACTGCCCAAAAATGCCGGCATCATTACGTACGTAACTGGCCAAGGCTTACGTATGTAACCGGCCTTACGTACGTAACTGCCGAGCACTACCGGCCGTAACTCGGCCACTGCCGGCCTGGGCCCAGACTGCCCGGCCATGACTCGGCCGGGGCCAACTCCGACGGCATGAACGACCCCGAAACCCGAACCTGAACACGAATCGAAGATACGGTTACGAAGTACTCGCAAAGACGAATTCGATCACTAAGAGAACACACGATTCCGACCACCCGAAGGCTCGAAATTCGACAACGGGAAGTAATTACCCCAAACTTTGGGAAATTATGAAAATGCCCCAAAACATCGGAAATACACGATACATGATCGAAACACCAAGCCGAAGCTCGCAACATGAATAATAACATTAAATGAACTTAAGAGATACTCGAAACAACAGTTTCGGACGAGATTCGCAAGAATCGAACTCAAGTGTGGAAAAACCGCTTAATAACACGGAACTCAACAAAATGATACCGAAACGAACTCGGATGGCAAAAAGTTCAGAATTAAATACTCTCGAAATGACGAAACGATCCTGAGCGAGTCGTCAAAACGGGCTCCTGCCGAAAAAAAAATAGAATCACCGAAATCCGAAATTGCGGGTATTACATTCTACCCTCCTTAAAAGAAGTTTCGTCCGGAAACTTAAAACAAGTAGGGAGAAGAAAAATCCCGCCAGGAAAACTCAACGATATTCACAAGAACCGAAAAAATCGCGCCCAACGGCGAAACGTTACAAGCAACGCAAAGGAATATACGGCGTGAAAACACGCTCCACGACGACCAACACAACGCCACCGGTAGAGACAACAAGTGACGGGTGTCATCAAACAGATAATACAATTAAGTCGATTATCCGAGCAATCGCAAAACACAACGAACGAAAATCAACACGATTGACCAATCTAACGGTACATCAATCAACACGCGAGCCAATCGCTGAACAAATACAGAATTCCACCGCCCAAGAGTTGGAAGATCGAAAACGATACTAATTTCCCTAACTTAAGGGGATTACGAGGGAGTCTGAACGTTCAACAATCACGAAACGAGATAAACGAAAAACGAACAATCAAACGATTGAACCACAACGATCGAGACAACAAAAATCGAACAATTATGTTCGAATCACGAAGAACAATAAAATTCAAACAACAACTCCAAGGTTCACATCTAGACTCAAGACAATATATGATCCAGTGAAAACAACGAGATGTGCACTCACATAAGATCCACAGGAAAGGGAATAGTAATTAAAAAGTCACAACGACAAACGAGTTATTCCGAAACAATACCACACTCGTTCGATCAACAAAAGCAAGGGGCAGGACAAGCTCAGAAAATGTCAACGAACATAAACGAGTCGACAAAGTCGAAAATACAAAAGTTCAAAATCCGATCCACTTCGAATAAAAAAACTAGTAGAACCAAAAGATGTTACTTCCGAACAAGGTTCACAAGAATCGAACCGAACTCCAAAAAAATAACAGTGATAACCAGATCGACCCAAAACAAGATCCCAGCTCGTTCGAACAATGAAACTGAAATACAGAACAAGTTCAGAAAGTATCAACGCACACGAGCGAGTCGATAGACTTGAGAAAGAGGAAATGCAGAAGTCCAAAAACAATACGGGTATTACGTTCGACCTCTTATAAAAGAAATGTCGTCCCCGCAACTCACAACAATGGAAACAAGATAACAACATAAAAAGCAACCGACAGAAAAATCTCCCATGGGCCTCTCAGCGCCAATTATGATATCTGTGCTGAAGCGCTAACTCCGGAAGTCTCGGTAACCAATTCTCAAAACTGGATTCGGTGTCCCTCGAGTCCGCACTTGAAACACGTCACTGGCGAGGAAGGACAATTTGCACGTGTATGCCCTCGGCACATCACGGTTGAAACACCTCGGCTCGGCATACCGAAAATACAAATGCTAGATACAATGGGGCATAACGTCGCAAAACAACATAACGGGGATGCCAACTCAGCACAACAAATAATCATAACACATATCATATACAACGATTACCATCGTAAAGTAATGCACACACAAACACTACAGCAACAACGGTATCGTTCGGCGACCTCAACGGCCCGAACGATAACCAACACATAATTACAACCATCATGAAACAATCACACATGTACACGCACTTACAATCCCAAGCTTTAACAGCTCTCATGGGTGCGTTCACACGCAAATCACCACAAAGAGACAACATTCAATATCAATATCTCACCTCTCACAGAGGGCTAACACCACAATTGCGTGGCAAACGACTCAACGTTCACGCCACCAATTTAATCATAACTCGGGGGTTAACACCCTAACGAAAGTGCGAACATCATACAAATATTACCGGACCGCAAACAGAAACGATAGGTTTTTAAAAATGAAAACTTAAAGAAAAAGATTTTGGAAACACCAGTCGATCTTGAGTATCATACTTCAAAAAGTAATACAAACATGAAACATCGTTATTGAGACTTCGAAAACCATCTTGCGTTTGATAAAAATGGGGACACTTTTTCGCCAAAATGGACTTCCGCCAAAAAAAGAAAATTATCGGAAAATCGAAATTACGGATATTACATACTACCCCCCTTAAAAGAAGTTTCGTCCCGAAACTTAAAACAAGTAGGGAGAAGCAATATTCCGCCAGGAAAAATCAACGAGATACACACGAACAAGAATGATTACAATGAATGATAATGAATCGAAATCCAACAAGGATCAAGAATGACTCACTGGGATGAAATGATAACGTAATGAGGGATAGCTCAAATGAAATGATTGGAACCATTGTTCCCCGTGAAGTGAATGATTAGTTTGATAATTATAAGTCTCAACGAGATTGATATATGATGAATGAATTATATGAATGAAAGAACGACAAATGAAATGAATGATTATACTATTACCGAGCAAGAATTAACTTGCTCAAAACTAGTGATGAATGTCCTATTGTATCACAGTTAAAGCAAACAACAGTCGAACTCATCGTATGAGTTGAAGATGCTCTCCCAGCATGAAAACGACTAGAAAACGATCTGTTGGATGTCGGAGTCCGATGTCCGTCTGACAGCTCTTTCCATACCGAGGCATGAAAGTCACGTGATAATTACAGATCTCGTATGAAGATCGCATTATGATTATGAGACGGAATGATAACAATGAGCGCACATGCTCTAACACAATGAATGCATTAATAATGCAATAAAATGATCGTCGACATGACGCCGGAATATGATAAGATCGCATGAAAGACCAAGTGAGGTGACATGATTATCTGATGAAATTCCTGAAACGATTACCTTGAACAAGTTGACAAGGTTGAAAATTTGATCCACAAGATCAACAACTGAACCATGAGATGGACTGGATGATTAATGAATTAACTGAACAATGAGATTGACTGAGTGATGAATGAATTAACTGAGGGATGAGATTGACTAAGTGATGAATGAATTAACTGAGCGATGAGATTGACTAAGTGATGAATGAATTAACTGAACAACGAGATTGACTGAGTGATGAATGAATTAACTGAACAATGAGATTAACCGAGTGATGAATGAATTAACTGAACGATGAGATTAACCGAATGATGAATGAATTAACTGAACAATGAGATTAACTGAGTGATGAATGAATTAACTGAACAATGAGATTAACTGAGTGATGAATGAATTAACTGAGTGATGAATGATATTGACTGAGTGATGAATGAATTAACTGAGTGATGAATGAATTAACTGAGTGATGAATGATATTGACTGAGTGATGAATGAATTAACTGAGTGATGAATGATATTGACTGAGTGATGAATGATATTGACTGAGTGATGAATGAATTAGCTGAGTGATGAATGAATTAAGTGAGTGATGAATGATATTAACATAGTGAAGAATGAATTAACTGAGTGATGAATGAATTAACTGAGTGATGAATGATATTGACTGACTGATGAATGAATTAACTAAGTGATGAATGAATTAACTGAGTGATGAATGAATTAACTGAGTGATGAATGAATTAACTGGGTGATGAATGATATTGACTGAGTGATGAATGAATTAACTGAGTGATAAATGAATTAACTGAGTGATGAATGAATTAACTGAGCGATGAGATCAAAATGATAATTGAGGATTATTAACTGATGAATGAGTTGATCCTTAAGGCTTACACAAGTCACACGTGCTCCAAACCAATTAGTCATGAATCAATCATAACACTAATATCACATATAGGTTTCAACAAAGCATGAATAATTAATGACATGATGAATGTATGAACATAAATAGAATCGAGTCCTTACACAGGTCATACGAAGATTCGAGGTCTCACGATACTAGTCTTAACTGACGACGACTCGATGAATGAATGACTCGTGCAGTCGTACAAATTTCACGACTCACAAAACCCGACTGTCCAGATTGTCATAAGTTTACAGTTCCACTACTACCGCATCGGTAGATCCACATAACTCACATATCAGGGTATCTCACAACCCAAAATCTCTGATACCATCTTCTGTAACACCCCCAAATCCTATTGGGTTATTACAGTGCCATGGACCCCACGCCAGGAGATCCACCAGGCGAACATGATTAAAATTACATTAAATTAAACAATAAGGGAAAATCATAGTCCCTACCATGATATCCGACACAATATTCCGATAAGGAATTTTAACGACAACGATGGGCCTACATGGCTAAAAGTAAAAATAAAACAACATCCACGAGCATCTGCTCGGGTAATACATAATGACAATGACTGACAAACTGGAGAACACTCCAACTGACTGACCAACATGAACAACTCGAACTAGTATCGCTCGAATGCCTCGTCGCCATCATCATGCCCCTGTGTCTCAACTCTCTCCTCGCAAGCACCTAAAACATGAAAACATGTTCCGCCCCCACGGGGTCAGTCATCCAGATAATGAACATCAAATACACGTATAACATGATATGCATCCAAAGGCGGAATGAAACGGTACAATGATGATAATAATACGAGATGCTCACAAACCAATGTAAGAACCGAGCATTCGTGAAACACTATGCCCACGGCATACTATTAGTACCTGTTCGACAGGTTAGAACGTAAATGCCTAATGGCGAATCATAATTATAGAGTACCACAATGAATTACACGACATGAACCAAACCAAAATTGAATTAATTATGAATCACAATGCCCGAGGCTCCAATGAAATTACCAAGACAATCACAAAGGCCTGAAAGCCACTCAGCCGAAGCTGTCAAATATCACAATCACATGAAACCGGAACAGCCCGAAGATGTAGTTAATGAGGGCTAATAAGATCATAACCACGACCGTGACCTACTGAGCTGTAGGTGTTGGGAAGCCAACCGCGAAGGCTCAAGCCCCAAGCTTACCCATAAGATCATAAACACGACCGTGACCTACTGAGTTGTAGGTGTTGGGAAGCCAACCGCGAAGGTTCAAGCCCCAAACCTACCCATAAGATCATAAACACGACCGTGACCTACTGAGTTGTAGGTGTTGGGAAGCCAACCGCGAAGGTTCAAGCCCAAAACTTACCCATAAGATCATAAACACGACCGTGACTGTTGGGAAAACAAAGACCCTGTATCGAAACAGCCGGGATACTCGAATCTTTGTGTCGAATGTTATTTAGAGGTTTTGACATATATGCCAAATACAGTAAAGGAAACTGTATCGAAGCTTTGAGGCTTTATCCTGTATCGAAGACCTGCCTTGAATCAGCATAAAGTGAAGCTCGTCAGTACAGCAAGAAGACATGTAAAAGACCAAGTATGGAAACTGTCTCGATGCTCAAAATACAGTTATCTTCCATACTGTTCACAAAAGGACAAGAAGGAACACAAGTCAAGTCCCGTTAAACAAAGAAGTATTTAAATACTCAAGGATAAAGTATTTAAATACTGCCAGTCTTCAGATCTTCAGAATCCCGCGAAATCCGGATCATGTCATATTCCCGTTGAAGGAAATCTTATTCAAACGGATACATCTCAACGGATACTTTCTTCAGAGACTATATATATCCTATGAATACATTGAAGATCAGTTACCGAAGTAACCTAACACTCAAGCTATCAAAAGTTATCATCAGAGCAAACATATCTCCAAAGCATACTGCTATTAAGAACGAAAGAGATATACAGTGCTCAACATCAAGAACAGGCATCATCAGCTCAAGAACTTCAAAGCTGCTGTTCTTACTGGTTACCTACCTTTTACCTCTGTGTAAAAACCGAGCTCTGTGTGAACTCAACAAGTTATTCGACTGTGTGGGACGAATAAGGACGAAGCTTTGGAACTGTGTGTGAAGAAGCTAGTCAAGAAGAAAGCTTTAACCAATCTGTGTGAACGGTTGAAAGCGACAGTATTTGTATCAATCAGAGTGAACGATACAAGGATAGGTTAGTTTATAATTACGTAGTTGTGTACGCAGTAATTATAATAAACTTTACTCTGTGTGGAGGACCGGTGGACGTAGAGGGGTTTACCTCGAACCACTTAAATTATTGTGTCATTTACCTTCACTTTTCTTGTTTTAAATTACTGTGATATATTAAGTATACACCAAATACTTCGTTGCTGTATCCACGGCAACTAACTGTATCCAAGACTTCCGCTACGCACTCAGATTTAGATTCCGTACAGTTTGTTGTTTAAACTATTTTCCAAACTGTATCCAGTATACTTAAGTGGCCAACAAGTGGTATCGGAGCGGTTGATTCTAAAAAGAATCAGTCGTATTTCTTTTTAACCGAATCAGATTCAAATCACTTATTTTCAAAACAGTCTCTTTCATTCCTATATTATCAGTATTGATACTTCTATGATTAACAAAGTCCCAATGTTCTCTATTAACGAATTTGACGACTGGAGAATTAGAATGGAAGCTCATCTTGCAGCAATGCACGAAGAGATGATTTTTGTTATACAGGATGGTCCGATCAAGATCATGAAGGTCAATCCGGCAAGGATTTAGGGCCAATCCCATGCTGAAATGCTCGAGAAAGAACGCGAGCAATGGACAACAGATGAAAGGAAGCGAGCCAATCTCGACAACGTGGCTAAGAACGCGTTATTTGTCACTCTTGACAAAGGCACGTTCTCAAAGGTAAAGAGCTGCAAAACAGCCAAAGAAATCTGGGATAAACTCAAGTTAATTTGTGAGGGAACTGAGCTCTCAAAAGAAAACAAGATTTCAAAACTTACTCAGCAATTTGAATCTTTTGAAATGAAACCAACGGAAACACTTGAGGAACTTGACCTCAGATTTACTGGTATTGTTGGTGAACTTGAAGCGTTGGGCAAGATTTACACCCAAAAGGAGAAGAACTTAAAAATTTTCAGATCTCTCACAGCCCGATGGGACATTAAGACCACAGCTATGCGTGTATCCTGTAATCTTAATGAAATATCCACTTTTGATCTCTTCTCTGACCTTAAAGCTTTTGAGTATGACATTGACAGAAGAGAGAAAGCTGAAGAATCTCCTTCAAAGGTCACAGCTCTCGCTGCTGTATCGAACCGTCGACACAGCATGCCTAGCTCGTCGAAGCCCGGTCACAAGAACGCTGACAGTGATGACGACATCCTGTCACAAGATGAAATGGCGCTTCTAATGCATAAATTCAAAAAGTTCATCAAACAGTCTGGAAAGACTCCCTACAGGCCCAAACCTGTCAACAAGGTAAGTACCGAAACATCATCTGGTGATGCTAACCTGTGTTATAACTGCAGGAAACCAGGCCATTATGCAAACAAATGTCCTCATCCCAAAGTCCAAAGATTGCCTGAGGCCGAGCAACAAGAGAGAGATGAAAGAAGACGTACTTGGAAAGACAAGCTCAAGGCCCTGATTGGAGAATCAGAAGCCTCCCCACACCATCCAAATCAGCAGAATGTCTTCAGGTGGTCACTGAAAGTGATTCATCTGACGATGAGTTCGATGATAAAGCATACATGTGCTTTATGGCCAAAGATGTTCCAGAAAGTGAAGACAGCGACGATGAGGTATGTTCAACCTCAGCTATTCCATCTAATGCATCTCATACTTTCGAAAATATGATGAATGAATTTAAAAACATTCAAAAGGCCCATGAGACTCTAAAAACTGAGAATATACAGCTTCAATTAACAAATTTAGAGTTGAAAGATGAAAATGACTTGCTAAAAATAAACTATGAAAATATGTCTCTTGATTGTGAAACCAGCAAGGTCGATTTTGAAAAACTCATGGAGAGCAATCATCAACTTGCTCATGAACTAAATGAGGTTAAAACCCACAATGAGAGCAAGACAAATGATTTGGTTCTACTACAAACCAAAATCACAACTCTCGAGAAGCGAGAAACTGAACTTGAGACCATTCTGAAGTCTTTTGAAAAATCGTCCAAAAGAATGGAAGAAATTCTAAGCACTGGGCAACATGCTCATGATAAAAGTGGCTTAGGATACAGCTCATGTTCGAATAAAGGGAAAACTAGTACAGTGTTCGTCAAGAGTGTGGAACACATTCCAGAATCGGAAGATACTCCTAGTCCCATAAAGGAACCTGCTGTACCGAGAAAACCAAAGGCTGCAATTCCGCCCCCTCAACTCTACTATTCGAGACAGTGGAACCAACAACCACTCAGAAGGCGTAATCTACAGCATGCTCCACAAGCATATCATCAAAGCCGACAGTCATTCAGAAAGAAAGCGGTATCCAACCACCAAAGGCCCGCACGGCAGTACCCTCAGTACAGTGCGCCTAGGTATTGGATACAGGAGCCCCGTTATCCCTCAAGACAGCAGATGCCAGTTCAGTATCAACAACAGCATTGGGAATCCAACTGGAGACCCAGAAGACAAGCTGTTAGGCCTAAGAAAATGGCTCCACCTCCTAGACGGCACTCGTACTGGAATAATAATAATAACCCTGAATTTTACATGCATAGTAATTATCATGATTATAACAACTACGGATATGCCCCCCGTAGATATCGCAACACTGTACCGAGTACATCCTACAGTAAACCAATTGCTGTCAGGAAAGTTTGGGTACCTAAAGGAACTAACATATATGGACCCAAAAATCAAAGGGGACCTAAATCTACCTAATTTCTTTGTTACAGGACATTCTAGAGGAGGATACCTGGTACTTCGATAGTGGATGCTCTCGTCACATGACCGGAGATAGGAGCAAGCTATCTGATTTTGTAGAAGGTCGCGGTCCAAAAGTTCGCTTCGGTGATAAGTCTAAAGGAAGAACAAGAGGGAAAGGAAACCTACTTGTCGGGAAATTCAAGGTCACCGATGTTGCATATGTTGAAGGCTTACAGTATAATCTACTTAGTATTAGCCAGTTCTGTGATAAACAGTTCTCGGTGAAGTTCTATATAGATCGCTGTAGAGTCAAGAACACCCAAACCAAGGAAGTTGTGCTTACAGGAAGCAGATCAGGTAATATGTACATTGCTGACTGGAAGCCTATGAGCTCCTCAATTCCATGTTTTGTTGCCAAAGGCACTGCAGATCTTAGCTGGTTATGGCACAAGAGGATGTCTCACGTCAACTTCAAGACGATCAACAAGCTTTCAAGACAGGGTATGGTTAGAGGTTTGCCAGATGTGTCATTCAAGAAGGACAGCGTCTGCGGACCATGCCAGAAAGGCAAGCAAATCAAGTCAACCCTGAAAAGCAAATCCTACCTTTCAACCCAAAGAGTGTTGGAAATGCTACACATGGATCTCTATGGTCCTGTAGACCCAGTAAGTTTGGGAGGTAAGAAATATTGCATGGTTGTTGTTGATGATTATTCCAGGTATGCTTGGACGATCTTTCTTAGCAAGAAGAAGGAAACAACATCAAGGCTGCCCGAGCTCCTGAGGAAGTTGCAAAATGAAAAAGCGTCGAGTATCGTGTGCATTCGTTCCGACAGAGGTACTGAATTTACTAACCGCTTTATAGAGCAATACTGTTCGGAGAATGGAATACAGCACGAATACTCAGCTGCCCGTACACCTCAACAAAATGGTGTTGCCGAGCGAAAGAATAGGACGTTGAAAGAAGCAACAAGGACAATGATTGCCGCAAGCAAATTGCCACAGGCGTTCGGGTGAAGCAACCAATACAACGTGCTACACTCAAAACCGTCAGATCGTCAACAAGCACCACAACAACACAGCTTATGAGGTATGGAATAACAAAACTCCATTAGTTTCGTATTTTCACATTTTTGGATGCAGGTGTTATGTATTGAACAATGGGAAGGACCAACTTAGAACCTTTGATGAAAAATCGGATGAAGGAATATTCGTAGGATACTCCTCCGTCAGCAAAGCTTTCAGAATCTTCAACAAAAGGAAGCTGACGATCGAGGAATCAGTTCATGTAGTGTTCGACGAACCACACCATGACCCTACAGGAGTAGATGATATCACTCAGGACATTCACCATCTATCTATCTTGGATCCACCTACACCCATAGAACCTGTCGTTGATTTAGAAATCAACCCCGCAGCTGTAAGAATCGATATGGATGAAGCTGACGTTGTACAAGCTGAAGCTGTACCCACAGAAACTTTCGATACAGTACGGGATCCTGAACTAGAACCCGACCGAAGATGGTTGAGAGATCACCCGCAAGAGCTGATCTTTGGAAACATTAATGCCGGTGTTTCTACTCGTAGGAGAATACAAAGTACACAAGGAAATGTACTTTGTGCACAAGAAGAATCTAATGCTGAAGTCTCACAGTTTCCTGAATGGAAATCTCAATCCGAACTTAGGAGACTGAATATGTGCACTATCGCCGTATTCTTAGCCCAGTCCGAACCTGTTTCGACCATAGACGCTCTTAACAATTCTCATTGGATAACATCTATGGAAGAAGAGCTTAACGGTTTCGAAAGAAACAATGTATGGTATCTTGTACCCAGACCGACACACCAATCGGTTATAGGAACCAAATGGGTATTTCGAAACAAAAAGGATCGAAATGGACTTATCATAAGGAACAAATCCAGACTAGTAGCACAAGGCTATTGTCAGGAAGAAGGAATCGACTATGATGAAACCTTCGCACCTGTAGCGAGACTAGAAGCCATTAGGATATTTTTAGCCTTTGCCGCCCATAAGAGTTTCATCGTATACCAAATGGACGTCAAGAGTGCTTTCCTGAATGGAGAACTTGCAGAAGAAGTTTATGTTGAACAACCACCAGGGTTTGCCAACACAGACGGTATCGATCTAGTTTACAGGCTAAGGAAAGCCCTGTACGGACTTAAACAAGCCCCTAGAGCCTGGTACGAAACCCTGTCCCAGTATCTAACCAACAACGGATTTGAGAAAGGCGCTGTCGACAAAACCTTGTTCAAAATACAGGAAGGTGATGACCTTCTAATGGTACAAATCTATGTCGATGATATTATTTTTGGTTCAACTAACCTTGCTCTATGTCAAAGGTTCTCACATCTCATGCAAAGCAAATTTGAAATGAGTATGATGGGGGAACTTAGTTATTTCCTAGGTTTGCGGTGTAAAGCGATTGCACAGGTATATTCATCAACCAGAGAAATACAAAGAAGGAACTTCTCAACAAATTTGGAATGAACAATTCCAAATCCTCGCCAACCCCCATGAGCACTTCCGTGCAAATTAGTGCTGATGAAGCCGGAAAGCCGTTTGACCAATCACTCTACAGGAAGCTCATTGGTTCGCTCCTGTACCTAACGGCCAGCAGGCCCGATATCGATTCTTTGTTGGAGTGTGTGCGAGATACCAAGTTGCACCTAAGGAATCACACTTCAATACTGACTAAACGAATCCTGAAGTACATTAAAGGAACAGTCGATGCAGGACTGTGGTATCCTAAGGAAGGCGGATTCGATTTAGTTGGACACAGCGACTCGGATCTCGGAGGCTGCAAGCTAGATAGGAAGAGTACAAGTGGAACTTGTCACTTTCTCGGACCTAGACTCGTTTCTTGGTTCAGTAAGAAGCAATTGGCTAACTCTCTTTCCACGGTGAATCAGAGTACTATCTTCCGGTAGTCGCTGTATGCAGATCCTTTGGATGCAGCAACAACTGTCAGATTATGGAATCGATGCTAGAGAGACTCCAATCATGTGTGATAGCACGAGTGCAATTGCAATCACGCACAATCTTGTTTTGCACTCGCGCACTAAGCATATCAACATGAAGCATCATTTTATCAGGAATCATGTCGAGAACAAGGATGTTCGCCTGGAAAAGTTCATACAGACATCCAGCTGGCCGACATTTTCACCAAGCCTCTCGACACAGCAAGATTCAACATGCTCAGACAAGAATTGGGAATACTACAGCCAGACTCCCTGTAAGTAATTTACTGTTTTTACTCAACAATTGAGGGGGAATGTTGTAAGACCCGTGAATAAAGTATCCAACATTAATTATCTGTACACTCAGAATCATCAATACAAGATCAGCGTAGGGAACGCATATGAATCCTACAAATGTGTGTGCAATAATTAAGGGGGAATCTCAGAGGACCCATGAATACAAAGATTAATCCAAATATTCTTGTATGGAATTTAAAACCTATTAGTACCTTTTTAAGGGGGAACGTCAGATCGACGGAGAACAAAGACATGCTATAGATTTCGATTCAAGATATAATATAATATTATTTCCTTTTAAAATAATTTTTGTCCACGTGCCTGCTTTTATGTCAAACGTCATGTTCATTAAATGCCTTACACGACATCTGACAATCGAATCTCAAAAGCCGCGATGTTTTTAAATTGTTTATTATTTTTAAACCGCCGTTTTAGGCATTTAGGGTATCAACCTATGTCAGAAGTGGGACCCGCTCTATTTTTAAACCTTTTAATGGATTAGCGTACCAGTTACACTAAATCCATCTTGACCGTTGATTTCAAAACCGGTTCCCATCCCTTAAAATCTGACCATTCGTACTCTGCAAAACCCTATTTCGCCGCCCTAGTATAAAAGGACTGTATCTGCCATTAGAGACTCTTTACGCTTTCTGCAATTACAAGAGTTCTCAAGCAAACAGCCTACATATTTTTCTACATATTCACTGCGAAATTCGACTGTTTTTCTTCCACCTTTGTTTTAAGAAAACATCAATGGCTAGTCAATCTTCTTCCCCTGTTCTGAAGAAATCCTCCAACATCATTGATGGCCGGATCTTCTCCAAACCTGTCATCATCGAGCGTATTCTCTCGGAAACCAACGACTCAGAACCGATGGAGTATATCATTACTCGTCTTGAACAACAAGGTCTCTATCGCTTCGGGAGCAAGACCGCCGACAAATACGACGCCCATCTGGTTGAGGAATTCTACCTCAACGCCGCCGTCCGTTTTCATCACGGCCCAGTGGAGGTCATGTTGCCGACATCACCGCAATGATCCAGGAGTGGAAATCTGCATCAATCGCGATCTACTCCAGAGAATCTACAGGCTGCCCGCCGATGGCCTGACCATGGACCAACTTGAGACGTTCGGGTCTCAAGAGCTTATTACCAAGTTTTATGGACTATTTACAGGGTCCAAAGTGGTTGATATGGTGACAACCACTTGTCACAAGAAAAATTTTCTCCTTCATTTCGTTTATCTTCATGACTTTTGCTCCAGGATCATTGAAAACCGAACCTAGTGCGTTCGAGATGTGCACGAATTTAAGGTTCGGGATGATGGTAGCTATTTTGACTCGTGAAAAGGTCAATTGGTGCCAAATCATTCTGAAACGTCTTCAAGAAGAGGTGTGCAAACCTGCCACCCAAAAGAAATCCTTTGGTT
Source organism: Orobanche coerulescens (assembly GCA_033398695.1). Lineage (NCBI taxonomy): Eukaryota > Viridiplantae > Streptophyta > Magnoliopsida > Lamiales > Orobanchaceae > Orobanche > Orobanche coerulescens. Next base: position 77,761,499 of record CM065815.1, on the reverse strand, counting down.
TAATGCTGAACTACATTCTGACGAAGTGCGGACTGACGCAATCCGCCGATGCAAAGAAAAATAGCTCGAGGATATACTTAGGAGGTGTCAAACACACTGCGTATAACCAGAGCACCATGCATTGCAACCACCCGAGAACCAGGCACATGCCTATTTCTGCCAACCCAAGAGATGAAACCGTGAAGGTCCCAGAAATGGAATCTTCAAAGAAGCGGAAGCGATCTCACAGCAAGAAACACTCTGCTGGTGAGAAGTCCAAGAAGAGACTCAGGAGGCTCTCAAAAATCAAAGCCAAGCACTCCAAGGATGTCTCGCCCGTGGCGCAACCCACTGATGAAGAACCCCAGGGCCCAACCCCTGTGGAAGAGGTGTCTCCTACTGTATCGACAGTAGATCCCGAGCCTTTGGCGGATACGATGGATATAGAGACATCTGCCAACGCTCAAGACTTTAGCGAGTCGACTGCCCATTCGGAGCCAAAAGCTACTTCTCCTCTGCGGGATCCCACACCCGTGCAGGATCCAATTTCCTTCGGGGCACCATCCCCTGCAAGGAGTCCATCTTCCGTACAGGATCCCATACCTGTACCGGAATCCCTCGAAACAGCGTCTCCAGACGGTATTCGAAGTCCCTCCCCTGACTCGATCATAAATCAAACACTTCTTTCGGTTCAAATTGAACACACGTACGAAAGATTCCTGCAATGGAAAGGCTATAGACTAGCTCCATACGACACACTGTACAACTGGAGCGATTGGAGCCACGAAGAGAGATTCGTCTCCGAAGTAACAGACTCAACTGAAATTGAGGCCCTGCTTCGATGGGACAACTCCTCGTGCAAGGATCTAATTGAAAGCCACCTGCTGCACAAATCTGACGCCCGAAGAAAAGGAAAGAAGAAGTCAGAGGATTCTCCCATTAATCCAAAAGATGACGACGATCATGACTCAGACGACGACGACGATGCTCTACAAGCAGGTCTGAGAATGAGCCGTGAAGAGGCTGAAGCTCGAGACGCTTCTCCACCCAGAAATGACGAAGGGCCTTCTACCCAAGCCAATCCCCCTTTGCCACAGCCCGAGAACATTCCCGACCAAGAGGAATCAGTCCCTCCAGTCGAGGAACTTCAAGAAGTTTTGGAACAGGCACCCGAGCCTGCTGCGACCGAAGAAGCTATTCCTGAAAGCCAACAGGAGGATTCAGTCCCTCCTGCATCCATGATTGCTGAAGAGTCTTCGCAACAGGAAGCTTCTCCACCAACTGTCGCCGAACCACAGGAAGCTGCTCCCGCCCCTTCAACAATGGAATCCGAGGACGGTACCGAACCTGAGGATGTCCAACTTACTTCACGTCCATCCGTGAATGTAAGAAGGTTGAACGGCGCTGCAGACTTCGCCCAACCAGACTCTCCTATCTCTGCTGCACGAAAAGAGCGCCTGCGAGCTCTTGGCCTTCAGACTGTATTTATCCAAGATGCAGTAAACGCTCTATCTTCCGTTGAAAAGGCACTGAATTGGATGCACACCTCTACCGTCGAAGAAATGACCACTCTTCAACACGAAGTATCTCTAGTTGTCGACGCATTCATTCTTTTGCCAGAAGTTTTCAAGCAAGCCTTGAAGATCATGGAAGATAAGCAGGAGCAAATCGCCAAGGAGGAAGCTACAAAGACAAGGATTGCTGAAGCCAAGACCGCCTGTGCAATGATTGAGAACAGCTCTCAACTGCGTGCTCACGACAAATGCATTCAAGAAATGTCGCAGACTCTTTCCTCCCTTGTTGAAAGAATGAACAGCTTCGAGACCAAACAGGACGCCGCTCTTGAAATCCTGCAAAGTCTTGATGAAGCCAAAAAGGGGGAAGAGGCACGAGAAGCTGCTAGGAGAATAAGGCTGCAACAAGAAAGGGAATTTGAGGCTGCTCAGAACAGTATCACTGCCGAATTGAACAAGCTAGCACCTCAATCCCAAAGTTTTAAAATTTCAGGCTCCAGACCGGAATTCCATGACCCTAATGTCCCTTGGCAAACTCTTATTCAAAGACCTTCGGAAATTCGTCTGCCGACCAACCGCAACCCAACTGCCGACGAAGTGAAGCACTGGAGGAAGAACGAACTGATGAGATATTTTGTCAGACTCATCAGGGAATCCGCCATCTTCAAAAATTATAAACCGTTAGCGGAAGCGGCAGATAAGTTTACGAAGATGCTAGAAGAAGGTAAACTCCCTCTCCAAATCGAAATGAAATCCAAACATAGAAGAGGAGATCAGTTCACCCATCCAGAAGATTGGATACTTGCCTTTGATCATTCATATGAAGGAAGAGCGATATACCAGGATCGAGGCAATGATTCACTTCAAAACTGGTGGCGCGGCACCGAGAACGAACCCGGAAAAAGACCATGGACGCATGCGGATTATAGATAAAGAGCTGAAATTTATGTATATTATTTTTGTTTTTGTAATTTCTATTCGAAACAGCAAACTTTGTACTCAATCATTTTGAATATCAATAAAAACCGTTTGTTTGTCTTGAAAGATTACAAGTCGTAATCTACTGCGATTATGTATGATTGCTTAAAATTGTTTGATAGGAATCTCAAGTTAGATAAACTTGATTGAAAAATAAGCTGTACGAACTAGTCTACGAACAGTTCATAATTTCAGTTGTAAACTTATAATACATTGTAAGATTGTGCCTGCGCGCCAATCATAGGCTTAAGTTGTAATAAATCTCAAACTGTATCGAACGTGCCTGCGAGCAGTTCATTATTGTAGACTAAGTCACTAAGTCAGACCTTTTGACAAAAGACCAAGAAATCTGCCAGAAGTCATCAAAGAAGAAATGCTTCATGAAGAAGGTTTTGGCATCATCAAGAAGACTCGAAGAGTTGAGAAAGTTAGTCTTGGCAAATTGTCAAAAAGGGGAAAATTGTTGGGAAAACAAAGACCCTGTATCGAAACAGCCGGGATACTCGAATCCCTGTATCGAATGTTATTTAGAGGTTTTGACATATATGCCAAATACAGTAAAGGAAACTGTATCGAAGCTTTGAGGCTTTATCCTGTATCGAAGACCTGCCTCGAATCAGCATAAAGTGAAGCCCGTCAGTACAGCAAGAAGACTTGTAAAAGACCAAGTATGGAAACTGTCTCGATGCTCAAAATACAGTTATCTTCCATACTGTTCACAAAAGGACAAGAAGGAACACAAGTCAAGTCCCGTTGAACAAAGAAGTATTTAAATACTCAAGGATAAAGTATTTAAATACTGCCAGTCTTCAGATCTTCAGAATCCCGCGAAATCCGGATCATGTCATATTCCCGTTGAAGGAAATCTTATTCAAACGGATACATCTCAACGGATACTTTCTTCAGAGACTATATATATCCTATGAAGACATTGAAGATCAGTTACCGAAGTAACCTAACACTCAAGCTATCAAAAGTTATCATCAGAGCAAACATATCTCCAAAGCATACTGCTATTAAGAACGAAAGAGATATACAGTGCTCAACATCAAGAACAGCCATCATCAGCTCAAGAACTTCAAAGCTGCTGTTCTTACCTGGTTACCTACCTTTTACCTCTGTGTAAAAACCGAGCTCTGTGTGAACTCAACAAGTTATTCTGACCTGTGTGGGACGAATAAGGACGAAGCTTTGGAACTGTGTGTGAAGAAGCTAGTCAAGAAGAAAGCTTTAACCAATCTGTGTGAACGGTTGAAAGCGACATTCTTTGTATCAATCTGTGTGAACGATACAAGGATAGGTTTGTTTATAATTACGTAGTTGTGTACGCAGTAATTATAATAAACTTTTTACTCCTGTGTGGAGGACCAGTGGACGTAGAGGGGTTTACCTCGAACCACTTAAATTACTGTGTCATTTACCTTCAGCTTTTACTGTTTTAAATTACTGTGATATATTAAGTATACACCAAATACTTCGTTGCTGTATCCACGACAACTAACTGTATCCAAGACTTCCGCTACGCACTCAGATTTAGATTCCGTACAGTTTGTTGTTTAAACTATTTTCCAAACTGTATCCAGTATACTTAAGTGGCCAACAGTGACCTACTGAGTTGTAGGTATTGGGAAGCCAACCGCGAAGGTTCAAGCCCCAAACTTACCCATAAGATCATAAACACGACCGTGACCTACTGAGTTGTAGGTGTTGGGAAGCCAACCGTGAAGGTTCAAGCCCCAAGCTTACCCATAATAAGCACTAGCCGAGACTAGCCTCCAAAATATAATTAATCACAAACGACAACGATTCGTAGATTACTGAATTCACGAGAATGATAGTGTGCTACCTTGAGTTGGCCTACATGATAATAATGACTCACGGATGGGCATCGTACTCGACAGTCCCAATTCAATACCTCGATCACCTTAGAATGGCTAACCGATAAAAATGATGCAGCGGATGATTCAATATCTCGATTGCCTTATAACAGTCAATCGATAACAATGATACAACGAATGGTTGAGCACCTCGATTGCCTTAGAACGGCTAATCGTTGACAATGATACAATGGATGATTGAACTCCTCAATTGTCTTATAACGGCGAATCGATAACAAGGATACAATGAATGCCTAGGTACCTTTAATCGGTTACCGACGACGAAGATGAGAATGAATACGACAATGCCTTCAATTGGCTAATACAACATGAATGACAGGACGCCAACATTAATAACAATGATTACAACAACATCTTAGATCGACATCAATATTAACAACAACAACCGATACATCGATACCGCGAACCGGTGATCGATAATAACATTAACAACAAATATCTCAATGCCTTACTGGCCATTAATGAATGATAATAAACATTTGGCATAATTGCCGAAGAGTATCGTATCGAACGATCCCCTAATATCAATGAACTTATGAAGAGACTAAGTCTCGGAATGATACAACACATTCATACATATATATGATAACATTAATCTCATTGACTAGTACAAGTATAAAACTTGCCTCAACCGAAGCCGGTGAATTCCTTCCACGAACAACGAACGGAGTCCTCCAATAAACACAAGTACTCAAACCACCTTTAATGAAATACAATTCATTCAATAACACAATATCAATCAAAATCCACATAACGACCGAAAGAAACTCTTTGAGGCATTTAATCGAACACTAAATGTTCAAAGTTCCTCAAGAGCCTAAGAATCATCAATCGGGTTGAACGAATCGAAAATATGGATATACAATCCATAGAACACGATTAATAATGTTTACTAACATCAACCGAATCGAAATCAAGAACAAATTCCCTAAAAAGTCAACTTGGAGGAAAATCAAGAAATTACCTCGATCCGACGAAGAACAATGATTGAATGACGATATAATCAACAAGGATCTTCCAAAGTGCCTTGGAAAAGAGTAGAAACGGCCAAGAACACCTCCTACCGGTCACTCCCGTCCACAGCCGCACAAAAACGAGGAAAAAGGGTGAAAATGAAGGTGTGGCCGAGCCCAGGCTATATATAACCGGCAGGGTTACGGTCGTAACCGGCAGTGCCTTATGGCCGTAACTCGGCCCTTACGGCCGTACTCAGCAGGACTTACGGCCGTAACCGGCATTCGTCAAAAAAATCTACCCAGCACCTTTCGGACACTTACGGCCGTAACTGGCACACATTACGGCCGTAACCGGCCTTCATCCGGAAGATGCCCAGCGCCCGTACGGCCGTAACTCTTCGACCTTACGGCCGTAATCGGAATTCGTCAGGCCATGCCTACCGATCACTTACGGCTGTAATCGGCCCCTTACGGCCGTAACTCGGCCAGGCCAGGCCAGTTCCAAACTATTCGGCCGTGGCTACACCGACGGTCCGAACGATGCCGAAACCCGAACTTGAATATGAATCGAAGATACGGTTACGAAGTACTCTCAAAGACGAATCCAAGCGCTAAGAGAATACACGATTCCCACCACCCAAAGGCTCGAAATTCGACAACGGAAAGTAATTACCCCAAACTTTGGGAAATTATGAAAATGGCCCAAAACGTCCGAAATACACGATACACGATCGAAACACCAAGACAAAGCTCGCAACATGAATAATAACATTAAATGAACTTACGAGAAACTCGAAACAACAGTTACAGATGAGATTCGCAAGAATCGAACTCAAGTGCGGAAAAGCCGCTTAAGAACACGGATCTCAACAAAATGATACCGAAACGAACTCGGATGACAAAGAGTGCAGAATTAATCATTCTCAGAATGACGATACGGTCATGACCGAGTCGTCAAAACAGACTTCCGCCAAAAAAAGAAAATTATCGAAAAATCGAAATTGCGGATATTACACCAGAGTCCCCATCGAGACATTCCCGGTTGAATTACCTTTCGGGTGGTACATACCAAGTCAGGAGTCGTCAGAACCACCTGAATAATAACATATACCCCAGGTCCCTCGTTAAAAAAATCCCCTGGCTTTACCCAGTCCACAAGTCTCAAACCTCTCAAGAATATCAACATTGGTACAGCTTTTTAAAAACATCATTTTCACTTCTCAAAAACATCATTATATGATTCCAGTCAAAATAAAATACATAAAGCACGATCATATACTTTCCTAGTATTCCAATGAATGGAAAAGTTCAATTGACAAGAAAGTGGAATGGGCGATTCGCTATATCTCCAACCTAAAACGGATAGTATTATATTATTATTACGTTAAAAATATGTAACTATTAGAACTCTACTCTCAAATTTTAGGTGATTTAAGGGTGACAATATAATTATGGATACACCTCGCGCATTATCGGGGTATAGGAAAGTTGTGTTTCGAACTAGGAGCCATTTAGAGGTCGTTTAACTTATTCCAAGGTTACACACATTTTAAAGAAAACACTAAAGTATTTGGGTCAATACCTAATTTTTAAAACCCTTTTTAAAAGTTTAGGGGTCAAATCTAGAATAATTAAAAACTTGATTTGGGCTCAAACTGAGAAGTTCTGAAAAATATAGTTTTAGGGTTAAATGGAATATTTAGAAAACTTGAACCAAGTACAACTTTATTTCTAACTCCCAAATGGCATAGCCCTAGACTTTCAAAATTTATGTTTTCCACCCCAAAATATTATACGACTACCTAATCTTCGTTTTAACCTCCTCCCGTCTATCATAACTTCACCGGGGGCTTCTTTATCATCGATTAATATTATTTCTTACGCATAATAACACATCGATCCCCCAAGTCGACGCACTCCAAAATTAACACACTACACCCACAACATAAACATACTCTATACGCATCTTTAGACACAAACACACAGTCATCTACGCACACACACACACGGATGAACACACACACACAACACAGCAACACACACACACACAACAGCCACACACACACACACACAACAGCACATACACACACACGCGCGCGCACACACACATAGCACATACATAGCACACACAATCATATAAACACACACACGACACACACACACATAGGAACACCCACACCATGGGGGTAAAGAAAAGAGGGGAGGGTCTTACCTAAGATTTCTCTTCTTCTCCTAGCTCTGTCCTGTTCTTCCTTCTCCTTTCCCCTGTTTCTGTCTTTCCCTTCCTTGAACTCTCTCTGTCCCTCATTTCTTTTTTTTTTATGTATGTATATATATCCCAACTTAGTCGGTTTAGATGGGGGAGGGGGAGGGTGGTGCTGGGTTGGGGGTGTAATTAGGTCGGGTTTGGTCAGGGTTAGAGTTAGGGTATAGGTTAGGGTTATAAATATATATATATATATATAAAGGAATAACTAATACTTATTATAATAATAATTATTGTAAAATAATAATAATAATAATAATAACAATAAGAATTTCATAATATTTATTCTTTAATTATTATCACGATCATTACTCTTTTCCTACTCGATGTCATCACATATGTTATCATGATATATATATATAAATATATATATATATATATATAGTTCAACCATATCTATGTATATATCAGTATATTTTTTATTATTATTATTTCCATTTTTCATCCCGACTATTCGTCGATAAGGCGGTGATGTATAAATTACCGTATGAAAAATGTATAGTGGCATTGCAACAACCCCGCCCGGGTCGGAATTGTTACAGTACCGTGGATACACTTCGATAATCCACGAGGCAAAATCTGTATAACACGCATACATACAGCTACCGCCCAGGTCGAACATAATACAAAAACAACCCACGTCAATAGACAAGGTCGACAATACAATACATTCACAACGTCATAACGACAAACACAACATGTTCAATATACAGATAACAACTAAGATATTAATTCCCAAGCCCACACGCGGGCATAACATCAACAACAGTACTCGCGATAACATAAACAAACCAAGATTAAAATAACAAATAGAAACCTACAGCAGCGACTCAAGGCAATATCACTGCTGCTCATCGTTCTTTGATATTCATGCGCTTGCTCATCATGAAGTCCTGTATCTGAATATATAAAATTGTATTCACGCCGATAGGGGTCAGCAAACAGTCGGTGCAAGTACTTGATAACAGGAATATGTATAACATGTAATAAAATAAATATTACGATTAGTATATCCCGAAGAATGACATTCTCACCCAGTACTAGCATCTCAATAGTATCGTGATAACGACATCGTCAACCCACGTCATTATTCCGGAATAATATGTCATGCCCCTAAACATTGGTAAGGATGAGGGCGCGACACATCGATCGATCATTCAATTTATTGGATTAAATACACGGTAATAAATAATGAAAGCTCAATACAAATTCAATGTAACGATCTTAGCCCGATGATCCTAAGATTCGTTATTACACAAGGAGAGTATCCGAATTACATTGTTGCAGTGAAAATAGCAAAATAAATTAAAGTGTGGAATACAACTTTCTTATTACATTCAAGATAGCAACAGAAATCTAAGTCTTGGTAGTGGGATGGTCTAATAAGTCCCTCTCTCAAGGTCTTCTTCGTCTTCATCGTTCTGCTTACCGTCTGGTTTAAAAGGAAAAATAGTGGGGTGAGACAAAAGGTCTCAGTGAGTGGGTGATCGTGTGCAAGTGCGGCTTGCTTTCTTTTCAAAGCTTTGAGTGATGCATGTATATCGATTTATAATTGATGGAATGAGTTTTGTCTTAGTTTTATCAAAATAATATGTTCAAGTTTAGAAATAAACTTTATTTGTTTACTTAATAACAAGAATTATCCTACCTCATGGATAAAATTAACTTTTCAAATGTTCAATCATGCTCTGAATCAATTAATCAATCAATCAATATTAGTCAATCAGTTAGCTTCGGAACCCGCCGATTTGGACTAGGAACCTAGCTCTTCTTGTGATTCCCAACGTTGGCCGTAGCCTCACTTATCGATCTTGTGCTCTTAACGTTAGTCGTGCTTCCTTATCTCTTATCTGGGCAGGACATGTCCTTATCGTGGGTCTTTCTCCCGAATCATGTCATAATCGTGATTATCCCATGGTCTACGAGCCAGGTCCCTCGGAACACTCGGTTATGGGAATAGGCAACAACGGTAGCCTCGCTAATGAACCGCAGCCGCGCTGCTCGATCCAAGACTCGGTCAAACCATTTCGATGCGATTTGGGATTCTAGAGGTGGATCATACAAGTTCAATAGGTGGCCCCCGGATATTAGGTTAGTCACTCTGTTTTGTATGGGTTTAAGAGGTGTCCCCCATCCGTCGACATGGCACTTTGTCCCGATAAAGTTAGTGGGCAGTCCCATCTGTGGCACTTTGCCTGTATAGCACTTGGTTCCCGGACAGTCACACTTATCAGTTAAACATATCACGGTGTATGCGCAAGCATAATATTATGGTCACGCAGTCAATTAGTAGCAACCATTGATATAATTTGATTATACAATGGGAATGGAAGTTTACTTGTGTCATGAGAATTATGAGATTATGGAATTGATTGAAAACATATTCTTTTGGATAAAACATTTTCGCGCAGGAGAATTTCACTCCTAATTAAATTTTGGAGTTTCGGAGAAATTACAACGGATTATTTTGAGTTGAGTTCGAACGGTCGTGTGATTTTATGGACACATCAAGTATGAGTACTTGGTATTAGAATTAGGAGAGTTCTCATAAGTTCAGTTTCGGGACTGATATTCCCAAAATTATGATTTTTGCCGCGAAATTATAAAAATTGATTTTTATGGCCGTAAGGTTTTGATTTCAACACGGATGGTGCTGACATTTTACGAGAAGATTCATATCGAATATGGAATTGCAGAATTAGGAGGATTTTCAGAATTTCAGTTTCGGACTGAAATTCCAGAATTTTCAAATTTGCCCCAAATTTATTTAAAATGTCATTTTTGTTCCGGGAATTATTATTCCCGTGATGTGTCTTACCTAATACTGATTGTAGATACATAGATGGAAGGTTCTAGATCCTGCTAGAGGTAGTAGGATCCTATTAGATGTCTTACCTTATCTAAGAATCCTATGTATGGAAGGACTCTCATTGTAATGCCTATATAAAGGCCCCTCTATCAATGTTATGAATGCAATTGATTGACTCTATTTACAGTCTTTTTACTTTCTCCTGAAACACGTTATCAGCACGAACTCTACCAACAGAGCAAGAAAAATTCGACCAATTGTGAATATCCCAAAAAAAAAAAAAAAAAGGTATGCGTTATACGCTAAACTATGCGTTATCGCTGTTTTAGTGAACAAAGGTCAAGCTGCGCGGAATTTTATTTCCAGCGATTGTGCTAACCTTTGTCCCAACCAACTTGGTTCTCATATTAAATTTGCAAGTGGTCTTATGACACATATTTTTCAACCTCTTTTTGGCCGAATTTGCCATAGATGATGCAGTTTTTGGTATGCGTTATACGCTAAACTATCATCTTTCAAATGTTGAAAAACAGTTTCCTTGGGGAAGCCCAAAATACGCACCCTTATAAGAAGGTCGAGCGTGTGCATGGTAGTGTTACACCATGCTTGTGTTGTAATTTTGCCCCTTAGGCATATAACCTTGCCATGTTATGCACTCAATATGATAGATCATTTTGATCATATCTGGTATAAAATCTCTATGTTGTTAGAGTGTTCGCTATGCTCATGTTTGTAAAATTTTGCAAGCGAAATTGAGTGCGTATTAAGCTATTTTCAAGGAACACGATATTTTTGGATTTCGATTTATAAATCCATTGTGACTATGATGAGTAGGTCATCACAATCAATGAGCGGTATGATGCTCAAGTTGTTGAATGCCGAATGGCATTTTCTAGTCACATATGTTCCGTAACAATTGAACCATGTTATAACTCGATGACATATATGCCCAAAGTATATCACTCATAAGCATCTCATTATAATTTGTGAGAAATAAAATCTTATGCATCACTTGTATTGGACATGTGAAAGGAAAAATATTCATGAGTCAATATGGTCCGCCTTGCATCGGTTTGTGTAACCAGAAGATGTAGTGGGACATGGACACATTTAGGCTTTAATAGTCCGAAATTTGGACAATTTGATGATTCATATACCACGGTATTGTCATGGACATCATTTTCTTTGAACAAAGAAACTAGTTGGATCAAAGACACCAAAGTACGTTGGTGGAGTCATGAGCAGGGCTCATGACCGATGATGATATTTATGTCATCCGCGTCTTGCTTTCATAAGCATGTGTGACGCCAAAGACCCCCCCGATGATCCTTCTTAGCCATGTTCATTTATTAAAGCCTATTCTTTGGCACGATTAGGAGATGACACCCCCCTATGCTAAAGAGGATAATATAGCGACTCGCATAAGCATGGTGCTGAGTCCTCCCTTTTCACCGAGTCCTTATACATACATGATCATAAGTATTAGCCTGGGTGGCTTATGATGCTATGATGGTGTTCACAAATGGTCGTACTCAAGTGATAACATTTATATGTTATGTTGTTCCTTTGACAATGATTGATAAGTTGATGAAACCTGAGTTATGGTTGTCCAACTTGCGGACCAGTTATTGTAAAGGTCGGTTCACCCACTTTTAGACTATGTCTTCAAGTGAAATTTTGACAAATACTTCTTAACATCCAAGGCTACCTTCTCACAAATTTTGGTGCCATTTGGAGACTTGGAAGGAGGTGAACCACTTAAATAAAGTTTTCACATACCACCAGTCGTCCTATTAACCAGTTCGATGTCATTCGACCTGTTTTTGACCACAAGGTTGATGGTTTTGGAATCCTAAACACCCGTTTATACATGCTCACGAAATTTTGAGGTGTTTGGGGATGGTGAAGGGAGTGAACTCTTCAAGAAAGCACTAGAGGTTCGATAAAACCAACGGTCTATCATCGGTTCAATCGTTTCTTTATGTTCGATCCCGGTGGTGCATGGTGGCGGTTTTGTTGGATTCTCAAGACCAGTAGCTACAGTTATGTAACATAGGTCAACATGTCATATTCACCTATACCTATCATCATTCAAATGCTTAGTTACAAGTGTAACCATATGCATTTTGTTAACTGGATTGTGTTAACAATGAAAACCTTTATCGTCCACATGTTCATGTGCCAAAGTTCGTTACCACAACGCATTATAATGGGTTATAAATGATGAATATGACATGCGCTTTCACTCATAGTCCGCTTAAAAATATACCTTGGCAGACGATCTCGTAAGTTACTTTGATGAGCCAGTCTTCCCGTCGTTAGGGGGAGATGCGAACGATCATGTTCGAGTAGAACGACTTGGAATTATCGTAGTTTGTCCCTACTGTGTCTCACTAAGTTCCCTAAAGTGATGAGATTAAATACATGCTGCAAACATGTCTGCAAGGATTGTGTCCGGTCATGGACGTTCGTCACCTATAAATGGTGATATGGTAACACCACAAATTGTGGTAGATGGTGTTACTAGGCTGTGGATCTCGTCGAGTATTGGGATGCCACTTGGTTCGATAAATACTCTCGCTAAGAATGTATGCGAGCTTGGTACATGAAACTTGATCATATGATCAAATGAACTCATCCGTCTCATGTGATTCTGGATTATAGTCATTATTGGGGGACGCCTCAATGAATGCCAATCCATAAAGAGTACTCTATGAATAAAGCCGGTACATGAGGACGTGGAATGTGAGTTTAATCGAACCATACTTCGTTGAAAATCTACAATGTTGTAGCCTTGGCCTAAAATGGAAACATATGCGACTCCAGTATAAACAAAGTGATAGCCCTTTGTTGAAGTGGTACCGACACTCCAAAGATAAGATCTATCCATATACTTTGTTAAAGCGAGTGAGAGAAGGAGTTAAACTCACCTCATGGCGCGAGGTTTCTCATGAACGCACTGGAATCGACTACGATGACACGAAACTTAGTTATGCTATCGTAATGGATGTTATAGCATCCACTATCTTTTCAGTTAGATAGTTTCCCAAAAACTGACGTGCAGCTTGTGGTTAAATCTTATCTTAGTGGGGAACTAAGTTAAGCGATAAAAATGATCTCGTGGTGGATCAGACTCAAATCAAGTGGCTCCTGACCACGGAGCGCGTCGACAAGTGAATGTCAGGAACGCATACTAAGTATATACTTGATTTGGAAGAGATATGAAGCTTTTGCGTGTAAAACTAAGGGTTTATAGTGATGTACTCTTGTGAGACTAAGAGATTCCGCTAAATCCAAAGTTAAGAATGAAAGGATCTTGGGACACTTGATGATGCGTATTCATCAATCGGTTTAAGACAATCTAAGGGACGGTTTCCCTAAGAGACGATAAAGTAATGCCTATATGATTCCCAATGATTAGTCGAAGTCATCATAAGACTTGGCTCACTTAAGTGATGATGCAGTCTTAAGAGAAAAGTACGGTATTATGTACTCATGTTTGACTCGATGTACTCATTCGTAATAATCCGGTAAAGCCACTGTGATGATGGCCTAGGATGCGCTCACGTATTGTCTGTGATTGACAAGAAGCTTGAAGCTCACTCTATCTCGATAAAAAGGACACTTGAAAACTGATACCCGAATCTGCCCAAAATGTGTTGGTCTATCTCCCATATAACCTACAGGGCAGCTCACTTGATGGAAAATGGTGAAATTGGTACCATTGGAAAGGTTTGTGTCTACTTTCCAAGGAAACCAACTATTTGATGACATCCATCATGTTGAGTGACATATGACTATTGTTGCAAAGTAGGACAGGATATGTCCGGTAATTTGCTGAGTCAACTTCGATAGAGCTTTGTGATCTGCTCAGGTCGATCTAGGTTTCGTACTGTATGTGAATGAAAAGCTATGGGTGTCTAGTTTTCATAAGTTCTTACAGTTTCGTTGATACCTATTGAATCGAAGAAGTTATGACTGATTTAGTGCATAGAGGTCAAGACTTTAGAAAACTTGATTTTCGGATAAGTCTCTAGCGACTCTGCACTTTGGATGTGTCGCGCTCTTTTTGTCCTTAGACCAAGGTTTGTTTTTTCCCATTGGGTTTTCACTTGGTAAGGTTTTTAACGAGGCGACCTATGAGAACATCCATACAATGATGCGTTGTACTTCTGTTCAACTTAAACCAAGAAGTATTTTTCCCATTGGGTTTTTTCTTGGTATAGTTGTGAGGGCAACTTGGCATCCGACTCCTATGATTTGAGGTACTCATCAGGGGGAGTCATTATGTATACATCAGGGGGAGTATACATGACATGTTATATTGGTGCGTTGCAATCTTTTCCTCATCAAGCCTTTGTTTTTCCCATGGGGTTTTGTTTTGGCTTGGAATAGGTTTTTACGAAGGCAACATCTTTTGCACCATTGTTGTATTAGTGCTCGACACAGGGGGAGTGTTCCGGGAATTATTATTCCCGTGATGTGTCTTACCTAATACTGATTGTAGATACATAGATGGAAGGTTCTAGATCCTTCTAGAGGTAGTAGGATCCTATTAGATGTCTTACCTTATCTAAGAATCCTATGTATGGAAGGACTCTCATTGTAATGCCTATATAAAGGCCCCTCTATCAATGTTATGAATGCAATTGATTGACTCTATTTACAGTCTTTTTACTTTCTCCTGAAACAATTTTGACCCCTAAATAAAAATAGCTCCGATTTTTATAAAATTCTACGGACACAACTTTAGTAATAAGTATTTCAGTTCAGAGTTAAAAAAAATTGTCTTGGACTTCAATTTTGCAAGAACTTACTATTTGACCCCAACTTTACTTAATATATCATTTTGACCCCAAAATTAAAATGACTTCCGAACTAATCGGAATTTTAAAGATATTATATTTATTTTGAAATAAATTGTGTTTTCGGTCCAGAAAGGTAAAAATTTATCATGGCCCCGAAATTTTTAATGAATTTATACTTTGACCCCAAATTTATCTTAAATTGTGATTTTTAGTCTGTAAGCGTCGGAAATGAGTTTAGATTTTTTTAAATTACTTTATGGGCAGAAACTAAACATATTATTAAGTCTCATTTTCTATTCTAAATTGAAAATATACGAAAATTACCTAATAGGTCCATAATTTTTAGGAAGTTACACAATTTCATTTTATGACGATTTTCGACCCGTAGACTTAGGAAACGGGTTTAATTTTTGTAAAATTTTAAAGGTAGATTATTATCACATAGTTGAGCTATATTTTCTATCCCCAAGTTAAATAACACACTTATATCAACAATGCCCATAATTCTCATTGAATTCACATAACTACATTTTGTGCTCGTTTTTGTCAATTCAACTTTCGTTAGGCTAGATATTAAACATCCATCCTCAATTGCATATTCATATTTACACATAAATCACTTAGAGGTCATACATTTCCAGAATATTCAACATATTATGCATGATTATTTTTGCAAGAAGTTTAATCACATCATTTTAATCATCAATATTTGTTAATTTCTCAACACAATCAAATTGTAAATCATCACGCATGTTTGTAACATATGAAACACAGAGTATATAAACTACTAAAAAGACCGTGAATCTTCATTTTGAAATCATTTCACATATAAATTTAAAAATAATTTTTACACCCACCTAGATCTCTTGGCGGTAAAGGTTCGTTCTACGTCTTTAGCTAGTAGAATTGGTCTCCTCTTTGCCTCTCCTATTCGGCCGAGACATCACTACCATGGATGTTCATTTTCTTTTATTACAAGATAAGTTCAAGTTAGGATAAGAAGGGAAGATAGGATGGAAATTAAGGTTTTAGAGTAGTTGTTACCTTTTCTCATCCTTTCTTCTTCTTCCTCTACTTCATCTCTCTCTCTCTCTCTCTCTCTCTCTCTCTGTCTCTTTTTTTTTTGTTTTTTTTCTTTATTCTCGGCCTCTCCCTCTCTCTTGTGAATATGAAGATTTCTTTTTTGTGTAAAGGAAGACAAAATGTGCATGGAAGTACTTATAGGGAGTTGGTGAGGGTTGGTGAATGATGAGGTGAAGACAAGTGTTTGTGTGTAGGTAATAAGTGGAAGGGTAAAAGGGACAGTTTATCCCTTACTCATCATGGCCGATTTTTATGCCATTTTTATTATTAATTTTAATTTTTTTATAATGGTGCAGGTTAGGTCGTATGGTGTTGGGCTAGTCTTTATTGGGTTGGGTTAAAGTTAAAGGTGGTTTAGACCAACCTTTGGTCTTGGGCCTTAATTGAACTTTTAATGCAATTACTATGGTCCATTAGTGAGTTCACTTATAATTAAGTGTTGGTACATAGCCCAATAGGTAAGTCAACACTTCACTTTGACTTCAATTAATTGATTATTTGATTTATAACATAATTTCGAAATTCATGTATAAATAAATGAATAATAGATTATATTGAGCTATGAAGCAAAATTGTTGTTTTATTTAAATTCATTATGATATGGTAAGTCGTACATATAACATGCTACCGGAAATATGGGATTTTGCATCCTCCCCTCCTTAAACGAATTTGGTCCCCAAATTCCATCTAGAATAGTTATGGGTAGGTTTTCCTCATCTCATCTTCTTCTTGCCACGTAGCATCCTTCTCTCGGTGTGATTAGACCAAACGACCTTGAATAAAGGGATCCGTTTCTTTCTCAATTCTCGCACTTGTCGATCAAAGATTTTGATTGGCCTTTCTTCATATGTTAGGTTTTCCTTGATAGGCAGAATATCCGATGTGAGAACGTGAGTTGGGTCTGGATGGTATTTCTTCAACCTCGAGATGTGAAAAACATCATGCATTCCAGACATATTAGCCGGAAGTTCAAGGCGGTATGCTAGCCATCCAATTCGTTCAATGATCTTGAATGGTCCGACATATCTAGGACTAAGTTTCCCTCATTTTCTCGCTGCGATGCGTCCCTTTTATGGGGATAACCTTAGAAATACTTGATCTTCTTTCTCGAACTCTAAATCCTTCCTCCTTTGATCGGCATAACTCTTTTGTCTATTTTGTGTTGTGCGTATCCTATCTTTAATCAGTTGCACTTTATCCATGGCTTCTTTTACCAAATATATGTATTTCAGTTAGGGTTTTGTTCGTTGAGTCTTTGGCATCCACTGGTCATCAATTTCCTAATGGAGTGAGTATCGGCACTTCCTCCCGTACAGAGATTCATAGGGCGCCATTCCGATTGTTGCTTGGTAACTGTTGTTATACGCGAATTCGGCTAATGGTAGATGACGATCCCAATTTCCTTGAAAGTCTAGCACGCAGGCTCATAACATGTCTTCAAAAGTTTGGATGGTTCGTTCAGATTGCCCGTCTGTCTGGGGGTGAGCGCTAGTGTTAAAACTTATTGAAGTTTTTGTTAAGGAAAAAATGTCCATTGTGGACGGGGGTTGAGGTGGGACCCACCAACCTATGAGATAAAGAAAATATCGAGAGTGCAAGAAAACAGACCCAAATTATGACAAAAAATGGGCCTAAATCTAAAAAAAAAATACCTACGGCCCGCTACAAATGAGATTTGAGGTTTCAAATGAGATTTCGGGCCTTGAGGTTTCAAATGAGATTTTACAACGGTTTGATAAACGGATTTTATAAAGTGTTTGAATGTTTTAAATAGATAATACCGTCGTTAGCCTCTTGGACGTTTGTAAATATTTGCGAAAATTTTCTTCAGCCTTATGGGTTCCATCTCGGGGTCCACGGCGCTGTAATATTCCTGGATGGATCTGGGGGTGTTACAGAATATGGTATCGGAGCTTAGGTTGTGAAAACCTAGGCGGTTGGGTCGAGTTGGGTCGTGCTTTTGTCGTGTCATTTGAGTTGTCAGTTGACAAGTGTTTGAGCTCTTAGTTTTGTTGTTCACTTGGGCTTGTGCGTTATGTGATTTACTAGTGTAGTACTGGGGTTGTTGTAAACTTTTTCAAATGGTGTCAACGTGTTTCTTCATATAGAGTTGTGTTGTGTTCTCGAGTTGAACTGGGTTTGCAAAACGTGTGTTTTTAAAATATCGGTGTCGAGTATTTTCTAGAGTTGAGACATGTGTATCAAGGGGAATCATCGGCTTCACGATCTGTAAGTATTTGGATTTTTGAATTTCATCGAGATTTATTGCCGTTCTAAGTTGATATGCTTTGAGATTCAGCAGAATATTATGCATTATAGTATAAGGTGACAGAGTTGGGACAGGATTGATGATCTTGAGAAGTTATGATTTTGGAAATCAATATGTCGATTAAGTTTTGGAATGGAGTTGTGCATTTGGGAGAAATATTGTGGATTGTTCAGGAGAACATGTAGTCATGTTAGTTCATTTTGAGATATACGAACTGTTTTGAGCATTTGAAAATGATACTTTTCAAAATGAATGTTTTATGGATGTTTTACAGAAAATGATTTTTGGGCCGAGACCCAATCGATTTTGAAATGGTTTTTTAACTCAGGACTTGGGGTCCGAAAAAGGGTTTTCTACTTTTTAAACTTCTTGTAATGCAGAACGAGATACGGGCTGAGACCTTAATGTTTCAAAAGGCTTTTCTGTTTTCCTAAAACTCCCGAGATTTGTAAAACACTTCACCAATCATTTATCTATTTTCCCTACTACCTTTCGTGGTTTTGGCTTACATGTTCAAATGAAACTTCTCGGGAAGTCTTTTGCTATGTTGATTTGTTTCAATGTTTTGTCATAGCATATTTGAGGTAATCCAGGATGGGTTAATGGTTGACATTGTGAGTCATAGGTGGAAAAGGAGTTTTTGGTCGGAGTTTATATATTGAGATTTTGAAACTCTATCGCATTTTCAGAATATCACCAACCTTCATATATAATGCTTTAGACAGTCCAAATCATCAATTTATCATGCTCAGCATAAATGTATCAATTCATGAGTGTATTTACATAGTTCATTATCATTCCTCAAGGATTAACTAAACCTCTTCTTCAAGACATTATTAGATTCTAAAATCTCTAAGCATCAAGAGAATTCTAATCTTATAAGTTCCGATTATCATGTTCAATATCAGGTTCTAGACATAAACAACCATAACTAAGTTATCTTTCAACCTTTCAAACATTCATGAATTGATACTAACAATATTGTCATGTTCTTCACTTTAGTTTGATCAAATATTCACTAATTATTAGGTTATACCGGTTTATCCTAACATTATAAGAAGTACTCTTAACTAAGATCATCAAAAGCACGGAATTAGCAAGAGTTTAAGATGACTAACCTCAAGAAAAGAAGAATAACACCAAGGCTATCAAGAACACACTCCAAGCTTCCAAACAATATGATTCAATCAAAGATGCAAGCTCCAAGATAAGATGGAAGGGTGCAGAATCGGTCTAGGGAGGCAGAGGGATGGAAACTTGAAGGGAAAATCAAAGTTGGATCGTACAAATGAAAGACAGAAGCTGTCTTTTTATAAACTGCACAATTTGTTATGTACGTTGTAGCATGAAGCTAATGTGCGTTAATCACTTTACATACGCTACACATAAGTTGTTACGTACGTAATCTGCCTCCAGCGGCTACTGCCTCAAAACACCAACCTCATTACGTACGTTATAGCCTCAGCATTACATACGTAATGTATGCCAACTTGGCTGCCTCGAAAGGGCCAATTATCCGGATCTTGCCTGGCCCCCCATGCCAAAAGTTGAGATCGGATAAGATTCTCAGCATTACGTACGTAACTAGTACTTCATTACGTACGTAAAGCCAATGAATTAGCATATGTTAAGTTAAATCTTAGCGTACGTTAAACACAGAAAACCTAGTGTAATACCTGTATTTTCAGTATAAATTTTTCGCATTATTTTATCTGAGATATACTGCATAGCTTGGTGTCTATACAGTATGGATAAAATAAATTGAGAACCGAGGCAGTTATACTTGTGTAATTGACGTGCTTGATTGACAGTTATATTGAGGATATGGTGTATCAGGTTGAACTGATTTCGACATCAGGTGTATCGTATGATAATATTTTTGGGATAAGTATACGTATTCAGTATGTGAGTATACATATCCAGAATGTCGAGATGGACCTTAATAGTTAGGTTTGGCTAAGTATAGAGACCTTAATGTACGCTAAGCTTAAGGACTTACGTACGCTAAATTGCTAGTGTTACGTACGTTATGGCTAAGGCATTACATACGTAACAGGAGGAATCATACATATGGTCGGTAGGTGGGGCCCTATGTCGGTAGCTTTCGGCAGAGAACGTGCATGGGCAAGTCAACTACGTATTACATACGCTATACAGAGTGTATTACGTACGTAATATGAGATTTTCCTGTAGCAAGTCAACGTACGTATTACGTACGTCATGGAGAATGTGTTACGTACTTAAGGATGTGAAAGAAATGAGTCAAGAGCCTCTGGACTGTCGTTACGTACGCTACCAAAGACAGATAGCGTACGTAAATGTTGGTTACGTACGTTAACTTTGGCATGTTACGTACGTAACGAGCTAGAAGTTTATAAAAATTGGACGCCCGTCATTTCATTTTTCTTCGGAGTTTCATTTTGTTTTTCACTCTTCAACACCCAGAGGTGGATTCTTGGTCCTTATAAGTGGATTATAAGCTTCAAGACTTGGATTTGGAGCTTGAGAAGAAGAGATATTGATGATTCTTGAGGTGGTTACTTGTGTATTTCATCTTTTAAGAGGTATGTTGGATAATCCTCTCTTTCAATTAAGATTTTTGATGTTATTGTTGATGATTAATTCGTATGATGCTAGTTTATGGAGTTTTTGTGATGATTCTTTGTATTCACGGGAATTTTGTTAAAGGAGGATGATGATATGATAATCTATGCCTTGATTATGTTGGTTATAATTATAGAATCATAGTATTCTTGGTGTTCTTAGTATTACTGTTTCGATTTTTGATGTTAGAAGAAGTGTATGTTGAAGAACATGATAATATGCATCTTGAAGTATGAATAAGGATTGTCTAGATGTTAGAACATGTCGGATTATGTCGTCTTATGGATTATGAACATGATTTCGGAATAAATTGTGTTCTTTAGGAACTCTTGGATCATATGATTTGATGAATATGTTTAGAAGGTGTTGGTGTTTTGGATATGAATATGGAATATTCATATCTCAAACTAAGTTATGTGTTTTGATACATATTTGTATAGGAATACGAATACGATTTCGAGTTTGATAAGATTGTTATTCATCTTTGAATTTGGAAATTCATACGTATTGAACAAATGTTCAAATCGAATGATTGAGTTATTTGAAACCCTTGGAATATGATTATCTATAATGTTGAATTAATCAGATTGTCCGGATTGATGATGATAATCAGTAATTGGTTCTTATTACGAATTTACAAGGAGGAAACTTGTATTCGTATGTAAGATTGAATTTGGAGTCGGTAATGTTAGACCCTTGTTATTGGTTTAATTTGATTATTGATATGATTATCGGATTATGAATCGTGTTGTGGTTTTGAGTTCATGATCGATTAATTTGGTTGTTCGGATTTGTGTTTAATCGGGATATTGTAGAACCGTTGTGGTTGTTAATCGGTTATTGCAATAGGTTGAGATATTTGATCGTGGATTATGATCATTGTGTTGTGGTTGAGGCCGAAGAGTTCGTGGATTGCTTTTAGTCAGAGCTGAGGAGCTCGTAGACGAAGGGAATGGAATTGGTAACATCTTTGTCGTATCAGTATCGAGGCAAGTTTATACTTGTTCAGTTTATAATATTTGATGAATGGTTTCGCTTTCATTTCATTTATAATTCATATAGCAATGCTATTATAGAGGTAAACTATCGAGATGATGATTTGTTTATCATGCTGTGGTTTGGGACAAATCATAATGTATATGATTTAATTATGTTTGATTGAAGACAAAGATGGGAGTTATCTTTGATCTATGATATGGAATGTTGGATATCGAGGGTAGTTATGGTGATGACATGAGTATCGGGATAAAGGTTTATTGGTATTGAATGGATGGTAATTTATTTTAGATTATTCGTATAACTGTGTATTCGTTCAGGGATGTTTGTTCGTGGAAAGGATATTGACTTCGACTTTGAGGTAATTTAAGTATTGTTTAGTTATGAGGATAATTATTCTGTTGGATTGTTGTGTATTGTATGTTGAGGTTCCGTATAATGAGATTCGTATTGGTTGTTCGTTGAGAGATGATGATCCCAGGGCTGATTGTATTGAGATCGTTGATCGTATTGATCATTTGCCGGGGATGATGATCCCAGGATTGTTGTTTTGGATATTGATTAGTCATGTCGACTTTTCTTTGTCAGTCTGTTGTTGTTCACTTCGGTGAGTCCTTTTGATCCTTATTGGATATGTGATTCTTTGAGTTTTGTTGTCATGTTGCATCGTGACATATCTGGAATCATATCTACGTTCCGATTGGTCAATGTGTAGGATTTTTAGCAGGGCCCACTATGGATATGTATTGATATTTCCACATTGAACCGTGCACACGAGACGTAGTTCGTGAGACTAATTAGGTACATTGTCCCACATATATTCTAGATTCCGTATATGGGGTGGACATGTGCACTAACACATTTCCGGATCGGGCGTACTGTGATGTCCATCTTTGAGCCATATTGTTTGGTCGTTCATAGTACATGTATGATTGGATATGTTCGGCGGTTTGCAATTGGTTGTTCATACGCCAGAGGGGTATGTTCGACAGTCGGAGTTATTTCTTTGATATCCATTATTGTTGATCATTTGTAGTTTATCTTGTTGATGGTATTCTCGGTTATTGTTGATCCTTTGTTGATCGTGTCGGAGTTTATCATGTTGATGGTATTCTCGGTTATCGTGGATTCTTTGTTGATCGTGTTGGAGTTTATCATGTTGATGGTATTTTCGGTTATCGTTGATCCTTTGTTGATCGTATGGGAATTATCATGTCGATGATTTTCTCGGTCGATGTTTTGGTTGATCATGGTTTTGATCGTATGAGCATTCAGATGGTACGTCGATGTTTCGGGACTTGTTATCATTGTTTTGTGGTAGTTGATCTACAGATGTATTGTGTATGTTTGGTTCTTATCAGGACTGGTATTTGATTGTGCGATCCGACGGATAGGATTTGACACAGATGGTTCATTCCACACTTATGAGTTATGATGATTTTTTTAGTATCGTTGTGATACAGTACAGATGATTGTTGTTGAGTTAATTTCGTCATTTGAGAATGCGAAATGGGGATTATGGTAAGGATTGAATTGTTATGGATTGCCATGGATTGGTAAGGTTACGACTGTAAGATTACGTTGGTAGTATTCTTACAGTATTATTACATTTGTATGTAATTATTTATGATGATGTGATCGATATCATTATTGAGTATTGTGGCTGACCCCGTCGTGGGCTTTATTTTTAGGTACTCGTAGATCGAGCTAGTAGCGGTCGTGAAGGGGTGAGCATCCCAGGTGATACTGGTTGTGGCATGTTTTTGGAGAATTGAGTTTTCTTTCTCGTTGATTTATTTCCGCTGCAATTGTATATTTTTGAACTGTGTTTGTATCAGCTGCGTGTGTATTTTGAAATGGCCTTTTTGGGTATTTCGTAAACTGGGGTTATTTTGTTGAACCCTTTTTCCTAAACTATTTTATCGGTACGGATAAGTGGTGGCTTAACGTACATTTTGAAACTGTCGAGTTTTGGCATTCACCTTGTATTTTAAAAATAATATTTGATGACGATATTGGAGAACTATATTTTGGAAAATATTTTAGTATTTAACATATTACCGTCATCGGCCTTTTGGCATTTTTAAACATTTTTAAAATGGTTTTTAGCCTAGTCGGTTCCGGCACGGGACCCACGGCGCTGTAATATCCCGGATGGTTTTGGGGGTGTTACAGAAGATGGTATCGGAGCTTGGGTTTTGTGAAACCTGGGCCTGTGTGTTATGTGACTCTACTGGTACGGTAGTAACGTGGCTTTTGAAAATGATTTTTCTGACTTTTGAGTCAAACCGATTTTTGGAGGTTCCAAAATTTTTGAGATCTTTTGAAATTTCTAGTTGTGATATTGGTGTGTGTTGGTTGTGTTGAGACTTCGTATCGGAGTCGTGTGCCAGTATCACGGGAGATCATCGGCTTCACGTACCTGTAAGTATATTATTTATGGTTATTCGCTTGTGGCGACGATTGATTGCTTTTGTGATGAGTTTGGAAATTTTGGATTGATCTGTTGTTGGTGACAGGTTGCAAGTTTCGATGACGAAACTTATTCTAAGGGGGATAGTATGTAATACCTAGATTTTTAGTATAAATTTTCTGCATTATTTTATCTGAGATATACTGCATAGCTTGGTGTCTATACAGTATGGATAAAATAAATTGAGAACCGAGGCAGTCATACTTGTGTAATTGACGTGTTTGATTGACAGTTATATTGAGGATATGGTGTATCAGGTTGAACTGATTTGGACATCAGGTGTATCGTATGAGAATATTTTTGGGATGAGTATACATATTCAGTATGTGAGTATACATATCCAGTATGTCGAGACGGACCGGAACAGTTGGATTTGGCTAAGTATAGAGCCCTTAACGTACGCTAAGCTTCAGGACTTACGTATGCTAAATTGCTAGTGTTACGTAAGTTATGGCTAAGGCATTACGTACGTAACAAGAGGAATTAGACATATAGTCGGCAGGTGGGGCCCTGTGTCGGTAGCTTTCGGCGGAGAACGTGCATGGGCAAGTCAATTACGTATTATGTATGTTATACATGTAACACCCCAAACTAGGCGGATATTACAGTGCCGTGGACCCCCAACTGGGACCCACCAGGCGAATGAAAATGAATGAATTACACAGGTAAATGTAGTACCGAACCACATTACAACATCAATTACTCCGATGAGGAGTTTTATACAACACACCCAGGATGATACTGAATACAAGTATATTTTATATGGAGATAAAATATACAACAATGAGTGAAATGAATATTCAAACGGAATGTCTGCAGCGGAATAAATAAAAGAAACAAAATGACTGCAAAGACTGGGGCCCCCTACTAGTATCACTGGGACTCCTCGCCGTCACCGTGCTCTTCCCGTGCCTTAGCCTTGCCATGACTAAAACAAAGATCCCAACGGGCCGCCATACGTAACAACAATCCTCAAGGGTTGAAAATACACAATCATGATATATCTGAAATTATGAATTTATCCTGTCGAAACATACGCAATCAAACATGCTATATGAATCGACTAATCAGTACGGCTCAAAGGAAAGGCGCCACACTACGTCCGGGATGGAAATGTGTCCGTACACAAGCCACCAACGATCAAACACGCGTGGTCTTGTACCTAATCAGTCTCACGAGCAATCGACTCGTGCACACCCAATGTGAGGCCACCAACCAACACACGACTATAATGTGCCCGACATGAAAATCCTACACATACCAACCGGCACGCCAAGATGACCGGAATGCCACAATATGACAAAAGTGACAATGAAATTTAATAATTACTAACCAAGATTTAATGATGTTGATATGAATGATATCTAAATTAAATGATCGGAACCGCTGCTCCTTATGACTGAGGTGATTAATTGACAATGACGAGTTTTGATACGGTTAATACAATGATGAATGAGTTATGATTATGAATGAACAACGACAAAAGGAATGAATATCCTTTTAACCGAGTAAGAATTAACTTACACAATACCGATGATAATGTCCTTCCACGAACAACGTCCTAAATGAAATGTCGGTCGCTCGAACAACCTTGAACAATAATAGTTACCAACAACCGATCAATACATGAATCAAATACGATCATAACCGACCCAAACGTCGATACAACAATATCCGAACTCGTAGATGAACTCTAACGAAAACATTGAGATACCCGGGTTAAAACCAAACCGAATTATCGAACCAACTCCAACATGATTGATTCAAACCAGCAAAACATTATCAATGACATCAATAATCTCATAGAAGTCCACAATTCAAGTTTATAATAACGACAATCGGAAATCCCCAAAATAACCGAAGTCAACCCCAAGGGTTCTTGGAATAATTCCGAAAATAACCATTAAATCCGTAGGAATATATTTATCCAAGTTAGATAATCCATAACTAACATATTCCAATGATAATCCAAGCTTACACGAAGAAATCGGAAGGAAAAAACCCAAAAATCCGAAATTCTAGATCCAAGAGATTAATACCTTTGATTCGATGTGATGAAGATGATGAAATGATGATCAATCCGAAAGATAAGCTTGAAGATGATGTTTGATAATTACACCTCGAAGAATCCCCTCCGAATCGCTCGAAATCGCCCAAGATTACCGAAGGAATGAAATGAGATGAGTAAATGACGAAGTCTGACTAACTGTCCAATTTATAGTCAGTCCAGGTTAGCGTGCGCTAGCCCTCGTGCGTAGCGTGCGCTAACGAGTAATTTGGGTAGTCCAGTACCCACTGTCCGAACACGGTAGCGCGCGCTACGTACCTTCTTGTAGCGTGCGCTACGGCCATACTACTAGCGTGCGCTAAGATCCATTATTAGCGTGCGCTATCGAAATATTGATGCCCAGTACTGGAGTCCAGAAAACTGTCTGCCCTCTGATCTGACCTCGATAGCGTGCGCTACAACCATTGTTTAGCGTGCGCTAATATATCGGTTGCGTACGCTAACAACAACACATAGCGTGCGCTATGAATAAATCCAAAGGTCCAAAGAGCCACCGGACTCAACTCGATCCGTCCCTAGCGCGCGCTACTCCACACATATAGCGTGCGCTACTACAACCCGTTAGCGCCGCTACTTACCACTCGTAGGCGTGCGCTACCTATAACTCACTGCCCAAGACTTCCGGATCGCAGCCTGTGGTAACCTTAGCGTGCGTTAAAGCCGAGTGGTAGCGTGCGCTACCTATACCCAATTAGCGTACGCTAAAAGGAGTATGTAGCGTGCGCTACTCCTCACGCCCAGCTCGCAACGAGAATGACAATGATGATAAACACGGCACGAAACTCCAATCATATTAGTGATGAATGACGATTGATACACGATACGATTACTCTGAATGATGAATACCATGATGAATATGAGTGACAAATGATCAATAATGAATGAAATTACGAGTACCACCATGAATGATAATTACTGAGTGATAATTACTGAATTACAACTGGGTATTACATACACCCCCCTTAAAAGAGTTTCGTCCCCGAAACTAAGGGTCAAACAACTCGGGATAACTCTCCCGCATACTATCCTCGGTTTCCCAAGTAGCCTCTTCGAATCCGTGTCTAGACCACTGAATTTTAACCAAAGGAATCGTCTTATTCCTCAACTGCTTGATTCGCCGCTCTAAAACTCGTATAGGATGTTCCTCATATGAATGATCGTCGGCGATCTCGATTTCGTCGAACTGAAGTATGTGACTCGGATCGGCAACATACCTCCGCAACTGAGAGACGTGAAACACATTATGAATTAGGCTCCGCGCCGGAGGTAAAGCCAATCGATAAGCTAACTCGCCTACTCGATCCAAAATCTCAAACGGTCCAATGAATCTCGGACTCAACTTTCCCCTCTTCCCAAAACGGAAGATACCACGACTCGGGGATACCTTGACCAACACATGGTCACCAGCCTCGAACTCTAATGGTCGATGACGGTTATCTGCGTATGATTTCTGTCGACTCTGAGCGGTCAACAAACGACTTCTGATCAAAGCTACCTTCTCACGGGCGGCTATAAGCATATCGGGCTCGGTGCCGATTGATTCTGATAAGTCGTCCCAACACAACGGAGATCGACAACGACGACCATACAAGGCCTCGTAAGGTGCCATCTTGATCGAAGCATGCCAACTATTATTATACGTGAACTCGATCAATGGTAGTTGGGCTTCCCAATCGTCTTTCCAATCGAGGACGCATGCCCTCAACATGTCCTCTAATGTCTGAATGGTCCTCTCTGATTGTCCGTCGGACTGAGGATGAAAAGCGGTATTGAGATTAAGCTGAGTTCCCATAGCACGATGAACTGATTTCCAAAAATGTGACACAAACCGTCCGTCACGATCGGAAACGATACTTTTAGGAGTACCGTGCAGTCTGACTATCTCTTTGATGAACAGTTGAGCAAGTCTCTCGGGACCCCACGTTTCCTTGATCTCAAGGAAATGAGCTGATTTAGTTAAGCGGTCCACGATCACCCAGATCGTATTCATGCCACGATGACTCGTCGGCAAACTCGTGATGAAATCCATAGAAATGTCTTCCGACTTCCACTCGGGAATAGGAAGGGGTTTCAGCATACCCGCCGGTCGCTGATGTTCAATCTTAACTTGTTGACAGGTTAAGCATCTCGAAACAAATTCTGCGACTTCTCGCTTCATATTACTCCACCAGTAATTTTGTTTCAAGTCCTTGTACATCTTGCTAGACCCGGATGCACGTAATAAGGGGTAGCATGAGCTTCTTTCAAAATCGAGTCCTTCAACTCACAATCGCCGGTACGCACAACCGATTCTTAAACCTCAAAAGTCCATCCTCGTGGACCACAAATCCAGTGGCTTTCCTGAGCCACATCCTCTCGGATGCGCAACAATGATGGGTCCGAACCTGATTCTCTCGGATTTCCTCCTCGAGTGACGATGAAATCTCTAACATACAAAGCCGCCCGAACTCGCCGGCTGCACTCGATCTCGGATCTAAGGAATTCCTTGAAGCTCCTTCGAATCAAGTTAAACGGGCAAGCATATGCTCCTGAACGGACTTACGACTCAAGGCGTCAGCGACAACGTTCGCCTTGCCCGGGTGGTAGAGGATCTCGATATCATAATCTTTGATTAATTCCAACCACCGTCTCTGACGCATATTTAACTCCTTCGGAGTAAATATATACTTTAAGCTCTTATGATCGGTGAATATCTGACAGGTAACGCCATAAAGATAATGACGCCAAATTTTCAAAGCGAACACCACGGCTGCTAGCTCCAGGTCGTGGGTCGGATAATTAACCTCGTAAGGTCTCAATTGCCGTGAGGCATAGGCAATAACCTTCCCGTTCTGCATGAGTACACATCCGAGACCCTGTCCGGATGCATCACTATAAACCACAAATCCTTCCGTCCCCTGCGGCAAGGAGAGTACAGGTGCTGACATTAACCGGCTCTTGAGTTCCTCAAAACTCCGTTGACACGCATCGGACCACGTGTATTTCTTATCCTTCCGCAAAAGGTTCGTTAAGGGTTGAGCGATTCTAGAAAATCCTTCCACAAACCGCCGATAATAACCCGCTAATCCGAGAAAACTTCGGATTTCCTTAACGTTCTTCGGAGGTAGCCAATCCCGAATAGCCTCCGTCTTCTGAGGATCGACCCGAACTCCGTCTGATGAAATTACATGTCCTAGAAAAGTCACTTCGGACATCCAGAACTCACATTTGGAAAACTTCCCAAAAAGTTGTTCTCGTCTCAACACGTCGAGCACTTGATGAAGGTGAAACTCGTGTTCCTCCCGGTCACGAGAATAAATCAAAATGTCATCGATGAAGACAACAACAAACCGATCCAAAAATTCGATGAAGACCCGATTCATTAATTCCATAAATACCGCAGGTGCATTAGTCAAACCGAACGGCATAACCACAAACTCATAATGACCATAGCGTGTTCGAAACGCCGTCCTCGCGATATCCGACTCTCGAATCCGCAACTGATGATATCCAGAAGTCGATCTTGGAAAATACTGAAGCTCCCTGAAGTTGATCTAAGAGATCATCAATACGGGGTAAGGGATACTTATTCTTGATTGTTACCCTGTTCAACTCCCGATAATCAATACACAAGCGAAAAGAACCATCCTTCTTTTTGACAAACAGCACTGGTGCTCCCCACGGAGACGCACTCGGTCGGATATAACCTTTCTCGAACAATTCTTCAAGTTGATTCTTCAACTCCTGCATTTCGGTCGGGGCCATCCGGTACGGTGCCTTCGATATCGGAGACGTACCAGGCTCCAACTCGATCGTGAATTCCACATCTCTCTGTGGAGGCAAACCAGGTAACTCGTCTGGAAAAACATCGGCATATTCCCTCACTACCGGAATATCCGTCAATTTTACTGATGATTTCTCGGTTTTGGCCATATAGCACCAATAACCGACACATCCCTGATTGAGTAATCTTACTGCTTTCATCAAATTAATGACTTTACCAGAACAGCCGGGATTACCTCCCTGAAACGCACATTCGACTCCATCGTCTGAAATGATAGTGACCAAACGCTTTCGGACACTAATGATGGCATCATGACGATCCATCCAATCAATACCCAAGATGATGTCGTCCCTCGGCAAATCTACTACGATTAGGTCCGTTGTCCATACACGACCATGAAGCTGAATCGGACAATTCTGAATCTCACGACTTCCGACAATTCGTCTACCATCAGGTAGGCCAATGACATAAGGCTCACAACTAGTAGCACTACCCAGACGTAGTCTACTCAAACATGACTCGGAAATGAATGAATGAGATGCACCAGTATCGAAAAGGGTACACACAGGTTGAGATAGAATATCGAGTGTACCTGAAATCATTCGGGCCTCGGGATCATCGGTCTTCTTCATCTCATAAATTCGGGGCTTGCCGGCCCCCGAACCGGACGCTCCCGTCTGATAGCTCTTGGCTCCGCCTTTAGCTCCTGTAGTCTTGAGCAGCCGAGTGGCTTTGATTACGCACCGAATGACTGGGCTTGAGATGACGCCGGAGTGGGTTTAGAGTCCCTACGGCAAAACGGGCCCTATGCCCAGCAATCCCACATTGTGGCACGTGATGCATCGCCGGACATTTGGTGCTGAAATGACCTGCTTCTCACAGTTGAAACAGTGATGGCCGGCGGCCGCTCGCGACTGAGATTCCGCGGGTTTAGACGCTGTGGGAGGTCGCTCAGAAAAAGTAGAGCCTGCACGTGGTTTCTTGAAAGTGGCCTGACTCCCGTCAGACTGATTACGATTCTTGGACCTCTTGCTAGCTGATGAGGGTTGCTGCTTAGCAATTTCCTTAGCCGTAAGCTCGTAAGTGAGAGCTTTCTCAATGAACTCGGCCAGAGTGGCACAGTTATGATTAAGCAACTGAAGTCTCATACGGGGTTTCAGCCTCTTGCTGAAATACTTGATCTTGTCCGCTTCTGAGTGAATGATAGATGAGGCGAACGGAAGAAGTTCCTGAAATTTTTCGGCGATGGCGAGAACATCATCATCCGCCGAAAGGTCGGGAGTGAGTAATTCCGACAACTTGGCCTCCCTGAGTGGGGCCGGATAGTACCTCTCCATCATGAGAGTCTTGAACTGATCCCAAGTACATGTTCCGTCTGTGGGCTTCAACGATAACCACCATGAATGAGCGCTCTTACCGAGATAGTAAGCCGCAACTGAAACTTTATGCCCTTCAGGGCAATCCACCATAGCAAATAACTTCTCAAAATGATCAAGCCAATGAACAATATCCGCCGGCTCAGATGAGCCCTCAAAAGTAGGTGGTCGCTGGCGAGAAATGTCGCTAATGATATTGCTTACACCCCTCTCTTGCCTCTGAGGTGGCGGCGGAGGAGCCTGCTGATTTTGATTGACGGAGTTATGCATCGTCTCCATCAACTGAGCCATCTGGGTCATTTGGGCCATCATGCCCTGCATAAATGCGAGCGGGTCAACCGGACACCCTCCGACCGAGCCGTGTCCTGCACGACTCCCGATAGTGAATGATCGCGTCCCAGGTGAGTGAGTGGCGGCATCACCGCTCGATGAGTTAGCATTATTCTGCATTTGCACGTGTATTCGCACGAGTTCCTGGATTCGGCCCGCTCCACGGCCTCGTCCTCCACGTCCTCTGCCAGCCCTTTCCATACTGAAGTGGAAAGTCATATGATGATTATATATCTCGCATGAGTATCACATTATGATTATATTATGAAATGATGAAAATGAGCATACGCGCTCAAATACAGCGATTACATGAATGATTAACTGAGGTGACATGATTATCTGATGAAATTATTGAAATGATTATCTTGAACAATTTAACAAGATTGATGATATGATCTTCAAGATCAACAACTGAGTAATGAAATGAATTGAGTGATTAATGAGTTAACATTATCGACTTGATAACAATTGAAATTGATGAATGAGGATTGTTAACTGATGAATTATGAATGAATGATTATTGCCAGAAATTATACCATGGCATCAGAAATCTTACAGTTCTTGGTCTGATTGGCTCGGCATTTGCACAGGTCACACGTGACGCGAAAGTCCAATGATACTAGTCCGATGACGATGATTTCAAATGAGACATGACTTGGAGGGTAGTATTCAAAACCACGCTCTGATACCAACTCTGTAACACCCCAAACTAGGCGGATATTACAGTGCCGTGGACCCCCGACTGGGACCCACCAGGCGAATGAAAATGAATGAATTACACAGGTAAATGTAGTACCGAACCACATTACAACATCAATTACTCCGATGAGGAGTTTTATACAACACACCCAGGATGATACTGAATACAAGTATATTTTATATGGAGATAAAATATACAACAATGAGTGAAATGAATATTCAAACGGAATGTCTGCAGCGGAATAAATAAAAGAAACAAAATGACTGCAAAGACTGGGGCCCCCTACTAGTATCACTGGGACTCCTCGCCGTCACCGTGCTCTTCCCGTGCCTTAGCCTTGCCATGACCTGAAAAACAGCATCCCCCAACGGGGTCAGTTACACAGAACAACAATCCTCAAGGGTTGAAAATACACAATCATGATATATCTGAAATTATGAATTTATCCTGTCGAAACATACGCAATCAAACATGCTATATGAATCGACTAATCAGTACGGCTCAAAGGAATGGCGCCACACTACGTCCGGGATGGAAATGTGTCCGTACACAAGCCACCAACGATCAAACACGCGTGGTCTTGTACCTAATCAGTCTCACGAGCAATCGACTCGTGTGCACAGTCCAATGTGAGGCCACCAACCAACACACGACTATAATGTGCCCGACATGAAAATCCTACACATACCAACCGGCACGCCAGTATGACCCGGAATGCCACAATATGACAAAAGTGACAATGAAAATGAATAATGACTCACCAAGATTGAATGATGGTGAAATGAATGATAGCTCAATGAAATGATCGGAAACCGCTGCTCCTTATGACTGAGGTGATTAATTGACAATGACGAGTTTTGATACGGTTAATACAATGATGAATGAGTTATGATTATGAATGAACAACGACAAAAGGAATGAATATCCTTTTAACCGAGTAAGAATTAACTTACACAATACCGATGATAATGTCCTTCCACGAACAACGTCCTAAATGAAATGTCGGTCGCTCGAACAACCTTGAACAATAATAGTTACCAACAACCGATCAATACATGAATCAAATACGATCATAACCGACCCAAACGTCGATACAACAATATCCGAACTCGTAGATGAACTCTAACGAAAACATTGAGATACCCGTTGGTTAAAACCAAACCGAATTATCGAACCAACTCCAACATGATTGATTCAAACCAGCAAAACATTATCAATGACATCAATAATCTCATAGAAGTCCACAATTCAAGTTTATAATAACGACAATCGGAAATCCCCAAAATAACTGAAGTCAACCCCAAGGGTTCTTGGAATAATTCCGAAAATAACCATTAAATACGTAGGAATATATTTATCCAAGTTAGATAATCCATAACTAACATATTCCAATGATAATCCAAGCTTACACGAAGAAATCGGAAGGAAAAACCCAAAAATCCGAAATTCTAGATCCAAGAGATTAATACCTTTGATTCGATGTGATGAAGATGATGAAATGATGATCAATCCGAAAGATGAGCTTGAAGATGATGTTTGATAATTACACCTCGAAGAATCCCCTCCGAATCGCTCGAAATCGCCCAAGATTACCGAAGGAATGAAATGAGATGAGTAAATGACGAAGTCTGACTAACTGTCCAATTTATAGTCAGTCCAGGTTAGCGTGCGCTAGCCCTCGTGCGTAGCGTGCGCTAACGAGTAATTTGGGTAGTCCAGTACCCACTGTCCGAACACGGTAGCGCGCGCTACGTACCTTCTTGTAGCGTGCGCTACGGCCATACTACTAGCGTGCGCTAAGATCCATTATTAGCGTGCGCTATCGAAATATTGATGCCCGATCGAGTCCGTAAAATCGCCCTCTCGATCGACTCGATAGCGTGCGCTACAACCATTGTTTAGCGTGCGCTAATATATCGGTTGCGTACGCTAACAACAACACATAGCGTGCGCTATGAATTAATCCAGTGCAGTCCAGTAGCCACTGGACTCAACCTGATCCGTCCCTAGCGCGCGCTACTCCACACATATAGCGTGCGCTACTACAACCCGTTAGCGCGTGCTACTTACCACTCGTAGCGTGCGCTACCTATAACTCACCTGCAGTCCAGTACCTTCTGGACTGCAGCCAGGGTAACCTTAGCGTGCGTTAAAGCTGAGTGGTAGCGTGCGCTACCTATACCCAATTAGCGTACGCTAAAAGGAGTATGTAGCGTGCGCTACTCCTCACGCCCAGCTCGCAACGAGAATGACAATGATGATAAACACGGCACGAAACTCCAATCATATTAGTGATGAATGACGATTGATACACGATACGATTACTCTGAATGATGAATACCATGACTGAATATGAGTGACAAATGATCAATAATGAATGAAATTACTGAGTACCAATTACTGAATGATAATTACTGAGTGATAATTACTGAATTACAACTGGGTATTACAATACAGAGTATATTACGTACGGAATATGAGCTTTTACTGTAGCAGCAAGTCAACGTACGTATTACGTACGTTATGGAGAATGTGTTACGTATGTAAGGATGTGAACAAAATGAGTCAGGAGCCTCTGGACTGTCGTTACGTACACTACCATAGTCAGATAGCGTACGTAAATGTTGGTTACGTACGTTAACTTTGGCATGTTACGTACGTAACGAGCATGAACTTTATAAAAAGTGGACGCCCGCCATTTCATTTTTCTTCGGAGTTTCATTTCGTTTTTCGCTCTTCAACACCCAGAGGTGGATTCTTGGCCCTTCTAAGTGGATTTTGAGCTTAAGGACTTGGATTTGGAGCTTGAGAAGAAGAGATATTGATGATTCTTGAGGTGGTTACTCTAATATCCACATTTTTCTTTCCTTTGTATTTTTATTTTTGGTGTATTTCTCGATCGTAGTGACCCTCGTGTATCTTTCAGTGTATCCTTCCTGTCATCTGTTGAACTGTATTCTCGATTATTGTTATGCGGAACCCCCATTTCGGGGTTGCCTTGGATCCATTTCGTGTTATTGGTTCCCAAATATTGATTCCTATCGTTTTTATTCTCTTTCCGGATCATTTTTATCATTTTGGGACCCAAAGGGGGTGTGGGCCGCGGCACAAGGTGTGTGCGCCGCGGCACACAAATTTCTTCAGTTGTCGGTCGAGCGAAT
Source organism: Orobanche coerulescens (assembly GCA_033398695.1). Lineage (NCBI taxonomy): Eukaryota > Viridiplantae > Streptophyta > Magnoliopsida > Lamiales > Orobanchaceae > Orobanche > Orobanche coerulescens. Next base: position 77,725,468 of record CM065815.1, on the reverse strand, counting down.
CAGTGTGCCGCGGCACACCCATCCGGCAAGCCGCGCACAAGCAGCCGAGTGCCGCAAAGACATCCGTCCGGTGCCGCGGCACACCCGTGTGACATCTGCGACCAAAACCCGACTGTACCGGGTGCCGCGGCACACGCAGGCTGTGCCGCGGCACACTGCCGAACCCTGGGAGTAATTTTTTGGCCTGTGCCGCGGCACACTTCGGCTGTGCCGTGGCACACCAAGCGGTCAACTGTATAATCTCGTTCTTATTAGACGAGATCGGCCATTTTCCTTCATTCTTCACCTGCGCGAGAGAGAGAGAGGACTAAGGGGGAGAACTTCTCAAGCATTCATCAATTGGGGGTCGATTTTCATCATTTTCCTTCGGTTGTGAGGCCCGGATAATCAATCTAACGCGTGTTCTACGGATCTTAGTACTTGAATCTCCAAAGGTAATATCTCTAGAACCCTATTTTCGATTAATTTGGGGGTTTTGGTATTTTCTTCCGATTCGTTTCGTTTTGTTGGTGGATTCATGATGAATATGATTAATCTTGTTGATATCATTAGTTTTCCTACGGATTCATGGTATATTTTCATAGTTTTGTGGAATCGAGAGGGTTTGGTTGTGGTCCGCCCTCGTTGTTATTTTTGTGCGAATATACATGAATCGTAGGCGGGTTTTCGGGTGTATTCCATTTCCGTATTCGGCTAGAGTTGGTTGTAATTATGTTCTTCGAATCGTTAGGTTCGGTTCCATTGATTCCTAGTGTTCGTCGGTGAATATCCTTTCCGTTCGTTGCGTCATCAAAATATTCAAGGCAAGTATTCTTGGAAACCCTTATGCTTAACGTGAAATGGTAATGTATATTGTGTGTGCTTTACTCACCTCGGGAGGGTCCGACGGGGCCTCGAGGGTATCTATGGCTTCGTCCTGGATTCATGAGTTTGATTCGCTAGCCAGCTCGGGAGGGTCCTTAGAGGCCTCGAGTGGGATTCGTGGCTTCGTCCCGGTCCTAGGTGACGTGTGGTGCTTGATTTGTTTTATGAATGTGGCCAGCTCGGGAGGGTCCTTAGAGGCCTCGAGTGGGATTCGTGGCTTCGTCCCGATCCTAGGCAAATTAATTGTGACTGTTTGTTTCCGGAAAAGACATGTCTAGTTTTGGTTTTTGAAATGATATTGGTGCATGTACTATGAAATGTGTAAGCGATTGGTTTGCCTTGATTACTTGTACTAGCGTAATTGCTAACCCCTCTGGGGACCCGTTTTGGGGAAATTCTTATTATGGATTTCAGGTTATGATTATCCGGACGAGCATGCACCTGGACAGTACGAGGACGTTGGCCAGGGTCGTTGACATGTGCATTTGGGTCTTTCTATTTCTTTCGTCCATTTCGATTTGGTTGTTCTAATAATTATAAACTTATAGAGTGTACTCGCGAGTACTTAGGCTTTTCATTTCAACTCCGTATTGTACTACTTTTAAATTGTTACATTGTTGGTTGATGATCATTTCGCCGGTTGCTCCGGGCGTAACTTTTATGTCGCATAATTAAATGTGTGTCCTCGCTAACCGGGATGGTTAGTCGAGTGGAGTTTTCTTGTTTGTAGCCTGGTGGGTCCCATGTGGGGGTCCACGACGCTGTAATATACTCTGAATATCTCGGGGTGTTACAGAAAATGGTATCAGAGCTCTAGGTTTATGGATACCTAGGCTTGTTGGTTATTTGGGTCTAGTCGTGTTTTGTTTTGCACATTGTCACACCGCCAAAGATCCCAAGATACTTCCAGTGCTCGTAAGTTTTCTTATTCGGCTCTTTTGTTTCTTGCATTGTATTTCCACTTTTGAATCGTAGTTGCTTTTCCTCCCTTACTCATCATCGATATACTTCTGTTATCTCTCAACATCAGTATGGATGCCGGAGGAAACCGTGGTCGTGGTCGTGGTCGTGGTCGTGGATGCGGCCGAGGACGTGGGGCAGCCGGTGGGGCGGCCACGTCGCATTCTTCGGGAGCCGGCAGTACCGGTGACCGTCACAGTCATGCTTCTTCTCAGGAGCGCGCCGATCTTGGTATTGCGGCTGTTATGCAGCAAATGGTTAACCAGATGGCGGCTATAGCTCAGGTGGTCCAGAACCCCGATCAGGCCCATGCTAATCGGGGCGGAGCGGATCGCTGGCTTCAGGATGTCATCAAGATGCATCCTCCTCAGTTTTCGGGAGCTTCGGACCCGATCGGCTGGGAAGGGTGGATCAAGGAGATATCCAAAGTCTTCACTGCTACCAACTGCCCCGAGGACCGTAAGGTCCCTATTGCTCAATATTTTCTCACGGGAGATGCTACGTATTGGTGGGAGGCCGTTGGTCCCAAAGATCACGTTGCTTCATGGGCCGAATTTCAAGAATTGATGGAGACCGAATATTGTCCGTGGCCGGTCAGACAGGCTCGAGTGCATGCTTTCTATGATGCTCAACCACGGGATATCCCCATATCTCAGGCCATTGCCGACTTTAACAAGGAGTTGGGTTATGTGAAGACCCAAGTTGTCGAAGAGAGCGACAAGATTTTCCATTTCTCCAGGAGGATGAAACTGTCCATTCGGGACTATATGTCTGGGCTCGTCTGTACTACCTTGAAGGATTATCAGAGTCGAGCTCTTGCTTATGATATGTCGGTGACGGCTAGCGATTTGGCTCGTGAGAGCAAGAAGCAGAAGTCGGTCGGAAATTTCTCTGGTCCCAAGAGTGGAGGCCAGCAGAAATCTCAGGCTGCAAATATTTCTATGGGCGGTTCGGCTCGTTTCTCTGGGAGCTTTCGGAGTGCCGCCGGAACCATCGTCCGGGACCCCAGATGCTTTAACTGTGGCAAGCCAGGCCACGTGAACCGGGATTGTCCTCGTCCACCTTTGACTTGTCATACTTGTGGTCAGTCGGGCCACAAGGCTTCTTTTTGCGAGAAACTCAGACAGTTTCGCGGCGCCCATTCTTCTCACCCAGCACCTATGGAGCCGAGTGTGAACCAGGGCTCGTTTGTTCCGCCTCCTCCACCGAGTGCCGGCCGAGGTAGGGGTCGGGGTCAGCCCGCTAGAGGAGGAGCTTCCAGCATCGGCTCAGCCCACCCGCGTGTCTATGAGATGCGGAGAGCCGATGATCCAAAGCTCTTTGTGGCGGCAGTACCGTTCATATCCATTCCCATCCTGTCAGTGTGCTTTTTGATTCGGGTGCTACGCATTCATTCATTTCTCTAGAGTGTGTACGCCGTTTGAGTCTCGACTGCTTGTCACCTTGCGAGCCTTTCATCGTTAAACTTCCTAGCGGTGATAGAATTGTCGGTGATCGAGAAATCCGGGACTGTTCTGTGATTATTTGTGAGAGGGCTTGGCTCTCTAATCTTATTGTCGTGGGTATCGAGGGTGAGGATTTGATTCTCGGGGATGCTTGGATCGAGCGGCATGGCGCAATCATGAACTACCGCACGAGAATCATCACTATCTTAGCCGAGGACGGCACCGAACACTCTTTCGCAGGGCGAAAGAGGGGAAACCAGAAGTTCGTTATTAATGCCTTGAAGGCGCTGAGTCTTCTGCGAAAGGGGTGTACTGGTTATTGGTGCTATGCCTTGAAGACGGAGGATGGTGGAGTCGAGCTTTCGTCGATTCCAGTCGTTAGTGAGTTTCCCGATGTATTTCCTAACGAGTTGCCGGGATTGCCACCGGATCGTGAGGTTGAGTTTGCTATAGAGTTAGAGCCGGGTGCGGCTCCGATTTCGAAGGGGCCGTATCGCATGGCACCTTCAGAGATGTCAGAGTTGAAGAAGCAGTTGAGTGAGCTTCTTGAGTCAGGGTATGTCCGACCGAGCGCCTCGCCTTGGGGTGCACCGGTCCTGTTTGTGCGAATCCACCAGCCGACAGGCCCGCCGAAAGGTGTCAGTAGGACCGCATGTGACAGTGACTCCGGACGCGTGCTGGCTCCTCATTGGACTGCATAGCTGGCTGCCAGCAGCTGCCTTGGACTTTAGGCCGACAGCCCGTGTGACTTAAGGTGAACGCCCCATTATTATATTGGCCGGCAGACGATCGCCCCATTATTATATTGGCCGGAAGGCGATCGCCCGCCAGGAATCAAGGCTCCTCTGCCCCTATATACAGAAGGCAGCCTGCACTTGTCTAAGGACCAAATTTCTGCTCCAGAACTTCAACTCTCTGGGATTTCAGCATACAATTCGATCAGTTGCAGGGAGCTGCGGTGTTCTCGAAGATTGATTTAAAATCGGGGTACTATCAGCTCCGGGTGAGGGAGTCCGACGTGCCGAAAACAGCTTTTCGGACGAGATACGGACATTATGAGTTTGTAGTTATGCCCTTCGGGTTAACTAACGCACCGGCGGTGTTCATGCAGTTGATGAACAAAGTCTTTATCGAGTATTTGGATAAGTGTGTCATCGTCTTCATTGACGATATTCTTATTTATTCGAGGAACGAGGAAGAGCATGCCCATCAATTGCGGATAGTGTTAGACATTTTGAGGGCCGAGCAACTCTATGCGAAGTTCTCGAAATGTGAGTTCTGGCTGAAGGAAGTGATGTTTTTGGGTCACGTGATTTCAGCCGAGGGAGTTCGAGTGGATCCGCATAAGATCGAGGCGGTGTTGGATTGGGCACCGCCCAAAAACGTTAGAGAGCTCCGTAGTTTCTTGGGTTTGGCTGGCTACTACCGTAGGTTCGTCGAGGGTTTCTCGAAACTGGCTCGACCACTTACACAGTTGCTCCAGAAATCCGAGAAGTTCGTCTGGAATGACGAGAGGCAGTCTAGTTTTGAGGAGCTGAAGAAGCGTTTGACTTCAGCTCCGGTTTTGGCGTTGCCATGTGGCAACGAGGGATTCGCCGTTTATAGCGATGCTTCGGGCCAGGGTCTTGGGTGCGTATTGATGCAGCACAGCAAGACCATTGCCTTTGCGTCGAGACAATTGAGGCCGTATGAGCTTAACTACCCTACTCATGATTTGGAGTTAGCGGCAGTCATTTTCGCGCTCAGGATTTCACGTCACTATCTTTTCGGCTCTGCATGTCAGATTTTTACCGATCATAAAAGTCTGAAATACATATTTACTCAGCGGGAGTTGAATATGAGGCAGAGGAGGTGGTTAGAGCTGATTAAGGATTATGACCTCGAAATCCTTTGTCATTCAGGTAAGGCGAACGTCGTGGCCGACGCCTTGAGTCGGAAACCGATTGCGTTGCGATCGCTTGAGATCCTTACGTCTCAGTCTGAGCTTCGGCGAGCTTTGATCGAGTTAGATGTTGAGGTTCTGTTGCCGGGAACTGTCGAGCAACTTTGTGCTTTGGAAATTTCGTCGTCTTTGATTGATGAGATTAAGCTGAAGCAATTAGAGGATCCGATGATTACTCAAATCCGTGGGAACGTTCTTAAGGGAAAATCTCCTGCGTTTGTGATTCACGAAGATGGTGTTTTGAGATTTCGGAGTCGGCTTTGTGTGCCGAACGATTCAGAGTTGAGACAGAGTATTTTGCGTGAGGCCCATGCTACACCTTATTCCGTTCATCCTAGTTCGAGTAAGATGTACAAGGACCTGAGAAGGAATTTCTGGTGGAATGATATGAAGGAGGAGGTCGCGCAGTTTGTAGCAAGATGTTTGACTTGTCCGCAGGTCAAAATCGAGCATCAGCGACCGGCTGGGTTATTGCAGTCACTTCCCGTTCCGGAATGGAAATGGGAAGATATATCGATGGATTTCATTACGAGGTTGCCGAGATCGAGCTCGGGCATGAATATGGTTTGGGTGATTGTTGATAGTCTGACCAAGTCGGCACATTTTCTGGGCATCAAGGACACTTGGGGCCCGGAGAAGTTGGCCCGTATATTTATCGCACAGATTGTGAGGCTTCATGGTACCCCGAAGTCTATTGTTTCGGATCGTGATGGACGTTTTGTATCGCACTTTTGGCAGGCGGTGCATAAGGCGTTGGGTACCCGTTTGCATTTGAGTACCTCTTTTCATCCCCAGTCAGATGGACAGTTGGAACACACTATCCAGACGTTCGAGGATTTGTTGCGTGCCTGTGCTCTCGATTGGAGTAGTGACTGGGAGGAACATTTGCCATTGATCGAATTCACGTACAACAATAGTTGGCACGCGTCGATTCGGATGGAACTGTGTTGGCCACTTAAGTATACTGGATACAGTTTGGAAAAGTAGTTTAAACAACAAACTGTATGGAATCTAAATCTGAGTGCGTAGCGGAAGTCTTGGATACAGTTAATTGCCGTGGATACAGCAACAGAGTACTTGGTGTATACTTAATATATCACAGTTATTTCAAACAGTAAAAGCTGAAGGTAAATGACACAGTAATTTAAGTGGTTCGAGGTAAACCCCTCTACGTCCACTGGTCCTCCACACAGGAGTAAAAAGTTTATTATATAATTACTGCGTACACAACTACGTAATTATAAACAAAACTATCCTTGTATCGTTCACACAGATTGATACAAAGAATATCACTTTCAACCGTTCACACAGATTGGTTAAAGCGTCCTTCTTGACTAGCTTCTTCACACACGCCCAAAGCTTCGTCCTTATTCGTCCCACACAGTCGAATAACTTGTTGAGTTCACACAGAGCTCGGTTTTTACACAGAGGTAAAAGGTTAGGTAACTGTAAGAACAGACTTTGAATATCAAGATCCGATGATAGTCGTTTCTTAATGTTTGAGCACTGTATATCTCTTTCGTTCTAACTTGCAGTTTGCTCTGGAGATATGTTTGCTCAGATGATAACTTTGATAGCTTTTTGAGAGTTATGTTACTTGGGGTAACTTATCTTCAATGTCTTCAAGGATATATATAGCCTCTGAAGAAAGTTTCCGTTGAGATGTCCGTTTGAATAAGATTTTCCTTCAACGGGAATATGACATGATCCGGATTTCGCGGATTCTCAAGATTCGAAGATCGATGTATTTAAATACTTTCTCCTTGAGTATTTAAAGACTTCTTTGTTCAACGGAACTTGATTTGTGTTCTTTCTTGTCCTTTTGTGACCTGTATGGAGAATGACTGTATTTAGGGCATCGAGACAGTTTCCATACTTGGTCTTCTTACAAGTCTTCTTGTCAGATCGACGAGCTTCACTTATGCCGATTCGAGGCGTGTCTTCGATACATGATAAATCCTTGAATCCTCGATCTGCTTTTCCTTTCAGTATTTGGCATATATGTCAAAACCTTTTCAATAACAAATAACAATCGATACAGGATCGGGTATCCCTTGAATCGATACAGGTGTTTGTTTTTCCTAACAATTTCCCCTTTTTGAGAATTTGCCAAGTCTTAACTTAAACTCTTCGAGTCTTCTTGATGATGCCAAAACCTTCTTCATGAAGCGTTCTTCTTCGATGACTTCCGCGAGATTTCTTGGTCTTTTGTCAATAGGTCCGACTTAGTGACTTAGTCTACAATAATGAATCGCTTGTGCATGTTCGATCTGATTTGAGATTTATTACAACTTAAGCCTATGATTGGCGCAGAGCACAATCTTACAATGTATTCTAAGTTTACAAGTGAAACTATGAACTGTCGTAGACTAGTTCGCATGCCTTAATTTTTCAATCAAGTTTATCTAACTTGAGATTCCTATCAAACAATTTAAGTAATCATACATAAACACAGTAGATTACGAGTTGTAATCTTTCAAGACAAACAAACTGTTTTATTGATATTCAAAAAGATTGGGTACAAAGTTTGTGTCGAATAGAAATTACAAAAACAACAATAATATACATAAATTTCAGCTCTTTATCTTTGATCCGCATGCCTCCAAGGTCTCCTTCCTGGCTCATTCTCGGTGCCGCGCCACCAGTTTTGAAGTGAATCATTGCCTCGTTCTTGGTAAATGGCTCTTCCTTCATAAGAACGATCAAAGGCAAGTATCCAATCCTCTGGATGGGTGACCTGATCTCCTCTTCTATGTTTTGATTTCATCTCGATTTGGAGAGGGAGCTTACCTTCTTCTAGCATCTTTGAAAATTTGTCTGCCGCTTCCGCCAATGTCTTATAATTTTTGAAGATGGCAGATTCCCTGATGAGTCTGACAAAATATCTCATCAGTTCATTCTTCCTCCAGTGCTTCACTTCTTCGGCGGTTGGGTTGCGGTTGGTTGGCAGACGTATTTCCGAAGGTCTTTGAACAAGATTTTGCCAAGGGACATTTGGGTCATGGAATTCTCGTCTGAGCCCGAAATTCTAAAACTTTGGGGTTGAGGTGCTAGCTTGTTCAATTCGGGCCTATCTTGCTCTAAGCGACCTCAAATTCCCTTTCCTGTTGCAGTCTTATTCTCCTTGCAGCTTCTCGAGCTTCTTCCCCCTTTTTGGCCTCATCAAGACTTTGCAGGATTTCAAGAGCGGCGTCCTGTTTGGTCTCGATGCTGTTTATTCTTTGAACGAGGGAGGAAAGAGTCTGCGACATCTCTTGAATGGATTTGTCATGCGCACGCAGCTGAGAGCTGTTCTCTATCATTGCACAGGCGGTCTTGGCTTCAGCAATTCTTGTCTTCGAAGCTTCCTCCTTCAGCAATTGCGCTTGTTTATCTTCCATGATTTTCAAGGCTTGCTTGAACACTTCTGGCAAGATGATGAATGCTTCGACAACTCGAGATACTTCGTGTTGAAGAGTTGTCATTTCTTCAACTGCAGAGGTGTGCATCCAGTTCAGTGCCTTTTCTACGGAAGAGAGAGCGTTAACTGCATCTTGGATAAATACAGTCTGAAGGCCAAGAGCTTGCAGGCGCTCTTTGCGTGCAGCAGAGATAGGAGAGTCAGGCTGGGCGAAGTCTTCAGCACCATTTAACCTTCTTACGTTCACGGATGGACGTGAAGTAAGTTGGACATCCTCAGGTTCGTTACCGTCCTCGGATTCCAAGGTTGCAGGGGCGGGAGTAGCTTCTTGTGGAATGGCGACAGTTGGTTCAGAAGCGTCCTGTGGCGAAGGTTCTTCGGCAGATAAGGATGCAGGCGGGACTGAATCCTCCTGTTGGGTTGTAGGATCGCTTGTTCGCAATGTGCTCGGTGCCTGTTACAAAATTTCTTGATCTTCCACGACCGGGAGGGACCGATTCCTCCCGGCCTGGGAATGTTCTCCTACTGTGGCGAAGGTGGATTAGCTTGGGTTGATGGCCCTTCGTCGTTTAAGGTGGAGAGGTGGCTTGGGCTTCAGCCTCTTCACGGCTCAATCTCGGACTGCTTGAAGAGCATCGTCGCCGTCGTTTGAGTCGTGGTCGTCGCCGTCTTTTGGATTGATGGGAGAGTCCTCGACTTCTTCTTTCCTTTTCTTCCGCGTCGGATTTGTGCAGCAGTGGCTTTCAATGAGATCTTTGCAAGAGGCGTTGTCCCATCGGCAGGCCTCAATTTGGTTGAGTCGATTACTTGGAGACAAATCCTTCTTCGTGGCTCCATTCGCTCCGGTTATGCAGTGTCGACGGAGCTAGCCTAAAGCTTTTCCATCGCAGAAATCTTTCGTACGCTGTTCAATTTGTACTGAAAGAAGTGTTTGATTTATAATTGAGTCTGGGGAGGGACTTGAATCACGTCTGGAGACGCTGTTTCGAGGATTCGGTATAGGTATGGGATCCCGCACGGAAGATGGACTCCTTGCAGGGGATGGTGCCGAAGGAAATTGGATCTGTACGGGTGTGGGATCCCGTAGAGGAGAAGTAGCTTTTGGCTCCGAATGGGCACCGACGTGCTAACGTCTTGAATGTTGCGCATGTCTCTAAATCCGTGAGCCGCCAAGGGCTCGGGATCTACCGTCGATGCAAAGGAGACACCTCTTCCGCAGGGGTTGGGCCCCGGGGTGCTATATCGATGGGTTGCGCCACGGGCGAGACATCCTCGGAGTGTTTAGCTTTGATTTTTGAGAGCCTCCTGAGTCTCTTCTTCGACTTCTCATCGCAGAGTGCTTCTTGCGTGAGAACGCTTGCGCTTCTTCTTTGAAGATTCCAATTCGGGGACCTTCACGGTTTCGTCTCCGGGGTTGTCGAAATAGGCATGTGACTTGTTCTTGGGTGATTGGCATGCATTGTGCGCTGGTTATAGGCAGAGGTTTGACGCCTCCTAAATATATCCGTGAGTTTTTTTCTTGGCATCGGTGATTGCTTGACTCCGCACTTCGTCGAATGTAGTTTAGCATTAAACCGAACGATTTCTTTTGGGTGGCGGTTTGCACACCTCTTCTGAAGTCGTTTCAAAATGATTTGGCACCATTGACCTTTTCACAGTCAAGATAGCTACCATCATTCCGAACCTTAGATTCGTGCACATCTCGAACGCCACGGTTCGATTTTCAATGATCTGGAACGTAAATCGTGGAGATAAACGAAATGAAGAAGAAAATTTTTCTTGTGGCACGTGGTTGTCACCATATCAACCACTTTGGACCCGGTAAATAGTCCATAAAACTTGGTAATCAGCCCTTGAGACCCAAACGTCTCAAGCTGGTCCATGGTCAGGCCGTCGGCGGGCAGCCTGTAGATTTTCTGAAGTAGGTCGCTATTTATGCAGATTTGCACTCCTTGGACTGTTGCAGTGATGTCAGCAACATGTCCTCCCTGGGCTAGTGAGAGAAAACGAACGGCAGCGTTGAGGTAGAATTCCTCAACCAGATGAGCGTCGTATTTGTCGGCGGTTTTGCTTCCGAAGCGATAAAGACCTTGTTGTTCAAGACGAGTAATGATATACTCCATCGGTTCAGTGTCGTTGATTTCAGAGATGATACGCTCGATGATGACGGGTTTCGAGAAGATCCGGCCATCAATGATGTTGGAGGTTTTCTTCAGAACGGGGGATGAAGATTGACTAGCCATGGATGTTTTCTTAAAACGAAGGTGGAAGAAAACAGTAGAAATTCGCAGTGAATATGCAGAAAATATGTAGGCTGTTTGCTTGAGATCTCTTGTAATTGCAGAATGCGTAAAGAGTCTCTAATGGCAGATACAGTCCTTTTATACTTGGGCGGCGAAATAGGGTTTGCAGAGTACGAGTGGTCAGATTTTAAGGGATGGGAACCGTTTTTGAAATCGACGGTCAGGATGGATTTAGTATAACTGGTACGCTAATCCATTAAAAGGTTTTAAAATACAGCGGGTCCCACTTCTGACATAGGTTGATTACCCTAAATGCCTAAAACGGCGGTTTAAAAATAATAATCAATTTGAAAACATCGCGGCTTTTGAGATTCAGTTGTCCAGATGTCGTGTAAGGCATTTAATGAACATGACGTTTGACATAAAACAGGGCACGTGGACAAAAATTATTTTAAAAAGGAAATAATATTATATTATATATCAATCGAAATCCTATAGTATGTGCCGTGTTCTCCGTCGATACGTTCCCCCTTAAAAAGGTACTAATAGGTTTTAAATTCCATACAACAATAGTTGGATTAATCCGTATTGATGGGTCCTACAGTATTCCCCATTACTTATTGCACACATCAGCTGTAGGATTCATATGCCTTCGTTCGCTACTGATCGTATTGATGATTCCGAGTGTACAAATAATTACCGTTGGATCTGTATTCACGGGTCTTACAAAGATTCCCCTCAATTGTTGAGTAAAAGCAAATTTACTTACAGGAGTCCGCCGTAGTATTCCCACTCGTTCTTAGCATGTTGAATCTTGCCGTGTCGAGAGGCTTGGTGAAAATGTCGGCCACCGGATGTCTCGTATGGACTTTTTCCAGTGCGAACATCCTTGTTCTCGACATGATTTCTGATGAAATGATGCTTCATGTTGATATGCTTAGTGCGCGAGTGCAAAACAGGATTGTGCGTGATTGCAATTGCACTCGTGCTATCACACATGATTGGAGTCTCTCTAGCATCGATTCCATAATCTGACAGTTGTTGCTGCATCCAAAGGATCTGCATACAGCAGCTACCACAAAGATAGTACTGATTCGGCCGTGGAAAGAGAATTTGCCAATTGCTTCTTCGAACCAAGAAACGAGCCTAGGTCCAAGAAAGTGAGAAGTTCCTGTTGTACTCTTCCTATCTAGCTTGGCACCTCCGAGATCCGAGTCGTATCCAACTAAATCGAATCCGCCTTCCTTAGGATACCACGGTCCCGCATCGATTGTTCCTTTAACGTATTTCAGATTCGTTTAGTATTGAAGTGTGATTCCTTAGGTGCAACTTGGTATCTCGCACACACTCCAACAAAGAATCGGATATCGGGCTGCTAGCCGTTAGGTACAGGAGCGAACCAATGAGCTTCTGTAGAGTGATTGGTCAAACGGCTTTCCGGCTTCATCAGCACTAATTTGCACGGAAGTGCTCATGGGGGTTGGCGAGGATTTGGAAGTGTTCATTCCAAATTTGTTGAGAAGCTCCTTCCGTATTTCTCTGGTTGATGAATATACCCGTAGGCATCCGCTTTATCTGCAAACCTAGGAAATAACTAAGTTCCCCATCATACTCATCTCAAATTTGCTTTGCATGAGATGTGAGAACCTTTGACATAGAGCAAGGTTAGTTGAACCAAAAATAATATCATCGACATAAATTTGTACCATTAGAAGGTCATCTCCTTCCGTATTTTGAACAATGTTTTGTCGACGCACCTTTCTCAAATCCGTTGTTGGTTAGATCTGGGACAGGGTTTCGTACTGTGCTCTAGGGGCTTGTTTAAGTCCGTACAGCGCTTTCCTTAGCCTGTAAACTAGATCGATACCGTCTGTGTTGGCAAACCCTGGTGGTTGTTCAACATAAACTTCTTCTGAAAGCTCTCCATTCAGGAAAGCACTCTTGACGTCCATTTGGTATACGATAAAATTCTTATGGGCGGCAAAGGCTAAAAATATCCTGATGGCTTCTAGTCTCGCTACAGGGGCGAAGGTTTCATCATAGTCGATTCCTTCTTCCTGACAATAGCCTTGTGCTACTAGTCTGGATTTGTTTCTTATGATAAGTCCATTTCCATCCTTTTTGTTTCGAAATACCCATTTGGTTCCTATAACCGATTGGTGTGTCGGTCTGGGTACAAGATACCATACATTGTTTCTTTCGAAACCGTTAAGCTCTTCTTCCATAGATGTAATCCAATGAGAGTTGTTAAGAGCGTCTATGGTCGAAACAGGTTCGGACTGGGCTAAGAATACAGCGATAGTGCACATATTGAGTCTCCTAAGTTCGGATTGAGATTTCCATTCAGGAAACTGTGAGACTTCAGCATTAGATTCTTCTTGTGCACAAAGTACATTTCCTTGTGTACTCTGTATTCTCCTACGAGTAGAAACACCTGCATTAATGTTTCCAATGATCAGCTCTTGCGGGTGATCTCTCAACCATCTTCGGTCGGGTTCTAGTTCAGGATCCCGTACTGTATCGAAAGTTTCTGTGGGTACAGATCACTTGTACAATCGACTTCATCCATATCGATTCTTACAGCTGCGGGGTTGATTTCTAAATCAACTACAGGTTCTATGGGTGTAGGTGGATCCAAGATAGATAGATGGTGAATGTCCTGAGTGATATCATCTACTCTTGTAGGGTCATGGTGTGGTTCGTCGAACACTACATGAACTGATTCCTCGATCGTCACCTCCTTTTATTAAAGATTAAAGCTTTCTTGACGGAGGAGTATCCTACGAATATTCCTTCATCCGATTTTTCATCAAATGTTCTAAGTTGGTCCTTCCCATTGTTCAATACGTAACACCCGCATCCAAAATGTGAAAATACGAAACTAATGGAGTTTTGTTGTTCCATACCTCGTAAGTCGCTTTTGTTGTGGTGCTTTGACGATACAATGTTTTGAGTGTAGCACGTTGTATTGGTTGCTTCACCCGTAAACGCCGCGGCAATTTGCTTTCGCAATCATTGTCCTTGTTGCTTCTTTCAACGTCCTATTCTTTCGCTCGGCAACACCATTTTGTTGAGGTGTTCGGGCGGTGAGTACTCGTCTTTGTATTCCATTCTCCGAACAGTATTGCTCTATAAAGCGGTTAGTAAATTCAGTACCTCTGCCGGAACGAATGCACACGATACTCGATGCTTTTTCATTCGCAACTTTCTCAGAGCTCGGGCACTTGATGTTGTTTCCTTCTTCTTGCTAAGAAAGATCGTCCCAAGCATACCCGGAATAATCATCAACAACAACCATACAATATTTCTTACCTCCCAAACTTACCGGGTCTACAGGACCGTAGAGATCCATGTGTAGCATTTCCAATACTCTTTGGGTTGAAAGGTAGGATTTGCTCTTGAGTTGACTTGATTTGCTTGCCTTTACGGCATGGTCCGCAGACGCCGTCCTTTTGAATGACACATCTGGCAAACCTCTTACCATACCTTGTCTTGAAAGCTTGTTGATCGTCTTGAAGTTGACGTGAGACATCCTCTTGTGCCATAGCCAGCTAAGATCTGCAGTGCCTTTGGCAACAAAACATGGAATTGAGGAGCTCATAGGCTTCCAATCAAAGAATGTACATATTACCCGATCCGCTTCGTAAGTACAACTTCCTTGGTTTGGATGTTCTTGACTCTACTGATCTATATAGAACTTCACCGCGAACTGTTTATCACGTAATCGGCTAATACTAAGTAGATTATACTGTAAGCCTTCAACATATGCGACATCGGTGACTTTGAATTTCCCGACAAGTAGGTTTCCTTTCCCTCTTGTTCTTCCTTTAGATTTATCACCGAAGCGAACTTTTGGACCGCGACCTTCTACAAAATCAGATAGATTGCTCTGTCTCCATGTGACGAGAGCATCCACTATCGAAGTACTGTATCCTCCTCTAGAATGTCCCGTAACAAAGAAATTAGGTAGATTTAGGTCCCCTTTGATTTTGGGTCCATATATGTTAGTTTCTTTAGGTACCTGGATTTTCTGACAGCAATTGGTTTATTGTAGGATGTACTCAGACAAAGATTGCGGTATCTACGGGGCATATCCGTAGTTGTTATAATCATGATAATTACTATGCATGTAAAAATCGGGGTTATTATTATTATTCGATACGAGTGCCGTCTAGGAGGTGGAGCCATTTTCCTAGGCCTATGACTTGTCTTCCGGGTCTCCGGTTGGATTCCCAATCCGTTGTTGATCTCGAACCGGCATCTCTGTCTTGAGGGATAACGGGGCTCCTGTATCCAATACCTAGGTGCACCTTTGTCTTGAGAATGCTTCTGTGCGGGCCTTTGGTGGTTGGATACCGTCTTCTTTACGAATGACTTTCGGCTTTGATGATATGCTTGGGGAGCATGCTTTAGATTACGCCTTCGAGTGGTTGTTGGTTCCACTGTCTCGAATTGTAGAGTTGTGGAGGCGGAATGGCGACTTTTGGTTTTCTCGGTGCGAGGTTCCTTTATGGGACTAGGAACATCTTCCGATTGGAATGTGTTCCACACTCTTGACTAACACAGTACTAGTTTTACCTTTATTCGAACATGAGCTGTATCCTAAGCCACTTTTATCATGAGCATGTTGCCCAGTGCTCAGAATCTCTTCCATTCTTTTGTACGATTTTTCAAAAGACTTCAGAATGGTCTCAATTTCAGTTTCTCGCTTCTCGAGAGTTGTAATTTTGGTTTGTAGTAGAACCAAATCATTTGTCTTGCTCTCATTATGGTTTTTAACCTCATTTAGTTCATGAGTAAGTTGATGATTGCTCTCCATGAGTTTTTCAAAATCGACCTTCTTTGGTTTCACAATCAAGAGACATATTATCATAGTTTATCTTGACAAGTCATTCTCATCTTTCAGCTCTAGATTTGTTAATTGAAGTTGTATATTCTCGCTTTTAGAGTCTCATGGGCTTTTGAATGTTTTTGAATTCATTCATCATATTTTCGAAAGTATGAGATGCATTAGATGGAATAAGCGAGGTTGAACTTACCTCATCGTCATTGTCTTCACCTTCGGAACATCTTTGGCCATAAAGCACATGTATGCTTTATCATCGAACTCATCGTCGGATGAATCACTTCGATGACCACCGAAGACATTCTGCTGATTTGGATGGTGTGGGGAGGCTTCGATTCTCCAATCGGGGCCTTGAGCTTGTCTTTCCAAGCACGTCTTCTTTCATCTCGCTCTTGTTGCTCGGCCTCGGCAACCTTTGGACTTTGGGATGAGGACATTTGTTTGCATAATGGCACGGTTTCCTGCAGATTATAACACGAGTTAGCATCACCGTATGATGTTTGGTACTTACCTTGTTGACGAGTTTGGGCACTGTAGGAGTCTTTCAGTGTTTGATAAACTTTTGAATTTATGCATTAGAAGCGCCATTTCATCTTGTGACAGATGATGTCGCTTGCCGGCCGTTCTTGTGACCGGGCTTCGACGAGCTAGGCAAGCTGTGTCGACGGTTCGATACAGCAGCGAGAGCTGTGACCTTTGAAGGAGATTCTTCAGCTTTCTCTCTTCTGTCAATGTCATACTCAAATGCTTTAAGGTCAGAGAAGAGATCAAAAGTGGATATTTCATTAAGATTACATGATACACGCATAGCTGTAGTCTTAATGTCCCATCGGGCTGGGAGAGATCTGAAAATTTTTAAGTTCTTCTCCCTTTGGGTGTAAATCTTGCCCAACGCTTCAAGTTCACCAACAATACCAGTAAATCTGAGGTCAAGTTCCTCAAGTGTTTCCGTTGGTTTCATTTCAAAAGATTCAAATTGCTGAGTAAGTTTTGAAATCTTGTTTTCTTTAGAGAGCTCAGTTCCCTCACAAATTAACTTGAGTTTATCCCGATTTCTTTGGGTTGTTTTGCGGCTCTTTACCTTTGAACGTGCCTTTGTCAAGAGTGACAAATAACGCGTTCTTAGCCACGTTGTCTAGATTGGCTCGCTTCCTTTCATCGGTTGTCCATTGCTCGCGTTCCTTCTCGAGCATTTCAGCATGGGCTTGGCCCTCAATCCTTGCGGCTGGATTGACCTTCATAATCTTGATCGGACCATCATGTATAACAAAGATCATCTCTTCGTGCATTCCGCAAGATGAGCTTCCATTCTAATTCTCCGATCGTCAAATTCGTTAATAGAGAACATAGGGACTTTGTTAATCATAGAAGTATCCATACCGATAATATAGGAATGAAAGAAACTGTTTTGAAAATAAGTGATTTGATTGATTCGGTTAAAAGAAATACGACCGATTCTTTTTAGAATCAACCGCTCCGATACCACTTGTTGGCCACTTAAGTATCGGATACGGTTTGGAAAAGTAGTTTAAACAACAAACCGTATGGAATCTAAATACGAGTGCGTAGCGGAAGTCTTGGATACGATTAATTGCCGTGGATACAAGAACAGAGTACTTGGTGTATACTTAATATATCATGATTATTTCAAACGGTAAAGTGAAGGTAAATGACACATTAATTTAAGTGGTTCGAGGTAAACCCTCTACGTCCACCGGTCCTCCACACAGGAGTAAAAAGTTTATTATATAATTACTGCGTACACAACTACGTAATTATAAACAAAACTATCCTTGTATCGTTCACACAGATTGATACAAAGAATATCACTTTCAACCGTTCACACAGATTGGTTAAAGCTTCCTTCTTGACTAGCTTCTTCACACACAGTTCCAAAGCTTCGTCCTTATTCGTCCCACACAGGTCAGAATAACTTATTGAGTTCACACAGAGCTCGGTTTTTACACAGAGGTAAAAGGTTAGGTAACCAGGTAAGAACAGCAGCTTTGAATATCAAGATCTGATGATAGCTGTTCTTGATGTTTGAGCACTGTATATCTCTTTCGTTCTAACTTGCAGTTTGCTCTGGAGATATGTTTGCTCAGATGATAACTTTGATAGCTTTTTGAGAGTTATGTTACTTGGGGTAACTTATCTTCAATGTCTTCAAGGATATATATATAGCCTCTGAAGAAAGTATCCGTTGAGATGTCCGTTTGAATAAGATTTTCCTTCAACGGGAATATGACATGATCCGGATTTCGCGGGATTCTGAAGACTGACAGTATTTAAATACTTTATCCTTGAGTATTTAAATACTTCTTTGTTCAACGGAACTTGACTTGTGTTCTTTCTTGTCCTTTTGTGAACTGTATGGAGAATGACTGTATTTAGGGCATCGAGACAGTTTCCATACTTGGTCTTCTTACAAGTCTTCTTGCTGTACTGACGAGCTTCACTTATGCTGATTCAAGGCAGGTCTTCGATACATGATAAATCCTTGAATCCTCGATACAGTTTTCCTTTACTGTATTTGGCATATATGTCAAAACCTTTTCAATAACAAATAACAATCGATACAGGGATCGGGTATCCCGGCTGAATCGATACAGGGTGTTTGTTTTTCCTAACAAACTGTATGAGGCACTGTATGGGCGGCGATGTCGATCACCGATTTGTTGGAATGAGGCGTCCGATTTGGTCGGGACCGAGCCGGATGTCGTTTTAGAGACGAGGCGGAAGATAGAATTAATTCGGGAATGGATGTTGACTGCCCAGAGTCGACAGAAGTCGTATGCCGATGTCCGTCGTCGACCTTTAGAATTCGAGGTGGGAGACCACGTTTTGCTGAAGGTGTCGCCGACGAGAGGAGTTTTCCGTTTCGGGAAGAAGGGAAAGTTGAGTCCGAGATTTATTGGACCCTTTGAGATTCTCGAGCGAGTCGGTGGGTTAGCATACCGTTTGGCGTTACCCCCGGCCTTGAGTCATGTTCATAGCATTTTTCATGTTTCCCAGCTGAGGAAATATGTCCCGGATCCTGGTCACGTCATCGATTATGGCGAGATGATATGGCTGAAGACATTACTTTTGAGGAGCGTCCTTTGAAGATTTTGGAGCATCGTGAGAAACGACTGAGGCATAAGACCATCCCTTTGGTCAAAGTGCAGTGGTCGAGACACGGTGTCGAGGAGGCAACTTGGGAAACCGAGGATAGCATGCGTGCTAGGTATCCTGAGTTGTTTGTTTCTTAAGTTTCGGGACAAAACTTGTTTTTAGAGGGGTAGAATGTAATATCCGCATTTTTCTTTCCTTTGTATTTTTATTTATGGTATATTTCTCGATCGTAGTGACCCTCGTGTATCTTTCAGTGTATCCTTCCTGTCATCTGTTGAACTGTATTCTCGATTATTGTTATGCGGAACCGCCATTTCGGGGTTGCCGTGGATCCATTTCGTGTTATTGGTTCCCAAATATTGATTCCTATCGTTTTTATTCTCTTTCCGGATCATTTTTATCATTTTGGGACCCAAAGGGGGTGTGGGCCGCGGCACAAGGTGTGTGCGCCGCGGCACACAAATTTCTTCAGTTGTTGGTCGAGCGGCATCTTGTGTGCGCGGCACACCCATCCGGTGCCGCGGCACGGTCTGAAGTCGATCTTTGCGGCACATCCGTCCCGTGCCGCGGCACACCGTGTGACATCTGCGACCAAAACCCGATGCATCGGGTGCCGTGGCACACGCAGCCATCTTGCAGACACCGCCGAACCACAGGAGTAATTTTTGGCACGTGCGCGGCACACTTGGTGTGCCACGGCACACCAAGCGGTCAACTGTATAATCTCGTTCTTATTAGACGAGATCGGCCATTTTCCTTCATTCTTCACCTGCGCGAGAGAGAGAGAGGACTAAGGGGGAGAACTTCTCAAGCATTCATCAACTGGGGGTCGATTTTCATCATTTTCCTTCGGTTGTGAGGCCTGGATAATCAATCTAACGCGTGTTCTACGGATCTTAGTACTTGAATCTCCAAAGGTAATATCTCTAGAACCCTATTTTCGATTAATTTGGGGGTTTTGGGATTTTCTTCCGATTCGTTTCGTTTTGTTGGTGGATTCATGATGAATATGATTAATCTTGTTGATATCATTAGTTTTCCTACGGATTCATGGTATATTTTCATAGTTTTGCGGAATCGAGAGGGTTTGGTTGTGGTCCGCCCTCGTTGTTATTTTTGTGCGAATATACATGAATCGTAGGCGGGTTTTCGGGTGTATTCCATTTCCGTATTTGGCTAGAGTTGGTTGTAATTATGTTTTTCGAATCGTTAGGTTCGGTTCCGTTGATTCCTAGTGTTCGTCGGTGAATATCCTTTCCATTCGTTGCGTCATCAAAATATTCAAGGCAAGTATTCTTGGAAACCCTTATGCTTAACGTGAAATGGTAACGTATATTGTGTGTGCTTTACTCACCTCGGGAGGGTCCGACGGGGCCTCGAGGGAATCTATGTCTTCGTCCTGGATTCATGAGTTTGATTCGCTAGCCAGCTCGGGAGGGTCCTTAGAGGCCTCGAGTGGGATTCGTGGCTTCGTCCCGGTCCTAGGTGACGTGTGGTGCTTGATTTGTTTTATGAATGTGGCCAGCTCGGGAGGGTCCTTAGAGGCCTCGAGTGGGATTCGTGGCTTCGTCCCGGTCCTAGGCAAATTAATTGTGACTGTTTGTTTCCGGAAAAGACATGTCTAGTTTTGGTTTTTGAAATGATATTGGTGCATGTACTATGAAATGTGTAAGCGATTGGTTTGCCTTGATTACTTGTACTAGCGTAATTGCTAACCCCTCTGGGGACCCGTTTTGGGGAAATTCTTATTATGGATTTCAGGTTATGATTATCCGGACGAGCGGGCACCTGGACAGTACGAGGACGTTGGCCAGGGTCGTTGACATGTGCATTTGGTTCTTTCTATTTCTTTCGTCCATTTCGATTTGGTTGTTCTAATAATTATAAACTTATAGAGTGTACTCGCGAGTACTTAGGCTTTTCATTTCAACTCCGTATTGTACTACTTTTAAATTGTTACATTGTTGGTTGATGATCATTTCGCCGGTTGCTCCGGGCGTAACTTTTATGTCGCATAATTAAATGTGTGTCCTCGCTAACCGGGATGGTTAGTCGAGTGGAGTTTTCTTGTTTGTAGCCTGGTGGGTCCCATGTGGGGGTCCACGGCGCTGTAATATACTCTGAATATCTCGGGGTGTTACAGTTACTTGTGTATTTCACCTTCTAAGAGGTATATTGGATAATCCTCTCTTTCAATTCGGATTTTTGATGTTATTGTTGATGATTAATTCGTATGATGCTAGTTTATGGAGTTGTTGTGATGATATGATAATCTATGCCTTGGTTATGTTGGTTATGATTATAGAATCATAGTATTCTTGGTGTTCTTAGTAGTAATGATTCGATTCTTGATGTTAGAAGAACTGTATGTTGAAGAACATGATAATATGCATCTTGAAGTATGAATAAGGATTGTCTAGATGTTAAAACACGTCGGATTACGTCGTTTTATGGATTATGAACATGATTTCGGAATAAATTATGTTCTTAAGGAACTCTGGGATCATATGATTTGATGAATATGTTTAGGAGGTGTTGGTGTTTTGGATATGTATATGGAATATTCATATCTCAAACTAAGTTATGTGTCTTGATACATATTCATATAGTATTACGAATACGATTTCGAGTTTGATAAGATTATTATTCATCTCTGAATTTGGAAACTCGTACGTATTGAACAAGTGTTCAAATTGAATGATTGAGTTATTTCAAACCCTTGGAATATGATTATCTATAATGTTGAATTAATCAGATTGTCCGGATTGATGATGATAATCGGTAATTGGTTCTTATTACGAATTTACAAGGAGGAAACTTGTATTCGTATGTAAGATTGAATTTGGAGTCGGTAATGCTAGACCCTTGTTATTGGTTTAATTTGATTATTGATATGATTATCGGATTATGAATCGTGTTGTGGTTTTGAGTTCATGATCGATTGATTTGGTTGTTCGGATTTGTGTTTAATCGGGATATTGTAGAACCGTTGTGGTTGTTAATCGGTTATTGCAATAGGTTGAGATATTTGATCGTGGATTATGATCGTTGTGTTGCGGTTGAGACCGAAGAGTTCCTGGATTGCTTTTAGTTAGGGCTGAGGAGCTCGTAGACGAAGACAATGGAATTGGTAACATCTTTGTCTTATCGGTATCGAGGCAAGTTCATACTTGTTCAGTTTATAATATTTGATGAAAGGTTTCGCTTTCATTTCATTTATAATTTATATTGCAATGCTATTATAGAGGTAAACTGTCGAGATGATGATTTGTTTATCATGTTGTGGTTTGGGACAAATCATAATGTATATGACTTAATTATGTTTGATTGAAGACAAAGATGGGAGTTACCTTTGATCTATAGTGTGGAATGTTGGATATCGAGGGTAGTTATCGTGATGACATGAGTATCAAGATAAAGGTTTATTGGTATTGAATGGACGGTAACTTATTTGAGATTATTCGTATAATGTGTATTCATTTAGGGATCTTTGTTTGTGGAAAGGATATTGTCTTCGACTTTGAGGTAATTTAAGTATTGTTCAGTTATGAGGATAATTATTCCGTTGGATTGTTGTATGTATTGTATGTTGAGGTTCCGTATAATGAGATTCGTATTGGTTATTCGTTGAGGGATGATGATCCCAGGGTTGATTATATTGAGATCGTTGATCGTATTGATAATTTGTCGGGGATGATGATACCAGGATTGTTGTTTTGGATATTGATTAGTCATGTCGACTTTTCTTTGTCAGTCTGTTGTTGTTCACTTTGGTGAGTCTTTTTTATCCTTATTGGATATGTGATTCTTTGAGTTTCATTGTCATGTTGCATCGTGACATATTTGGAATCATATATGCGTTCCGATTGGTCATTGTGTAGGATTTTTAGCTAGGCCCACTATGGTAATGTGTTGATATTTCCACATTGGACCGTGCCCACGAGAGGTAGCTCGTGAGGCTAATTAGGTACATTGTCCCACGTATATTCTGGATTCCGTATACGGGGTGGACATGTGCACTGACCCATTTCCAGATCGGGCGTACTGTGATGTCCATCTTTGAGCCATATTGTTTGGTCGTTCATAGTCCATGTATGATTGGATATGTTCGACGGTTTGCGACTGGTTGTTCATACGCCCGAGGGGTATGTTCGATAGTCGGAGTTATTTCATTGATATCTATTATTGTTGATCATTTGGAGTTTACCTTGTTGATGGTATTATCGGTTATTGTTGATCCTTTGTTAATCGTGTCGGAGTTTATCATGTTGATGGTATTCTCGGTTATCGTGGATTCTTTGTTGATCGTGTCGGAGTTTATCATGTATATAGTATTCTCGGTTATCGTAGATCCTTTGTTGGTCGTATGGGAATTATCATGTCGGTGATTTTCTCGGTCGATGTTTTGGTTGATCATGGTTTTGATCGTATGAGCATTCGGACGGTACGTTGATGTTTCGGGACTTGTTATCATTGTTTTGAAGTAGTTGATCTACAGATGTATTGTGTATGTTTGGTTCTTATTAGGACTGGTATTTGATTGTGCGGTCTGACGGATAAGATTTGACACTGATAGTTCATTCCACACTTACGAGTTATGATGATTTTTTTAGTATCGTTGTGATATAGTACAAATGATTGTTGTTGAATTCATTTCGTCATTTGAGAATGCGAAATGGGGATTATGGTAAGGACTGGATAGTTATGGATTGCCATGGATTGGTAAGGTTACGATGGTAAGATTACGTTGGTAGTATTCTTACACTATTATTACATTGATATGTAATTATTTATGATGATGTGATCGATATCATTAATGAGTATTGTGGCTGACCCCGTCGTGGGCTTTATTTTTAGGTACTCGGAGATCGAGCTAGTAGCGGTCGTGAAGGGGTGAGCTTCCCGGGTGATATTGGCTTTGGCGTGTTTTCGGAGAATTGAGTTTTCTTTCTGGTTGATTTATTTCCACTACAATTGTATATTTTTGAACTGTGTTTGCATCCGCTGCGTGTGTATTTTAAAATGCCCTTTTTGGGTATTTCGTAAACTGGGGTTATTTCATTGAACCCTTTTTCCTAAACTATTTTATTGATACGTATAAGTGGTGGCTTAACGTACATTTTGAAACTGTCGAGTTTCGGCATTCGCCTTGTATTTTCAAATAGTATTTGATGGCGATATTTGAGAACTATATTTTGGAAAATATTTGAATATTTAAACCGTCATCGGCCTTTTGTCGTTTTTAAACATTTTTGAAATGGTTTTTAGCCTGGTGGGTTCCGGCGCGGGACCCATGGCGCTGTAATATCCCGGATGGTTTTGGGGGTGTTACACCTAGCCCAAAAATGTAACAATCTATACAACGTCAAGCAAGCAACCACAATACGAATGACAGTTATAATCAAGAGTATTCTGATATATCCCGACATCAATAAACATTAAACTAAATATAACATGATTACAACAATACTCAAATTATCCGAATAATACAACAGTAGATAAGAAATTACTGTCGGTTATTACAGATGAGACTCGGGCTGATTCTGACACTCTACGATTGATTATCGAGGAGCATCTACGACAGGCACTGGCTCAGATTGAGAGTGTTACGAGACCCATCGTGGACGCAGTGACCTTGGCTGACACCTGTGAAAAACAGATCCAGTCATTGAGGGAGGCTATGCCGTGTGCATCATGACACATCGACATTCCGCAGTCAGAGGAATGAGCTGCTCGAGGCATTATAGCGTATGAGATCGGAGTACTTGGAGTTACAACGGAAAGTGGAATCTCTGGAGAATCAGCTATGCCTAAAGAATCGGACCATTGCCCAGCTTCGCAGTACCAGATTCTTCCAGGGACATAAGGTCAAGATGCTGGAGAAGCGGATCCGTTCCACACATCACGAGCATGAGGAGTTCCAAATGGTGGCCAAGAAGAAGTTAGCTACAGTGATGCGACTGTTCCCGTACTCCACGACTGGGGTGGGAGAAGCATCACAGACTCCACCGACGGGCGCCATACATTATGAGGAGTCTGCTGAGGAGGAGGATCCGAAGGAGGATCCCGAGGAGGACCCAAAGGAGGATGTGATAGATTCCGGAGAGGATTAGATATTTGGTTTCAAAGTTTATGTTATTTATCTTTATTTGATGTTTTCCTAGAATGTAAGACTACACGACTGAATTCTCGTATTTTGTATATTACGGCTATTAATAACGATAAACTTATTCAAATTTGATGGTCTTTGAATAATAGAATAAACTAGTTGCTGATAGACACAATTGTCGTTGGATATACACCCAGTTAATTCTATATATAAACTTGATTCATCAACGAACTTTCAAACAACAACTAACTTCTATCACATTCTATCAATTTCTTATAGATGGCTGATAAACATAGAGTACGTCCACGAGTTAACCGTGATGAACAACAAAATCAACTAGCTAACAATCGCAATCCATCGCCACCGCGAGGCGGGACTGTAAATGATGCTATAACACAAGCCTTAACTCAGCTATCAAACTTTCTATAGCAACAAGCAGCCAATAACCAGTCTACTGGTGGGGTGCAAGATCGCATGCTTGAAAGATTCTTATGCTTCAGTCCACCAACATTTAACGGAGAACCTGATGACATTAAGGCGGAATCATGGGTATAGAAAATGGTGTCAGAACATGGGACAACTTCCTAACTGGTTTCCGAACCCAGAATGTTTCAGCAGCAACTAGAGAAGCTCGGCGATATGAGTTTTACCATCTAAAGCAAGGGTCTTTGACTGTCACGCAATATGAAGCTCATTGCAATAGGTTATCCAAGTATGCGCCTAGATTAGTGACAACTGAGGAAGATAAGATTTACAAGTTTACACGAGGACTGAGAGTCACACTTCAACAGAAACTATTGACTCTTCGCGTGACTACATTTGCTGAGGCAGTTGAAGCAGCAACGCGAATTTATGGAACAGCAAGACTGTCACAACAGCAAATCGATTTTCTATAAATGCTAAGAGATCTGTGACTGGATCAACAATGAAATATCCGCAAAAATTTCGCAAGACAGGAGCGAAGGGAAACTCGAGCGGAATGAGAACCCATTTCCCTAACAAAGTAACACCTCTCCGCCCACATTGCGAAAAGAAAGGACACAAGACTAGTGAATGCTGGAATATGTTGGGAAAGTGCTTGAATGAATGTGGCAGCACACAACATCAAATCAAGGACTGCACGAAAATGGAAAACCAAGTGAATAAACAAGCTAATGTGGCAAAGCTTGGGAATAATAAGGGAAAGGCTCCGGCTCGTGTGTTTGCCCTGGCCGGACAAGAGGATCCTGGAAGGAATGATGTGGTGGAAGGTACACTTCTCATATCAAATCACTCAGCACATACACTCATTGATCCAGGATAATCACACTCATTCATTACACCATAATTTTCCGAGAAACTAAACGTACCATTAGGCTATCTGCCTGTATGCCTTGAAGTGTCGGCCCTATTGGGTACTAGTCAATTAACTGATAGAGTGCACAACTCATGCGATATAATGATCAATGGTAACTGCTTTCCCGCAGATTTAGTAATACTCCCTATACTAGAATATGATACAATTCAAGGAATGGATTGGCTGTCGAAGTATTACGCACAATTATATTATCACTCTAAGATAGGTAGGTTTTGAGAACCTAACAAACCAGTAGTGGAGCTAGTACAGAATGCTAGAATCAACCTAACGCCTATTCTATCAGGCGTCAAGACTGGAAAGGCTATTTCAAAAGGGTCAACCAGGATTTTAGCTTTCATTCCTGAAGAACTAACCTCCTCGCCACCAAATAGAGAGATTGAATTTAATATCGAAATCATTCCGAGGAAGGCACCGATAGCCATAGCACCATACTAAATGGCACCATTGGAGCTACAAGAGTTGAAGGTACAACTGCAGAAATTACTCGATGTGGGATTATTAAACCCAGGGTATCACCATCGGGAGCTCCAGTACTATTTGTGTCATGCCTCCAAACATTGAGAAGGACGAGGGCATAACACATCGGTCGATCATTCGATTTATTGGAGTAAATACACTGTAATAAATAGCCGAAGCTCAATAAAATTCAAGGTAACAATCTTAGCCCGATGATTCTAAGATTCATTAAATACAAAAGGATAATATCCGAGTTGCATTAATTACAAAGTTGCAGTGAAAATAGAAAAATGATTTAAAGTGCGGAATACAACTTGCTTATTACATTCAAGATAACAACAGAAAGCTAAGTCTTGGTAGAGGGATGATCTAATTGGTCTCTCTCTAGGTCTTCTTCGCCTTCGTCCATCTGTTTACCGTCTGTTTTAAAGGAGAAAATGGTGGGGTGAGACAAAAGGTCTCAGTGCGTGGGTGATTGTGTGCAAGTGTGGCTTACTTTCATTTTAAATCTTTGAGTGATGCATGTCTATTGATTTTTAAATGATGAAATATGTTTTGTCTTAGTTTTATCAAAATAGTTTTTAAAATTTTAGAAGTAAGCTTTACTCATTTGTTTAATAACAATAATGGTGGGATTCGGTGCCTAAAACGAAGGCCCAGCGGAAGCGGTAAAACGAAAATTAATTCGATCCGAATCCCTACGAGGATCGATCAAGCTACGTATATACGAATATATATAAACGAATTCAACAAGAGATATAGAAACTCACCCTTGTAGTCTGTTGATTAGATGGATAACCTTCTCTTGAGCTATTCCCCGAGCTCTTGAACGATCCAACGTCGAAAGCACCGCGTCTCTACTTGCCATGCGCCGGAGAAACGACCGGAACGACAATCACCTTGCTATGCTCCGAGGATACGGCTAGAGCTAAGTGATGAAGCTTTTATTACTACACTCTAAGTGTATAATATATCTCTCAATAATTTCTCTCAATTTTTCTCCAAGAAAAATGAAGAAGAAGTGAATGAAGAAGATGAAGATGAGTTGGAGAAAAAAACTTTTCTCTCTCTTTTCTCTCTATGTCTCACGTATGATGCCAAGAATTGTTATGAGGATGAGAGATCAAAGTCATCTTTATATTCTTATTCAACCCACAAAAATCAAACCATATCACATGTGAGATTCCCCCATATAATGTATATGATGCTTGTCCCATCAACACATGAGATTCCAAAACCATGATGGGGACAAGTCAATACACACACATGGTTATAAGTGGGGGGCGTCCCATGCTAGAAAACGGACAAGTTCGGTTCGTTTCGGACTCCCGAGAGTCCAAACAGATAAACTCCTATTCTGTTCTGATGTATTTGTGTCGTTTAATTAATCCAATTAATTAAACATATCAAATATAAAATAACATAATTAATTTCTCCAAGAAATAATTATATTCATGAATTAAATTAATCACCCAGTAATATATTTAATTCATTAGGCCGTAAATTAATTTATCCAATAAATCAATTTAGACATCCAATGTCCCAAATTAGATATCCAATATCTAATATTCATAATGAGAGAATTAGCTTTATTCATTCCGTCGTCAATCCTATTGCGTGACTCGGTAGGTCTGTCTCAGTCAGGAATGGGAGGAACCAAAGAGTAGTAGCACCACCTAGCCAGCCTGGGGGAGTAAGATCGCATTCTTAGTACTATATGTAGATGAGATTCTACTAATAGGAAATAATGTGGGAATGCTCAGTTCTGTGAAAGCTTGGCTTTCGAGTAATTTCTCCATGAAAGACTTGAGAGAAGAAACCTATATTCTTGGGATTCGACTCTACTGGAATAGATCGAAGAGAATGATAAGTTTTTCCCAAGCCCTCTATATAGATTAGATCTTATAGTGGGTTCCTTTCCAATGCGACATGGAATAAAACTCACATTGAAGATGTGTCCTCATAGTGAGGAACAATGAAAGGAAATGAGTTATATACCATATGCTTCGGCAGTGGGTAGCCTTACATATACTTTATTGTGTACGAGACCTGACATTGCGCATGCTGGAAGCGTGGTAAGTAGGTTTCGTGCTAACCAAGTCAGGGAACATTAGAACGCCATAAAAAACGTTCTCAAGTACTTTAAAAGGACTAGAGATCTGGTTCTTATATATGGTGGTGGAGAACTGAATGTAATGAGATTCACTGTATTGGACTTCCAAGGACAGAAAGATGATTCTATGTCTACTTCTGGCTACATTTACTCTTAATGGAAGAGCAATATCTTGGCATAGTGCCAAGTATAGCGCGACTGCTGGTTCCACCTATTAGGCTGAGTAAAGCGGTTGTGGAGGCCTCCAAATGAAGTTACTGGGTAAACTTCATGTGACACCATGTACTGCACTGCCTATTTTCGTTTTTATACGATAACAACAGAGCAGTAGCATATGCCTTGGAGCCGAGGTTTCAAAACAGTACCAAACATATTCAGAGAGAGTATCATCTCGTAAGAGAATTTTTTCGCAAAGAGATACATTGTGCTGCATGAAGTAGAGTCAGCCGACTACGTCGCTGATCCATAACCAAGATACATTCTCAGATTAGCTTGGAGTGTAATCTGGAGAATATGGGTATTAGATACCATAGTGTGTGTCATTGAGTGCAAGTGGGAGATTGTTGGGAGTATGCCCTCGAATTCCACTCAGAGGATGTTGAATGAGGGTATTATACTTGTTATTATGTAAATCACTAATATAAGGCAATGGATGTTTCTTTATTTACTGGTAGTTACTGGCATTCCTAGCTCGTAAATATACATATAGAAACTAGTCCGTGTATTTGAGAGCAAAACATTCCACTCCTTATTGGATAAGGGGGTCGGCACTGGAAAGGTTTATAGCTCAAATACTTAATCGTTCACAAGTCGATGAAACTTGACTGAGCATTTAGTTTATGTGAAGACTTTATGACGTGTTCTTTGACATAGAGAGTGCCTGTCGAACACTAATGGTTAGTGCGAGCACACGTTATAGGTATGCTAATTGGATTAGTATACTCGAACCGACTCACCCTTGATTCGTCACACGGATTTCACTCCGAGACAGTCAATGACGGACTCAAAAGGTTGTGATAGGTATTCGTGAACCTTCGACTTGAGGATTTAGTAGGGATGTGCTTGTGATGTCAAGATTTCCATTAGAGTAGTTTGACCCTATAAACCGGAAGGCGGGGGTCAACCTCGACGTGCATCTTGACGGGCAAGTAGCAGGTCCTACTGAATACCAAGATAGAATTCTTTCTCCTGTTAGTGAGCGGGTTATATGTCCTATGCGGTTATTGGCCGATGAGATCATAAGTCTTTGGCCAAAGCATTGGAGCTAGTTGTATTGGATACACGAGAGCTTGATGATCTCGATTTGGATTAACACATGCATAGAGTCAAGTACATATAGGGTTTGACTGACCGTGACCCTATAACTTGATCGGGATATGTAAAAGAAGGGTTTATACGTATACTGGTATTCACGACAGAATGGTTCTTGAATGATCCCAATCATGCGTTCTTAGTTGGGGTACAGTGTAGGCCGCCAGGCTGGCTAGGTGGTGCTACTACTCTTTGGTTCCTCCCATTACTGACTGAGATGAACCTACCGAGTCGTGCAATAGGATTGACGACGGAATGAATCAAGCTTATTCTCTCATTATTAATATTAGATATTGGATATCTAATTTATTGGATATTGAATGTCTAATTAAATTTGGGACATTGGATGTCTAAATCGATTTATTGGATAAATTGATTTACGGCCTAATGAATTAAATAAATTACTGGGTGATTAATTTAATTCATAAATATAATTATTTCTTATAGAAATTAATTATATTATTATGTATTTGATATGATTAATTAATTTGATTAATTAATCGATATAAATACATCGGAACGGAATCAGAGTTTATCTAATTGGACTTTCGGGAGTCCGAAACTGACCGAACTCGCCCAGATCCTTCTAGATGGCCGCCCCCCTTTCCACCTACTTTCCACTAAGTCTTTATTTCATTTTATATGTGGAAGACAATGACTTGGTGGAGGGAATCTCATGTGTGGATGAGTTGGTGGATGTGGGAGTTGAATATATAATGGAAGACTTCCTCTCACTCATTAAGATTGATTAATACGGTCCATTGAGAGAGTTCAAGAGAGAGAGAAATATTTTCCTCTAGTCTTCTTCTTGTTCATCATATTGAACTTGAGTTTGTAACACCCCCAGAGCCATCCAAGAATATTACAGCGTCGTGGGCCCCGAGATGGAACCCACAAGGCTGAAAGAAATTTTCGCAAATATTTACAAATGTCCAAGAGTCTATTTAAAACATTCGAAGACTTTATAAAATCCGTTTATCAAACCGTTGTAAAATCTCATTTGAAACCACAAGGCCCGAAATGCCAAAGCTCGAAGTTTAAAAACATACGTTAAGCTATCGCTTTCACGTACCGACAGAATAGATTTAGAGAACGATTGCCAAAGTAACCTAAGTTACCAGATACCAAAAGACCATTTAAAAATACTCACGCAGCGGGTAAAGACAAACAATTAAAATACTCTAACAGCGGAATACAAGAACTGATCAGGAAACTCAATACACAAATACATGCACTAGCCAGTATCCTCCGGGAAGCTCATCTCTCCACGACCGCTACAATCTTAGTAATCCAAGAACCTAAAAAGAAAGCCCACGATGGGGTCAGCCATAATATCCAACAATGATAACCATCACATCACGTCAATAATTACATATCAATGGAAATACTAAGTAAGAGTACGACCAATGTAATCTTACCATCGTAAGTTTACGAAAATCCACGATTCGTATTCTTAACAACACATTAAGATATCACCGAAATATTTGTACGGTATCTCAACAATACCCAAGGTTTCTCAAAACATTATCATAACTCGCGATGCGGAAAGTATACCAACTCTGGCCAATTCAATCCATCGGATAACGTCGACAATTCCAATACGATAATCGATTGTCCATCAAAGACAAGTACCAAGGAAAATATGGAACATACCTCAAGATACGAAATACCATGACAATCACGTTAGTCTAATCCGAGATCAGATCAACACAACATACGGACATGGTCCTAACACAAGACCTACAAATGCATACTCATATGACAACATCAATATGATCACAACAATAACGACAATGCATACTTATGGCAAACCCATAATATACATATGCACAACAACAATACATGGCAATCCGATGATCCAGCATTCACTACCTAGATCCCCCGATGATCCCGTCAGACCAACCCGAGGTGGAAAACCCGTCCGATGATCTAGTGCACGCTGGCATAGATCCCCCGATGATCCCGTCGGACCAACACAAGGTGGACATATGCCAACAATGCACAACTGCACAAAATAACAGTACACAATACACGACAACAATGCACAAATGCATGATAACAAATGTATCACGACATGATCGACACAAATGATAAAAATGATTAGAGTACTTGCCCCGAGTCCTTCGAGAACGATCTCAATGTCTAAACCATCGTGAACCATTATCCTCAATACTCAACGGTCCAAAGTATCACGGATTGCAGATAATTCATATCCTCATCTTTATCATAATATATCCTCGATATACAAGTATACCAATAACAAAAGTAAATCATATACATTATGATTTAGATTTCCATAACTCGAATACGATTTATAATCCCAAATCTCCTGTGATTACGATTTTAAACATTGCTATACGAATTATAAACGAATGAAACGGAAACCATTCAATAAATAATATAAACTGAGCAAGTAATAACTTACCTCGATACCGATACAACGACGAGGAAGCTGTTACCAAATCCATTGCCGTCATCTACAAGTTCCTTGGTCCCGACCAAATCAATTCACGAACATCCTCGAACTCGACCGCAACACACGGTTATAATCACCGATTAATATTCTCAACCTATTACAGTAATTCGATAAACAACAAGTTCGATAACAATCAACAATCGATAAAACCAATTCACAAACCCAACGACTCAACAATATCTCGGTTAACCCCAAGTATGATCAAACCAACTTAAATGATCACGAATTCATAACCGAAACAGAATATATTACCCTACCTGTTGGCTTAGCCCACATTAATTACTTAACGTAGCATGTGCTAAGTTGCTCCCGTTAGCGTGCGCAAGCCAGTAGGCCTAGAGTGCGCTAATGACATGCAGTTGCATGTATTTCGGATACCGATCAGCATATGGCGATTATCAAGAACAGTAAGTGATTCGAACCTTGTTCAAAGCTATCAAAACAACAAAATCCGATATCCTTTAACATACAAACAATCATTCAACTTATAATCCAAGTCCTATATCCATATATCATCTTCCTCAAAATCAACATCATGAAACATTAAGAACGTAACAACACTTCCATAATCTATCATTACAGAGATTAATCATTAACAATGACATCAACATCCGCAATAGAGAAGAAGGATTAACCAAATTATCTAAAGAAAACGAACTACACGATTCAAATCACACGAATCATATTAATATTATCATACTCCGGTAATCCATCTCATAATCATGCTTGTCAACTTGTTTATATGATAATCATTAACTCAAGAACATCAATCTTCATTCCAAAACGAAATCCAAATGTGAAGAGTGATTAACTTGTATAGACGAACCATGAAGGAGAACAATCAACTTCATTCTAAGAATCATCAATAACTTCAAGAACAAGACTTTAATCCATGTTCCTCAGCTTAATCTTGTTAAAGATCATCATCTCTCAATGTTTGGAACCTCAAACTTCTCTCTAAAAACTCTCTCTCGAAATAAAGGAAGGAATGTCCGAATGAACATAATTCACATCTGCAATCATATATATACTGACTGTTATTAGCGTGCGCTACTTTTCCTTAGTAGTGTGCACTATCGTGGTCCAGAGGCGACTGTTTTGCTTCGCACATCAGCTTTTCGTACGTAATGCCCATCCAATAACGTACGTAAATTACACTGTCTAGCGCACGCAATTTCTCGGACCTTAGCGTGCGCTAATCGTAGTTGACTTGCTACAGTCCGCACCTACCCCCGTGTCCCCACATGCTGAAAGCACTGACGAGGATAAGATTCCTTTTTGTCCGATCTGCAATTAGCGTGCGCTAGTCCTTAGGTTTTAGCGTGCGTTAGTACTACATTACAACATCCATTGACTCATCGGCACATGCGCCGAAAGTGGCCGGGTCCACACGTATATTCCCTCTGAGCTGTTCTGCACTATCGTACGCTAACATATGCTCGTAGTGTGCGCTATACCTGCACGATAGTGTGTGCTATACATAAGTATTAGCGTGCGCTAACAAGGCTATATTTAGCCATTTTCAGCTACTCTTGTTCAACGTCTCGACATGCAGAATACAAACATACGGCATATGGAATACATATACTCAACACATTATATCCTCAAGTGAAATTGTCGACCAAATACGACAATTATACCAATACTGACATCTAAGTCCTTAATTTATTTTATCCATACTTTACAGAATCCACGCTATAAAATATAACTCGGATAAAACAATATTAAACAATAATAGTAGAAATTTCGGATATTACATACTACACCACTTAAATTAAGTTTCGTCCTCGAAACTTGCAATCCGTCATAGAAAAATCAACAAACCGTTCAACCAAAATATTCTGAAACCATCACGACAACGATCAATCATCATTATTAACGAATAACCAACACATTATACTTACATATGCGCCAAGTCGACGATCTCCTGAGATACTAGCAAGTAACTTCACTGTAAAGCCTCAATGCGCTTACAATCATAATTCCATAGGTCTCAACAAAATATATCATCTTCGAATGAAATAATCTATCCATGTCAAAACCTGTCTGCCTGATCGCACAATTAAGTCCCAATTCTGATACAATCAATAATATACGATACACTGAGAAACAACTGCCAAAAACAACGACACAAATCCCGAAACATCAACATAAAACTCGAACGCTCATACGATCAATAACAATGATCAACCAATAAATTAATTGAGAATATCGTCGACATGATAAACTCCAATACGACCAATCCAAAGGTCAAAATGCAACCGAGAATATCATCAACATGATAAACTCCAATATGACCAACTAGAGGTCAAAACAAAATCGACAATATCATCAACATGATAAACTCCAATATTACCAACGAACGATCAACGATAATCGGGAATACCCTCACACGGTAAGCACCAACATGATCAACATACAACCGCAGAAACCGATATACGAAAGAACAAAATTCTCAAAACATTAAACAAATCACATACAGTGAATCTCAACGAAACACAACCGACTGGTGAACATTCCCCTCGGCATACGAATAACCAATCGCAAATTGATCAACATACCAATTCATACAAGGAGTGGGAACGACAACTCATTGTCCAAAACAACCAGTATGGGGTCACCATCCCCAAATCTACACTTACAAAGAAATCATTCAAAAATCACTATGATAAAATCGCACTACTACCGTACCAATGGAATCACATAGCACATATGTCCCGGTTTCATAAAACCCATAGTTCCAAAATTTCATTATGTACCCGAACCTACAACACACAACATATTTCTCTTATCAGATAAATCAACCGATCATCCCTGGATAACCGAACTACCATACTAACGTTCGAATCTCTTTCATCGTACCATATTGATGTACTATCCAGTTCGTGAGTCACACTCATAACTTCACCATGATAGCACTATGCACTAAATGCATATGCATATCAATCACATTTTCAAAACCAGTTGAAATCATATAGTCTCGTCAAGAAGACAATTTTCGAAGGTTCTTTCAAATATTTCAAAACTCAAAACATAATTTTGGTAGGACCACAAAATCAATTTCCGAAAAATTAAATCGGCTCACTAGTGCCAAGTATTCGATAATAATTCTTTTCGAATACGCATGATTAAATAAAATGAAATTATGCAGATGATTGACCACATCCATATTCCTTTATACCAATTCGGCTCGTCACCAATATCCACTGATATTCCATCGGAAAACCGGCCGTAAAACCAACCCATAAGGAAATAAAATATCCAATCACATTGGTCAATTTATGGTCATGCCATACACCAAACATATACTAAAAATCAATTATCACATAATTAATTAATCATAGTATTAAGATTAATTATCAAATAATTAACTGAAGACAATATTAAGTGCGGAATACAACTTGCTTATTACATTCAAGATAACAACAGAAAGCTAAGTCTTGGTAGCGGGATGATCTAATTAGTCTCTCTCTAGGTCTTCTTTGCCTTCGTCGATCTGTTTACCGTCTGGTTTAAAAGAGAAAATGGTGGGGTGAGACAAAAGGTCTCAATGCGTGGGTGATCGTGTGCAAGTGTGGCTTACTTTCATTTCAAAGCTTTGAGTGATGCATGTCTATTGATTTGTAAATGATGAAATATGTTTTGTCTTAGTTTTATCAAAATAGTTTGTACAATTTTAGAAGTAAGCTTTACTCATTTGTTTAATAACAATAATTGTTGGGAGTATGCCCTCGAATGCCACTCAGGGGATGTTGAGTGAGGGCATTGAACTTGTTATTATGTAAATCACTAATATAAGGCAATGGATGTTTCT
This sequence comes from Orobanche coerulescens, assembly GCA_033398695.1. Lineage (NCBI taxonomy): Eukaryota > Viridiplantae > Streptophyta > Magnoliopsida > Lamiales > Orobanchaceae > Orobanche > Orobanche coerulescens. The sequence goes on along the minus strand of CM065815.1, from coordinate 77,689,018 downwards.
TTATTTACTGGTAGTAACTGGCATTCTTAACTCATAAATATACATATAGAAACTAGTCCATGTATTTGAGAGCAAAACGTTCCACTCCTTATTGGATAAGGGGGTCGGCACTGGAAAGATTTATAGCTCAAATATTTAATCGTTCGCAAGTCGATGAAACTTGACTAAGCGCTAAGTTTATATGAAGACTTGTATGACGTGTTCTTTGACATAGAGAGTGCCTGTCGAACACTAATGGTTAGTGGGAGCACACGTTACAGGTATGCTAATTGGATTAGTATACTCGAATCGACTCACCCTCGATTCGTCAGCCGGATTTCACTCCGGGACAGTCAATGACGGAATCGAAAGATTGTGATAGGTATTCGTGAACCTTCGACTTGAGGATTTAGTAGGGATGTGCTTGTGATGTCAAGATTTTCATTAGAGTAGTTCGACCCTGTAAACCGGAAGACGTGGGTCAACCTCGACGTGCATCTTGACGGGCAAGTAGCAGGTCCTACTGAATACCAAGATAGAATTCTTTCTCCCGTTAGTGAGCGGGTTATATGTCCTATGCGGTTATTGGCAGATGAGATCATAAGTCTTTGACCAAATCGTTGGAGCTAGTTGTATTGGATACACGAGAGCTCGATGATCTCGATTTGGGTTAACACATGCATAGAGTCAAGTACAGATAGGGCTTGACTGACCGTGACCCTATAACTTGATCGGGACATGTGAAAGAAGGGTTTATACGTATACTGGTATTCACGACAGAATGGTTCTTGAATGATCCCAATCATTTGTTCTTAGTTGGGGTACGGTGTAGGCCGCCAGGCTGGCTAGGTGGTGCTACTACTCTTTAGTTCCTCCCATTGCTGACTGAGACGAACCTACCGAGTCGCGCAATAGGATTGACGACGGAATGAATCAAGCTTATTCTCTCATTATTAATATTAGATATTGGATATCTAATTTATTGGACATTGGATGTCTAATTAAATTTGGGGCATTGGATGTCTAAATCGATTTATTGGATAAGTTGATTTACGGCCTAATGAATTAAATAAATTACTGGGTGATTAATTTAATTCATATATATAATTATTTCTTGGAGAAATTAATTATATTATTATGTATTTGATATGTTTAATTAATTGAATTAATTAATCGATATAAATACATCGGAACGGAATCAGAGTTTATCTGTTTGGACTTTCGGGAGTCCGAAACGGACCGAACTCGCCCAGATCCTTCTAGATGGCCGCCCCCCTTTCCACCTACTTTCCACTAAGTCTTTATTTCATTTTATATGTGGAAGACAATGACTTGGTGGAGGGAATCTCATGTGTGGATGAGTTGGTGGATGTGGGAGTTGAATATATGATGGAAGACTTCCTCTCACTCATTAAGATTGATTAATACGGTCCATTGAGAGAGTTCAAGAGAGAGAAAAATATTTTCCTCTAGTCTTCTTCTTGTTCATCATATTGAACTTGAGTTCTCTTGGAGAAAATCAAGAAATTAAAGAGAGAAAGTGAGTTATACACCTAGAGTATTGTAATCACAAATCAATAGCTTCATCACTTTAGCTCTAGCCGTATCCTTGGAGGATAGCAAGGCGATTGGCATCCCGTTCGTTTATCCGGCGCGTGGCAAGTAGAGGCGTTGTATTTTCGGTGTTGGATCATCCAAGGGCTTGGAGCACGTTTAGATCATAGGGATATACAACCTAATCTTGGGGAATAGCTCAAGAGAAGGAACCCATTTAATCAACGGACTACAAGGGTGAGTTTCTATATCTCTTGTGTTTTCTTTTCAATATTCGTATATACGTAGCTCGATCGATCCTCGTAGGGATTCGGATCGAATTAATTTTCGTTTTATCGCTTCCGTTGGGCCTTCAATTTAAGCACCAAATCCCATCAGTGTTATCAGAGCGTAAGTCTTGCGATCATATATACGATACTAGCATTTGGAATGCTTGATTGAATGGTGAATGATTTGGAATCATTTTAGACATAATCGTGATGTATGTTTTTCGTTCATAATAATTGTATTTTTCGTAAGTTTATGTCTAAATATAAATCTTAAATTTCTGGGAAATATGATTTATATTGATGATATGAAAGTCGGAAATATTGATATTGGATATCCGGTCGAAAATCTAGCCCCGAATCGTCGTCGGACGACTTGTTGGTCAAAAGGTGCATTCTGGCCGAGAGTGACTCGATAGTGTCCTGGGTGACTCGGTCGTGTCCGGCAGTCTGGCCAGGCCACTGCCAGGCAGACCCGACCGTGTCAGGCGACACGGGCCGTCTCTGACCGGCATGCTTCCGGAGGTGACTCGACCGTGTCAGGCGACACGGCCGTGTCTGGCAGGAATGTCTAGGACACTGCCGGCATGACCCGACTGTGTCAGGAGACACGGGCCCTGTCTGGCTGGCAGGATGCCGGCAGTGACTCGGCCATGGCTGGCCATTTTTGCCCCGGCTCAATTTTTTCGTGTATTCTTGAAATTTAATCTCCCGCATGTTAAATTGGATTTAATATGATTAAAATGATTTATGGTATTTCATTTTATAAGGGAAATTTGATTAATTGGAATATTTATGGTCGACCAAAATATTTTAAATGTTATCATATTACCGATTGTGTGAATCGATTGGATCGGTTCGTATTGTTGATTGGATCAATGTATCTCTACGCCTTCCATTTATATATTATTTATTGGATGAATGCTTTTGAATGGGGATGTGGTTCGTGGACTTGGTTTTGAATCGTTCATTTTATTCGATTGGGTTGTAAATGCCGTTTTGAGCCTATTTATTTTATAAGAAATATTTGTATCTAGGATGCAATTTTCAATGTAAAATTTATATGTAATGACTAAGACCGGAGGAAGATCCATTTTGAGAAGACGAAGATTCAAGACGAAGACTTGTAATTAGATTACGGAGTTTTTGTTTTCTAGGAACGGTCCACGAACCACATGTTGGTAGCAACTAGATTGTGAATGGTTGTTTCATATTGTATGAATGCCACAAACGCGCTTAAATGATTAATGTGCAAAGTGTAACGTTAATTACGAAAATTCTCCCTCGACAAATTATTAAGTTTATAAGGTTTCAAGGTTTTCCTTCCCTCCATCAAGCTTTCGGGAATTTGAAATCCAAACTAGATGTGCTATGCTTCCGAGTTATCGGGGTAGTCATTCGGGAAGGACGGATAAATTACCGGGAGCGCATTAGATGCCTTCGTGTCACGGGGTGCGGCTCACTGAGGTTCAGGCCGTCGAATTCGTGCAGCGGATCACGAATCACCCGTGCGCCTAGGAGACTTCCGAGTATCCGTCCGGCTACCATCAACGAGATTTCATATAATACCAACATTAGAGATATCATGCACTGGTCCATTGTGCTATGCGTAAAACGCTAGGCACCCGCCTGTCCTTTGCCTCCGACCAACTAAGGGCCGGTATCTCATACCCTTCAATCTTAACCTGTTAGGCGTATTTTTATACGCTTATTCATCATTATTTTGTAGTGTTTTGGTGAGTGAAATCATCTAAATGAGCTTTTAATGCCTTAATTTTGTATGATTGACAGGAAATGGAAGTCCGGAAGCTAAAACGAGGCAAAACGGGCGAAGACGGCAAAACTGGACTCTGAGCCGCGGCACAAGGAATCTGAGCCGCGGCAAAGGAAGACACCATCCGAAGGGCAGAGTAAGCTGTACTCTGTGCCGCGGCACAGCCCATGTGAGCCGCGGCACAGAAGAATTTAATTACGCCCAGGTATTCAACTTTTGGCGATGTGCCGCGGCACAAGTCTAGTGAGCCGCGGCACACTTAGCGGGTTTTATACGTCTGCGCGGATTTTGGGCCGTTTCGAAGCCAGTTTTCGACCAACTAATACGGACGCGATTTATGGAAGTGCTGAGCTATAAATAGGGTTGAAGACCCTAATTTAATTATCTTGGAATCATTGAATCTAAACCTAAGAGAGCTTAAGCTTGGAGACAGAGAAGAGGAGGAAAACAGAGGAATTCAAGGGCAGAAGGCGGAAGCTGAAGAACGGAGGAATCCGAGCTTCATCTGCGTTTGAATTTTATGCTTTCGTTTATTTATTCTGTATTTTCAGTTTTTAGTATGTCAGGCTAAAGCCCTAATCTAGGGTTTTGATGAAACCTTTGTTTTGACGAATTGATTAAGATTATCCAATTTATTACCTTTTTATTGAGTTTTCCCAATTATGTTTAATGCTTGCAATTATCTGGCCAATAGTTGTATTGATTTAATCATTCACTTCGAATCGGGAGAGGAGATTTGGTGAGGAACTATTGGTGAGGACCGTTTTATTCTGTGAGATAGGAATATACTCATAGGAACTACGTGGCCTTTAGGAGATTTCATGCTTTTTGCCTATCGACGAGATAATTCACCTAGGGATAGAGTGCGTTAGTCGCCGTTAGATAAATCTATTGACCTCGGGAGAGGCGGTAGAATATATTAGCAATCTCCACCTTCAGTAAATTGGGAAAAATTATTTATTACGGATAATCGAAAGTGAATTCGGATAAACTAAGGTGGACTCAGAACCCTAGACGTATTCATCATTTGATTTCCTTAATCCAAGATATTGTTTTCTACTGCTTAGTATTTTATTAATTCTTTTAGTTATTAATCCAAAAACCCAACTTCGATTGTTCAAATAAAATTGGAATACGAAAACGTCGGTAGTTAGAGATTCAATCCTTGTGGGAACGATACTCTACTTATCACTTTATTACTTGTAAACGATGACGTGCACTTGCGTGTAGGAAATATCGCAACATAACCCGCAATGTCACTCGCATGCCCGAAGTGCAATTCCTCGTGCTCGACACTCACTCGGGACTTCCTAGGTGCAGTACCTTGGCGCCCTTGAGAGTACCTCACTCGAGACGGACAACCTTTTAGATGTTGGCTTAGATTCATGCCATCAATAGATATTTGCCCCTCACGATGTTTGGGACTACTTCGCATACCGACATATTACCTTCAATCCGCAATGTGGTGTTGTCTCGCAACCACATGTACAAGACAACGATCCCCCGCAGCATAGTCGGAACCGATAGCTAATGCTTACGAGTAAGCTCACGAGGCGTATGATTTAAATGCGTGCCTCGATTGCCCTATCGACATAGAGGAAGTGTATATGGCCGACGGCATCCCTCCGGTCACACTTGAGCCTCAATGCCAACCTTAAGCCCAACGCAGACCACTCGGGTCCTACGCCGCCCTAACGATTTCCAACTCGCTTGGGAACTCCTCGCACACTTCGAATGCTTAGAGTTGGCTCCCTAGAGGCCCCCCTTACCTCTAGGAAGATTGCACGCTTGGTGATCGACAGCACGAGGAAGACTGGCCGCTTGCCCACCATTGCCCATCTAAGGACTGTCCCCCCTATAATAGGCTTAGACAAATATTCCCTTGTAATTGCACTAGACATTGTTTGGCCGAGGAACCACATCGGGTGTAACTCCCTCATATGAACTCCAAATCCTTATCCGCTTGAACCGTAGAGTAGCTTACGACATTATCTATAAGTCCTCAAAGTTTCAGCCCCATCCGATACTCGAGGAGTGAGGAATTGCCTCTGCAATATTCTGAAACTACTACAATGCCACTGCACTGCAGCATCTCGATCCTTCGCATCGTTCGCTATTCAAACGGAACCGTCTAGTTGTGAAACTTGGTGGAGATCTTCCCAACACTCCAAGGAACTCCCATTACAAGAATTTCACGAAACTCTTTTTCTAAAGCCCTCTGCTCCACGACACAAGGTCCTGCTCACGCACGGACACACTCCGGACGCCGACCACTGTCGCACGTCCCCAACCTTATTCGTGTCGCAGGGCAACTATCCAACATAATCCTTTGTAAGTCCGGGGCAATCCCGGGTACTCCGAATAATATGGAAAGCGCCCTGTGACATCCTCCCCCTCTCGATCCGTTGACGTCCTCGTCAACGCATGCACACCCAACCTGCTCTATGTACATGCGCTGCCCATCTCATCATAAAAATACTTGGGCAACGAACCCGACACTCTACCTCCATCTCCTCAACTCGTGTGCCTCTCAGCACAGCACTCTTAGTTCCATCAAGTGGCGCCTTCTTGTAAAGTCTGAGGCCCAACTCGAAGAATGCCTGCACGGCAACTCGATGATCGCAATTTCTCGCCGCTCGCTCGGCAACTCTTGCGCCTCGCGCATTCAAACTCATTGCTCGTAGGGATGCAGTGCATGCGATCAATGCACTCTCACTCCTATCGGATGTTGCCGCTCTCAGCACACACCCTCACTCTCATCTTGGCAGGAATCATTCTCTCCATGCCTCGATATAACCAAAACCCAACTGATGGTGTTAGATTGCCACTCTAGCTCAAATCAAGCTACTCCCTCATTGTCAAGTCCTAGACTAGCGACAAGTTCTCCGAATTAAACCGGGTCGATTTGCCTGAACATCTGGAGTACATGATGCTTATAAGAGTGCTCACTAACACCAAGAACCCATCCAAAGGAGCCTTGCGCTCCGCTCAAAATACCACCGCAGCTGCCCTCTCAAAAATCCTTACTAACCATACCCCATAATATGGATTCCGAATTCTATCAAGGACGAGCCAAACCCAATCTGAAACTCTGTAAGACAAGTGCCCTCTGGCACAAGTCGAAAGAGGCCTACACGGCTGCTCACAGATCACTACTCTCGGCCCTCAGGCCACCACACTTCTACGGCAAGGAGCTTGAAGGCTGTACGCGTGATCAACGCACCCTCCCCCGCTCGAAGGTGATGCCTAACTCTCGGCACACCGCGTCACCGGCCTTCAGCCTGGCGTGACGAAACTCGCGGGTTGGTCTTGCTGGTCCTCTGACTCAGACGAAGACACGAACCCAGGCCCTCTGGCCTAACTCGTAACCTGGCCATCCGGCCTTATTGCTCAACGCACGTTTGTGTACGCTGTACGAGCACACCTCATCCGGCTTGCTCCCATCAGAAATTCTTCAACCAATAGGTCCCATTAATTGGCTTCCAAATCACTTCCAAGAACAGCCATCCCATGATCGCTCACATGTGTGTCCAGAATGGACACACCTCCTCGGTAACCAAGTAGCCCAATGCTCCATATAACTCAGTCCCTTTCAGAAAATCCCTCAACCACAGAGCCCATACTCTAGGCTTTGGAATCCCCTTAAGGAACATCATTCTCGAATCAGCCCATTCTGTGCTCTTAAGTGACGCACTTCCTCTCGAGAGTCTGGCCCTCCCCCACTCATGTTGGAGGCCAGACCCAAATCTCTTGTCCCTCATAGACGGATGGGACATGCAACACCACACTTGGAGCATGCCCATTCTCATATCTGTCCGAATCGAACCAGGAAGACTGAACACTCCACTCTTGCAACTCCCGTGGTGGCTGTGTTACGATTGCACCTCATGTGCGAAAGCGCTTTGCGCATAACAATTCAAATCTCTTAGTAACCAATGCACCTCAAGTGCTATGGCGCTCGTGCGCACTAAGATTAAGCCCAAGCTTTGCACCTGAACGTGCTGTGGCGGATTCCCGCACTGAAGTTCTCGCCCAAATGGGTCTCAAACCCAAATCACCTCTCAATCTGCGGCGCTACGCAAACATAGCTGCAACTTGGCAGACGTGGCTACTGCACACCACCCGGCTCACCGGCATGTCTCCTTCTAGGAGATCAAGATGTCTTATAAGCCCACAAAAAGGTTAACATAAAGTTTCTGATCAGATTACACCAACACCGTTACTCACGCGTCCGTAATTTACCGATGAGAATGTTCCCCTCACATTAACCAACTGCCAACCGTACTCACAGAGAATAAATATAGTCATTAAACACATCGTAACCCGGGTACTACCATTCGCCGAAATCACTAATGCCAACAACTCGCACCGAACAAAGCTTTCGAACATCACCGACAGAAACCATACAACCAGGGTACTACCATTCGCCCAATTGCAAAGCCAACTCGAGGTACTACCATTCGCTCAAGTCCCACTGCCAACTTAATTCTCAACTCTGCCACAATACGTAAGAACGCACTGCAAGCCCTTCGCTGAAATGCCACTACAATGGCTCATCAAAAAAAAAAATTCGGCACAATTTTGGTATCCGGTTCTCAAGGGAAGAAGGATCTTCAACAAAGCTCAACTGAAACCTGGATGCGACATTCCAGGCTCCGATACCACCTGTCACGGGGTGCGGCTCACTGAGGTTCGTGCCGGGTCGTGCAGCGGATCACGAATCACCCGTGCGCCTAGGAGACTTCCGAGTCTTCGTCCGGCTACCATCAACGAGATTTCATATAATACCAACATTAGAGATATCATGCACTAGTCCATTGTGCTATGCGTAAAACGCTAGGCACCCGCCTGTCCTTTGCCTCCGACCAACTAAGGGCCGGTATCTCATACCCTTCAATCTTAACCCGCAATGGCACTCGGCACTAAGGGTCACTCGCATGCCCGAAGTGCAATTCCTCGTGCTCGACACTCACTCGGGACTTCCTAGGTGCAGTACCTTGGCGCCCTTGAGAGTACCTCACTCGAGACGGACAACCTTTTAGATCTAGGCTTAGATTCATGCCATCAATAGATATTTGCCCCTCACGATGTTTGGGACTACTTCGCATACCGACATATTACCTTCAATCCGCAATGTGGTGTTGTCTCGCAACCACATGTACAAGCCAACGATCCCCCGCAAAGATAGCCGTAACCGATAGCTAATGCTTACGAGTAAGCTCACGAGGCGTATGATTTAAATGCGTGCCTCGATTGCCCTATCGACATAGAGGAAGTGTATATGGCCGACGGCATCCCTCCGGTCACACTTGAGCCTCAATGCCAACCTTAAGCCCAACGCAGACCACTCAGGTCCTACGCCGCCCTAACGATTTCCAACTCGCTCGGGAACTCCTCGCACACTTCGAATGCTTTGAGTTGGCTCCCTAGAGGCCCCCCTTACCTCTAGGAAGATTGCACGCTTGGTGCTCGACAGCACGAGGAAGACTGGCCGCTTGCCCACCATTGCCCATCTAAGGACTGTCCCCCCTATAATAGGCTTAGACAAATATTTCCTTGTAATTGCACTAGACATTGTTTGGCCGAGGAACCACATCGGGTGTAACTCCCTCGTATGAACTCCAAATCCTTATCCGCTTGAACCGTAGAGTAGCTTACGACATTATCTATAAGTCCTCAAAGTTTCAGACCCATCCGATACTCGAGGAGTGAGGAATTGCCTCTGCAATATTCTAAAACTACTACAATGCCACTGCACTGCAGCATCTCGATCCTTCGCATCGTTCGCTACTCAAACGGAACCGTCTAGTTGTGAAACTTGGTGGAGATCTTCCCAACACTCCAAGGAACTCCCCATTACATGAATTTCACGAAACTCTTTTTCTAAAGCCCTCTGCTCCACGACACAAGGTCCTGCTCACGCACGGACACACTCCGGATGCCGACCACTGTCACACGTCCCCAACCTTATTCGTGTCGCAGGGCAACTATCCAACATAATCCTTTGTAAGTCCGGGGCAATCCCGGGTACTCCGAATAATATGGAAAGCGCCCTATGACACTTCGGTTGGAACAAATTTTATTCCTAGAAACCTGATAGGTTGCCGGATAAGATTCAATTGTGAAATTGATTTGCGTCGATGGTATAAACTTAACTTGTTCACGAACCATAAAAATCGTATAGGTTGACTGGAGTGACCATAGGGAAAAAGAAGATCGAATCATCCATTAGATGGGTTGGTATAATAGACTAGAAACCTGTTCGGTTGCCCTCTATTAAGATTTATAAAGAACTCGATCGCGACTATGAAGTAGAGCGAACGATACTTCCGGATTTCACATGGGAGTGTGTTATTCCGATAAAAATAGAGGGAGCTGGGTAACAAGAATAGAAAAGACCTTAATTCTATACTCAGAACATAATTAAACGAGTCACTAATTAATCTATCATACTTAATGCAGACATAACTCTCAATAAGACAATGAATCCACTCGCAATACTACTCGAAAAGAACACCTTGATCGGACCTAACTTTGTGGATTGGCTCCGCAATCTGATGATAGTCCTCAGTATAGAGGCACTGGGATACGTCTTGGAGACGGACATTCCGGCGCCTCTAGTGCAGACAAGAGCCAATCAGGAAGAGATTGAAAACCACGAAAAGTGGGTTAAGGATGACGTGAAAGTTCGTGCTTAAATGATGGCTTCAATGTCTAATGAGCTTCAGAGAGCTCATGAGAAAATGACTTCTGCTAGGCAGATTCTATCTCACCTAACCTAGCTTTATTGTGAGCACAGCAGAACTGCTAGATATGAGATATCCAAGCAACTATTCGGTGCAAGGATGAAGGAAGATGAGAAGGTTGGGGACCACGTCCTCAAAATGATATCCATGATCGAGAGATTGGAGGCTCTTGATTTTAAAATGGATACTTCTCTCCAAACCGACCTTATCCTACAGTCTCTCCCTGATTCCTTGTCACAGTTTGTTATGAACTTTAATTGCAATGAGATTGCATGTAACTTAGTTGGGCTAATGAACAAACTGGTGACCGCCCAGTCTCAAATGAAGACTCCGCGGATGAAGGAGTCTGCCCTTGTGATTTCTTCTGGATCTCGGAGGTCCAAGAACAAGAAAAAAAAGACCAAGAAGCAGATGGGACCACAAGTCGAGGACCTTAACGGTAAAGGCAAGGCCCCGATTGTTTCGAAGAACAAGAAGAAAAAGGATGCATGTCTCAAGTGCGGTGAGATGGGCCACTGGGCAAGAGACTGTCCGATTCTTCATGGCACTTCAGGTACATAACTTTTAGTTTTTGAAAGAAATTGTTCTGCTACTGTATTTTCTACTTCTTGGATACTAGATTCTGGTGCTAGTTCTCATAATTGTGCTGTGAATCAAGATCTAGAACATAGTAGGAAGCTTGGAGCTGGGAAGTGATGGTCACTGTCGGAAGCAGACATAGTGTCGAGGCAACCGACATAGGATCACTTCTTTTGGATTTAGAATCCGGCTTTGTTTTTTAGAAGATGCACTTGTTTTGCCCAAGGGGCATAAAAACATTGTATCCATTCCGGTCATAAACCGAAAAGGCTTTTGTTTCATTGGTGATGGTTCCTGCAAAAATTTATTTCATAAATAAACTAGTGGGCACTGCTACATTGTTAAATGGATTGTATCATCTAAATCTCAGCAACAAAGTAGTTGTGAATAATGTGACTAGAAAACTGTTGGGATTCGGTGCCTAAAACGAAGGCCCAGTGGAAGCGGTAAAATGAAAATTAATTCGATCCGAATCCGTATGAGGATCGATCGAGCTACGTATATACGAATATATAAACGAAAAACAAGATTGAAATAAACTCACCCTTGAAGTCCGTTGATTAAATGGTATCCTTCTCTTGAGCTATTCCCCAAGCTTTACTTGAATTCTCTACGATCCGAAGCACTCCAAGCACTTGAACGATCCTACGCCGAAAGCACCGCGTCTCTACTAGCCACGCGCCGGAGAAACGAACGGAATGACAATGCCCGATTAACCTCTAAGGTTACGGCTAGAATCAAGTGATGAAGCCTTTTATTATTGCACTCTAAATGTATAATATATCTCTCAATGTATCTTGAATTTTTTCCAAGAAAACTCAAGAACGAGATGAAGACAATTGAGAAAACTTTTTCTCTCTCTCTCTCTCTCACTATAGACTCACGTATGGAATGGGATGAATGAGAAGTGAGAGTTGTCTTTCCTTTATTCTACTTACAAATCCCACACAATCCCTTTTATCCATATAATAAGAGATATGATATCTCACAAGTCTTAAGTCTTACACCAACCAAATCAAGACTAAGACCAAGGTAAGGAATCAATGGTGGGGCCGGCCTCTAGAAGAAATCCGACGAGTTCGGTTCGTTTCGGACTCCCGAGAGTCCAAACAGATAAACTCCGATTCCATTCCGATGTATTTATATCGATTAACTAATCCAATTAATTAATCATATTAAATACATAATAACATGATTAATTTCTCCAAGAAATAATTATATTCATGAATTAAATTAATCACCCGGTAATTTATTAAATTAATTAGGCCGTAAATTAATTTATCCAATAAATCAATTTAGACATCCAATGTCCCAAATTTAGATATCCAATATCTAATATTCATAATGAGAGATTAAGCTCGATTCATTCCGTCGTCAATCCTATTGCGCGACTCGGTAGGTCCGTCTCAGTCAGCAATGGGAGGAACCAAAGAGTAGTAGCACCACCTAGCCAGCCTGGCGGCCCACACTGTACCCCAACTGAGAACGAATGATGGGATCATTCAAGAACCATTCTATCGTGAATACTAGTAAACGTATAAACCCTTCTTTCAAATGTCCCGATCAAGTTATAGGGTCACGATCAGTCAAACCCTATCTATACTTGATGTTATGCATGCGTTAATGCAAATCGAGATCATCGAGCTCTCGTGTATCCAATACAACTAGCTCCAATGCTTTGGCCAATGACTTATGATCTCATCTGCCAATAACCGCATAGGACATATAACCCGCTCACTAACGGGAGAAAGAATTCTATCTTGGTATTCAGTAGGACCTGCTACTTGCCTGTTATGATGCACGTCGAGGTTGACCCCCACCTCCCGGTTTATAGGGTCGAACTACTCTAATGAAAATATTAACGGCACAATCACATCCCTACTAAATCCTCAAGTCAAAGGTTCACGAATACCTATCACAACATTTCGATTTCGTCATTGACTGTCCCGGAGTGAAATCCGTGTGACGAATCGAGGGTGAGTCGGTTCGAGTATACTAATCCAATTAGCATACCTATGACGTGTGCTCCCACTAACCATTAGTGTTCGACAGGCACTCTCCATGTCAAAGAACATGTCATACGAGTCTTCACATAAACTAAACGCCCAGTCAAGTTTCATCGACTTGCGAACGATTAAGTATTTGAGCTATAAACCTTTCCAGTGCCGACCCCCTTATCCAATAAGGAGTGGAACATTTTGCTTTCAAATACACGGACTAGTTTCTATATGTATATTTACGAGTTAGGAATGCTAGTAACTGCCAGTAAATAAAGAAACATCCATTGCCTTATATTAATGATTTATATAATTACAAGTACAATGCCCTCACTCAACATCCTCTGAGTGGCATTCGAGGGCATACTCCTAACAAAAACATGGTGGGGATGAAACCAATCAAGTTTTGAAATGGCATCTTAGACTTGGTCATGTTGGTCAGATCAAGGTTTACAAAATGGAAAAGGATGGACTTATGGGTCCATTGGGATCGGATCCCTTTCCTACTTGCGAATCTTTTCTTAAAGACAAAATGACTAAGTCCCCTTCACAGGGACTTTTGAAAGAACCGCTGATAAACTGGGATTAATCCATACCGACGTATGTGGTGCTTTGGAAGCAGCACGTGACGGATATCAATATTTCATTATGTTTACAGATGATCATACTAGGTATGGTTATGTATACTTAATGAAACATAAATCTGAGGCCTGTGATAAATTCCAGGAATTCAAGGTCCTAGTCGAGAAACAAACTGGTAATCATATCAAAGCACTTCGGTCGGACCGAGATGGCGAGTATATGAGTACGGAGTTTGACAAGTTCCTTAAGGAACATGGAATAGTATCACAACTAACACCTCCACGCACTGTTCAGTTAAATGGTGTGTCATAAAGAAGGAACCAGACCTTGTTGGACATGGTCTGTTCCATGCTAGGCTATTATGACTTACCGATGTACCTGTGGGGATATACACTCCTGACTGCTGCATATATATTAAACAGATGTCCTTCCAAATCCGTTCCTAAAACTCCACATGAGATGTGGGAGGGTAGGAAACCAAGTCTTAATCACATTAGGATTTGGGGATGTCCCCCCTAAGTCAAGAAGACTAAGGTGGACAAAATGGAAGCGAGTTCTGTGAGGATACATTTCATTGGATTCACATCTAAGTCCATGGGTTATCTATTCTACATGCCAAAGATCGAAAGATCGTTATTGCTTTGCATGCACACTTCCTGGAAGATAAATTCATTCAGGAAGGCGGAGCAGGTAGAAATATTTCTTTGGAAGAATATAATGAAACTCCTCAGGAGACACCTGTGCATGAAAATGGAACCGAACCTTCTGAAACACAAGTACAACCACCTCATTGGTCTAGTAGGGTGTCTCATTTACCTGAGAGGTATAGTTTTATGCACTTGGAGGAATTGGGTTTCCACGAGGTTCCACGTGATAAACAAGAGACCGACCCGCGACCAATGACCTAACAATGGTGGATGTAGACTCCATGAAATAGACTGTAGCAGTCTTTATGTAGTTGGGACCTTCGTTTTAACGAGGCAGTCAAAGAGTTTGACTTCGTGCAAAATAAGAGGAACCTTGTGTATACAAGAGGGTTAGTGGGAGTAAGATCGCATTCTTAGTACTATATGTAGATGAGATTCTACTAATAGGAAATAATGTGGGAATGCTCAGTTCTGTGAAAGCTTGGCTTTTGAGTAATTTCTCCATGAAAGACTTGGGAGAAGAAACCTATATTCTTGGGATTCGACTCTATTGGAATAGATCGAAGAGAATGATAAGTTTTTCCCAAGCCCTCTATATAGATTAGATCTTATAGTGGGTTCCTTTCCGATGCTACATGGAATAAAACTCACATTGAAGATGTGTCCTCATAGTGAGGAACAATGAAAGGAAATGAGTTATATACCATATGCTTCGGCAGTGGGTAGCCTTACATATACTTTATTGTGTACGAGATCTGACATTGCGCATGCTGGAAGCGTGGTAAGTAGGTTTCGTGCTAACCAAGTCAGGGAACATTAGACCGCCATAAAGAACGTTCTCAAGTACTTTAAAAGGACTAGAGATCTGGTTCTTATATATGGTGGTGGAGAACTGAATGTAATGAGATTCACTGTATTGGACTTCCAAGGACAGAAAGATGATTCTATGTCTACTTCTGGCTATATTTACTCTTAATGGAAGAGCAATATCTTGGCATAGTTCCAAGTATAGCGCGACTGCTGGTTCCACCTATTAGGCTGAGTAAAGCGGCTGTGGAGGCCTCCAAATGAAGTTACTGGATAAACTTCACGTGACACCATGTATTGCACTGCCTATTTTCGTTTTTGTACGATAATAATAGAGCGGTAGCACAGGTCTTGGAGCCGAGGTTTCACAACAGTACCAAATATATTCAGAGAGAGTATCATCTCGTAAGAGAATTTGTTCGCAAAGAGATACATTGTGCTGCATAAAGTAGAGTCAGCCGACTACGTCGCTGATCCACTGACCAAGATACATTCTCAGATTAGCTTGGAGCGTAATCTGGAGAATATGGGTATTAGATGCCATAGTGTGTGTCATTGAGTGCAAGTGGGAGATTGTTGGGAGTATGCCTTTGAATGCCACTCAGAGGATGTTGAATGAGGGTATTATACTTGTTATTATGTAAATCACTAATATAAGGCAATGAATGTTTCTTTATTTACTGGTAGTTACTGGCGTTCCTAGCTCGTAAATATACATATAGAAACTAGTCCGTGTATTTGAGAGCAAAACGTTCCACTCCTTATTGGATAAGGGGGTCGGCACTGGAAAGGTTTATAGCTCAAATACTTAATCGTTCGCAAGTCAATGAAACTTGACTGGGCGTTTAGTTTATGTGAAGACTTGTATGATGTGTTCTTTGACATAGAGAGTGCCTATCGAACACTAATGGTTAGTGGGAGCACACGTTATAGGTATGCTAATTGGATTAGTATACTCGAACCGACTCACCCTCGATTCGTCACACGGATTTCACTCCGAGACAGTCAATGACGGAATCGAAAGGTTGTGATAGGTATTCGTGAACCTTCGACTTGAGAATTTAGTAGGGATATGCTTGTGATGTCAAGATTTTCATTACAGTAGTTCGACCCTATAAACTGGAAGGCGGGGGTCAACTATTGCTACCCAAAATATTATCCGGAGATAGATATTGCTGGAATGGATGGATAGCAAACAAATGCGAGAACACTTCCGTGAGAAAGATAAATAACACAAGATTTGCTGGGGTTGTTAGTCCCGGGCTTGAATGCTCTCGCGAGATATTATTAATACTAATATTCGGGGATACAAGTACTAATGTAAGAATACAATTACAATGAGTGTAAAGATTCTTGTTATCTTAGCTAGTGAGTGTGTAGATTGCCGGAAGAACCAGATTTGATGCTCTGTTAGTTCTTGTAACAAAAGAGATGAACAGTCGCGGTGGTGAGAGATCGACAGTCTCTCACGGCGAGTATTAGCTGGATGCTTGAGCTCTCGAGCTTATGAATCTCTTGGAATCTATCTAGTGGAGACTTCCTGCCTCTGGCGATCGTCTTCTGGATGAGAGATGCGGAGAGAGAAATCCTGAGATGGATTCCGGCGAGAAAGCAAGGAGCTTGGTGGTATATGTGTTCTACTGTATTTCCGTGAATGAATTCGGAATGTAGGTGAATGAATTGGGAACTAATTCGGAACGAATTCGGAACCTTTTTCCAGTAGGAGGAGGTTCTCTATTTATAGGACTTTTGATATGCCGGGCGATCGCCTTTACTGTATTATAATAATCGGGCGATCGCCTTTTAGCACATGGGCTTGTTCCCTTAAAGTCCGCGGCTGCTGCTGGCAGCCAGCTGTACGGTCCAATGGGGAGCCTGCACGCGTCCTGAGTTGCTGTCACGGGCGGTCCCACTGACAACTTTCGGCGGACCTGTCGGTAGGTGAGGTAGGTGACAGGCTGTGGTCAAAGGTCTTGTCTGTCAGCGCTTTTTGTGGATCTGCACGTGGGTGCTGTTCTGAGATCCAGTCTTTGATGACTTTGACGGGCGATCATCTCTGTTCGGGGCGTAGGCCGATTGTCCTTAGCCGGACACTAGAGTCGATCGCCAGATGCCAAAGGGCGATCGCCTTTGGAGTCGATCGCTAGGTACCTGATGGTGGTCTGGTTTCTTCGATTAGGCGAGCTAGCCATAGTTTGACTGGTGTTGACTTGGTCGCTCGGCCTTATAGTCGATCGCCTGTCGGGATGAATAAATCTTGACACAACAATTGCCCCCCAGCTCGCTCCTATGATGGAAACATGGGGTGAGGTGGTTCTCTTGGCGATCGCTGAACTTTTGACGAGCGACTCTTCGTTTAACTGAACCGGCAATCGTCTTTGAGCCGATATACTCTGAGTTTGGATGACCTGGTTGGCTGCTACACTGCGCGGGAAATGGCGATGGGCGTGGAAAAGTCTCCGTGCACGTGTCGGGCTTCTGTTGGAGGATACCAACGGTCATTAATGACTCCTTGGCTGATGCGTCCTTGAAAAGACGCGTCCGCGGGTCTCGAGGGAGTCAATAAATGCGACGTTTGGGATCCGACCCCTGAGATTTTCCCTTATTGCAAACGAGTCCCTGCCATCCCCTATAAAAGGGCGCAGTGTTGCAGTCTTTGTTCTCACGCGCACTAACTGGAGAAAGAAGGACTTGCTGAAGATTTTTCTGAAGATCTTAGTGCCGATTGTCGTTCGATTTCATCTTTGGGTAAGAAAAATTCTTTTCTCCTTTCTTTCTTTGAGAATGGCCGGAACGTCATCATCACATGGAGTGGGTACCAGTTCCGCCGCCTGGACATCGACTGTCCGGGGAGAACTTTCTTCCGACTTCCACCTGGAGACAGCCGCTGAGGCTATTCGGGCCGGAATTGACCCTGCTGAAATCGAGGCTTTATTTAACGAAGCCGACGTCGCTAAGGAAGCGGCTGCTAAAGATAGACGATCGCAGATAGAGAGAGATCTGGCGATTAGGGCCTACTGGGAGCAGCATAGCGCTTTCGGCCGGGCCTATAAGGCTTTTGCTGAGATAATGGAGAAGTTGGCCGGTCTGACTCCGAGATTCGATTTCAGGGGATACTCGGTCGCCTACCCTTATCAGCTTCCCAAACGGTCGTAGTACCGGGTTGCGCAGTGATCTTTGTGGTCGCTCGGCCAAATCCAGAGTTCGACGACCAGGAAAGATCTGGCCGTCTAGAGGACGAGGTTCCATGTTCCTTCAGATGTGGACATGTTCGCGCCGGCGGAGAATGAACGAGCCGATCAGCCTCCGATCAGTATGGTCGCCGTGAATGAGGCGATTATGGAGGCCGGGCTGCGCTTCCCTCTATCTTTTGCTGTCTCCCACCTGCTGGCCGCTTGGAACGTGGCGCCGCTTCAGCTGACGCCGAACGCCTGGCTCCAAATTATCTGCACTCTCACTCTTTTCGGCGGTCACCGCCTGTACCGCCTCCCATCGCCATTGGAGATGAACAATTTGTTCAAGCTGACGGCTCAGAAAGGGTCGGTCGGCGGTTACCATATTCAGGGCCGATCTGGTCGGGTAATCCATGGAGTCCCGAATAGGGCGCGGGGGGATCCGACGAAGTGGTTCTGGGTCGCCGGCAAGTGGAGGGCTTCTGCGAGCGAAAATCCTTCGGGCGAGCTGGAGATCCCTACTGAGTTTCGGGAGAGGAATCCCGGTAAGGGTTTAGACTCTCCCTTCGTTCGGATGCATTTTGGACTGATCTAATTTGATTTCGGTTTTGCAGGTTTTCACATTCCGGCGGTCGAGGAGCTGCCCTTTGATTTTCTGGTTGTCTGGGAGCGGATTCGGAGCTTGTCGGACGACGACCTTGACGCTAACTGGATCAATAAGGAGAGTCGTTGGTTGTCGGCTCGGCTATTCCATTTCCCGAGACATCTCTCGGTACCAGGTATGAGTTTCTGCGACCTTCACTTCCTAGGCGATCGCCTTACTTGAGGAAAGTATCTGACTGTTGATCGATCGTCTTAACTGTAGAGGTTCGCTTTCCTCGCTTTTTGGAGCCCCCCCGGAGATCGCCATGTCGAATCCTGGAGTTCTAGGCCGTCTGCGCCGCAAGAAGTCGTCTCGGGCCCCACCTGTTGCGTTGCCAATCGTTTCGGAGGCGGAACCTCGCGTGGAGCCGATCGTGGCTGAAGAAGGAGAGGGGCTTCGAACGAATCGCAAGAGGCCGAGGCCGGAAGAAACTCCGGTTCCTGCCCCCGCCAATGAGGTGCCGATCGCCGCGCCTCCGATCACCGTTCTCGCTCCGGAGAATGAGGCGCCCTCTGCGGCTTTTATGCGGGAGATGGCGATCGCTGACGCTGAGACTCCTCGAGGGAAGCCGTATTTTGGTTGCGACACCGAGAGGGCTGAGAGGTAGATTGCATTTTTGTGTTGAAACTTGTAATTGCGTAGGAGTTGTGTTAACTTTGTTGTTTTGATGTAGGATCCGTCGCACAGATCCATCTTGCCCGCCGATGGTCGTGGATTTCCTAGCGAGCCGATCTCCTCGCCAGTCTTGTGACATCCCGCAATACGTCAGCAAGGCCGCTTCTGCTCTACCGAAGGCCTGGACGACCGATCTAGATGCGATCGCTCGTCAGCGATCGGGGAGTACGATGCAGGCTGTTCTCGTCCTTTCTCTCCAGACGGCGACCATGGCTGTCCAGGCTGCCCAGGAGTTTGAGGGGCGACCTTCCACTATTTGCCTGCAGGTAGATCTCGAGACGGCTCGGAAAGAGAACGTCGAGTTCGCCGATAAGATTGTGGCGATGGAGAAGGACTCTTTGGAGGCAGCCAAGCGGGCGAGCCACGAGCTTGAGCTGGCGAGGAAGGAAGCTGAGATGTCTCGTTTGGCGGTTGACCGATTCCGGGACAGGATGATGAATGCCGTATGGGCAGAGAAGGTTGCTGAGGAGGAGGTCGATCGTCAGAAGGTGACGATTGCTCGGTTGACTAACGAGCTGGCGGAGTCGAGGGAGAAGATAGCTGCGAGGGAGGTCGAGCTCCAAGGGTCGCAACAGGCGATGGCGGAGCTGAAAGGAGAGGTAGAGGCGACCAAGGCTGATCCCTTTCAAAACTTGGAGTTTGTCAGCGAGTTCGCCTATTATATGGCGTTCGCCGACTCGATCCGAGCAGCTAAGAAGGGAGGTTTGGAGGTCGGGCCTCTTGCTGAGAACTTCAAGGCGTATGCGTTGGAGCATCCTCTCCATTCAGCTTTCTCCTTGCCGATCTTGGATCATGCGGACATCGGCGTGGATTTGAGCTGGTATCCGACTCCGGCCAATCTTGCTCATCCCGACGCTCCGGAAGATGGGGGGACCGCACCGGATGCTGATGGCGAAGGCCAGGCAGGGGCCTGAGGCACTTCATTTTTGATGTTTTAGCTTATTTCCTTGTAATTCGTAGCTTTCTTTTGTAGCATTTAGGCCTTCGGGCGACTATGTACTCTGATCTTTTCCAGTAATGAAATGAACGTTTGATCCCCTTGATTATTCGATTTGAATGATTGCTATTTTTGATTCTTTTGCTTGACTTTGTACAAATGTGTGAGGAGAGATCGTCGCGAGGGTAGTTCCAAACGAATTGATAAACTCATAAAGATAACTTTTACAACAAATTCGATTACAACAAATTCGATCACTGCACAACATCTGAAAAATGACGATCTCCGTATGTGGTTGAATAGGGGCGATCGTCGTATAGGTAGTCCGCACTCTTCCCCCTTGTTTTTATCCACTTAGTGGAAGTAAGGGGATGAAAATAATTCGTTGAGTGAGCGGTCTTCAACTTGTCGAATCCTCGAGGACGGTCGTCCGTCTTGAGGAATCGTGCACGATCGCGGAGTTCGATGGACCGACTCCCTGATCATGTCTTGTTGCGCGAAGACATTGAGTGTCTCGTGACTCACTTTATTATGAGGGTCCTCTGTTAGGCTGCGCCTCGCCTCGTATTTAAACGAAGGGCGTGCGGTCTTGGTCTAGAGGAGTCCTTGCGCGGGGTAGCGTCGGATGATTCAACTCTACGCCCGCGGCTTGTTTAGCTCTGCTTCCACCTCGGGTCGCCATGACGATGGCGACCCTCGACGTTGTACGTTGAGATGGGGGTAGTGACGCGTCGCATTGTCCGGGTTCACCACGTTAAATGATGAACCTTTGAGGACGAGCGATCGTGTCCACTGATTAATTTTGGAGGGCCCTCAGACTACGCCGGCCTCGTATTTAAACGAAGGGCGGGCGATCTTGGCCCAAAGGGACCTTGCATGGCCTAACCAGTCGGTTCCATCGACCACCAGGACCATGGCTGCACTCTTTCACCTTGGATCGTCATGTAGATGCCGACCTTCGACGGTGTACGTTGTGCGGGGGAGGCGATCTCGTGCCTTAGTCCATCATGTTAGATGGTGAACTGTAGATGGCGAGCGAGTCCTCCAGTTTCTTAAATAAGGAGGGAGATCGGGGAGACTTCCGAGGTCCCCTTCTCTTGATTGAAGCATGTAGAGACGGTCGCCGAGGTTGATTCAGGGGTCGGCTCGTATGAGCTTCCCAACCTGTTTTGTGTTCGACTCGGATGATCGTGTATAGAGATTGGTAGGGGCTTCGGCTAAGCCAATAAGCTGTCCAACTTGCCCTCCTCGAACAATCTCCAGAGCTGTTTGAGGAGGTCGCGGCATTGGTTGGTGCTGTGGCCGGGACTCTTATGGTAGGCACAATATTGATTGTTGTCCAGGTGACCGTGATCCCTTATCGCCTTTGGCTTTTTGAGCTTTTCGTGCCCCTTAATGGCATAGAAAATATGTGCCGGAGTTCGGTTGAACGTTTGGAGGAGATGGGCTTCCATGTCCTCGAAGGCCTTGAGATCTACGGGTGGCTAGGCGATCGCCTTCTTTACTTTGGCGATCGTCGTCTTCTGGACATGAGGTGGCGTTTCCTCGCCTAGGGGGAGGGTGAGTAGCCTTTGTCTGGCCAGAAAATTGGCAGCCTTAGCGCGGAAGATCGCGTAGGTTGGGGGAATATCCTTGGTAAGATGTCTAAACATGAGTGAATGACCGTAGAAACCCCCCATGACCGAATAGAGAGCGAGCTCGTCACTGACGGGTTCACCGGTGAGGATGATTTCGTCTACTCGGTCGATGTAATCTGCGTTGGTTTCGTCTTTCCCCTGCCTGATTTTCATCACGCGGTGGGGGCCTTCTGGTCTGGCGACCTTGTTGGCGAAGTATGACGTGAAGTCATTTGCCAGTTTCTTAAAGGAGGTGATTGATCGTGGTGGTAGTGAGGCGTACCACCTATGGGCCAGCTCGCCCATTGTTAACGGGAAGATCCGGCACTTGGTTGCATCAGATGCCCCACACCCAGTCATGTAGATTCGGAATTTACTCAGGTGGGTTTCGGGGTCCGATCTCCCCTCATACAGAGGTGTTTTGGGAGGAGCGATCGTTGGTTGTATGGGGGCAAGCTCGATGTGTACCGCGAGTGGCTCGGTCGGCCCGGTGATCTTTTTGCTGGCGCTTGCCCGAGTGTCCAAGAGTGCTTTCATCTCGTCGAGCTGGCGTTGTATAGCGGCCATTGCCGTGGCCTGGTTGCTCGCGGCTCGGCGCTCGGAGCGGGAGCCGAGGCGATTGAGTATTGATCCCCTGGAGATCGGGGCGGGAGTCAGACGGCTGACCTGCGTTCGGCTGTGAGGTGGGTAGGCCGAACTCCTGGTGACGGATTCGGATTCCGTCTTTTCGTGGTTGGAAACAGAATGCCCCGGTCGCCAGGATGGGTCGCGTCCCAAGCGATTGAATATGGATCCGTCCAGTTGTGTGAGAGCCTTTTCTCGCGAATTAGGGCTTTCTGACGATCGCTCGCTCAGTAGCCCGTTGAATTTCCGTTTTCCCATGCGGCGGACGATCGAGGGAGTTATTGCGGGCGACGCGCATGCTCTCCGTCGCTCCTCTAGGATGGCCATAGCCTCCTCGATTTGTTCCTCGTTTTGGAACTGGTCGAGTGAGAGGTTGGTGCCATCTCTCAGGTGCGGGATCGAGAGTCTCGCATTGTCGCGGCTTCCCCCGGTCGTCGGCTGGGGTTCGGATTGAGCTGGGATATTGTGTCCGGCGGTTTGGAGAGTGGCTCTCTTTGATGTACCGGCGGATGTCATGATTCTGAAGGTTTTCTTTGAAGCGCAGTGAGTGTCACTTCAAGTATATGCCCCGAGAACAGTGAGTGTTCTTCGGAACGGTAGGAATGAAAATTTGAGGGTTAAAGCCCTTCCTCTAGCGCCAATTGTTGCTACCCAAAATATTATCCGGAGATAGATATTGCTGGAATGGATGGATAGCAAACAAATGCGAGAACACTTCCGTGAGAAAGATAAATAACACAAGATTTGCCGGGGTTGTTAGTCCCGGGCTTGAATGCTCTCGCGAGATATTATTAATACTAATATTCGGGGATACAAGTACTAATGTAAGAATACAATTACAATGAGTGTAAAGATTCTTGTTATCTTAGCTAGTGAGCGTGTAGATTGCCGGAAGAACCAGATTTGATGCTCTGTGAGTTCTTGTAACAAAAGAGATGAACAGTCGCGGCGGTGAGAGATCGACAGTCTCTCACGGCGAGTATTAGCTGGATGCTTGAGCTCCCGAGCTTATGAATCTCTTGGAATCTGTCTAGTGGAGACTTCCTGCCTCTGCCGATCGTCTTCTAGATGAGAGATTCGGAGAGAGAAATCCTGAGATGGATTCCGGCGAGAAAGCAGGGAGCTTGGTGGTATATGTGTTCTACTATATTTCCGTGAATGAATTCGGAATGTAGGTGAATGAATTGGGAACTAATTCGGAACGAATTCGGAACCTTTTTCCAGTAGGAGGAGGTTCTCTATTTATAGGACTTTTGATATGCCGGGAGATCGCCTTTACTGTATTATAATAATCGGGCGATCGCCTTTTAGCACATGGGCTTGTTCCCTTAAAGTCCGCGATTCTTCTTGGCGGCCATTGTCTGATCCAATGGGGAGCCTGCACGCATCCTGAGTTGCTGTCACGGGCGGTCCCACTGACAACTTTCGGTGGACCTGTCGGTAGGTGAGGTAGGTGACAGGCTGTGGTCAAAGGTCTTGTCTGTCAGCGCTTTTTGTGGATCTGCACGTGGGTGCTGTTCTGAGATCCAGTCTTTGATGACTTTGACGGGCGATCATCTCTGTTCGAGGCGTAGGCCGATTGTCCTTAGCCGGACACTAGAGTCGATCGCCAGATGCCAAAGGGCGATCGCCTTTGGAGTCGATCGCTAGGTACCTGATGGTGGTCTGGTTTCTTCGATTAGGCGAGCTAGCCATAGTTTGACTGGTGTTGACTTGGTCGCTCGGCCTTATAGTCGATCGCCTGTCTGGATGAATAAATCTTGACACAACATCAACCTCGACGTGCATCTTGACGGGCAAGTTGCAGGTCCTACTGAATACCAAGATAGAATTCTTTCTCCCATTAGTGAGCGGGTTATATGTCCTATGCGGTTATTGGCAGATGAGATCATAAGTCTTTGGCCAAAGCATTGGAGCTAGTTGTATTGGATACACGAGAGCTTGATGATCTCGATTTAGATTAACACATGCATAAATTCAGGTACATATAGGGTTTGACTGACCGTGACCCTATAACTTGATCGGGACATGTGACAGAAGGGTTTATACGTATACTGGTATTCACGACGGAATGGTTCTTGAATGATCCCAATCATGCGTTCTCAGTTGGAGTACGGTGTAGGCCGCCAGGCTGGCTAGGTGGTGCTACTACTCTTTGGTTCCTCCCATTGCTGACTGAGATAAACCTACCGAGTCGTGCAATAGGATTGACGACGGAATGAATCAAGCTTATTCTCTCATTATTAATATTAGATATTGGATATCTAATTTATTGGACATTAGATGTCTAATTAAATTTGGGACATTGGATGTCTAAATCGATTTATTGGATAAATTGATTTACGGCCTAATGAATTAAATAAATTACTGGGTGATTAATTTAATTCATAAATATAATTATTTCTTAGAGAAATTAATTATATTATTATGTATTTGATATGATTAATTAATTTGATTAATTAACCGATATAAATACATCGGAACGGAATCAGAGTTTATCTGTTTGGACTTTCGGCAGTCCGAAACGGACCGAACTCGCCCAGATCCTTCTAGATGGCCGCCCCCCTTTCCACCTACTTTCCACTAAGTCTTTATTTCATTTTATATGTGCAAGACAATGACTTGATGGAGGGAATCTCATGTGTGGATGAGTTGGTGGATGTGGGAGTTGAATATATAATGGAAGACTTCCTCTCACTCATTAAGATTGATTAATACGGTCCATTGAGAGAGTTCAAGAGAGAGAAAAATATTTTCCTCTAGTCTTCTTCTTGTTCATCATAGTGAACTTGAGTTTGTAACACCCCCAGAGCCATCCAAGAATATTACAGCGCCGTGGGCCCCGAGATGGAACCCACATGGCTGAAGGAAATTTTCGCAAACATTTACAAATGTCCAAGAGTCTATTTAAAACATTCGAAGACTTTATAAAATCCGTTTATCAAACCGTTGTAAAATCTCATTTGAAACCACAAGGCCCGAAATGCCAAAGCTCAAAGTTTAAAAACATACGTTAAGCTATCGCTTTCACGTACCGACAAAATAGATTTAGAGAACGATTGCCAAAGTAACCTAAGTTACCAGATACCAAAAGACCATTTAAAAATACTCACACAGCGGGTAAAGACAAACAATTAAACTACTCTAACAGCGGAATACAATAACTGATCAGGAAACTTAATAAACAAATACATGCACTAGCCAGTATCCTCCGGGAAGCTCATGTCTCCACGACCGCTACAAGCTTAGTAATCCAGGAACCTAAAAAGAAAGCCCACGATGGGGTCAGCCATAATATCCAACAATGATAACCATCACATCACGTCAATAATTACATATCAATGGAAACACTAAGTAAGAGTACGACCAATGTAATATTACCATCGTAAGTTTACAAAAATCCACGATTCGTATTCTTAACAACACATTAAGATAACACCGAAATATTTATACGGTATCTCAACAATACCCAAGGTTTCTCAAAACATTATCATAACTCGCGATGCGGAAATTATACCAACTCTGGCCAATTCAATCCATCGGATAATGTCGACAATTCCAATACGATAATCGATTGTCCATCAAAGATAAGTACCAAGGAAAATATGGAACATACCTCAAGATACGAAATACCATGACAATCACGCCAGTCTAATCCGAGATCAGATCAACACAACATACGAACATGGTCCTAACACAAGACCTACAAATGCATACTCATATGACAACATCAATATGATCACAACAATAACGACAATGCATACTTATGGCAAACCCATAATATACATATGCACAACAACAATACATGGCAATCCGATGATCCAGCATTCACTGCCTAGATCCCCCGATGATCCCGTCAGACCAACCCGAGGTGGAAAACCCGTCTGATGATCCAGCGCACGCTAGCATAGATCCCCCGATGATCCCGTCGGACCAACACGAGGTGGACATATGACAACAATGCACAACTGCACAAAATAACAGTACACAATACACGACAACAATGCCCAAATGCATGACAACAAATGTATCACGACATGATCGACACAAATGATAAAAATGGTTAGAGTACTTTCCCCGAGTCCTTCGAGAACGATCTCAATGTCTAAACCATCGTGACCCATTATCCTCAATACTCGACGGTCCAAAGTATCTGTAATACCCGTAATTTCGATTTCCGGTAATTTCTTTTTTTTCTGCAGAAGTCCGTTTTGACGACTCGGTCATGACTGTTTCGTCATTTTGAGAATGATTAATTCTACACTTTTTGTCATCCGAGTTCGTTTCGGTGTCGTTCTGTTGAATTCCGTGTTCTTTAGCGACTTTTCCACGTATGAGTTCAACTTTGTTGGATCGCCATTAATTTTTGGAAACTCCAAAAATTCTGAATCTTTGCAATATTATAAATCATCGAGTTATCTTTCCAATGGTTCAAACGGTGAGTCAATCAGAGTCCGGACGAGGGAGTTATGGTCGAAATAGCTAAATCACTCTCATTCCCAGTTTTTGGCCGAGCACTCTGTACCTTGTGCCGCGGCACATGCCGGCAGGGCCGCGGCACACTGCCGAGTCACTGCCGGAAGATTTGGCCCTGTGCCGCGGCACACTCCCGCTGGGCCGCGGCACACTCCCGCTGGGCCGCGGCACACTGTGCAGCCTATTTATGGCCCTACAGACGGGTTCTTGGCCATTTTTCTCCTTCTTCTCCTTCTCTTCCGCGGCTGAGGGTGTGCTTATCATGGAGCCATGTTGTTTAACAACAAATACACGAAGTTCTTGAGTTCATAACATCAATCAATCATCCTATATCGTTCTTTGATCCAGCGAATCAAGGTAATCTTTCTTAGAACCCTAGTTTCTTGAATTTTGGGGTTTTTGCGTTTTTGTCCGATTCATTCCGTATTATTGATTAATTCATGATGGGTATGATTAATCTTGGTAGTATTCTTGTGTTTAACATCATTTAATCCATTGTTATTCGTCGAATCGAAGTATATTTCTTGATTTCCTTCAAATTGACTTTTTGGGGGATTTGTCCTCGATCTCGTTTTTCATCCATTTTCGATGGATCGATTATGGTTAAATGATGTTGTTAAACATATTCTATGGATTGTATATCCATATTTCAACTTGGAATTCCGTTTTCGTATTTTGTCGGGACGAATCGTGTTCTTGGCCGTTTTGGGGGAAATCCTTGAACTTTCGTCATTTGTTCTTTGAATTCAGCGGCTTTGGGTCGTACTTTGGAATTCATTTTCATTGTTATTGTCTTCGTTCGGAGTTCATTGTTGCGGATTGTCGTTCGGTGGAGTCGGCGGGTTCGTAGTCGGTTCGTGTCAACCTACTTCGGTCGATTCTCCGCGTTATTCTTATTCGAGGCAAGTACCTTGCCCATACTTTTCTTATTTTATGGATATGATCATCGGTGATCGTCTTGGTGTGTTTATTTGGTTGTTTGAAATGAAGTTTCAAAATATTTCGGTTTGGCCTCGTTAAAGGCTCTCTTTCAAAACGCGTGTGTATTTTGTGAACGGTGTGTTTGGGAATTGATTATGATTTGATCATTTGGAACGTTGAAGGCTTTGATGATATCCCTGTTGTTTAAAGTTATGGAATTGTGTATTCCGTATTTAACCTTGTTATCGTGTTTTTGAAGAGTTTGATAATGGTGTCGGATTAGTGGCCATCTCTAGTAAGTATTCTTGATGAACTTATATTCTTAGCATATTAGTATTGCATGAGTAACGTGTTTGTGTGTATGCTCACTGCGGGTTAGATCCGACGGGGTCTCGGTAGGGCTCCATGAAGCTGTGGGACCGCGAACTTGCTTTTAACCACTACGGGTTAGATCCGACAGGGTCTCGGTAGGGATCCACGAAGCTGTGGGTCCGCGGTTAATTGTGGTGCATTTTGCAAATGTGATTTGACTATGGCATTTCCGAAAATCAGTGCTTTTGAACAGTTTTCATGATTGCATGCATTGACTAAGTGTGTAAGAGGTAAGTTGTTCATTTGGCCTACTTGGCTAGGATGGCTCTAGAGTATTTTGTCGTTTATGTTAAATCTTTTATTTGCAGATTTTGATGTTGGGAGACGAACCTTGTGGTCATTCTTATGTACTGTGAGTTGATGAGATTTGGGGCTAAAATTCCAATGGTTTTGTAAAGGTCATTTTACGGATTTGGGGCTAAAATCCCAACGGTTTGGTAAAGGTCATTTTATGGAAAGTAAACCTTTGGCGCGGTGACCCCTTTCGTCTTTTGGGTTTTGAAAAGTAGGATTTGATAATCCTAAATCGTTTTCTATTAAAGCTCCCGATGGTATTTCAAATCATTTTATAAATTGTTTCCCTTGATATTTTGATCTTGAAATTTTGGGAAGTCTTTACTCAAACTCTCGCCTCGGGAAGTGTTCATTTTGTTGTATTTGAATCTTTGAGGGTTTCGGATTATTATTGTTCGTGGAATGTGAACTGTATGACTCGTATTTTTGCACTTGTACTTGCACTAGCAAAACAGTGGAGTTTTGCTAACCCCCGAGTTTTCGGGGGGTGGATGTCTATTTTGCATTCAGGTTTTGGAGCATAACACAGGGTCGGCACGAAGGATGATGAAAGATGATCGATACTAATCACATGAGGAACCGTACATTGTTTATTGGTTAAGTTGTACTTTATTTTCCGCTGCTATATTTTTCCCATTGTACGGGTGTGCTTGTGTTTTGACCCCTGCGTGGGCATGAGTTGTATTTGAGTTGTATGTTTTTATTGAAAGGCCAAATCGGTCTACTGAGTCATTTTAGTCTTAAAGGCATGGTTGAATTGTTATATGTTGTTACCAGCCTCGTAGATCCTTGAGAAAAGGTTCTACGGCGCGTAATATCCCTGAGCGGATTGGGGGTGTTACATAAATGGTATCGGAGCTTAGGTTGAGAAAAACCTAGGCTGTCGGGTCAAGTTGTGTTGTTTGAGTCTTGTTTCGTTAGATTTTATCTGACTGAGTCGTGTTGCGACGCGTCGTCTGAGTTTGTTGGTCGTGATTAGTATTGTGGGGCGATCATCATCTTCGTGCGACCTGTGGAAGTAAGTCTCCCTTCTTTGTGTTGTGCCTCATGTGACATGAGCTATTTTTATGATTATTTGTTAAGTGGTGGAATCCTTATGTTAATTTTGATTTCACGATATGTATTTAGTCGACTCTCGTATTTGATTTATACGAGGAGTGTCGTCGCTTGTGATGTCTTTTTATTGTTGTTTTTGTCCGTTGCTGATGATTTTCGAATCGATTTGCACGTTTTACCGGTTCTCTTGTGGAGGCTTTGTGCGTATACACGTTCGACTTGTTCACTAGCCAGTGCGGGAGGGTCCTTAGAGGCCTTGAATGGGGTCAGTGGTTTTGTTCTGAATCCTAGGCGGTCTTCAACTGTGGTATTTTATCGTTTATTTCCTTTTAAAGACATGTATTGTCTTGATTTTAAATGTTTTGATGCGTGTACTAGGAGTTGTGTTAGTGGACGTCGATATGTGTGAGTTTTGGGCATTCTGGCCTATTGGATTTCTGAAAACCTTGAGTATCTTAGAAAAATAAATTTCGAGACATACTTTTCAAATGAGTATTTTCTTGTGGTACATCCAAGATGCCACAATATATTTCAAAAAATTTCTACTTCGAGGACTAAAATGCTTTGAGATATTTTCAATGTTTTAGAAACACTTTTATTTAGACCCGAGGGTCGAATATTCTGAAAGTTTTCACTAAGAGAAAGTGTCCTCATTTTTATCAAATGCGAAATGGTTCTCTAAAGTCTCGATAACGATGTTTCACGTTTGTACTTTTTGAAAGGTGATACTCAAGATCAACCGGTGTTCTTCTAAATTATTTTCAAAATGAGGTTTTCGATTTTTTTTTTAAACCTATCCATTCCCGTTTGAGGGCTGGGTATGTATGTATGATGTTCACATTGTCATTTTGATGTTTGCTCCCGAGTATGATCGAATTGGCGGTGTGAGCGTTGAGTCGTTTTCCACACAATTGTTGTGTTAGCCCTCCGTGAGAGGTGAGATGTTGGTATTGAATATTGTCGCCTCGTAGTGATTTCTGCATTGTCGCGCATGTGCGAGCTGTTAGAGCTTGGCTTGATATGACCGTGTGCATCGGTGATCGTTCCGTTATGTGTCGGTTGTTTAATGTCTTGTTACCTTGCTCCCGTTTTTGTGAATTTCGTGGACGAGGTCGGAGGTAATACCATACTATTTTGACTTCTGTATTTTCTCTTTCTCTAGTCCATCGATTCGCTCATGCTCGTCGACACTTTATGAACTTGTTCTGTATTTCGGTTTCATCATCCGAACGAACTGTGATCTTGTTGTGGGTCGACCTGGTTATCACTATGACGTTTTCGAGTTCGGTTCTATTCTTGTGAACCTTGTTCAGGAGTGACATCATCTAGTTCTATTAGTTCTTTTATTCGAAGTAGATCGGATTTGGAACTCTTGTGTTTTCGACTTCATCGACTCATTTATGTTCGTTGACATTTCTGAGCTTGTCCTGCCCCTTGCTTTTGTTGATCGAACGAGTGTGGTATTGTTTTGGAATAACTCGTTTGTCGTTGTGACTTTTCAATCGCTATTCCCTTTCCTGTGGATCTTATGGGAATGCATGTCTTATAGTTCTCACCAGATCATCCTGGGAGTTGTTGTTTGAGTTTTATTATCCTTCGTGTTTCGGACATGATTGTTCGATTTTTGTTGTCTCGATCGTTTGTTTGTTCGGTTTTTGTTCTCGTTTTGTGATTGTTGAGCGTTCAGGCTCCTTCCTAGTTCCCTTAAGTTCGGGAAATTAGTCTCGTTTTCGATCTTCCAACCCTTGGGCAATGGAATTCCGTATTTGTTCAGCGTTTGGCTCGCGTTTTGATTGATGTACCGTTGGGTCGGTCAATCATATTGATTTTCGTTCGTTGTGTTTTGTGATTGTTCGGATAATTGACTTGACTATATTATCCGTTTGATGACGCTTGCCATTTGTTGGTTTTATTATATTCCTAACGGCGACGTTGTGTTGGTCGTCGTGGAGCGTGTTTTCACGCCGTATGTCTCTTTGCGTTCCTTGTAGCGCTTCGCCGTCGGGCGCGAGTTTTCGGTTTTTGCGTATCTCGTCGAGTTTTCCTGGCAGAGGATATTGCTTCTCCCTACTTATTTTAAGTTTCGGGACGAAACTTCTTTTAAGGAGGGTAGAATGTAATACCCGTAATTTCGATTTCCGGTAATTTCTTTTTTTTTCGGTGGAAGTCCGTTTTGACGACTCGCTCATGACCGTTTCGTCATTCTGAGAATGATTAATTCTACACTTTTTATCATCCGAGTTCGTTTCGGTGTCGTTCTGTTGAATTCCGTGTTCCTTAGCGACTTTTCCACGTATGAGTTCGACTTTGTTGGATCGCCATTAATTTTTGGAAACTCCAAAAATTCTGAATCTTTGTAATATTATAAATCATCGAGTTAGCTTTCCAATGGTTCAAACAGTGAGTCAATCGGAGTCCGGACGAGGGAGTTATGGTCGAAATAGCTAAGTTACTCTCATTCCCAGTTTTTGGCCGAGCACTCTGTACCTTGTGCCGCGGCACATGCCGGAAGAACGCGGCACCTTGCCGAGTCATCACTGCCGGCGGTTTGGCCAGTGCGCGGCACACTCCCGGCCGCGGCCGCGGCTGTGCGGCTTTATTTATGGCCTTGCAGACGGGTTTTTGGCCATTTTTCTCCTTCTTCTCCTTCTCTTCCGCGGCTGAGGGTGTGCTTATCATGGAGCCATGTTGTTTAACAACAAATCCACGAAGTTCTTGAGTTCATAACATCAATAAATCATCCTATATCGTCCTTTGATCCAGCGAATCAAGGTAATCTTTCTTAGAACCCTAGTTTCTTGAATTTTGGGGTTTTTGCGTTTTTGTCCGATTCGTTCCGTATTATTGATTAATTCATGATGGGTATGATTAATATTTGTAGTATTCTTGTGTTTAACATCATTTAATCCATTGTTCTTCGTCGAATCGAAGTATATTTCTTGATTTCCTTCAAATTGACTTTTTGGGGGATTTGTCCTCGATCTCGTTTTTCATCCGTTTTCGATGGATCGATTATGGTTAAATGATGTTGTTAAACATATTCTATGGATTGTATATCCATATTTCAACTTGGAATTCCGTTTTCGTGTTTTGTCGGGACGAATCGTGTTCTTGGCCGTTTTGGGGGAAATCCTTGAACGTTCGTCATTTGTTCTTTGAATTCAGCGGCTTTGGGTCGTACTTTGGAATTCATTTTCATTGTTATTGTCTTTGTTCGTAGTTCATTGTTGCGGATTGTTGTTCGGTGGAGTCGGCGGGTTCGTAGTCGATTCGTGTCAACCTACTTCGGTCGATTCTCCGCGTTATTCTTATTCGAGGCAAGTAGCTTGCCCATACTTTTCTTATTTTATGGATATGATGATCGGTGATCGTCTTGGTGTGTTTATTTGGTTGTTTGAAATGAAGTTTCAAAAGATTTCGGTTTGGCCTCGTTAAAGGCTCTCTTTCAAAATGCGTGTGTATTTTGTGAACGGTGTGTTTGGGAATTGATTATGATTTGAACATTTGGAACGTTGAAGGCTTTGATGATATCCCTGTTGTTTAAAGTTATGGAATCATGTATTCCGTATTTAACCTTGTTATCGTGTTTTTGAAGAGTTTGATAATGGTGTCGGATTAGTGGCCATCTCTAGTAAGTATTCTTGATGAACTTACATTCTTAGCATATTAGTATTGCATGAGTAACGTGTGTGTATGTGTATGCTCACTACGGGTTAAATCCGACGGGGTCTCGGTAGGGCTCCATGAAGCTGTGGGACCGCGAGCTTGCTTTTAACCACTACGGGTTAGATCCGACGGGGTCTCGGTAGGGATCCACGAAGCTGTGGGTCCACGGTTAATTGTGGTGCATTTTGCAAATGTGATTTGACTATGGCATTTCCGTAAATGAGTGCTTTTGAACGGTTTTCATGATTGCATGCATTGACTAAGTGTGTAAGAGGTAAGTTGTTCGTTTGGCCTACTTGGCTAGGATGGCTCTAGAGTATTTTGTCGTTTATGTTAAATCTTTTATTTGCGGATTTTGATGTTGGGAGACGAACCTTGTGGTCGTTCTTGTGTACTGTGAGTTGATGAGATTTGGGGCTAAAATCCCAATGGTTTTGTAAAGGTCATTTTACGGATTTGGGGCTAAAATTCCAACGGTTTGGTAAAGGTCATTTTACGGAAAGTAAACCTTTGGGGCGGTGACCCCTTTCGTTTTTTGGGTTTTGAAAAGTAGGATTTGATAATCCTAAATCGTTTTCTATTAAAGCTCCCGATGGTATTTCAAATCATTTTATAAATTGTTTCCCTTGATATTTTGATCTTGAAATTTTGGGAAGTCTTTACTCAAACTCTCGCCTCGGGAAGTGTTCATCTTGTTGTATTTGAATCTTTGAGGGTTCCGGATTATTATTGTTCGTGGAATGTGAACTGTATGACTCGTATTTTTGCACTTGTACTTTCACTAGCAAAACAGTGGAGTTTTGCTAACCCCCGAGTATTTGGGGGGTGGATGTCTATTTTGCTTTCAGGTTTCGGAGCATAACACAGGGTCGGCACGAAGGATGATGAAAGATGATCGATACTAATCACATGAGGAACCGTACATTGTTTATTGGTTCAGTTGTACTTTATTTTCCGCTGCTATATTTTTCCCGTTGTACGGGTGTGCTTGTGTTTTGACCCCTGCGTGGGCATGAGTTGTATTTGAGTTGTATGTTTTTATTGAAAGGCCAAATCGGTCTACTGAGTCATTTTAGCCTTAAAGGCATGGTTGAGTTGTTATATGTTGTTACCAGCCTGGTAGATCCTTGAGGAAAGGTTCTACGGCGTGTAATATCCCTGAGCGGATTGGGGGTGTTACAGTATCTCGGATTGCAGATAATTCATATCCTCGACTTTATCACAATATATCCTCGATATACAAGTATACCAATAACAAAAGTAAATCATATACATTATGATTTAGATTTCCAAAACTCGAATACGATTTATAATCCCAAATCTCCTGTGATTACGATTTTAAACATAGCTATACGAATTATAAACGAATGAAACGGAAACCATTCAATAAATAATATAAACTGAGCAAGTAATAACTTACCTCGATACCGATACAACGACGAGGAAGCTGTTACCAAATCCATTGCCGTCATATACAAGTTCCTCGGTCCCGACCAAATCAATTCACGAACATCCTCGAACTCGACCGCAACACACGGTTATAATCACCGATTAATATTCTCAACCTATTACAGTAATTCGATAAACAACAAGTTCGATAACAATCAACAATCGATAAAACCAATTCACAAACCCAACGACTCAACAATATCTCGGTTAACCCCAAGTATGATCAAACCAACTTAAACGATAACGAATTCATAACCGAAACAGAATATATTACCCTGCCTGTTGGCTTAGCGCACATTAATTACTTAACGTAGCATGTGCTAAGTTGCTCCCGTTAGCATGCGCTAGCCAGTAGGCTTAGAGTGCGCTAATGACATGCAGTTGCATGTATTTCGGATACCGATCAACATATCGAGATTATCAAGAACAGTAAGTGATTCCGAACCATGTTCAAAAGCTATCAAAACAATAAAATCCGATATCCTTTAACATACAAACAATCATTCAACTTATAATCCAAGTCCTATATCCATATATCATCTTCCTCAAAATCAACATCATGAAACATTAAGAACGTAACAACACTTCCATAATCTATCATTACAGAGATTAATCATTAACAATGACATCAACATCCGCAAAAGAGAAGAAGGATTAACCAAATTATCTCAAGAAAACGAACTACACGATTCAAATCACACGAATCATATTAATATTATCATACTCCGGTAATTCATCTCATAATCATGCTTGTCAACTTGCTTATGATAATCATTAACTCAAGAACATCAATCTTCATTCCAAAACGAAATCCAAATGTGAAGAGTGATTACCTTGTATAGACGAACCATGAAGGAGAACAATCAACTTCATTCTAAGAATCATCAATAACTTCAAGAACAAGACTTTAATCTATGTTCCTCAGCTTAATCGTGTTAAAGATCATCATCTCTCAGTGTTTGGAACCTCAAACTTCTCTCTAAAAACTCTCTCTCGAAATAAAGGAAGGAATGGCCGAATGAACATAATTCACATCTGCAATCATATATATACTGACTGTTATTAGCGTGCACTACTTTTCCTTAGTAGTGTGCGCTATCATGGTCCAGAGGCGACTGTTTTGCTTCGCACATCAGCTTACGTACGTAATGCCCATGCAATAACGTACGTAAATTACACTGTCTAGCACACGCAATTTCTCGGACCTTAGCCTGCGCTAATCGTAGTTGACTTGCTACCGTCCGCACCTACCCCCGTGTCCCCACATGCCGAAAGCACTGACGAGGATAAGATTCCTTTTTGTCCGATCTGCAATTAGCGTGCGCTAGTCCTTAGGTTTTAGCGTGCGTTAGTACTACATTACAGCATCCATTAACTCATCGGCACATGTGCCGAAAGTGGCCGGGTCCACACGTATATTCCCTCTGAGCTGTTCTGCACTAGCGTACGCTAACATATGCTCGTAGTGTGCGCTATACCTGCACGATAGTGTGTGCTATACATAAGTATTAGCGTGCGCTAACAAGGCTATATTTAGCCATTTTCAGCTACTCTTGTTCAACGTCTCAACATGCAGAATACAAACATACGGCATACGGAATACATATACTCAACACATTATATCCTCAAGTGCAATTGTCGACCAAATACGACAATTATACCAATAGTGACATCTCAGTCCTTAATTTATTTTATCCATACTTTACAGAATCCACGCTATAAAATATAACTCGGATAAAACAATATTAAACAACAATGGTAGAAATTCCGGATATTACATACTACACCACTTAAATTAAGTTTCGTCCTCGAAACTTGCAATCCGTCATAGAAAAATCAACAAACCGTTCAACCAAAATATTCTGAAACCATCACGACAACGATCAATCATCATTATTAACGAATAACCAACACAGTATACTTACATATGCGCCAAGTCGACGATCTCCTGAGATACTAGCAAGTGACTTCACTGTAAAGCCTCAGTGCACTTACAATCACAATTCCATAGGTCTCAACAAAATATATCATCTTCGAATGAAATAATCTATCCATGTCAAAACCTGTCTGCCTGATCGCACAATTAAGTCCCAATTCTAATACAATCAATAATATACGATACACTGAGAAACAACTGCCAAAAACAACAACACAAATCCCGAAACATCAACATAAAACTCGAACGCTCATACGATCAATAACAATGATCAACCAATAAATTAATTGAGAATATCGTCGACATGATAAACTCCAATACGACCAATCCAAAGGTCAAAATGCAACCGAGAATATCATCAACATGATAAACTCCAATATGACCAACCAGAGGTCAAAACAAAATCGACAACATCATCAACATGATAAACTCCAATATTACCAACGAACGATCAACGATAATCGGGAATGCCCTCACACGGTAAGCTCCAACATGATCAACATACAACCGCAAAAACCGATATACGAAAGAACAAAATTCTCAAAACATTAAACAAATCACATACAGTGAATCTCAACGAAACACAACCGACTAGTGAACATTCCCCTCGGCATACGAATAACCAATCGCAAATTGATGAACATACCAATTCATACAAGGAGTGGGAACGACAACTCATTGTCCAAAACAACCAGTATGGGGTCACCATCCCCAAATCTACACTTACAAAGAAATCATTCAAAAATCACTATGATAAAATCGCGCTACTACCGTACCAATGGAATCACATAGCACATATGTCCCGGTTTCATAAAACCCATAGTTCCAAAATTACGTTATGTACCCGAACCTACAACACGCAACATATTTCTCTGATCATATAAATCAACCGATCATCCCTAGATAACCAAACTACCATACTAACGTTCGAATCTCTTTCATCGTACCATACTGATGTAGTATCCAGTTCGTGAGTCACACTCATAACTTCACCATGATAGCACTATGCACTAAATGCATATGCATATCAATCACATTTTCAAATCCAGTTGAAATCATATAGTCTCGTCAAGAAGACAATTTTCGAAAGTTCTTTCAAATATTTCAAAACTCAAAACATAATTTTGGTAAGACCACAAAATCAATTTCCGAAAAATTAAATCGGCTCACTGGTGCCAAGTATTCGATAATAATTCTTTTCGAATACGCATGATTAAATAAAATGAAATTATGCAGATGATTGACCACATCCATATTCCTGTATACCAATTCGGCTCGTCACCAATATCCACTGATATTCCATCGAAAAACCGGCCGTAAAACCAACCCATAAGGAAATAAAATATCCAATCATATTGGTCAATTTATGGTCATGCCATACACCAAACATCTACTAAAAATCAATTATCACATAATTAATTAATCATAGTATTAAGATTAATTATCAAATAATTAACTGAAGACAATATTAATCTGCCTGACAGTCAGGTATATGAATAATATCCGATCAAAAATCAACAATCTGGATCCCCAGCCCAGATGGCCGACCGCACCTCTCCCCTTCACGGCCGCGCGAGTTCAAATCCCGCCGGCCGCAAAAATTCATTTTAAAATATTAATTTTGATTTTTTTCAAAAACAAGAGTCAAGTAGAATATCAGTGAACAAGATTCACAAAAAGGTACTCCAACCAAGATGGGTCGGGCGCGGCCTGCGGCAGAACCAGCGAGGGTTAGAATCCCTTTGGTCGTGGTATATTTTTGCTAT
Source organism: Orobanche coerulescens (assembly GCA_033398695.1). NCBI lineage: Eukaryota > Viridiplantae > Streptophyta > Magnoliopsida > Lamiales > Orobanchaceae > Orobanche > Orobanche coerulescens. The sequence continues at coordinate 77,650,483 of CM065815.1, read as the reverse complement.
TTTACCGCGGCCCGCGGATCCTGGTCTGACCCGGACCCGACCTGAATCTGCCCGAACCTGCTGAATCATTTGTCTTTGTTCCACAGGCTTGACAGATGATTTATGTGAAAAAGAGTCCAGAAAATTGTTTTTAAACAATCCGATTTAATCTAATTGAACCAGAAAATTTTGTTTTATAAAATCTATATTTTATAGACATAATCAAGGACATAATTTACACATAAACATGTTCTACATAAACAATTAAATAACTTGCAAGTTGGTTCCGATACCACTATTGGGTTTTCCATGCATCGAATACATAAATCAAGAGTAAAATGCACCGGAAGAATAAATATGAAAATCCAATTGAGGATCTCATGCAGTAATTTAATTGTCTGATTAAAAGGTTAATTGAATTACCTTAATCCGACGAACAGATCTAGATTTGAACTAGAAGCAGATGAATATCTCCTTCCTCTTTGGGTGATCCACACACGAACAATTCCACAAGCCGGATTGCTAGATCCTTACGAATAATATTGATAAATAATACAACACAAATTCCTTACTCGAAGGTTTGTACTATTGATCAAGATCAACTAAGGGAAGAGGACTAGATGATCGATCCGCAAATTCTGCTGTAGAAAGAGATGGCCGATTTTCTAAGAGATTAAGGGAGGCGATTTTTGGTGTTGTCTTCTTATGACAACTCCTTTTCATATATCCCTTTATTATACTAAGTAATCACTAGAGTCAAGACTCTAGTATTTGCTAAGTTACCCTTTGAACTTATTAATTAATACAATATATATAATATCCAATATTATATATTACTTATTATTTAATCTCCTCATAAATATAATATCCAATATTATATTTATTATTTCGAGTTGATATTTATTCCTACTTGTCTATAATTGTCGTACGTGCGACCCAAAAAGCTTATATAATGTTGGCAATTATTTAATACCTTATAAAATAATAAATCATAAGCGGCCTCTAGCAAGACATTATGATTACCCAAATAATATAAGTTAATATTCTATTAAACCTTTTAACGTGTCAAATCCCTTTGTCACGCGATATCATATTTGAACCAAGTCATGGAGTCTGTCATACTTATTTATGTTTAGATGCTTTCTCGAGCTTAATGTAATATCCGCAATTTCGGATTTCCGGTAATTTTCATTTTTTTCGGCGGAGGTCCGTTTCGACGACTCGCTTTCGACCGTTTCGTCATTCTGAGAATATTTAATTCTACACTTTTTGTCATCCGAGTTCGTTTCGGTGCTGCTTTGTTGAGTTCCGTGCTTTTTAGCGACTTTTCCGCGCTTGAGTTCGGTTCTTGCGAATCTCGTTCAAGCGTCGTTTGGGGTTTTTCGTAAGTTCATTTAACGTTGTTATACGTGTTGTGAACTTCGGTTTGATTATTCGTTGTCGTATGGTGATTTTCGGGCATTTGGGCCATTTTCGTAATTTCCCAAAGTTTGGGGTAATTACCTTCCGTTGTCGAATTTCGTGCCTTCGTGGTCGGAATCGTGTGTTCTACTAGCTCTTAGATTCGTCTTTGTGAGTACTTCGTAACCGTATCTTCGGTTCGTATTCGAGTTCAGTTTGGTGTCGTTTTGTTGAATTGATTACTAAACGACTTTTCTAAGTATGAGTTCGACTTTGTTAGATCACCATTAATTTTTGGTAACTCCAAAAATTCTGAATCTTGCAATATTATAGAGCATCGAGTTAGCTTTCCAATGGTTCGAGCGGTGAGTCAATGAGTCGGACGAGAGAGAGTTATGGTCGTTTTAGCTCACCCGCTCGTTATTGGCGATCACTGCCGGCCGAACTTCGGCCGTGTCGTCCGACACGGCCCGTGCCGTACCGTCCGGATAAGCCGGGCGGCGCCAGAGGCCCGACCGTGTTCGGGACACGGTCGAGTCATTGCCGAGCCGCGGACGGGTCACTATCGGCGACGCGGCCGTGTCTAGCGAGGACACGGTCGAGTCACCGCCGGCAGTGGTCGGCTATTTAAGGAACTGGACCGAGTCATCCGCCATTTTCACCCTTTTTCTTCGTTTCTTCGCGTTTCTTCGTCAATAATGGATGGATTTGGATGGATATGACATGGAGCAACATGTTTTGGAAGTTCTAATCATTGATTAACATCATCTTCCACACGGATCGAAGGTAAGAACACCTAAACTTTTGGTTTTGGATGTTCTTGAGGTTTCTTGGTGTTTTGGCGATTTGCTTCATTTTGATTCATATTATTGTTAGAACTTGATTGTAAACTCGTAATCATTCAATACCCTTGAAGTTTTGTGGAACGGATTTGAGTATTTCTTTGATTAATCGATTAAATTGGACTACGCCCTCAAAGTGTCCGATAAAATGCTTCAATGGGTAGAACTTGGAAAGTTCCATACGTTTTCGTAGAATTGTGATTGAATTGATATCGTTGTGACTTAGGAACGAATTCTTGTGAAGAACTCGAGTCGGAACCCTTCCGTTCGTTGCCTTCTTTGGGGTCCGAACTTCCCGGTCGAACCGTGTTCTTCGGAGCGTTCGGTAGCGGTTATTAAGGCAAGTATCTTACTATACGACTTGTATCTTGCGACTAGTAATTAAGTATGAGATGTATAATGACTTTGCTTGCCTTCGTAAATATGTTCCGTTTGAGTTGGTTGTGTTTTCCGTAATTTGAAGGCTTTGCGATAATATTGTTATATTAGTATACGTGTTAGGCGTTGTGCCATTTGTGCAGGATTGCGCCGTACATATGGGACGGTCGTACACTTGGTTGTGTAATGTAATGTGTACCGGCGTGTGTTATGTTGGATATGTGTCGTTGATTGGCGATAGTCGTTGCATTTATTGAGATTGTGTTATGTGCAGGTGATGTACGAATTTGTGGTGATCAATGTGATTGATCAATTGTGCTCATTGTTGTATGTAATGTGAATGTGAATGCGAATATGTGTGACCGCTAAGTTCACTCGTGTTGGTTCGACGGGACCTACGAGGATTCGTGGCAGTGGACTACGGGATCAGAACTTAGTGAGGTGCGAGGTCCAATCGTCTTTGATGCAGCGAGGCCTACGGTAACGCATGGCAGTGGACCATGAGTTTCGGACACAGTGCGTCCAACCGGGTGAGCTCGACGGGGCTTACGGTGACACGTGGCAGTGGACTACGGTGTCAGGACTATGTGTGTGATTGTTGTGATTGATATAGTCCGTGCGGGTTGTTATGCCTACGGAGACACGTGACAGTGGATCACGGTGTCGGAATTGGTTATGTTTGGTTAATAGTCCGTGCGGGTTGTTGAACCTACGGAGACACGTGACAGTGGATCACGGTGTCGGAGTTGATTATGTTTGTTTAATTGTGCGTGATGTAGTCCGTGCGGGTTGTTGAACCTACGGAGACACGTGACAGTGGATCACGGTGTCATGAGCATGATACTTTTCAAATCAAAGTTTTCAAAGGAAAAGTTTTAAGAAATAATGTTGGGCCGAGCCCCACGAGATTTATGGAAATGTTTAGGTATTGTAGCTGTTGAATTATGAAACGAGTTTTGGGTTAAGGCCCTTAAGTTTTTCGAAAGGTTTCGTGAATCGGGACATGAGGTCTTAAGGTTTTGAAATTCTAAAAATTACAGAGATGATAATCTTATTTTCGAATTCTTCATAGCGTATCTTCTCTTGAGAAAACCTCCAGGAAATAGTTGATACTTGATTATTAATTGGTTGATACATTTAGTATGATTTGATACTAGCAATAGAAAAACAGTTGAGTTTACTAACCCCAGAGTAATCGGGGGTGGATGTCTGTTTTGCGTCCGGTACATGCAGATTTAGGGAGCGATCCACAGATTGGCACAAGAGGATGACGAGTGCGATACTCATCAAGAGTTGAGAGTTGGTAGAGTTTTTTTGTATTGTTAGAGTTGATTCGGTCTTCATTTGTATTGTATTTTGACCCCTGTGTGGGTAATGTTGTTAGTCGATCCTGTTGATAGAGTTGTGTGACCTCATCGGTGCATGTGTTTATGTGTAAGTGACCTTGGCCAGTGCGTATTATTATATTGTTTGACCACAGGACGGGCAAGCATTTGATTGTTTATGGACGTTGCTTTGGTAGATCCTTGCGGAAAGGGTTTACGGCGTGTAATATTCCCATACGGTTTTGGGGTGTTACATTTATGGTATCGGAGCTTAGGTTGCGGAAACCTAGGTTGTCGGGTCGAGTCAGTCGTGATTTGTCGAGTAATGTGTTGTCTTGTCGTTCGAGTCGTCGGTGACAAATTGAGTTGCGCGTAGTCACAACGTGTCGGTTATGTTGTCGGACGAGATTAGTATCGTGGGCTGTCACCTCCGTGCGACTGTGGATGTAAGTCTCCTTCTTTATGCGTAATACTGTGTATCTCGATTTTATCTTAGTGAGTTAATTGCGGTGCATGATCTTGTTTACACGGTATTGTGTGATGTAGTTGTGTTTAATACTTGTGGTACATGGTATGAGTATAGTTGGGCGTATTGTTGTTTTACTTTTGAACCACCGTGTGGGTGGTATGGTGTGAAAGATGTAAACCTTGATGGGTTACGTGAAGATATCAACGGTAGAGTTTGTGAGAAACTCCGATGAATGATTTTCTTTGTGTGTTTGAACTTGATACCACGAGATGCATTTGATTGAATTGGCGACCACAGTTGCTATTTGAGTATGTGGTTTTAAATTCGATTTTTTGGGATGTTGTAATTTTGTCCGCTATGGGTAACTTTAAGAATATTTTGAAGGACTTTACTGATTTGAGAATTTTTGTAGAAATCGATTTTTGGAAAATATTTTGGTGGTTCGGTCAAACCACGATTTATATGGATTTTTAAAATTTGTAAATTTTGACAAATGGACCGTGTATTTTCAAATGACACCATCGACGGTATTTGAAAAATGTGTTTTGAAGTACTTCGGACATTGTAAAATATTACCGTCGTTTTGTTTATGAACTAAAGGATTTTGGGAAAACTTTATTTTGCAAAACTATTTTTGGTTTTCGGAATTTTGAACTTCTTATGTCCATGTGTTGGGGCTAAGTGGTTGTGATAAGTTTGTAGTGTTGTTGTGCTCACGGAGAATGTTTTAGTGTTTTCTAAATGTTGAGATACATGGTTTTGATTAAACGATCGAGGTATTAAAAATGTCTTCAAAAATTTCATTTCACCAAAATTTTTCAAACTTGAAAATTTTAAAATTTTATCATTTGAATAATACCGGAAATATTTTATTTTCTTTGCGAGTGTTTGATCCCTACGATACGTGTGTGGTTTTGATTGTGTTTGGTTTGGTAAAATCCAAACACCTCTGTTGATGTGATTGTGTGAATTATTTTGAATGAAGTTCTTAAATTACAGTGTTGGTTCATGCCCTTGTGTGGTGACTTGGAGTTGATGCTTTATCGTCCGCTATTATCGTCCTATGTTGACGTTGTGACGTTTGTTTGGTTGCGTTATTCTGTTTGGTCGTCTGTTCAGAATGCCGAGAGGTCGTGGCCGAGGACGTGGTCGTAGTCGTGGTCGTGATCAGGAGCATGAGAGGGCGACTCCCTCCTTTCCGGGTACCGATCAGCTCAGTACAGATCAGGGACATTCGACTAGCGTTAATGTTGACGTTGGCGCTGCCACCATCCTTCGTCAGGTGGTTGATCAGTTAGTGCAGATGAATCGGGCCGTACATCGGGATGAGAACCCAGATGGGGATAACGGGGCTAGTAAGTGGTTGCGAGATGTGATGAAGATGCAGCCGCCCCGTTTTGTGGGTTCATCTGACTCGTTAGGTTGGGAAGGCTGGCTCTTCCAGTTGGACAGAACATTTGATGTCGTAGCTTGTCCGGATGAGAAGAGGGCACCCATTACTCAGTACTTGCTTGACAAAGAAGCTGCAGATGGTGGCGGTGTAGTGCTGCAGATCGTACACCTACATGGGCTGAGTTTAAGACCGCCATGGAGGCAGTATTGCCGTTGCTGTTCGTGAACGCAGGATTGTTGAGTTTTTCTCGGCCACGCCCGGATGTGTCGATATCCCAGGCGATAGTCGATTATAATCGGCAGTTGGCTTATGTTCGTGATCAAGTGAGAAGTGAAGCGGACAAGGTCCGATACTTCAATATGCGCATGAAACACCTTATCCTAGAGATTATGGATCCGCTCATGTGTTCCACCAAGAAGGAATATCAGGACCGATCTTTAGACATTTAGATGTCCGTTTATTTTACGGAATCTGGTTCAGAGAGTAAGAGACAGAAGACCTCGAGAAATTTTTCAAGAGGCCGAGGAGTGAGATCCGTGAGCCTGTTGCTTGATTTCCTTAGGAGCACTCCTCGTTCGGTTGACAGTCTAAGAACCTTACCCCGAGGCGAGTAAGACGATCGGTGTGAAGACTCGCTTTAGCTGCAGTCGTGTAGGCCATGCGAGACAGAATTGTCGTTCGCCACCGGTTAATTGTTTTAAGTGCGGCCAATCGGGCACCAAGCGGTGCATTGTGAGACCGTTGCCGAGGATGTTCGGGAATCGGGTTTCGTTCCTACTCGGGAGGGCCGGTGGTGTCCAGTGATGTAGTTGTGTATCGTACTTTGTGCTGTAATTCGTGTAGAGATTGATATTTGCTGCGTGAACTTTTTGGTTTTGTTTCTACTCTATCATGATGTTTTATTTTAAGTTTCGGGACGAAACTTCTTTTAAGGAGGGTAGAATGTAATATCCGCAATTTCGGATTTCCGGTAATTTTCATTTTTTTCGGCGGAGGTCCGTTTCGACGACTCGCTTTCGACCGTTTCGTCATTCTGAGAATATTTAATTCTACACTTTTTGTCATCCAAGTTCGTTTCGGTGCTGCTTTGTTGAGTTCCGTGCTTTTTAGCGACTTTTCCGCGCTTGAGTTCGGTTCTTGCGAATCTCGTTCGAAACTGTCGTTTGGGGTTTTTAGTAAGTTCATTTAACGTTGTTATACGTGTTGTGAACTTCGGTTTGATTATTCGTTGTCGTATGGTGATTTTCGGGCATTTGGGCCATTTTCGTGATTTCCCAAAGTTTGGGGTAATTACCTTCCGTTGTCGAATTTCGAGCCTTCGGGTGCTCGGAATCGTGTGTTCTACTAGCTCTTAGATTCGTCTTTGTGAGTACTTCGTAACCGTATCTTCGTTTCGTATTCAGGTTCAGGTTTCGGTGTCGTTTTGTTGAATTCAGGATTACTAAACGACTTTTCTAAGTATGAGTTCGACTTTGTTAGATCACCATTAATTTTTGGTAACTCCAAAAATTCTGAATCTTTGCAATATTATAGAGCATCGAGTTAGCTTTCCAATGGTTCGAACGGTGAGTCAATCGGAGTCCGGACGAGAGAGTTATGGTCGTTTTAGCTCACCCGCTCGTTATTGGCCGATCACTGCCGGCCGAACTCGGCCGTGTCGTCCGACACGGCCCGTGCCGTACCCGTCCGGATAAGCGGGCGCGCCCAGAGGCCCGACCGTGTTCGGGGACACGGTCGAGTCATTGCCGAGCCGCGGACGGGTCACTATCGGCGGCGTGACCGTGTCTAGCGAGACACGGTCGAGTCACCGCCGCCAGTCGGCTATTTAAGGGCTGACCGAGTCATCCGCCATTTTCACCCTTTTTCTTCGTTTCTTCGCGTTTCTTCGTCAATAATGGATGGATTTGGATGGATATGACATGGAGCAACATGTTTTGGAAGTTCTAATCATTGATTAACATCACCTTCCACACGGATCGAAGGTAAGAACACCTAAACTTTTGGTTTTTGGATGTTCTTGAGGTTTCTTGGTGTTTTGGCCGATTTGCTTCATTTTGATTCATATTATTGTTAGAACTTGATTGTAAACTCGTAATCATTCAATACCCTTGAAGTTTTGTGGAACGGATTTGAGTATTTCTTTGATTAATCGATTAAATTGGACTACGCCCTCAAAGTGTCCGATAAAATGCTTCAATGGGTAGAACTTGGAAAGTTCCATACGTTTTCGTAGAATTGTGATTGAATTGATATCGTTGTGACTTAGGAACGAATTCTTGTGAAGAACTCGAGTCGGAACCCTTCCGTTCGTTGCCTTCTTTGGGGTCCGAACTTCCCGGTCGAACCGTGTTCTTCGGAGCGTTCGGTAGCGGTTATTAAGGCAAGTATCTTACTATACGACTTGTATCTTGCGACTAGTAATTAAGTATGAGATGTATAATGACTTTGCTTGCCTTCGTAAATATGTTCCGTTTGAGTTGGTTGTGTTTTCCGTAATTTGAAGGCTTTGCGATAATATTGTTATATTAGTATACGTGTTAGGCGTTGTGCCATTTGTGCGGGATTGCGCCGTACATATGGGACGGTCGTACACTTGGTTGTGTAATGTAATGTGTACCGGCGTGTGTTATGTTGGATATGTGTCGTTGATTGACGATAGTCGTTCATTGTTGAGATTGTGTTATGTGCGGTGATGTACGAATTTGTGGTGATCAATGTGATTGATCAATTGTGCTCATTGTTGTATGTAATGTGAATGTGAATGCGAATATGTGTGACCGCTAAGTTCACTCGTGTTGGTTCGGCGGGACCTACGAGGATTCGTGGCGGTGGACTACGGGATCGAGAACTTAGTGAGTGCGAGGTCCAATCGTCTTTGATGCAGCGAGGCCTACGGTAACGCATGGCGGTGGACCATGAGTTTCGGACACGGTCGTCCAACCGGTGAGCTCGGCGGGGCTTACGGTGACACGTGGCGGTGGACTACGGTGTCGGGGCGTGTGTGATTGTTGTGATTGATATAGTCCGTGCGGGTTGTTATGCCTACGGAGACACGTGACAGTGGATCACGGTGTCGGAATTGGTTATGTTTGGTTAATAGTCCGTGCGGGTTGTTGAACCTACGGAGACACGTGACAGTGGATCACGGTGTCGGAGTTGATTATGTTTGTTTAATTGTGCGTGATGTAGTCCGTGCGGGTTGTTGAACCTACGGAGACACGTGACAGTGGATCACGGTGTCATGAGCATGATACTTTTCAAATCAAAGTTTTCAAAGGAAAAGTTTTAAGAAATAATGTTGGGCCGAGCCCCACGAGATTTATGGAAATGTTTAGGTATTGTAAATTGTTGAATTATGAAACGAGTTTTGGGTTAAGGCCCTTAAGTTTTTCGAAAGGTTTCGTGAATCAGGACATGAGGTCTTAAGGTTTTGAAATTCTAAAAATTCCCGAGATGATAATCTTATTTTCGAATGCTTCATAGCTTATCTTCTCTTGTGAAAACCTCCCGGAAATATTTGATACTTGATTATTAATTGCTTGTTACATTTCGTATGATTTGATACTTGCACTAGTAAAACAGTGGAGTTTTACTAACCCCGTGTCGGGGGTGGATGTCTGTTTGCGTCCGGTACATGCAGATTTAGGGAGCGATCACGGGATTGGCACAAGAGGATGACGAGTGCGATACTAATCAAGAGTTGAGAGTTGGTAGAGTTTAGTTGTATTGTTAGAGTTGATTCGGTCTTCATTGTATTGTATTTTGACCCCTGTGTGGGTAATGTTGTTAGTCAGTCCTGTTGATAGAGTTGTGTGACCTCATCGGTCTGTGTGTTTATGTGTAAGTGACCTTGACGGTCTGTATTATTATATTGTTTGACCCTGGACGGGCAAGCATTTGATTGTTTATGGACGTTTAGCCTGGTAGATCCTTGCGGAAAGGGTTTACGGCGTGTAATATTCCCATACGGTTTTGGGGGTGTTACACTTAAGTAGACTAATTGAATCAAATGACTCTTCATTGGAGCACGGCCATCCATTTCCTTCAGTCCTACTTATTGAGGACCCCATGCAATAATTGTAAATGTCACAGCGATATGTACTGTTTACACTTGATATTGTATGGGAGCACTTGAAAAAAATGAATTTGGGATAAATACACATATTAAATTTACCACAGTGAAAGATCAAATTCAATTATTCCCCATGATCACGGACAGTACAGTGGCAGCACATCAAATGACCCCATAAGAAGGTTGATTGACGACGTGTTTGGTTATTATGAGAGAGACGTATCGACTGAAGGTTAAGAATACCATATAGCTGATCAACCAGTCATCCGAATGCCTACATTGATACCCGTTAACATTATTTTTGTTGATAAATACAACAAGCTAATCCAGCTCCAACAGACTCTTCTTTACCCTGGGCGTCACATAACGGTTCTTGATTGTGTCATAGAGACTATGAGAGTCAAGGTGGAGAACAAAACCTCGATCAAATCTGTGAATGATTATTTGGAACTTACAAGAAAAATGCTCCCAGAATGTCATCATATCTTCATAGTAATCACAGTAAAATGAGACGTATCCTAAAAGGTCTTGGGCTATCGTACATCAAGATCCACGTATACATATATGATTGTGCTTTATTTTGGGGAAAGCCTAATGAAGACCTAAAGAGATGTCTGGTATGTGACACAGAGAGGTATGAGTTCACTCCTTCTGGTAAAGAGAAAGATATGAAGGTTTTTTGGTATTTCCCTCTGAAGGATAAATTGGAGAGGCTTTTCATGTCTCCTCACATAGCCAAGGCGATGAGATGGCAGGCCGAGCCTCGCGTCACTGATGAGGATATTATGATACACCCTTCTGATGGAGAGGCTTGGAAGCATATAGATAGGGACTTTCCAGAGTTTGCATCAGATGTCCGAAATGTAAGACTCGGACTTGCATCTGATTCAACCCTTTTGGCAACATGAGTCTTTCATATAGTGTATGGACGATGGTAATGTTTCCTTACAACCTTCCTCCATGGATGTGCATAAAGGAGTATAATATGTTGACTCTCTTAGGACCTGGCCCTGGGTATCCAGGAAAGTATATTGATATTTATTTGAGACCTTTGATAGAGGAGGTGAAGTTGTTGTGGGAGAAAGGTCATCCGACGTACGACAGTTACTCACATGAGATGTTCTATTTACCTGCTGTGTGTACAGATACTATCAGTGATTTTCCTACATACGGGATGCTATCCGAATTTGTTATTAGTGGATATAGAGGATGTCCAATGTGCTTGAATGCAGACTGCGCAAGGTATCACTGTCAGAAGGTTATCAGAATGCGTCACTGTCTATGGCTTGAGAGGATACATGCCTGGCGTACGGATGATGCATCATTTGATGGGACTGAAGAGGTTGGTGATCCACCACAGGAGTGGACTGGTGAGGGAATTTAAGCCGTGCTGAATGAGTATGATTATGGGCAGTTGAGCAACCATCCTGGTATAGTAGCGTCAACTCCTCAAAGACCGGATAGGTATAAGTACTGGTCCTACAAGAGTATTTTCTGAGATCTACCGTATTGGAGTAAGTTGTTGATTAGGAACTACCTCGATGTGATGCACATAGAAAAAAATGTTTGTGACAGTATCGGTACAATGTTATGTAGGGAAGGGAAGACTAAAGACGGCCCTAAGACACACATTGGTTTAAAAGAAATGAATATTAGAAAACATTTATGATTGAAGGAAGGGAAGGGGAAACACAAAATGCCGAAAGCATCTTACATCGTCACCCCTGAGCAAAAGGCTGAGATTTTTTCATAGATGAAGGCTGCTAGGTATCCCATAGGATATGCTGGCAATATAGGCAGATGTGTTAACTTCAAGGAAAATAAGTTCACTGGATTGAAGAGCCATGATTGCCATATCCTCTTACAACGCTTGTTTCCTTTATTTATTCGACCATACTTGTCAAAACATGTGGTCGAGCCTTGTGTATCGTTATCCAGGTTCTTTCATATGCACGAGGGAAGTAAGGAAGTCAGATCTCCATCTCATGTAAAAGGAGATCGTTTATATCTTATGAAAATTTGAGAGGATCTTCCCACTGAATTTTTTTTGATCTCATGCCTCATCTCATGATCTATCTTCATCGTCAACTTTTACTAACAGGCCCGACCCACTACACGTGGATGTTTCCAATAGAAAGGCAACTTGGTAAGTACAAGAGCTCTGTGACTAATAAGTCTGCACCTGAAGGATGTATAGCCGAAGCATATCTTGCATGGGAGTGTGATATACCAGGTTCTATTTGGGTGCGGTGGATCCCACACCTAAGCCTATGTCAACCATTCCAGCGCAATTTAATCTCCAGCATCACCAACGAAGTTGAAGTTCAAGGAAGATTACCTGACAGTCATTTACAACATTACGAGTTAGGAATTGCACATTTATGGATATTGCTTAACTGTCCAGAAGTTCAATATTGGAAAGACATTCACCTTTCATGTGATGCTGTGTATGGAAACATTAAATTCCATAATGAAACATTTGCTGATTATTTCAGACAATGGGCAAGTGTTTAATTACTATTTACTAAATTTTCTTACATAATTTACTTAATTATGACATTCACCTTAATTAATATCCAGATGACGCACATACAAAGTGATGACCACCCGATGTGGCCATATGAGTTGATGCTTCTTTCGATGAGGCCTGTAATATCTAGAGTTTATTCAATGTCGAAGGTAAATGGTGTGACATTTGTATGTATCGACAAAGATCAAAAGAGGTCAAAATTCTGGGGTTATGATTGACAGTGGATATTATGGTGTTCTTCTCGAAGTAGTGGAACTAATTTATGGAGAACACTTGATAGTGTACTTGTTCAAGTGTAGGTGGTTTGATACAAATCCTCAAATCGAAAGGGAGGATAATTATGGACTTTTATCTGTTGATACTTCTACAAGTTGGTATTAAGGTGATCCTATTATTTTTACAACATCTGCTAAACCAGTTTACTACCTGGATGACTTGGTAAAAAAAAGAGTATGGAAGATCGTAAATCATGTGGGTACGAGAAATATATAGTGCGGATACACTTGGACAAGCAGTAGATAAGGATGACGATGAGGCATATCAAGATCTGGATACAACTAATATTCCACCATCCTCCACAACACTACTGAATAATGTTGTAAAAGGTCGAGTGGTTCGACTACATGGTGAAGAACGTGGGTTCATAGATGTAGGTACAAATGAATTACGTGCAGACTCTGATGAAGAGTCCAGACATATGCTGCCAGTTATTGTTGGCCACGAGGTATACAGTAAACAACTTAGAAAGTAAAAGTACAATAAGCTATATGATTTTCGAAGTTAATTTGCGTAGCGGAAGTTTGTTGTGTGAGTTGCTGTAAGTACAGCAACTAGGTGTTCTCCTGTTAGCTTGATGCGTACAGGGTTTAACAGTGTATACTAGATAAATCGCAGTAGAATGAAAACAGTAAAGACAAGGTAAATAACACACAGTTTAAAGTGGTTCAAGGTAAACCCCTTTACGTCTACTGGTCCTCCACACAAGAGCAAAGAGTCATACAGTCCGATAGAAAACAATAAATGATGAAATGTAAAGACACACTGATTTAAAGTGGCTCGAAGTAAACCCCTCTATGTCCACTGGTCCTCCACACATGAGTAAATTATTTATTAATATCAAGACGTACACAACTATGTGACTTTAACTAAACACGTCGTTGTATCGTTCATATGGATTGATATAGCTGACAGTAGCTTAGGCCATTCACATATTGGCTTGGCTTCTTCGACTCGCTTCTTCTCACACAGATTGAAGCTTCGTCCTTGATGCTATTCGTCCAACCCAGATCAGAGATAACAAGGCTTAATCTACATAGGGCTAGGTAAACTCAATGGTAAGAATGATATAACAGGATCGAACATCAGTTGTATGCTTGATTGTGCATTCGCTGTGTGTTATTCGCATGGAGGACTTTGTATATTTATTCTCTTTGATGAAGCTGTATACTTGAAGAAATATAGTGCTCTTGTAAGCTTGATATTTAGATTGTTGAAGTTTATGAATGTCCTCTTGCTTGGGATATTTATAACCTTGAAAATAGATCTGTTATAAATGTAGTCGTTGGCCGGTTGGTGAGATTGAGACTGCTCGATTTGGCGTCTTCAAAATATTTCGAATTAAAGGCAATTCGCATTTAATGCTTCAGACATTCTTTTTTATCAGCATTAGATGCTACTCAAACTGTAGTATCTTTGGTTGCATTAAATGCTGTCCTATCAGCATTAAATGCTATTTTAACCGTGAATACATTATGAATAAATAATGTTTGCTTTCTCAACAGTTTAAAATTTCTTCACTCCTATTGGATTTGTGTTTGAGATCTTCGTCTTTTGCTATGTCTTGAAGGCTATGCTGTAGGAAAGGACTCTGACTTTGCTGGAAGATCTTATGTTGTATGGACATGCTGTATGATGTTCTCCTAACAGCTTCCATAATTAGACTGATATTCTGACTTTGAAGATTTTGATGTATGAAGCAATTTTCAAAACACATGAGGATTTCGCCAACATGTATTACGAAGGCTCGTAGGTCTAAAATATTTCCAAAAGCTAGGGGATTAGTCATGGAGGAGTACGCCTGGGAAAGGGCCGTACCTCCAAAGAAATCTCAAACAGTGTCATCAACATCCGAGGCAATAATATCCCAACACACTTGAAAAAAATTGGCGTTAAAACCACCCGCCCCTGCAGTACAGTCCCCTTCCATATAAAAAACAAGCTCTTTCACCTCAACAAAGTAGGGGACTTTACAAATCCAACATTATCAAGATCATTGATAAGAGTATGGATGAGATTATTCTTGAATTGAAGAAGATTCGTGTCTTCATTTTGAAAACAATTGGTAAAAAAACCTCACGGCCTAAATAATTAATATCATTGGGATTATCAAGGATAGCACCATTATCATGAATACTATGAATGAAATTTTTATTTCTTTTTTTCTTGACAAGGTCATGAAAGAATTTACTATTCCTCTCCCCTTCCATAGTCTATTTCATTTGGACTTCTGTTTCCAAAAAGTTTCTTCCATGGCCAAATCAAGGGTAATGGACGTATCCATAGACTTAAGATGTTCCATATTGACAATGGTCGGGTTGGAATCAAAATTCTCCTTGGCATTTCCAACACATTCCTGGGCTTTTGCAACTTTATCAAAAACATTACCAAAATGAATTTTATTCCACTCTTTGAGTGAGTTTAAGCTGGGTAAGTTTAGAAGAAATTTTCTTCAGGCCATTGAAATGAAGAGGAATTTCCCACGACTCCTTAATGGTATTTAAGAATTTATGGTGTTGAGTCCACATATTTTAGAATCGAAATGAAAATGCAGGAATATTTTTTGACGGGCTAAATTTAAATAAGAGGTGATGGTGATCTGAAGTGTCTAAATATGTTTAATGGAACAAGAGGGAAAAGTATTAGACCACTCTGAGGAGAAGAGGACCCGATCCAACCTTTGTCAAATGAAATTACTGTACCAAGTATAAGGGAGCCCTCAAAGCCCCCATCGGTTAGGTTGCATTCAAGGATAGCATCTCTGAACTCTTCTATCCCCGAAGGGATAGGAGGGTTATCCTCTTCTTCGCACAATGATGAAGAACGATATTAAAATCACCGCCAACCATTCAAAAAATTTGGGTTTGAGAGACACCAGTTAGGTCATCCCACAAGGCTCTACGCTTAATTGTATTGTTTTTGCCATACACGATAGTCAAGAGGAATGGCTTCGAAAGAGAGAAAGAACACATGGATGGGTGAAGCATTTGGTCCGTGCTTTTTAATACAGTGATTTTGGTGTTAACATCATAAAAACCCAAATGTGATTATTTGGTTAGCAACGACACTATCAAAGCAAAATTATCTACATAAATAATTAGCATCTAAATTAACTTTCGGTTCAATAAGAGCCAAAAATTTTAAATTATGATCTTTTCTCCAAAGTTTGACAGTTTCTTGGGCAGTGTCATTGCCAACTCCTCTAATATTCCAACTGGGTGTATTAATCATTAATTGGTATGACTACTCCTAGTTTTGACTCTAGAAGTAACATTCTCATTATTTTTATTTCGTTTTCTGCTACTTTTATTATTACCTTTTTTAGCAACTAATTCCTTAAGGGATTCAACGGCCGCAGGGGTATGTAAAGCTATAATTCAAGCAGGCGGGATGTAGGGAGGTTTTGGTTGGACAAGATATTTATTAGCCTTATTATTAGATTCGGGATCGAAAACATAATTTGATGCCAAGTCTATATCTTCTTCTGAAGTATCGGAGTAGACTTCCACTTCATCCTCTATACAACTAAAAATACCAAAGGGTTTTCTCGAAGGATGATCTCAGTGGATAAGCCATAAGTGTTACAACCTTCTAAAGTTAAAAAAAAAACAGTCTTATCCTTCAGAGGAACACCCTTGGTATTGAATTGGGGTTGAGATGGAAATCCCTCATGGACTTCACAATCAACATCAATGGGGATAAGAGTTATACCTGCCCTGTAGAAGGATCCAGCACCTCGAGAGCCAAAGGAAGTTGTTCTGGTTGGGCAACATCAAGACCAGCCGATCGTTGGTTACATGAGGCAATATTACAAATATCCAAAATGACTGGAGGGACATTGGGGGGTGGGGATTAATAGAATAGGCACCAGTCATTTTAGAGGGGAGGGGTTCGTTCACATACACATAAGAATTATTTTCTTCTGTCTGGAAAGGGTATTGGGTGGGGGGGGGGGAAATTACTGTTTATGCCCGTTATTGCAACCCCTGTTTCAAATATGCCCGGTATTCTAACCATGTTTCTATCATGCCTGTTATTGTGTAAATTTGGTTCAATTTTATCCTCCGGCACCGGAAAGTACCATGTGCACCGCACGTGACCGAACTCGCCAATTTTCCCCATTATATATCACGTGCGGCTCGCGTGGTCATTTGAAAGGACCATACAAAGGTGTGTTGCTCACAGCTGTTGCAGCTGATCCTAACAATTGCATGTATCCACTGGCCTGGTGTGTGGTTTTGAAAGAGAATACTGAAAATTGGGGCTGGTTTCTTAGTGTGCTTAAACAAGATCTTGGACTAGATAGAGCAGAAGATTGGTGTATAATGTCTGACAAACAAAAGGGACTCATAAATGCATTTAATGAGCATTTTAGTGGAGCAGAGCAGAGGTTTTGTGTTAGACACCTCCATGGAAATTTCAAGAGAGCTGGTTTCATAGGAGAAGCATATAATATACTATTATAGAAGGCTGCTAGATCTTCCACAAAGGGGATCTTCAATGCCAGAATGAAAGAGATCCATAACCTTAATCCAAAGGCTACAGAGTGGCTGAATGATAAGGATCCAAAGAATTGGAGTAGATCCCATTTTAGAACCCACTCAAAAGCTGACATGCTAGTAAATAATGGCTGTGAAACCTTCAATTCAGCTATTGGAGAAGGGAGGGAGAAGAACATACTAAGTATGTTGGAGTGGTTGCATGAGTATATGATGAAAAGATTGGTAAAGAACAGAGAGAAGCAAGCTGGAAGATGGAAGGGAAAGATTTGTCCTAAGATCTTGAAAATGATTGAAGCATTGAAGGACAAACTTGATCATTGTATCCTCATCAAGGCAAATGACTGGAATTACAGCGTTGAAACAAGTGATGGTTCCAGGTACCATGTCAATCTTGAACATAAGACATGTGGTTGCAACAGATGGGAGCTTAGTGGGATACCTTGCTTGCATGCAGTGGCTGTCATTTCAAACAGAGGATTGAGAGTGTCTGACTTTGTCCATGCATGTTACCATGTTGAAACTTTTAAGAGAGTGTATCAGCCAATCAATGGAAGAATTGAATGTCCAATTACAGGTATTACACCATGTTTTCCACCTAATGTTAACAGAGCAGTTGGAAGACCACAAAATGCAAGGAGGCCAGAAGCTGATGAAGTGGTTGGGAAGAAAAGAAAGAGATGTAGAGGAAAGCCAATGGCTTCCATTTCAAAGACCAGCAACCACAAAATCAAAAGACAACAAAGGACTTGCATATGTGGTTATTGTAAAGAAGTAGGACACAACAGATGTAATATCCGCAATTTTCGATTTTCGGTAAATTTCTTTTTTCGGTCGGAGTCCGTTTTGACGACTCGCTCATGACCGTTTCGTCATTCTGAGAATGATTAATTCTACACTTTTTGTCATCCGAGTTCGTTTCGGTGTTGTTTTGTTGAGTTCTGTGCTTTTTAGCGACTTTTCTGCACTTGAGTTCGATTCTTGCGAATCTCGACCAAGCTAACATTTGAGTTTCCCGCAAGTCCGTTTAACTTTGTTAGACGTGTTGTGAACTTCGGTTTGGTTATTGGATCACGTATCGTGATTTCCGGGCGTTTTGGGCCATTTTGTAATTTCTTGAAAGTTACGGGTATCCGTATCTGTAATTGTTGTCTCGACCCGTTTCTTGGTCGCGTATGACTAATTATGGTATTACTCTTTCATTTCGAGTCGTTTATGTTGTCCGCGAACTTTTCGTCGTGTTCGTTCCGTGCGTTTTCGGTTATCGGGTCGAGCCACAGCGGTTGCGGGATCGGCCGGACGGTTGCGGGGTGGCCGGACGATTGCAGGCACCGGCCGACGGTGCGGCGAGCCGCGTAAGCGCACGCTTCTGGCCGGAAGGCTGCGCGCGCTAACGGAAGGTGTAGCGCCGCCGTGTGGTAACTAGCGTCTGTGCTCGGGCACAGGCGATGGGGTTTCGAGGTTACGGACTCGGTCGAGATCGGCGGGTAGCGCACGCTACGCGGCGTAGCGCGCGCTAGTCGGCGGCGTAGCGCGCGCTAGTCGGCAGCGTAAGCGCCGCTGCCGGCCGGCTAGCGACGTTACTGGCCGGCGATTCGATCCGGTGGCTCTGGGCCAATTCGGCTAGCGCGCAGTATCGGCCGTAGCGCACGCTAGCGGGAGTCGGGTGGGCGGGGTTGGTCGGGTGGGTTGGTGGGTGTTGCGGGGTGGTGTGGGCCCTGGCGAGGGTGCTCGGCCGTCTGGCGATAAGCGCACGCTAGTCGGGAAGGCTAGCGCACGCTAGTCGGCGATATAAATATGGTGGCGATCACATTTCACTTCGTTTTTCATTTCCTTCCTTCTCCATCCGCGAGTGGCGATTCATGGGCGACGAAGCCATGTTGTTTAACAACAAAACCATGAAGTTATGGAGTCCATAACATCAATCGATCGTCCGTTATCAACCTTTGATTCAGCGAATCAAGGTAATCTTCCTTAGAACCCTAATTTCGTGAATTTGGGGATTTTTGCATTTTAAATCCGATTCGTTCCGTGTTGTTGATTAATTCATGATGGGTATGATTAATCTTGATAGTATTCTTGTGTTTAACATCATTTAATCAATTGTTCTTCGTCGAATCGAAGTATATTTCTTGATTTCCTTGAATTGACTTTTTGGGGATTTGTCCCGAACTCGTTTTTCATCCGTTTTGATGGATCGATGATGGATAAATGATGTTCTTAAACATAATCTATGGATTGTATATACATATTTCAACTTGGAATTCCGTTTTCGGGTTTGTGGAACGAATCGTGTTCTAGGCCATTATGGGCGAAATCCGTGAACTTTCGTCATTCGTTCTTTGAATTCAACGGCTTTGAGTCGTGTTATGGAATTCATTTCATTGTTATTATTTGTCCTTCGTAGTTTATGAACGTGAGTTGGCGTTCGGTGGAGTCGGCGGGTACGTAGTCGGTTCGGGCCAACCTACTTCGGTCGATTCTCCGCGTTGTTCTTATTCGAGGCAAGTATCTTGCCCATACATTACGTGTTTTGTGGATATATTAGTTAGTAATTTTCGATGCGTGATTTATGAATGTCTATAATTAACTTTCAAAGGAATTGATATGCTTTTCAATACTTCCTTTAAAGATGACTCGTATGATTTCGTTGTTAAATATGCTTGTCTAAGTATGTGTGGGGTATTGTTTTGTGTGATTATGACGTTGAGGATTTATAGCTTAACCTTTCCTTGAGATATATATGGAACGTATGCATATTGATGATCTGTCTCATTGTGTCGCTCGGCGTGGTTGGATAGGTATTTTCCTCGTTGCTATGTTATTTGTACTATTTGCATCGTTGAAATTCTAGCATGAATCGTATCATTACTTGGTTGTGAGTATATGTTGTATGAATCGCCATTCTAGCAAGGTACCTCGACTATATATCGTGATTAACCTTCGAGGCTTGTGGTTTGCAATCGTGATTTTGGAACGTGTGTGTGTGTTGTTCCTTCCACCCGAGTGTCCGACGGGATGTCCGGGGTCGATACTAAGAGTACGGCCACGGAAGTGGACTTGTGTGCGTGTGTGGATGAACTTCCACCCGGAGTGTCCGACTGGATGTCTGGGGGTCGATACTAAGGGGTACGGCTGCGGAAGTGGTTTACCACCCGGAGTGTCCGACGGGATGTCAGTGGGTCGATACTAAGGGGTACGGCCGCGGGTTACGATTGTGGTTTTTCATCTTGAGGATGACGATGTTATCGTTAATTGTGATATTGTCAGGAGTATCACAATGCTTTGTGCTCGGGGTTGAGAGACATTGTATATCGAGTCTTGGTGCATGGCTAGAATGGCATAGGATTAAAGTGTTATGAGTAATGAGACCTTGTAAGTGATATGAAGTGGATGATCGGGTCGTGGACCCAGTGTTTTGTGACCGGAATGGTTTGGTCGTGGACCCCGTGTTTTGTTAAACTGATTTGTATTATGAAAAATGAACTTTGGGGTTTGTGACCTAAATGGCTTTCGAGGAACTTTAGAATTTTTCAATTTCTAACGTTTTTAAAACTCCCGAGATTTGGAAATGTTTTCAAAGTGCTTACTTACTTCGTTTCTACTTTCAAGACTTGAACTATTTTTAACTAAATATACCTCGGGAGGTATCTCGTTGTATTCTCGGAATGTGTTGTGTATGGCTCGTATTTGCACTTTATACTTGCACTAGCGAAACAGTGGAGTTTTGCTAACCCCCGAGTAATCGGGGGGTGGATATCTGTATTGTGTCCAGGTACATGCAGGTTGTCGGGAGCAAGACACAGGATCGGCACGAGGGATGATGAAAGACGAATGATACTAATCACACGAAGGCGCTTTGACTTGATTAGTCTGAGTCTATTGTATTGTCTTTTCCATTGTCTTATTGTTAAATGCGTTGCAAGTATTTTACCCTTGCATGTGTATGAGTCTGGATGAGTTTATGTATTTTGATTTGTAAGTCGGTGACGGAAGACCAAATCGGTCTATTGATTCGTTATTTTGATTCATCGGTATGTAATGTAATGTGTTGTGTTGATGTCTAGCTCGGTGGATCCTCACGGAGAGGGTCTGCGGCGTGTAATACTCCCGGTTTGATCCGGGGGTGTTACATTTATGGTATCGAGCTTAGGTTGCGGAAACCTAGGTGTCGAGTCCATCGTGTATTGTTGGGTCTTGTCTTGTCGATTGAGTCCGATCGATGTCGTGTCGCGACGCGTCGTTTGGAATGTCGGCCGTGATTAGTATCGGGATGCGGCCATCATCTTCGTGCGATCTGTGGATGTAAGTCTCCTACTACAGTTGTACCACGAGCTATACGAGCTGTGTGATTTTGTGTTATGTAGTTAATATTTGAAGATGCATCGTGAGTAAGTGACATATATTTGTTGATTCCGTCTTGCGCTAAAATGTAGAATGATATTCTTGAATGTATCCTTGTAGAAATCATTTTTCTTACAAGAGTATAAACCTTGGAATTTTAAGTTTTGAATCCTTTCGGGAGTCACGTAAAATTTTTAAAATGCCCTCGAGGGAGGAAAAAGTTGATTTTCGTATGTTGACCACAAGGTGAAAGTTCTGAAAACTCGAATTATTGATAATTCTATTCCACAGTGTACTATAAGTTTTCAAAACTCGAGTTTTTAACTCAAATAAGGTCTTCAAAATATACTCAAGACGTGACTCTCGTTTGTAACTTTTCGGTTTCATGAATGTTGGTCAAAAGATGCGTATTGATGATGCTCTCGTTGTTGAGCAGTGGTGCCAGTTTTAAAATTCAAATAGTAACGTGAATGTTGAGTCCATCGGTATGTATGTGTTGAGATAGTCCTCTATATTGAGAAGTAAAATTTTCATTTTTGTAGGATGATTTTCTTTTGATGGTTGCTTGTGAGTTGTTATAATTATGTGAGTCGATGACATTTAGACTTGTATGTTGTTGCTTACTTGTAACCTTCGAGTCTAGCATTACCTCATATATGTTTACAATCGTGTTGGTGATTAGAGCAGTTAGCACAGGCTTAGTACGAGCCTAGCGCGCGCTAACGTGGCGTGTTTAGCGCACGTTAACCTTTGTTGTAACGCGCGCTAATCAACCTGGGCAGAGGCTATGGAACCGCATTATAGCCGTCAGGTCTAACTTTTGCTGCCAATCACTTGTAGTTGTATTCTCTACGTGGTGTCTAGTGATAACAACTGTTGTGCGTGAATGCGTGTTAAGACTTTTCGTATTGCTAGGTGATATTTGATTGTGGTTGATGAATTGATAAATTATGTCTGCTGTGTGTGTTCAAAAACACTTTCCTGGAAACTTCACAAAGTTTTGACGGTTCGATTAATCGGCGGCTCCGTGTATACTTTGAAAATTATTTGGAATTGTCAAGCCGGCCTTGGATTCTCAAATAAAACCTCGATGGTATTTGAAAGAGTTGTTTTAAAGTACATGTAGACATTTTGTAAAGTATTACCGTCGTTGATGTTTGTGAAGTGTTGGGAGAATTTTCGAAAATGATTTTTAACGTATTGTTGTATTTTCAAATAATTCGAGTAAATGATTTTCAAAAATCTTTCACACCATAAATATATTTTATTTCAAAAACCAATGCGATTTTTATTTTCAAAAATATATAGTGAAAGATGAAAAATCTCACTCGATGTAAAATTCAAACTCGGATTTGGAAATGTTAGAGTATGTAAGAATGATTTGATGATCTTGCATGGTTAACTTGTTAGTTGTTAACGGTGATGATGATACGTAGGGGCATGATGACTTCAAATGATTTCAAATGAGACGGTTTGAGTATGTTGTTTACAAGTTTTGACGAAACAACCCGAGGTACCAAAAGCACTTTTAAAGTTTATTTTAAATACCATACAAATCCAAGGATTTTCAAAAGATTTCCTTTAAAAGGATACCTCGTGGATTTTCTTTTCGAGTTGTTATTGATTACCTTATGTGTTATGTCGTGCTGGGTTGGTACTTTAGTATATTATTTTTGCGAAGTTGCGCCATCGTATCGAGTGAGAATCCGCTTAGTATGTCTAGGGACAGGGGATACGGTCGTGACCGCGGTATAGATTGTCGTGGAGATCAGATATGGGACCAATAGGATATGGTCGGGAAGGTCGCTATTCCAAAGACTTCGTTCTCGTTGTTTAGGTTTCGGGACGAAACCTCTTTTAAAGGTGATATGATGTAATACCCGCATTTTTCTCTCTTTCTCTTCTGCTTCGCCCAACCGTATCGACTGACCGTGTTCGTTGATGCTTCTGACCTGGTGTTGTTTCTCACCTTTGTCATTCGAGCGAGTTCTGATATTGTCTCAAATTGACCTATATATCGTTGTGACCTTTCCAAGTTCGGAAAATTAGTCTCGTTTTCGATCTTCCAACCCTTGGGCGGTGGAATTTTGTATTTGTTCGGATTGGCTCGCGTTTTGATCAATGTACCGTTAGGTTGGTCAATCGTATCGATTTTGATTCGTTGTGTTTTGTGATTGTCGGATAATTGACTTGGCTATATTATCCATTTGATGACGCTTGTCGCTTGTTGGTTCTATTATATCCCTAACGGCGACGTCGTGTTGGTCGCCGTGGAGCGTGTTTACACGCCGTATATTCCTTCGCGTTGTTTGTAACATTTCGCCGTTGGGCGTTAGTTGCGCATTCTTGTGTATCTCGTTGAGTTTTCTGGCGGAATATTTCTTCTCCCTACTTGTTTTAAGTTTCGGACGAAACTTCTTTTAAGGAGGGTAGAATGTAATATCCGCAATTTTCGATTTTCGGTAAATTTCTTTTTCGGTCGAGTCCGTTTTGACGACTCGCTCATGACCGCTTCGTCATTCGAGAATGATTAATTCTACACGTTTTGTCATCCGAGTTCGTTTGGTGTTGTTTTGTTGAGTTCTCGTGCTTTTAGCGACTTTTACGCACTTGAGTTCGATTCTTGCGAATCTCGAAAACGGCTGCTGTTTGAGTTTCCCGCAAGTCCGTTTAACTTTGTTAGACGTGTTGTGAACTTCGGTTTGGTTATTCGATCACGTATCGTGATTTCCGGCGTTTTGGGCCATTTTGTAATTTCTTGAAAGTTACGGGTATCCGTATCTGTAATTGTTGTCTCGACCCGTTTCTTGGTCGCGTATGACTAATTATGGTATTACGCTTTCATTTCGAGTCGTTTATGTTGTCCGCGAACTTTTCGCCGTGTTCGTTCCGTGCGTTTTGTAATCGGGTCGAGCCACAGCGGTTCGGATCGCCGGACGGTTCTTGGGGCCGCCGGACGGTTATGGGGCTGCCGGACGATTGCAGGCACCGGCCGGACGGTGCGCGAGAGCCGCGTAAGCGCACGCTTCTGGCCGGAAGGCTGCCGCGCTAACCGGAAGGTGTAGCGCCGCTGCCGGGTGGCTCAGCGTACGCTTCTCGGGCACAGCGATGGGGTTTCGAGGTTACGGACTCGGTCGGGATCGGCGGTAGCGCACGCTACGCCGAGCGTAGCGCTTAGTCGGCAGCGTAGCGCACGCCGGCCCGGCGCTAGCGTCGTTACTGGCAGCGGTTCGATTGATCTGCTGGGCAATTCGCGCAGCATCCGGCCGTAGCGCACGCTAGCGGAGTTGGGTCGGCGGAGTTTGGTCGGCGGGGTTGGTCGGTGATGCCGGTGGTGTGGGCCTGGCCGAGGGTGCTCGGCCGATCTGGCCGATAAGCGCACGCTAGTCCGGAAGGCTAGCGCACGCTAGTCCGGCGATATAAATATGGTGGCGATCACATTTCACTTCGTTTTTCATTTCCTTCCTTCTCCATCCGCGAGTGGCGATTCATGGGCGACGAAGCCATGTTGTTTAACAACAAAACCATGAAGTTATGGAGTCCATAACATCAATCGATCGTCCGTTATCAACCTTTGATTCAGCGAATCAAGGTAATCTTCCTTAGAACCCTAATTTCGTGAATTTGGGGATTTTTGCATTTTCGTCCGATTCGTTCCGTGTTGTTGATTAATTCATGATGGGTATGATTAATCTTGATAGTATTCTTGTGTTTAACATCATTTAATCCATTGTTCTTCGTCGAATCGAAGTATATTTCTTGATTTCCTTCGAATTGACTTTTTGGGGGATGTCCCCGAACTCGTTTTTCATCCGTTTTCGATGGATCGATTATGGTTAAATGATGTTGTTAAACATATTCTATGGATTGTATATCCATATTTCAACTTGGAATTCCGTTTTCGGGTTTTGACGGAACGAATCGTGTTCTTGGCCATTTTGGGGGAAATCCGTGAACTTTCGTCATTCGTTCTTTGAATTCAACGGCTTTGAGTCGTGTTATGGAATTCATTTCATTGTTATTATTTGTCCTTCGTAGATTATGAACGTGAGTTGGCGTTCGGTGGAGTCGGCGGGTACGTAGTCGGTTCGGGCCAACCTACTTCGGTCGATTCTCCGCGTTGTTCTTATTCGAGGCAAGTATCTTGCCCATACATTACGTGTTTTGTGGATATATTAGTTAGTAATTTTCGATGCGTGATTTATGAATGTCTATAATTAACTTTCAAAGGAATTGATATGCTTTTCAATACTTCCTTTAAAGATGACTCGTATGATTTCGTTGTTAAATATGCTTGTCTAAGTATGTGTGGGGTATTGTTTTGTGTGATTATGACGTTGAGGATTTATAGCTTAACCTTTCCTTGAGATATATATGGAACGTATGCATATTGATGATCCTGTCTCATTGTGTCGTTCGGCGTGGTTGGATAGGTATTTTCCCTCGTTGCTATGTTATTTGTACTAGCTGCATCGTTGAAATTCTAGCATGAATCGTATCATTACTTGGTTGTGAGTATATGTTGTATGAATCGCCATTCTAGCAAGGTACCTCGACTATATATACTGTGATTAACCTTCGAGGCTTGTGGTTTGCAAGCGTGATTTTGGAACGTGTGTGTGTGTTGTTCCTTCCACCGGAGTGTCCGACGGGATGTCCGGGGGTCGATACTAAAGTACGGCCACGGAAGTGGACTTGGGTGCGTGTGTGGATGAACTTCCACCGGAGTGTCCGACGGGATGTCCGGGGTCGATACTAAGGGGTACGGCCGCGAAGTGGTTTCCACCGGAGTGTCCGACGGGATGTCCGGGGTCGATACTAAGGGGTACGGCCGCGGGTTACCATTGTGGTTTTTCATCTTGAGGATGACGATGTTATCGTTAATTGTGATATTGTCAGGAGTATCACAATGCTTTGTGCTCGGGGTTGAGAGACATTGTATATCGAGTCTTGGTGCTTGGCTAGAATGGCATAGGATTAATGTGTTATGTGTAATGTGTCCTTGTAAGTGATTTGAAGTGGATGATCGGGTCGTGGACCCTGTGTTTTGTGACCGGAATGGTTGGGTCGTGGACCCCGTGTTTTGTTAAACGGATTTGTATTTTGAAAAATGAACTTTGGGGTGTGACCCTAAATGGCTTTCGAGGAACTTTAGAATTTTTCAATTTCTAACGTTTTTAAAACTCCCGAGATTTGGAAATGTTTTCAAAGTGCTTACTTACTTCGTTTCTACTTTCAAGACTTGAACTATTTTTAACTAAATATACCTCGGGAGGTATCTCGTTGTATTCTCGGAATGTGTTGTGTATGGCTCGTATTTTCACTTTATACTTGCACTAGCGAAACAGTGGAGTTTTGCTAACCCCCGAGTAATCGGGGGGTGGATATCTGTATTGTGTCCAGGTACATGCAGGTTGTCGGGAGCAAGACACAGGATCGGCACGAGGGATGATGAAAGACGAATGATACTAATCACACGAAGGCGGTTTGACTTGATTAGTCGAGTCTATTGTATTGTCTTTTCCATTTGTCTTATTGTTCGTCGTTGCAAGTATTTTACCCTTGCATGTGTATGAGTCTGGATGAGTTTATGTATTTTGATTTGTAAGTCAGTGACGGAAGACCAAATCGGTCTATTGATTCGTTATTTTGATTCATCAGTATGTAATGTAATGTGTTGTGTTGATGTCTAGCCTGGTGGATCCTCACGGAGAGGGTCTGCGGCGTGTAATACTCCCGGTTTGATCTGGGGGTGTTACAACAGAGTGAGCTGTGAGAAAAGGAAAATAGAGAGTGGTGAAGCAACTGGACCAATGGAAGATGAAACAGTTGACATGCAAGTTCTAGAGGACATCAACAATGAATATGAATCTGAGACATCTGAGACCATGATTACAGAGATGAACAAATCAAAGGTAAATCAATTAATCTCAATTTACATGTACAAGTAAACATTACTGTAAAAATATTTATATAATAACATATTATTTTGATACAGGGCAGTAAAGGACCCATGGGGGCATCAGATGGAAAATATGTGAGTATTTAATTCATCAGTAAAGAAGTAACCATTTTCTACATTGTATAATTCATATGTATGGCATTTAATTTTGAAATTTTTTCAGAACAAAAGTAAAGGCAAGCAACCGGTTAAGCCACTGTCAAAGCCAAGACAATCAAGACCCAAGCCTGTATATATTTCAACTCCTGCACCACCACCATCACCAACCCCAACGCCCACCTATCCTCTGGAACCACCAACTCTCAAAAGTGGACCTTCCGTGTTTCAGCAACTGCAAGCCACTGCAAGGGGCACCACCACCACCCATAATATTAGCATTCATGGGACCAATATTCACATAAGGCAGTCGGGAAGAGTTGGAAAAGGAAAAAATAAGGGCAAGAAGAAAGATTGAAGTTTAGACAAATTTCTTGAATTTTAGTTTGGATTTCAGTTTGTAGTTCGATGAACTTGCATTTGAATTCAGTTTTAGATTAAATGATGATATGTTGATCCTTGTTTAATGACAATGTAATCATATGTGAATGTATTTGTCATCAGTTTGTGTTTAAGTTATGTCTTCATTGCATTACTAATGGATAGGCCGGTTGAACTAAACTTGAATGGAAACTGAACAACAATTATATATAAAAACTGAACATCATATATAAACTAAATCCATTCAAAATGATACAATTCAGTTGGAGTCAATAGAATACCATTCAAAATGATAAGCTGAGTCGATAAGTCGAGACATAGCTACAACTTCAAAACCAAGATACAAAAAGAAATTACACTTAACCAATATTATCCTACACTATAATATACTAAACACTTAAATATCACATGTAATTTCCAACTATCCAACCAAAGCCTACTGCAATGACAGTCGCAAAGGCCCCGACAACACGTGCACGTAAAACATGATTCTCCCTCTTCAATTCTTCAACTGTTTTATCCAAGTATGTAATTTTTGCATTCATTTCCCCAAACTGCTCTCTAAGGTGCCACACCACAGTGTCCATTCTACTAGAACTGTCGTTCCAAGCCCCGTCAAACCATTCAAAGAAGCCACAACCTGGATTGATGCCCCTCTACAAATATCAATAAAATAATATCATAGTACATAAAAATAGTATAAAACTTTAAATTAAGGGATATTGAAACTGAAAATATACCTTGTAAACGGGGCATGCGTAAAACCTTCTCGACGGGTTTTCTTCGGTCCTTGAAGTGCGCACTCTGGCCTTCTTCCCGCAGAAGCATTCGACATTGTGGTAATTTGTGGCTGATGAGTTAGACGACATTTCGGGCACTGAATCGTACAAGAATTGAGAAGGAAATGAAATATAACGGACAAAAAACCCAAAGGCTAAATAAAGACTCGGCTTTTACGATGGGAGTGTAAGATTTCAGGAGAATAAAATCGAGGGTTAGGGTTTATGAAATTGGGGAAGACGATGAAATTTGAGGAGAATAAAAAACGGGAATCCCTTTTAATTCCCTTTTGCCCCTTTAAAAAACGTTAAACCTTTTTTTTTATTTTTGAATTCATTTTTTTTTGTTTAATTTCGCCAAAAACGCATCAGCGTTTCTTCCACGTGTACTGCCCACGCGAGCCGCACGTGATATATAATGGGGCAAATTGGCGAGTTCGGTCACGTGCGGTGCACATGGTACTTTCCGGTGCCGGAGGATAAAATTGAATCAAATTTACACAATAACAGGCATGATCGAAACATGGTTAGAATACCGGGCATATTCGAAACAGGGGTTGCAATAACGGGCATAAACAGTAATTTTCCCGGTGGGGGGGGTCTAATACAATCAACTCCAGATTTATTATCATTACTTATAGGGTTATTAATAGAAACCCTAAGAGGGTGTGGAATATTTATGTGCTCTTCTTCTAGGTTACTAATAGCTTGAGTAGCAGGGACCCACTGTAACCTGTTAATTACTGGAGTAGAGCCATCATGCTCAAGATCGATCATTGGCCTTTTACCAGTTGCTTTGTCCTTAAATGATTCCTGCTTGTCTGACTTCTCTAGAGGACATGCATGCTTTATCGGAGGGAAGTTAGGTTTGAGGGAGGGGTTTTAATATAGCATGCATCAACATCATGCCCAATATTATGACAATGAAAGCAATATTTAGGGAATTTCTCATATTCTACAACATTTTCGGTTTTAAAATCTTCACACTGAATACCTGCTTTCTCAGGTAGGCTATGTTCTAAATTGACTTCAACACATACACGGGCATAATTAAATCTAGTTTTGTTCAAGGTGTGAATATCCGGTTTTTGGAATTTCCCTACCAGACCGAAACAGTTTGTAAAGCATGGATATCAAACCACTGAACTGGCTCTTGATATCGAATAGAGTCGGGTCGAAAATATTTTGGCCGGTCTATATTGCTTATGCTTGCTTATTACAAGTCTTATTATTTCTCTTTTTCTTTATATCTCTCTATCTCTCTCTCTATCTTCTTTTCCTGAATTCTTCCAAAAGTCCTTTTATTGTACATTCCCTTCATATACATATAGCCCACTCTAGCCATTCAAGGGATGATAGCTGGAGGATTCTTGGGAACATGTTCCTTACACCTGTCAAAGTGTGAACATTTCTTGGATGCGTGTCGGCTTCTCAGGTTTGCTTTGGAAAGGGGTACGACAGCACGCCTTAATTGTCCTGTCTGCCTGTTCTTCTTGCTTTTGGCAATACTTGTCTGTTGGGGCCGACAACGGGGTCGGCCCTCAAGCTCCACACTGTTCTGATCGATCTTATTATAATTTCGATCCGGAGCATATTCATACTGGGTCTGCTCGGCCCTTCTGCATCGGATCCCGGTTCGGCTCTGACGTCTCTGTCCGGTCCGGTTCCGACGGGCCCGGGATAAAATCGGGTCAATGCCCGGTTCGGCACCAGGCTCTGCTCGGCTGGTCGGCCGCCTGGAGTGCTTAAGTGGATGCCAAGGTGAATCGACTACCAACAAGGGCCCCCGAGTCCAGGGCCGTGCCGGTTTGGCCGGGGCTGGGGTCGTTTCATATTGAGGCCGATCCGGATTGGGGGAGGATAAGATCTCCCGAAGGGGCGCCTCTTCGAGAGTCGCGTCGATTTGACTTCGGGGTTTTCAAGTGTCATGATGAGGGGGACGCGTGGCGGGATGTAATTTGTCATCGTGTTTCACGCGTTTTTGATTCTCGCGTCAGTTCAGTACGCATTGCCGCCCCACGCGCCTGGCATTTAATGCCCTTTTTTCTTATAAATATAAGATGCCTTCTTCTTCATTGTTCCCTTCGCCATTTCCATGTCTTGTTTGTAATATCCGGATTTATTACGGTGTATTTCATCTGTATTCAAACCCTGTATTATTCGGAATTGTAATCTTGATGATTGGAGTATGATATTTCTTGCATTAGCATCCTTGTACTTGAGTATTGCAACATACAAATTTTCTCATGCAAACTCGTGATAGCGCACGCTAAGAATGTAGCTTAACGCGCGCTATCGAGCTACTACTAGCGCATGCTAGTTATGTAGGAGTTGCGTGCGCTAAGCACTCAATTATTGAGCGGGACGGCTAGCACATGCGCTAGCCGGGACATGAGTCTGGATAAGATTCCCGCGGACGAACCTGGACAGTTTTGAAGTCAACTCTTATTAGCGCGCGCTAAGGAATGCTTAGTAGCATGCACTAATTAGCTAAAGTGCAGAATATTATAAATGAGACAACAACCCATTTTGGCATACATTTCATTCGTCCATTCTTCATTCTTGAGAGGCCAGAGAGCTATAATAATCCTTCTACACACTTAGAACACATCTTATTGATCCTTGTATATTGGTTATCACTTGTGAGTGATCATTGAAGTGGAATAGCACCTTGGAGTGGCATACAACCAACCGAAGTCGGATTCTACCTTACGGTTCAGTGATTTTCGTCATATTAAGGTATGTACCACCTATCTCCATACTTAGAGTTGGATTCTAAAGAATTATATGAACATGTTAACAAGATATTGATTTTTCATTAGTGAATTATTCAACATGCATCATGTTTGGAATATAGAGATGGTTATGCCTCAAGTACCTTGATTATGAACATCATGATTCGAATCTTATTACAATGAACAAGTAGAGGAAGCTTCTATCATTGGTAATCCGAATCTAGTAGATGACTTCATAACAATCATGGACTTGACTTTAACATCATTATTGTTAGATGAATCTAAGGGATTGATCATGGAAGGATTTATCTAGTATAGATGGAATGTTAAACAATTACAGTATGATAATTTTGATTGATATTAAGGTGTCGATATCAACCGTTAAGCCTTTCGAATTGTCGTATGAAGATTGTAGTTGAAATGGAAGATGATTTCATAATAGTATACATATCCTTGAACCCGAAGTTGTTGTTATCCGTTAGATCATTCATAGCCGTATGAACATGATATTCATGGAAGTAACATGAACTAACACTGAGGATTTCATTTGGTATAATCATGTTGAGGTCAGTCTACTGCCCAGCAGTAAACTGCCATGCAAAGTTAGCGCACGCTAAGCTATGTAGGTTAACGTGCGCTATCGAGCACGAGTTAGCGTACGCTACGTTTGGTACGTAACGTACGCTAGGCCATCAGACGAGTCAGTCGACTGATCAGTGAAGTACTGACCATGCATAGTTAGCGTACGCTAGGCTTTGTTGTTTGCGTACGCTATCGAGTAGAATTAACGCACGCTACACAGAGTACTTAGCGTGCGCTAAGCAGTTCAGGCAGATTACATTTTATGAACTTTTGGCCGTAAATCGAATTGTTAAACATTCGTACGATGTGAGATAAATCCTATATCATTTCTTTTGTTAAGGTTTGATCTTGTTACGTGATTGATTGAGGAGGACGACCTTCGAGTGTTTGTTTTCGTGCAAGTATTGTTCTTGTCTTCAAATCGAGGCAAGTACCTTATTTGTTTTATGTATTGATGTTATACATATTGTCGTGCATGTATGTCGTTGTTGTATGTCCACCTCGTGTTGGTCCGACGGGATCATCGGGGGATCTATGCTAGCGTCATACTGGATCATCGGACGGGTTTTTCCACCACGGGTTGGTCTGACGGGATCATCGTGGGTTCTAGGCAGTGAATGCTGGATCGACGGAATTACCATGTGTATGTTATGATATCATGTTGTGATTATCAGTTGTGTATGTTATGTTTGAGTTTCTCGCAGGAGAAGACTCGTTTGACATTTTATCATTTACGTTATTATTATTCTGCGTGTGACGTTGAATAATATGTTGTGGTACTTGTACTAGCATCGTTGTGCTAACCCCTTCGGGGGTGAACATTTTGTTTATGTTCAGGATCCAGGAGAGCGGGAAAACAACCACTAGAGCCGCATGACGACGAGGGTGCAGAGTGATGTTCCGGCCGGGTTTATTTGTCTGTTGTTTATTGGTTATTTCAATAAGTACTTGAGTACGAAGTCATTTATGATGAATTTGAATTTGGTGATGTATTATTAAGTCCCTGTTGAACAAATTGTACTTTCAGTATTTGGTCAGAACTGTTGTATCTTAATTCCGATATTTCCATTCGTTAGTATTTCTTAATGTCTGTTCAATTCTTCAGCCTTGTAAATCCTTATGTAAAGGATTTACGGCGCTGTAATATTCCTGAATATATCGGGGGTGTTACATTGTTGCAGAGAAGAGAGAGAATTTTCCGGCTTCTTTTTCCCGTTTTTAGAAAGAATTTCTTGGTAAGCTTCTTCTCTTTTTCCTATTTTATGATGTCAGAGCGGAGGGATGTGACGGCCGAGGAGTTGACTGTGTCTCCGGACCGTACGGGGGTGGCGGATCTGTCACTGGGCAACGTCCCTGTTGACTGGAGCGACAAGGAGGAAGGTGGCGAGGTGGCGAGATCGTCGGATTCGGAAGATGCGGAGGTGGTAGTGACGTTGACGGCGGTTGGAGAGACTCTGGCCTGGGTTCGGCCTCGGTCTTCTCCTTTTGTTGAGGCGGAGTGGGATTCGGCCTCGATTCGCAGCACGGTCACCGAAGAGCAGTTGGAGGCTTGGTGGGGGCGGTTCAAGATACCCGCTGTGGTGCGTATGTTTGTATCGAATCCCGAGGAGAGGCCCCACACTCCGCCCGTCGGTTGTACGGCGGTGTATTACCGCTCCCTGCTGGCGGGGCTGAGGTTTCCGCTTCCGTTGGTTTTGTCCCGGTGGTTAAGGCAGTGGGGCCTTTGTATTGCCCAAGTTCATCCGAATTCCTGGGCTCGGATGGTGGGTCTTTTCATTCTTTTCAGTCAGCACGGCTGGCCCGAGCCCAGTTTTGAGGAGTTCAACAGTCTCTTTCTATGGAGGTCGGTTGGTAGATCCGGCTCGGGCTGGTTTTACCTGACGGCCCGGCATGCCATGCATAAGAAATTAGTGGGTGTGCCTGAGACCATCCATAGCTGGAAGGAACAGTGGTTCTTCATAGGGGGACCGTGGAGGAGCTCATAGATGAGTGGGAGCCTGGTGTGATAGATGCCGAGTTTCGGGTCCCAGAGCACTTTACGGCCAAAATGAGTAAGTGTCTTATTTCGTATTCCTGTTCCTTTTTTGTCTAACACTCATCATTTATTGCATGTGCAGAATGCATCCCGGCGCAAGAGACTTCTTCCGAGTTCGATGACCGGGTTGAACAGCTTTTGGATCTTCCTCTTGAGCAAAGGAAGTCGTATCTTTTGGTTACCGAGGAAAATCTTTGGGCGGCCGGACTTAGATCGACCGATCCGAGTATAATGTCTTCATCAGGTAGCTTTTTCTTTTTTTCTTTTTTTTTCTTTTTTTTTCTTTTTTTTTCTTGACATGTCTTCTTTTTCCAGCTCCTAAGGCCAAGACTTCGTCCGGGCGGAAAGAGACGCCCGCGCAGCATGTGGCGAGGCTGGCAGCTGAGGCCGCTGAGCGCAGGGAGCGCGCAGGTAAGCGGAAGAGGGTAGAGACCGAGCCCGAAGAGAGTCTGACTAAGGCAGGGGGCTCGTCTGTTCCTGATATTGTTCTGTCCACACCTAGCCCTGTCCGGACGGGCCGTGCGACCGGTAAGGAGCCCGTAATCGACTTGGAGGGCCACTATCTCCCGGTTAATAAGGACCGGGAGGAATCTTGTGCTCGAATGAAGGGGCGACGGCCGCGTTGGTTTCTAGATTATGTCCGGGCAGCCACTCCGACCGCTGAGATGCTCGACCGGGTCCCTCCAGCGGTGGTTGAGTCCAGCCACGTCCCCATCAGGGGCTGGACGCCCAAGATGGAGATGGTGACCAACAATATGGGTTCGGGCGAGCAGATCTAGTTCGGGAATGCTTTAATGGGTCGTGCATTGTGCACGTACATAAAGGCCACTAGGGAGCTGATGGCCTTAGTTGAAAAGCACAAGAAGGCGGAGGCCGATTTGAAGGCCTTATTGGAGGAGCACTAACTCTGTCCCTCGCTTATCCAGTCTCTGGAGAAGGAGATGACCTCCTTGAAGGGTGAGATGGAGATTCTAGAAAGCCGGGCCCTCGAGGCCGATATTTGGAAAGGAAAGGCCAATGAGAAGGCCACGGCAGCCGAGCAGGCGCATCAACGGTGTCTGGACCTAAGGGCCGAGCACGAGGCCTATTTGCAAAACACTAAGGCCCATCTTGAGCATCTGACTGAGTGGGTCAATACATGTGAGGCTTCGGGCTACGCCAAGGGCCTTGCCAAGGGGGCGGCTGCTTTTCTGAAGACGCCCGAGTTCGAGGAGCTGATCAACCTTAACTATGTCTCAACCTGCTATGAGATATTGGGTCTCATGAAGGAAGGGAAGACCGTTGAGGAGGTCCAGGCCTACATAGAGTCTCAAGCGGCCGACCTGAAAGTTCAGTCTCTCGGAGCTGACGAGCCGCAGGCTGCAAAGTTTACTGAAGACCCGGGTTTGATCCCGCCCGGTGAAGGAGAAGGACAGTCCTCCCCGACGGCTGGTCAGGAGGACGGGGCCGAGTAGATTTTTACTTTGATTCCTGTATAGCCTGCGTGCCAGTTTTCCTTTGTTTCCTTTTTATTTCAGTGTAGAATCGCCTCTTTAAATGAATGAAATCTTTTTTATATCTGTTGCTTTTATCTGCATGTTTGGGCCCAGTCGGTTTGGCCGTCACCTTTCTTTTCTGTTCACCATTTGTTTATTTGGCCGGATGAGCTAGTTTTATGAGATTCCTAGGCGAACTCGGTCTTATAGCGCCGGATGGGCCGGTCTTATGAGCTGCCGAGGCGAACTCGGACTTATAGTGCCGGATGGGCCGATCTTATGAGGTGCCGAGGCGAACTCAGTCTTATAGTGCCGGATGGGCCGGTCTTATGAAGTGCCGAGGCGAACTCGGTCTTATAGTGCCGGATGGGCCGGTCTTATGAGGTGCCGAGGCGAACTCGGTCTTATAGTGCCGGATGGGCCGGTCTTATGAGGTGCCGAGGCGAACTCGGACTTATAGTGCCGGATGGGCCGGTCTTATAAGGTGCCGAGGCGAACTTGGACTTATAGTGCCGGATGGGCCGGTCTTATGAGGTGCCGAGGCGAACTCGGTCTTATAGTGCCGGATGGGCCGGTCTTATGAGGTGCCGAGGCGAACTCGGTCTTATAGTGCCGGATGGGCCGGTCTTATGAGGTGCCGAGGCGAGCTCGGTCTTATAGTGCCGGATGGGCCGGTCTTATGAGGTGTCGAGGCGAACTCGGTCTTATAGTGCCGGATGGGCCGGTCTTATGAGGTGCCGAGGCGAGCTCGGTCTTATAGTGCCGGATGGGCCGGTCTTATGAGGTGCCGAGGCAAACTCGGACTTATAGTGGCGGAAGGGCCGGTCTTATGAGGTGCCGAGGCGAACTCGGTCTTATTGTGCCGGATGGGCTGGTCTTATGAGGTGCCGAGGCGAACTCGGACTTATAGTGCCGGATGGGCCGGTCTTATGAGGTGCCGAGGCGAACTCGGACTTATAGTGCCGGATGGTCCAGTCTTATGAGGTGCTGAGGCGAACTCGGTCTTATAGTGTCGGATGGGCCGGTCTTATAAGGTGTCGAGGCGAACTCAGTCTTATAGTGCCGGATGGACCGGTCTTATGAGGTGCCGAGGCAAACTCGGTCTTATAGTGCTGGATGGGCTGGTCTTATGAGGTGCCGAGGTGAACTCGGTCTTATAGTGCCGGATGGACCGGTCTTATGAGGTGCCGAGGCGAACTCGGTCTTATAGTGCCGGATGGGCCGGTCTTATGAGGTGCCGAGGCGAACTCGGTCTTATAGTACCGGATGGGCCGGTCTTATGAGGTACCGAGGCGAACTCGGTCTTATAGTGCCGGATGGGCCGGTCTTATGAGGTGCCGATGCGAGCTCGGTCTTATAGTGCCGCTGGATTTAGAAATAAAATAAAGTCTAATTTTATTGATAATACCTTTTTAACTACATGGCATTCCGTGGATGAGTCAATCATTGGCCATTCGGATATTCTAACTGGCAGACTCCATCCTGAAGGACGTCGTTACTCCCATACGGTCCTTGCCACTTGGATTTAGGAGGTCTTGGATCTGGCCCCCATACTCGTTTAAGAATGAGGTCTCCGACCTGGAAGCTTCGATGATGCACCTTGGGAGTTTTCTTTATAGATAGTGTACCGCATTTCTGCTTGGGTCTGTTTTCGGCGACGAGGTCCAGACTTTTAGGGTCACATTGGTCTTGTTCTTCGAAACGGGTTATCCGGTAGGCGGGTGTTCCAATTTCGGCTGGGGTCATCGCCTTTGTACCGAAGGCTAAGAAGATATTTCTCAGGTGGCGGATCGATGCGCTGCTAAGTCTTCAGGGAGTTCTTCAGGCTGTGACCCTTCGAGCTTTTCGAGGCGGGTCTTGAGGTGCTGTTTTAGAATTATATTAACCACCTCGACTTGTCCGTTGGATTGTGAATCGTGCGATACGGATAAGTTGTTCCGTATATGAAGGCCGTCGCAGAAGGCCTAAGATTTTTTCTCGTCATTGTGTGGTTTTATCAGATATGACGGATTGAGGGGTCCTGAACGACTCTCAAAATGAGATCGATTATTTTACATTCGATTGTCGGCGTGATGGTTTGGCCTTGGTCTGCTTTGCAAAATAATCCACTGTGACGACGGTGTAGTGTATCTCAACTCGTCCTTTAGATGGGGGGGCGACCCGAACGATCATCCACTTCGCCCCAGCTTAATGGCATCTTTTTAAGATTCGGCCAGTAACATCCTAGTCGTTTCAATTTGTAGGCCGATACGGGGCCGCCGAAGTGGATGCCACGTGTCCGCTGGGGTATCTTTCTGAGGGCGTACTTGGATAGGTCTTTTAGTGATGGAGCCGGGTACCTCTACATAAGGTTCCTTCGATGGGGAACCGGGGGGACTAAGATTGAAGTAATTGTCTTCCTGGATACAATGCTGTGCTGAGGGCATGGAACTGGAAGCTGTATCCGTTCTTGTGGCTTGAATTGTTCGCCTGCCAAGGAATCGGCTCGGTTGTTCTTGGTTCGAGGAAGGTGTTAGATAGTTCCTCGAAAATCTCCCTACCGGGTCCGAGCCAGGTTGAGATAATTGACCAAACTAGGCTCTCTAGCCTCGTATTCGCCCCTAATTTGGTTTACCAACTTGAGGATCGCTCAAAGATAGTGAGGTGAGCAATACCAGGGGAGGTCGCCACTCTCAGACCGGACAGGAGGGTTTCGCCTTCCCCTTCATAGTTGGTAGCTAGGAAACCTAGTCGAACGGCCGAGCAGAACAAACGCCGGTCGGGGCTGGCGAGGACTATTCCTGCGTCTGCCTGTCCGGGAGTTGGAGATCCATTCATGTGTAGCTTCAGGGGGCTAGTACGAGTGTATAGACCAGCATTTCTATCGGGGTGTATCTGAGCTTGGCTTAAGATAGACCGGATATCAAACCGCATTTTTCGATGAAGCGAAAGTGGTGCGGATTGCTATTGGGTTCTCCTCGGGCCGGTGGTTGCGGGATTGGTGCTTCTGCCAAGACCTCCTTGATAAATTTGTCGGCCGGACTCCTTCTATTGGCGAAAGGTGGAGAATTTTTTACCTTTCGCACCTCCTTATGAAGATTATGCCTTTGCTTATCTCAGTTTTACTAACATGTTCCACTTTACGCCATTTTTTCATTACTTCGAATTCCAGATTTCACCGTTGGCATTCTAATGGCCGCTGTTCGGGCACTTATGCGAAAAACTCATTAGGTTCCGATGACTCCATCTGATTTCGGCCCCATCTTTGCCTAATAGCGGGTTTTCTTGCCTGCACCCTAACGGACTATTTTTTCTGGATTGCCAGGATCTTTATGGGGATCTGGTGGGAATTCCGAAAGCGTTTACAGATATTGTGGTAGTTGCGGTGTATGTTGATTGCAACTTTAATTTGAAGGGTATAAGGGGATTCTTTGGGAAATCTTCTAGAGCTTTGAGCTACGCTCGATATCTCCTGAGTTATGACCTTTAAAAGGTCAGTCGAGTCAACCAGGAACCCATGATTACAATGGTTCCTGTGCTTTCAACTCATAATTACAATGATTCCTATGCTTTCATGTCACCACTTACTGGTGAGGGCGGTCATTCCCGGATGAACGCAAGGTATGCCAAAGCGCTCCGCCACCTTGAACAGGTTTCCCTTCTTCGTGGCGGGCTTATATTGTTTAGGGCTTGAAATAGTTACGGCTTGAACGGTTTGTTTAAGATTCCGGAGGTGCCCCCTGCTTCTAGCGCCAATCTGTTGATGTCTGATTTGGTCAACGTCACGTGTGCTGATCTGGACGAATGGATCGAATCCACGTAGAAAATAATAAACAAGACGAAAAGTATTGGATCACTAAATTTTATTAATGATCTTGATGTCGAATAGAGTCGGGCCGAAAATATTTTGGCCGGTCTATATTGCTTATGCTTGCTTATTACAAGTCTTATTATTTCTCTTTTTCTTTCTATCTCTCTATCTCTCTCTCTATCTTCCTTTCCTGAATTCTTCCAAAAGTCCCTTTATTGTACATTCCCTTCATATATATATAGCCCACTCCAGCCATTAAAGGGATGACAGCTGGAGGATTCTTGGGAACATGTTCCTTACACCTATCAAAGTGTGAACATTTCTTGGACGCGTGTCGGCTTCTCAGGTTTGCTTTGGAAAGGGGTACGACAGCACGCCTTAATTGTCCTGTCTGCCTGTTCTTCTTGCTTTTGGCAATACTTATCTGTTGGGGCCGACAATGGGGTCGGCCCTCAAGCTTCACACTGTTCTGATCGGTCTTATTATAATTTCGATCCGGAGCGTATTCATACTGGGTCTGCTCGGTCCTTCTGCATCGGATCCCAAGTCGGATCTGACGTCTCTGTCCGGTCCAATTCCGACGAGCCCGGGATAAAATCGGGTCAATGCCCGGTTCGGCTCCAGGCTCTGCTCGTCTGGTCGGCCGCCTGGAGTGCTTAAGTGGATGCCAAGGTCGATCGACTACCAACACCGGCAAAGCGAGAATTTTAATCCAAACGGGAACAATAGCCGGTACATGCTTAAAATCAAAAAACGGGGACCATTTAAATAGTCTCATAGGGTAACCTAGCACAGATAATTCACGTTTCAACCATAACCTGGAAACATAGTCGGCTTTCCCCAAAGTAATAAGAACATGCTTAGAATTAAGGTATTGAACTTTAAATTTACCAAATCCAAGATCATACAAATTTTTGGAAATAAAACCATTAGAAGGTTTACCCAAAGAAAATTTACAGATGAGTGAGGGCATGTTGGTATGCCTTCGATACCTGGTCGCATTCTTCGGATGTGAAAACAGCCATCGGGAATTCATCAGACCAGTCTTATGAACCTAGCCAGCCCTGATCAGACAAACCAGAAGAAGTAACATCCTGATATGATTTAATAAAGGGAGGACATGGGGGCACCCGTTTTCGAGGACTGGTCCGGGTCAATGGAACCGTCTTTCATAAGGAGAGGAACACACTAAAGATCCGACAGAGTTGAGTAGCTTGATGCAGGGGCCGGCCCAGGAGAACTAATATCTACCTGCAACATCTTGTTAGGGGAAGGAGGTGGAACACAAAGGACTCCGCCTTAGAGGGATCAATCTCCCCATCTTTAAGATGAGAAACCCATTGATTATCTGCCAAAAAGGCCACCGCTTTCCAGAAATCATGGTTGGGTGGATCCGGTGGATTAGGGTTTGGCGGTGGTATGTTCGCCGCCTCTACAGAACTGACCAGGGTGTGGATGACTGGCCGAGGAGTAGGACCAGTTTTGTTCACCGGGTGGTATTTCACAATACTTCCGGCCACGACCACCTCATGGTCCCAAAAAACCTTTGGGAATAAATCCGGCGCGGATGTTGTTTGGAGGTTCGAGACTCCATCCATCACTTCGTCTTTCCTACCATCTTTGGATCCTCGAACGGTTGACGCTGTTGGTTTTGAGAGAAACCTAGAACCACCAAGATAAGAGAAGTTTTCAGCTTCCTGGGTAATTAGAGGGTTCCAATTTGAAACATTGGTTGAGTTTAATGTCGATTTAGCATGTCCAGATGGGTGGGCATCGATTTGTCTTGGGTCAGATATGAGAGAAGATCTGGCCGGCTCCTGAGATGTGTTGTGGGATCATTTGGGTTTGAGCCTCTGGACGTGCGTTAGGACACCAGTTGGTGACACCTAGTATTTTCCGGTTGAGATAGGGCTACACTAGGGGTCGGCGCTAAGTCCTCTTCTCTTCGCTCTAATCCTTGACGTCATTTCACGAGGGATTCAAAATGGCATCCCATGGTGCATGCTTTTTGCTGACGACATTGTGTTAGTGGCGCAGTCGAGGAGGGATGTGAACTCGAAGTTGGAGCTTTGGAGGGCTAAGTTAGAATCCCAGGGCTTGCGTGTGAGCCGGTCTAAGACCGAGTATCTCTGGTGTAACTTTAGTGGTGAGGCCAACGAGGAAGATGTTGAGGTAAAGATTGCGGATCAGATCTACCCCGTATGGATAAGTTCAAGTATTTAGGTTCGATAATTCAGAAGGAAGGTGAGTGTGAAGATGATGTCACGCATCGCATCAAGGCGGGGTGGCTAAGGTGGAGAGCAGCGAC
This sequence comes from Orobanche coerulescens, assembly GCA_033398695.1. NCBI lineage: Eukaryota > Viridiplantae > Streptophyta > Magnoliopsida > Lamiales > Orobanchaceae > Orobanche > Orobanche coerulescens. The sequence continues at coordinate 77,608,832 of CM065815.1, read as the reverse complement.
AGGGGTCCTGTGCGACAAGAAAGTCCCTCTAAAGTTGAAGGGTAAATTCTATAGAGCGGCAATCCGACCTGCAATGTTGTATGGCTCCGAATGTTGGGCGATGAAGAAGTCGCTTGAGGGCAAGTTGGAAGTGGCTGAAATGAGAATGTTATGTTGGTCGTGTGGTCGCACAATGTTATATAGAATTGCGAACGGAGTTTTCAGGTACGCGCTGAAAGTGGCGTGTATTTCAGCGAAAGTTAGGGAAGGGAGATTGTGATGGTTTGGCCACGTCCGCAGGAGGCAGGCATCTGCTCCGGTGAGGAGGGTCGGGAGTTTAATGGTTGTCGGGGATAGGAGGAGAGGCAGACCGAGGAGGACGTGGGAGGAGCAACTGAGATTAGATTTGAAGGCCTTAAACCTTTCCGAGACCATGACTATTGATAAGTGCGCTTGGAGGCGCCAGATCAGAGTTGTGGATTCTTTTGTAGGGAGCGGTGCTATAGTTGAGAGCCTCAGGGTTGGGTTGTCTCGGTTAGCTTTGACCTAGAGCATTGCATTTTTATTTTTATTGTATATTTTATCATATTGTCTTTGTGTGTGGTGTATTTTTGACAGGGAGTTGTGCGCAGAGCCAACCTCTCTTTTGTTAGAGCAGCGTTCATCGGGAGTGAAGTAGCCAAATTCCGCTTAGGTAAGTCCCATGTGGATCAATCCATGGGCTCAGGTATGGTCTCGAGCTTTTTCGAATCATATGTTTTCCTTTTTATTTATCACACAAAATTCTGTTGTGCATTAAGCTGGGGGTCTTCACGGAAACAGCCTCCCTACCGTAATAAGTAGGGGCATGGTCTGCGTACCCTCCCCAGACCCTGCTCTGAGCGGGATATACTGGGTATGTTTGGTTTGTTTGGTTTGATTTGCTCTGGAAATTCGCCGTTAGATTAGTAGGTAGGTTTAGGTTTGAATGTTTGTCTGCCATTCAAAGGCGGTATTCAAAAAAAAAAGACGAAGGTTCGCTGCCCTAGGCTGCGGAAAAACCAAAGAAAATAGACTTTATCAGATGAATGAAGTCTGATGACGAATAAAAAGTTTAGAAAGAGGAAAAGGCACTGTGGAGAATTCTAGAGAGTGGGGAGAGAAAAAAAACATAGAGAGAGATTTTTTTTTCTGAATTGTGAATTAGTTCATATTTTGAATTAGTTCATATTCTTTTTAAAAAAAATCGACGTTATTATCAAAACAGACAAAAAAAGGCTGGAGTGGGGTGCTATTTCCTACGTAGCACGAGAAAATTTCAAAAAACATCAAATGAGGACCGAAGATCTCGAGGAGAATAAAAAGCCTTGAAAGAAGGCTGAAATAGAGCCGCATCTAAACTAACTATGGGTTCTTTTAGATCTAATATATTGATAACTCGTTTTATCTAAGCGAATCAGACCCAACAAAGTTCCTCTAATGTTGTTGATAGATAAAATCTTTAATTCCTGATTGATGCAATCTGGTTGGCAAGGTGGTCGGCAATCTTATTTACTTCCCGAAAAATATGGGAAAACCGAACCTCGATGTGGCACATGAACTCCCGAATTTAATGGTAATATTGGCAAAATTCTAGTTGCCGGTGGAGATGGAGTTCATAATCTCATAGCAACTTGGGAATCCGATTCCATCCAAACTTTGTTAATGTTCCTCTCATGGCAAAAGCTAAGACCCCTCCAAATTGCATAGAGCTCCGCATAAGTGCTGGTGTAAACACCCAGAAATTCTGAGAACATGAGACTAGGCTGGCCTAAATGATCCCTAAGAATGCCTCCAGCACCGGCACTCTCCGGATTTCCTCTCGAAGCTCCATCTGAATTGAGTTTGAACCACCCAAATTCCGGGGGTGTCATCAGATAATAGTACATTTTTTGGGATTTTGGTCGGCACGCTAATGGATACAAAGTCCGTGATGCCTCAGCCCTATACCAGAATCGAAAATTAGGTTTGCTGGACCGATTAATGATGTTTATTTACTTCCACACTAGAGAGCTAACTCTAGTACTCGTGAAAGAAATATTCTTGACTGTCTTGTCATTTTTGGAACACCACAGATACCACAAAATTAGGATCGGAACAATCTGACAAATATGTAAACCACAAGGAAAGCGCGGAAGAGATGCTGCCCGAATTAGGATATGGAATGGCCGCCAAAGTGCAAAAATTACTCCAAACCTGGGAGGCAATCGGCCCACTAATAAAAAGATGATTTAAGCTCTCGATGCCACTACAACAGAAGCAAGAGAAATCCGCAATAATTCCCCTAACCGCAAGAGAGTCAGGGGTAGAAATCCAATTATTACAGAACCGAACCATGGTCAAAGAAATGGTGGGAGTGATAAAAGGATTCCAGCACCGTTAATACTATGAGGATTTTTCTTATTTTTGATATGCTCCCAAGATGATTTGAAGGAGAGTTTCCCATGGAGGGTGAGTTTTCATAAAGCCTGATTATTGGCATGATTAGTAGGGGTGGCACAAATAAGGCCACAAATACTTGAAGGGAGACAACCTTGAAGTTTATTTCCATTCCACATCCACTCAGCCCAGAAGTCGAGAATAGTAGCATTACACCTAGTGGGGAGTTAATTGGATAGTGGGTCCATATCACACCAGACATCTGTAATACCCGTAATTTCGATTTCCGGTAATTTCTTTTTTTTCGGAGGAAGTCCGTTTTGACGACGCGCTCATGACCGTTTCATTATTCTGAGAATGATTAATTCTGCACTTTTTGTCATCCGAGTTCGTTTTGGTGTCGTTTTGTTGAGTTCCGTGCTTTTTGGTGACTTTTCCGCACTTGAGTTCGATTCTTGCGAATCTCGTTCGAAACTGCCGTTTCTAGTTTCCCGTAAGTCCGTTTAACTTTGTTAGACGTGTTGTGAACTTCGGTTTGGTTATTCGATCACGTATCGTGATTTTCGGGCATTTTGGGCCATTTTGTAATTTACCCAAAGTTATGGGTATCCGTATCTGTAATTGTTGTCTCGACCCATTTCTTGGTCGCGTATAATTAATTATTGCATTATGTTTTCATTTCGGGTCGTTGATGTCGTCCGCGAACTTTTCATCGTGTTCATTCCGTGCGTTTTCGGAAATCGAGTCGTCGAGCCCTGGTGTTCGAGCACTGGCCGGACCGTTGCGGGACTGGCCGGACGATTGCGGGCACCGGCCGGATGGGTGCAGCAGGAACCGGCGTAGCGCACGCTACGGCTGGAAGGATGCGCGCACTAACCGGCAGGTGTAGCGCACGCTATCGGCTGGCCTAACGCACGCTATCGGGTCTGGACAGTAGAGTCCTGGGGTTCTGGAATCGGTTAGGATCGGCAGGTAGCGCACGCTACTGTCGGGCATTGCGCACGCTACGACCGGCAGGTAGCGCGCGCTACGGCCGGAAGGCTGCGCACACTACCTGGCCGAGTCAGTAGGGCAGTGTGGGCACTGGACTGCGGCCTGGGCCGATAGCGCACGCTAGCTCGGCAGCCTAGCGCGCTGTCACGGGGTTATACTTGCGCCTCGCTAAGTCCTCGCCGTGCGGGACTCTTAGGTTGTCTCAAGCCTAAGTAGTAATCCTACTAATAAACAAGACTGCTAGGAAGGAAAGTAAGGAAAATGCTTGGGGAAGGTTTTCTCTTATTGCACTGTAGCAAATCAGGTTTCTCAAGGTGAGTTTCAAATGAGCCCCAAGGGGGGGTATTTATACTATTCCTCCTAGGCTAACAAATTACCAACAAAACATTAATATTCCAAGTATTTACAAGAATGCCATCATCTGGAATGATCTATACAATTCTAGGTAATTCTAAGAAGTCTTCTTGGAGTCTCCAGCCCCCTCTGGAACGTCCGGCCCGACCGGCGAAGTGTCGACAGCCCTACCAAGGCCCGATTCAGCCCGTAGCAATCCGACCCGATTTCTGACCTTCTGGAACCCTCATTGACCTTCTGGAATTGATTGGTCTCCATCTTGAAGCTTCTAGGGTCTTCTTTACGAAGAGTGGGTTCCTCGGCTTTTCAATGTCTACTGCTGTCACAAGGCTTTTTCCGTCTAAGCCTATTATAGGGGGGTAGTCCTCTGTGAGCTTGGCCTGGTCCATACACGCGCGCGAGCCTGCTGCGCGCCCGTCCGGGAGTCTTCGGAGGGATGCTATGCGATACCTGCTGCCTTAAGGTGGGGCATGACATTCTCCCCCACCAAAGTCGTGACCGTCCTCGGCACGATGCTGTCCCGATATTCTTCAATCTTCTGCCGGAATTGCCATAGGTGATCCTCATGTTCCCAGCTATTTTCAGCGTCTGGGAGTCCCTTCCAATGCACAAAATACTCGATGTATGGGGCCACGCCCCTTCGTCGAACGTCCCGATGTGAAATGATCTCGGCTACTTCCTTGTCGAATGAAGTAATCACGGCAGTAGGTGCTCGATGTGACTGATATCGGCCCGGATCCTCCATGTCCTGATGGTAAGGCTTCAGTTGGCTAACATGAAAGACCGGGTGTATCTTTATCTTCGGCGGTAGTTCCACTCGATAGGAAACTGTCCCAACACGCCGCTCGATCTTGTAGGGTCCCTCGTATCTTCGGACAAGTCCCTTATGCACAGCCCGAAATGCTTTAAATTGCTGCGGGAGAAGTTTCACCATAACTAAGTCGCCTTCATTGAACTCGACTGCTCGTCGCTTGAGATCGGCCCATTTCTTCATCTTCTTGGTTGCCTTGTCCAGTGATGCTCGAGCCAAGTCCGATTCCTCCTGTAATGACTTAGCAAAGGTATATGCTGCGGGACTCTGTCCCGGGTATCCGGTGGCAATGTTATTCATTGTCGCCGGTTGTCTCCCTGTAGCGAGCTCGAATGGGCTGCGTCCCATTGATTCACTCTTCTGCAAATTGTATGAGAATTGGGCCGTGTCTAAGAGTTTGGCCCAGTCACGCTGATTGGCACTCACATAGTGCCGCAAGTAGCACTCAAGCAGTGCGTTAACTCGTTCTGTCTGCCCGTCCGTCTGTGGGTGGAAACTTGTTGAGAATGCTAAATTCGAGCCCAATAGCTTGAAAAGTCCAGACCAAAACTTTCCTGTGAAACGTGGGTCTCGGTCACTCACGATTGTCCTTGGAATGCCCCAATGCTTTACCACATGCTTTAAGAACAACTTGGCCGTCTTTAGAGCCGTTACGTCCGCCGGTGCTGGAATAAAGGTTGCGTATTTTGAGAACCTGTCCACCACAACTATGATCAACCCGTACCCATCCGATTTAGGCAAAGCCGAAATAAAGTCCATTGAAACGCTTTCAAAAGGGTGTTCCGGTATGGGTAAGGGTTGAAGTAGTCCACCAGGTTGTTATTGTTCCACCTTGTCTTGTTGACATACAAGACATGTCCGGACGTATGCCTCAACGTCCTCACGCATTCTGGGCCAAAAGTAAGAATTGTCAATTAAAGCCATTGTACGGTGCATACCTGGGTGTCCAGCCCATAGTGTATCGTGGCATTCCTTCATGATGTCCCTCCGTAAGTTCCCCCATTTGGGCACGTACAAACGATTGCCTTTGGTGAAGAGTAGCTCGCCTAGTTCCCAGAACCGTCTTGTCTTGCCGCTCCTGGCAAGTTGCATGATGTTTTCTGCAAAAGGGTCCTGCCTCAGTCCCTCGCGTATGCGGTCCTTGATGCTTCCCTCGGCCTTGGTCAAGGCTGCAAGCTCGGCCTGCCAGCTTAATGCATCGGCTACTCGGTTAAGTACTCCAGGCTTATACTCCAGGGTATAATCGAACTCAGCTAGGAATTCCTGCCATCTTGTTTGTTTTGGCGTGAGCTTCTTCTGAGTTTGAAAATAACTTGTGGCTACGTTGTCTGTTCGTACCACAAACTTGCTTCCAAGTAAATAATGCCTCCAGGCTCTAAGGCAATGTACCACGGCGGTCATTTCCTTCTCATGTACCGAGTACCGTCTCTCGGTGTCATTCAATTTTCTGCTCTCGTAGGCAACGGGATGCCCTAGCTGCATCAAAACTCCTACGATGGCATAATCAGATGCATCGATCTGAACCTCATATGCCTTGGCATGGTCTGGCAAGGCAAGAATTGGCTGCTCCATCACTTTGCCTTTGAGTCGCTCAAAGGCCTCTCGGCACTTATCCGTCCACTCCCATTTGTGGTCCTTCTTCAATAGGTCCGTTAATGATGCTGCTATCCGAGAGTATCCCTCGATGAACTTCCGGTAGTAGTTCACGAGTCCCAGAAATGATCGGAGTTGGGTTACGCTGGTCGGCGGCTCCCAATCTCGAACGGCTTTCACTTTGGCCTCGTCCATCATTATGCGGCCATCCTTGATACGGTGCCCCAGAAAAGTTACTTCCTGTTGGGCGAATGAGCACTTCTCCAACTTTGCATAAAGTTCATTGTCCCGCAATGCTTGGAACACCTGTCGCAAGTGTTCTACATGCTCCTCCATCGATGATGAGTAAATGACAATATCATCCAAATAAACGACAACAAACTTGTCTATGTATGGTTGAAATACCTTGTTCATCAGTGTGCAAAAGGTCGCTGGGGCGTTTGTAAGCCCGAACGGCATCATAAGGAAATCAAACAAACCATACCTGGTCGCCATGGCGGTCTTGGGTTCATCTCCTTCGGCTATCCGGACCTGCCAATATCCGGATCTTAGGTCGATCTTTGAAAAGTATTTGGCACCTCCCAGTTGGTCAAACATCTCTCCAATGAGTGGAATGGGATATTTGTTGTGAACCGTCAATTTGTTGAGTGCCCTATAGTCCACGCACATATGTAAGGATCCATCATGCTTCTTCTGGAACAAAACGGGGGATCCATAAGGAGATTTGGATGGTTGGATCATCTTGGAATCCAACAAATCTTTCAATTGCTTCTGCAGCTCCTTAAGTTCCGGTGGTGACATCCTATAGGGTGTCCTCGAAGGTGGCTTCACATCGGAATTAAGTTCAATTTTGTGGTCCACATCCCGTCTGGGCGGCAACTTCTTAGGTAGTTCCGTGGGCATCACGTCCTGGAACTCCTCCAAAATGGCTTGAACTTCCTTTGGTACATCCTTGCTTTCAACATCGTTCCCATCATCAGGAACGTAAAATGCAGCGAAGGTCTCTTCCTGCTTCCGAAGTCCTCGACTAAGTTGCATGGCTGAAAGGGTGCTTGTCCCCTTCGCTTCCCTCCTGGCTGGAATGGCTTGTGTCCTGTCGGAGTCCAAAATGACTAAGGAATCTGAAAATGGAAGAATGCAAGCCCGTACCTGATCGAACCATTGTAACCCAAGAACCAAATCGTAGTCATCCATGGTCACTATAGTGAAGGTGATCATTCCCTGCCAGTCACCTATCTTTGCTTTCACTCCCCGTGCTTCGCCGGTCACCGGTTTAGCATGGGTGTTCACTGTCTTGATCGATCCATTAGTTGGAGTGACGGTAAGTCGTAATGCTTTGGCTACGCCGTCCCGCATGAAGTTGTGCGTAGCTCCTGTATCCACTAAGGCTTTGATGTGTGTGCCTCCGATCAAGGTATCCACGAACATAGACCCCTTTCTGGGTCCCTTCGCCGGCTCCACAACGGCTTTGACAGCATTGAGCAAACTCAATGAGCCCATGTGCGCACCATCCGCAACCTCGGTCTCCGTGGTCTCTTGAATGGCTGCGACCTTCTTCCTCCGAAATGGGCAATCGTACTTTATGTGAGAGGTACTATGACAAATGTGACAACCTCTCGGCTTATCGTTCTCATCCACTGGTTGCTTGCCCGAGTATTTGTTTGGCCTGAACCTTGATGGGCGGTCTCCCCCACCTTTGCCTTTATCTGTGCGGAAAGTCCTTGGCTTGTCGCTGGTTTTCAACTCCCGTAAGCCCTCGGCCACAGCAATGGCAGTCGCCACGTCCTGAACATTGCGTCTTTCCAACTCTTGCCTCGCAAAAGGCTTGAGTCCGTCCATAAATGCAAACAGCTTGTCGGTCGCCGTCAAGCTTGGTATCTCCAGTACAATTTCTTGGAACTCTTTGACATAATCTTTGATAGTATGAGTGTGGCAAAGTCTCTTTAGCCTGCCCCGAGCTTCGAACTCCATATTCTCGGGATAGAATTACTTCTTCAATTCGGTCTTGAAGTCTTCCCAGGAAGCCATCCTGCACGCACCACTCTCAATATCGGCCTGCTTGGTCTGCCACCATAGTACGGCTGTGTCGGCTAAGTACAAGGGCGCCGTCCGTAACTTGGTGTCATCATCTCGATTGTTTGAGTCACCGAAGTACTGCTCCAGGTTCCACAAGAAATTGTCAATCTCCTTGGCGTTTCTCGATCCGTTGAACTTCCCAGGCCTTGGGATGTCAATTCGTGCGGGTGTCGCACCCACATGTTCTCCATTGGCAATCGCCCTCTTCACTGTTTCCATCTCCGTCTTGAGAACTTCCATGCCCTCTTGCATGGCCAAGATCATGACCCGAAAATCGGCCAACTCCTGCTTCATGTCCCCATCACAAGCATTGATAGTAGAAAGAACCTGGTTGTGCAGATCCTCACCAGCTTCTTCTAAGTCATCCACCCTCTTCGCAACCTCATCGTAGACCTCCTCCAATCGAGTCACTCGGCTGTCCATGGCAGCAATCCGATCGACAAACTTGTCTCTGCCCTTCTTGGTCTTCTCGGCCTGAGTGTTGGGTTGGGTAACGTCGGATGATTGTGCCATCTTACTCCTTGCACGATCAGCTAGCAATCTTCGAAACTCCGCCTTGGTTGTCTCAACCTTGGCTCCGATACCAACTGTCACGGGGTTATACTTGCGCCTCGCTAAGTCCTCACCGTGCGGCACTCTTAGGTTGTCTCAAGCCTAAGTAGTAAGCCTACTAATAAACAAGACTGCTAGGAAGGAAAGTAAGGAAAATGCTTGGGGAAGGTTTTCTCTTATTGCACTGTAGCAAATCAGGTTTCCCAAGGTGAGTTTTAAATGAGCCCCAAGGGGGAGTATTTATACTAATCCTCCTAGGCTAATAAATTACCAATAAAACATTACTATTCCAAGTATTTACAAGAATGCCATCATCTAGAATGATCTATACAATTCTAGGTAATTCTAAGAAGTCTTCTTGGAGTCTCCAGCCCCCTCTGGAACGTCCGGCCCGACCCGGCCCGAAGTCTCCCGGCCCGGCCCGGCCAAGGCCCGATTCGGCCCGTAGCAATCCGACCCGATTTCTGACCTTCTGGAACCCTCATTGACCTTCTGGAATTGATTGGTCTCCATCTTGAAGCTTCTAGGGTCTTCTTTACGAAGAGTGGGTTCCTCGGCTTTTCAATGTCTACTGCTGTCACAAGGCTTTTTCCGTCTAAGCCTATTATAGGGGGGGTAGTCCTCTGTGAGCTTGGCCTGGTCCATGCACGCGCGCGAGCCTGCTGCGCGCCCGTCCGGGAGTCTTCAGCCGGATGCTGTGCGATACCTGCTGCCTTAAGGTGGGGCGTGACAGCGCGCTAGTCCGGCCCAGTATAAATGTGACAGAGCAGTCACATTTCCTCTCGTTTTTCATTTCCTTCCTTTTCTTTTCGCGGCTGGCGATTCGGAGGTGGCGAAGACATGTTGTTTAACAACAAATCCATGAAGTTCTTGAGTTCATAACATCAATCAATCATCCGTTATCATCCTTTGATCCAGCGAATCAAGGTAATCTTCCTTAGAACCCTAATTTCGTGAATTTGGGGGGTTTTGTATTTTTGTCCGATTCGTTCCGTGTTGTTGATTAATTCATGATGGGTATGATTAATCTTGGTAGTATTCTTGTGTTTAACATCATTTAATCCATTGTTCTTCGTCGAATCGAAGTACATTTCTTGATTTCCTTCGAATCGACTTTTTGGGGGATTTGTTCTCGATCTCGTTTTTCATCCATTTTTGTTGGATAGATTGTGGTTAAATGATGTTGTTAAACACATTCTATGGATTGTATATCTATATTTCAACTTGGAATTCCATTTTCGTGTTTTGTTCGGACGAATCGTGTTCTTGGCCGTTTTGGGGAAAATCCTTGAACCTTCGTCATTTGTTCTTTGAATTCAGCGGCTTTGGGTTGTACTTTGGAATTCATTTTCATTGTTATTGTTTTCGTTCGTAGTTCATTGTTATGGATTGTCGTTCAGTGGAGTCGGCGAGTTCGTAGTCGGTTCGTGCCAACCTACTTCGGTCGATTCTCCGCGTTGTTCTTATTCGAGGCAAGTATCTTGTCCATACTATTCTTGTTTTGTGGATATGATGATTGGTGATCGTCTTGGTGTGTTTGTTTGTTTGTTTGTTTGAAATGAGTTTTCAAAATATTTGGTTAGCCTTGTTAAAGGCCCTCTTTCAAAACCGTGTGTGTTTTGTGATTGGTGTGATTCGTGAACGAGTATGTGAATCTTATGGATATGTTTGGTGTTGATGATGCACTTGGTATTTGCGTGTGGACGTATATTGTTTCATTTCGGTGCATTGTGGTTTGACGTGTTGTTTTACTAAGTGTTTGATGCCTCTGGGTGAATTGTTTGGATATCCTTGGTGTGATATGTTACTCGTGCTTGAGTTTGATTCGCTAGCCAGCTCGGTAGGGTCCTTAGAGGCCTCGAGTGGGATTCGTGGCTTCGTCCCGGTCCTAGGTGACGTGTTGTGCTTGAGTATTTCGCTAGCCAGCTCGGGAGGGTCCGACGGGGTCACGGAGTGGGATTTGTGGCTTCGTCCCGATCCTAGGCGATGTGAGTACGTGTTTTGTGAATGTGTTTGCTCACCTCGGGAGGGTTCGACGGGACCACGGAGGGAATTCCAATGGCTTCGACCTGGGTTCACGAGTGAAACTTCACCGCTACGTGTGTATATTTTGTGATTGTTTTCCGCTCACCTCGGGAGGGTCCGATGGGATCACGGAGGGAGTCCAATGGTATAGCCCTGGATTCACGAGTGCGGTTGCTTATGTTTTGTGAATGTGTTTGCTCACCTCGGGAGGGTTCGACGGGGCCACGGACGGAATTCCATTGGCTTCGACCTGGATTCACGAGTGAAACTTCACGGGTGCGTGTTGTATTTTATGTCCGTCGAGGACGCATGACATGGATTTTTAACCTTATGTATTATGGTTGGTTTTATTTGCGAAAACAAAACCTTTGGGGCGATGACCCCTTTCGTCTTTTGGGGTTTTGAAAAGTGGAATTTGATAATCCTAAATTATTTTTCTATTAAAACTCTCGATGGCATCTTAAACTGTTTTATACATTGTTTCCCTTTATTTGGGATCTTTCGGGTTTGGAAATATTTACTCAAACTCTTGCCTCGGGAAGTGTTCATCCTGTTGTATTTGAATCTTTGAGTATTCCTCGTTATTGTTATTCGTGGAATATGAATTGTATGACTCGTATTTTTGCACTTGTACTTGCACTAGCAAAATAGTGGAGTTTTGCTAACCCCCGAGTACTCGGGGGGTGGATGTCTATTTTTGCATTCATGTTTTGGAGCATAACACAGGGTCGGCACGAAGGATGATGAAAGATGATCGATACTAATCACATGAGGAACCGTACATTGTTTATTGGTTCAGTTGTACTTTATTTTCCGCTGCTATATTTTCCCATTGTACGGGTGTGGTTGTGTTTTGACCCCTGCGTGGGCATGAGTTGTATTTGAGTGTATGTACTTATTGAAAGACCAAATCGGTCTACTGAGTCATTTTAGCCTTAAAGGCATGGTTGAGTTGTTATATGTTGTTAGCAGCTTGGTAGATCCTTGAGGAAAGGTTCTACGGCATGTAACATCCCTGAGCAGATTGGGGGTGTTACATAAATGGTATCAGAGCTTAGGTTGAGGAAACCTAGGCTATCGGGTCAAATCGTGTTGTTTGAGTCTTGTTTCGTCGGATTTTATCTGACTGAGTCGTGTCGTGACGCGTCGTCTGAGTTTGTTGGTCGTGATTAGTATCGTGGGGCGATCATCGTCTTCATGCGACCTGTGGATGTAAGTCTCCCTTCTTTGTGTTGTGCCTCGTATGATACGGGTTACTTGTATGATTACTCGTTAAGTGATGGAATCCTCTTATGGATTTTGATTTTGTGATATGTGGTTATTTGACTCTCATATTTCGTTCAAATGAGGAGTAGTGTTGCTGGATTGTGCATGTTGAACCGTATTTCTTTTATCCGCTGCGTGAGTTCTTTTGTAATGACTTTCGGTATTTTACCGACTGAGTTTTATTTCGAAAACCGATTCCCTTAACCGATTTTGTGGCATTATGGCCTTGATCGTTTTGGCGAAATTCTTATGACGGTATTTAGCATGTTGTAAATGGATTTTGTGAGTTTTTGAAATATTACCGTCATCGGCCTTTTTGACATTTTTTTTGTAAATGGTTTTTAGTCTGGTGGGTTCCGGCGCAGGAGCCACAGCGCTATAATGATCCGTGTAATTACCTGACATTTTTGGGCATTCTAGCCCATTGAATTATTTTTGAAAACCTTGAGTATCCTAGAAAATTAAATTTCGAGACGTACTTTTAAAATGAATTATTTTCTCGTGGTACATCCAAGGTGCCACAATATGTTTCAAATTCTTCTACCTCGAGGACCAAAATGTTTTGAGATATTTTCGATGTTTAGAAACACTTATACTTAGACCCGAGGGTCGAATATTTCTGAAAGTCTTTCGCTAAAAGAAGATGTCCTCATTTTTACCAAACGCATGATGGTTTTCAAAGTCTCGATAACGATGTTTCACGTTTGTATTTTTTTGAAAGATGATACTCAAGATCAACCGGTGTTCTTCTAAAATTATTTTCAAAATGAGGTTTTTGTTTTTAAAACCTATCCATTTCCGTTTGAGGGTTGGGTATGTATGTATGATGTTCGCGTTGTCATTATGATGTTTGCTCCCGAGTATGATCAAATTGACGGTGTGAGCGTTGAGTTGTTTTCCACACATTTGTTGTGTTAGCCCTCTGTGAGAGGTGGGATGTTGGTATTGGATGTTGTCGCCCCATGGTGATTTCTGCGTTATCGCTCATGTGCGAACTGTTAGAGCTTGTTTGGTACGACCGTGTGCATCAGTGATTATTCCGTTATGTGTCGGTTGTTTAATGTCTTGTTACCCTTCTCCCGTTTTTGTGAATTTCGTGGACGAGGTTGAAGGTAGTACCCGTACTATTTTGACTTATGTATTTTCTCTTTCTCCAGTCTATCGATTCGCTCATGTTCGTTGATACTTTATGAACTTGTTCTGTATTTCGGTTTCATCGTCCGAACGAGCTGTGATCTTGTTGTGGGTCGATCTAGTTATCGCTGTGACTTTTTCGAGTTCGGTTCGATTCTTGTGAACCTTGTTCGGAAGTGACATCATTTGGTTCTATTAACTCTTCTATTCGACGTGGATCGGATTTTGAATTTCTGTATTTTCGACTCTGTCGACTCATTTATGTTCGTTGACATTTTCTGAACTTTCCCTATCCCTTGCTTTTATTGATCGAACGAGGGTGGTATTGTTTCGGAATAACTCATTTGTCGTTGTGACTTTTCAATCGCTATTTACTTTCTTGTGGATCTTATGGGAATGCATGTCTTGTTGTTCTCACCCGATCATCCTGGGAGTTGTTGTTTGAACTTTATTGTTCTTCGTGATTCGAACATGATAGTTCGATTCTTGTTGTGTCGATCGTTTGATTGTTCGGTTTTTGTTGATCTCGTTTCGTGATTGTGGAACGTTCAGGCTCCTTCATAATTCCCTTAAGTTCTGGAAATTAGTCTCGTTTTCAATCTTCCAACTTTTGGGCAGTGGAATTCCGTATTTGTTCAGCGATTGGCTCGTGTTTTGATTGATGTACTGTTGGGTCGGTCAATCATATTGATTTTCGTTCGTTGTGTTTTGTGATTTTTCGGATAATTGACTTGACTATATTATCCATTTGATGACGTTTGTCATTTGTTGTTTTTATTATATCCCTAACGGCGACGTTGTGTTGGTCGCCGTGGAGCGTGTTTTCACGCTGTATGCCTCTTTGCGTTTCTTGCAACGTTTCGCCGTCAGGCGCGAGTTTTCAGTTTTTGGGTATCTCGTCGAGTTTTCCTGGCAGGGGATATTGCTTCTCCCTACTTGTTTTAAGTTTCGGGACGAAACTTCTTTTAAGGAGGGTAGAATGTAATACCCGTAATTTCGATTTTCGGTAATTTCTTTTTTTTCGGCGGAAGTCCGTTTTGACGACGCGCTCATGACCGTTTCATTATTCTGAGAATGATTAATTCTGCACTTTTTGTCATCCGAGTTCGTTTCGGTGTCGTTTTGTTGAGTTCCGTGCTTTTTGGCGACTTTTCCGCACTTGAGTTCGATTCTTGCGAATCTCGTTCGAAACTGCTATTTCTAGTTTCCCGTAAGTCCATTTAACTTTGTTAGACGTGTTGTGAACTTCGGTTTGGTTATTCGATCACGTATCGTGATTTTCAGGCGTTTTGGGCCATTTTGTAATTTACCCAAAGTTATGGGTATCCGTATCTGTAATTGTTGTCTAGACCCGTTTCTTGATCGCGTATAATTAATTATTGCATTATGTTTTCATTTCGGGTCGTTGATGTCGTCCGCGAACTTTTCATCGTGTTCGTTCCGTGCGTTTTTCGGAAATCGAGTCGTCGAGCCCTGGTGTTCGAGCACTGGCCGGACGGTTGCGGGACTGGCCGGACGATTGCGGGCACCGGCCGGACGGGTGCGGCAGGAACCGGCATAGCGCACGCTACGGCCGGAAGGCTGCGCGCGCTAACCGGCAGGTGTAGCGCACGCTATCGGCTGGCCTAACGCACGCTATCGGGTTTGGACAGTGGAGTCCTGGGGTTCTGGAATCGGTTAGGATCGGCAGGTAGCGCACGCTACTGTCGGGCATTACGCACGCTACGACCGGCAGGTAGCGCGCGCTACGTCCGGAAGGCTGCGCACGCTACCTGGCCGAGTCAGTAGGGCCGTGTGGGCACTGGACTGCGGCCTGGGCCGATAGCGCACGCTAGCTCGGCAGCCTAGCGCGTGCTAGTCCGGCCCAACATAAATGTGACAGAGCAGTCACATTTCCTCTCATTTTTCATTTCTTTCCTTTTCTTTCCGCGGCTGGCGATTCGGAGGTGGCGAAGCCATGTTGTTTAACAACAAATCCATGAAGTTCTTGAGTTCATAACATCAATCAATCATCCGGTATCATCCTTTGATCCGGCGAATCAAGGTAATCTTCCTTAGAACCCTAATTTCGTGAATTTGGGGGTTTTTGTATTTTTGTCCGATTCGTTCCGTGTTGTTGATTAATTCATGATGGGTATGATTAATCTTGGTAGTATTCTTGTGTTTAACATCATTTAATCCATTGTTCTTCGTCGAATCGAAGTATATTTCTTGATTTCCTTCGAATCGACTTTTTGGGGGATTTGTTCTCGATCTCGTTTTCCATCCATTTTTGTTGGATAGATTGTGGTTAAATGATGTTGTTAAACACATTCTATGGATTGTATATCCATATTTCAACTTGGAATTCCATTTTCGTGTTTTGTAGGGACGAATCGTGTTCTTGGCCGTTTTGGGGGAAATCCTTGAATCTTCGTCATTTGTTCTTTGAATTCAGCAGCTTTGGGTCGTACTTTGGAATTCATTTTCATTGTTATTGTTTTCGTTCGTAGTACATTGTTGTGGATTGTCGTTCGGTGGAGTCGGCGAGTTCGTAGTCGGTTCGTGCCAACCTACTTCGGTCGATTCTCCGCGTTGTTCTTATTCGAGGCAAGTACCTTGTCCATACTATTCTTGTTTTGTGGATATGATGATTGGTGATCGTCTTGGTGTGTTTGTTTGTTTGTTTGAAATGAGTTTTCAAAAGATTTGGTTAGCCTTGCTAAAGGCCCTCTTTCAAAACCGTGTGTGTTGTGTGATTGGTGTGATTCGTGAACGAGTATGTGAATCTTATGGATATGTTTGGTGTTGATGATGCACTTGGTATTTGCGTGTGGACGTATATTGTTTCATTTCGGTGCATTGTGGTTGTTTTACTAAGTGTTTGATGCCTCTGGGTGAATTGTTTAGATATCCTTGGTGTGATATGTTACTCGGGCTTGAGTTTGATTCGCTAGCCAGCTCGGGAGGGTCCTTAGAGGCCTCGAATGGGATTCGTGGCTTCGTCCCGGTCCTAGGTGACGTGTGGTGCTTGAGTATTTCGCTAGCCAGCTCGGGAGGGTCCGACGGGATCACGGAGTGGGATTTGTGGTTTCGTCCCGGTCCTAGGCGATGTGAGTACGTGTTTTGTGAATGTGTTTGCTCACCTCGGGAGGGTTCGATGGGACCACGGAGGGAATTCCAATGGCTTCGACCTGGGTTCACGAGTGAAACTTCACCGCTACGTGTGTATATTTTGTGATTGTTTTTCGCTCCCCTCGGGAGGGTCCGATGGGATCACGGAGGGAGTCCAATGGTATAGCCCTGGATTCACGAGTGCGGTTGCTTATGTTTTGTGAATGTGTTTGCTCACCTCGGGAGGGTTCGACGGGGCCACGGAGGGAATTCCATTGGCTTCGACCTGGATTCATGAGTGAAACTTCACGGGTGCGTGTGTATTTTATGTCCGTCGAGGACGCATGACATGGGTTTTTAACCTTGTGTATTATGGTTGGTTTTATTTGCGAAAACAAAACCTTTGGGGCGGTGACCCCTTTCGTCTTTTTGAGTTTTAAAAAGTGGGATTTGATAATCCTAAATTATTTTTCTATTAAAACTCTCGATGGCATCTTAAACTGTTTTATAAATTGTTTCTCTTTATTTGGGATCTTTCGGTTTTGGAAATATTTACTCAAACTCTTGCCTCGGGAAGTGTTCATCCTGTTGTATTTGAATCTTTGAGGATTCCTGGTTATTGTTATTCGTGGAATGTGAATTGTATGACTCGTATTTTTGCACTTGTACTTGCACTATCAAAACAGTGGAGTTTTGCTAACCCCCGAGTACTCGGGGGTGGATGTCTATTTTTGCATTCAGGTTTTGGAGCATAACACAGGGTCGGCTCGAAGGATGATGAAAGATGATCGATACTAATCACATGAAAAAACGTACATTGTTTATTGGTTCAGTTGTACTTTATTTTCCGCTGCTATATTTTTCCCGTTGTACGGGTATGATTGTGTTTTGACCCCTGCTTGGGCATGAGTTCTATTTGAGTTGTATGTACTTATTGAAAGACCAAATCAGTCTACTGAGTCATTTTAGCATGGTTGAGTTGTTATATAATGTTACCAACATGGTAGATCCTTGAGGAAAGATTCTACGACGTGTAATATCCCTGAGCGGATTAGGGGTGTTACAACATCATGCCATAATGATTTGTGCCCATTACCACTAGTCGAAAAAATCAAATTTTCTGCCACTTGTCTAATACCAAATAAAGATCTCCAAATAGGGGAGTCATAGGGGTTGACTTTCACAATATTGGGTGGAGTCTTTTGGAATATTTCTCTCTTAAAATGAGAGACCAAATATTATTAGTCGTGCAAAAACGCCACCATATTTTAAATTGGGCCGCCAAAATCAAATCTTCAAGGCCCCTAACCCCAAGCCCCCCTTCACCCCAAGCCCCCCTTCGGCCGTGGGGTAGCAAAGTTTGTCCCAATAGGCCCCATAAAAATGGTTGAAAATGGATGCAGATGGGTTAGGATTTGCATACGACGGGATATCCGCCACTGTGGAGGGACCAGACTTGTTGACAAGGTGGTATTTGATTATGCTTCCTACGACCACCACCGATTTCTCCCAGAAGGCCTCTGGGAAGAGGTCATCCGCCGCTGCAAGAGAAATTGGGGTTTCCTCTTGCACTGGTTCCAACAGATCCACTAAAGGTAAAGGGGGCGATGAACCATCACGATTCAAAGAGGCTTTGAGGTTCGGCTGACTTGCCCCTTTCACTGAGACTACTAGATCTACATATTAAGGGTGAAGAAATGAATCATCTCGAGGCGATGTTGCAAAATCTTCGACGGTTGGATAGTTTGATTTGTTTGTGAGGGATGAAAAACATCTCTGGAAATTAGATGTAAGATTGTTTGGGATATTGAGGTTGGAGGACTGAGGTGCCTCCTGAAGAAACGAATCGGCCTGTGTAGAAGGATGAGGATAAACCTCATTAATGATTATAAAAGGTAGGTCGGCCATCTTAAAGAGAGGCAGATGAAATATTTTAATCGGTCCGCCGCAAAAAGGTGGCGGAGAATTCTATAAAAAGAACGTTATCATCGAAAATTGCTGATATCGACAACAAGAACTATTGAGATTCGGTGTCTAAATCGAAGGCCCAATAAAAGCTGTAAAATAAAAATTAATTCGATGTGAATCCCTACGAGGATCGATCGAGCTACGCATATATGAATATTATACGAAACACAAGAGATACGAGAAAATATACCCTTGTAGTCCGTTGACTAAATGGTATCTTTCTCTTGAGCTATTCCCCAAGCTTTTAGTTGATTTCCCTACAATCCAATCCGCTCCAAGCTCTTGGATGATCCAACGTCGAAAATACCGCATCTCTACTTGCCACGCGCCGAAGAAACGAACGGAACGACGATCACCTTGCTATCCTCCAAGGATATGGCTAGAGCTAGGATGATGAAGCTTTTGATTGTGACTATTACACTCTAAGTGTATAAATCATACATGTTGTGTCACGATTTATTCATCCCGACAGGCGATCGACTATAAGGCCGAGCGACCGAGTCAACTCCAGTCAAACCCTGACTAGCTCGCCAAGTCGAAGATATCAAACCACCATCAGGCACCTAGCGATCGACTCCCAGGGCGATCGCCCTTTGCTGGGCGACCGCTCTACTAACTGGCTAAGGGCAATCGACTGCGCCCGAGCAGAGACGATCGCCCATCAAAACCGGCCAAGGACTGGATCTCGAAAAGCACCCACGTGCATCCGTAAAAGGCGCCGTGAAGATCTTTTGCTAATCGACAAGATCTTTGACTAAAGCTCGCACCTACCCCACCTACCGGCATGTGCGCCGAAAGTTGTCAGTAGGGCCGCATGTGACTAACTCAGGACGCGTGTAAGCTCCCCATTGGACCGAGTAGTTGACTGCCAACAACTCCTGCAGGCTTTGAAGGGACAGGCCCATGTGCCAAAAGACGATCGCCCGATTATTATATTGCAGTAAAGGCGATCGCCCGGCGTATCCAAGCCCTATAAATAGAGAACCTCCTCCTACTGGAAAAAGGTTCTCAGTTCAGAATTCATTTTAACCAACGATTCAGAACTCATCCATTACAGTTCCGAATTCATTCTGACTTACGCTCAGAGCTCATTCTCTCACATTCCGATACATTCACGGAAATACTGAAGAACACACACTTATCATCAAGCTCCCGGCTATCTCACCGGAATCCATCTCAGGACTTCTCTCTCCAAATCTCTCGTCCAGAAGACGACCGGCAGAAGCAGCAAGTCTCCACTAGACAGATTCCAAGGGATTCATAAGCCCAGAAGCCCAAACACCCAGCTAAATACTCGCCGTGAGAGGCGGTCGATCTCTCACCGCCGCGACTGTTCATCACCTTTGTTACAAGAACTCACAGAGCATCAAATCTGGTTCTTCCGGCAATCTACACGCTCACTAGCTAAGATAACAAGAAACTTTACACTCATTGTAATTGTATTCTTACATTAGTACTTGTATCCCCGAATATCGGTATTAATAATATCTCGCGAGAGCATTCAAGCCCGGGACTAACAACCCCGGCAAATCTTGTGTTATTTATCTTTCTCACGGAAGTGCTCTTGCATTTGTTTTCTATCCCATCCATTCCAGCAATATCTATCTCAGGATAATATTTTGGGTAGCAACAATTGGCGCTAGAGGAAGGGCATCTTACCCTCATATTTTTATTTCTACCGTCCCGAAGAACACTCACTGTTCTGGGCGTATACTTGAAGTGACACTCACCGCACTTCAAAGAAAACCTTGTAATCATGACATCCGCGGTCCATCAAGAAAGCCGTTTCTCCGAACCGGACACCATTTCCGGCTCAGTCGAACCCCACCACGATGGGGAAGCCGCAGCAACGCTAGACTCTCAATCCCGCATCCGAGAGATGGCCCCAACCTCTCACTCGATCAGTTCCAAACCAAGGAACAGATCGAGGAGGCTATGGCCATCCTGGAGGAGCGACGGAGAGCATGCACGCCGCTCGCGATAACTCCCTCGATCATCCGCCGCATGGGAAAATGGAAATTCAACGGGCTACTGAACGAGCGATCGTCAGAAAGCCCCAATGCGCGAGGAAAGGCTCTCGCTCGACCGGACGGATCTATATTCAATCGCTTGGGACGCGACCCATCCGGGCGACCGGGGCATTCAGTCTCCAACCTTGAAAAGACGGAATCCAAATCCGTCACCAGGAGTTCGGCCTACCCATCTCACAGCCGAACACAGGTCAGACATCTGACTCCAGCCCCGATCGCCACGGATTCAGTACTCAATCGCCTCGGCTCCCGCTCCGATCGCCGAGCCGCTAACAGTCAGGCCACGGCGATGGCCGCCATGCAACGCCAGCTCGACGAGATGAGAGCACTCTTGGACACTGGGGCAAGCACCAGCAAGAAGATCGCCGGGCCGACCGAGCCACTCGCGGTCCACATCGAGCTTGCCCCCATACAACCAACGATCGCTCCCCCAAAAACGCCTCTGTACAAGGGGAGATCGGACCCCGAAACCCACCTGAGTAAATTCCGAATTTACATGACTGGGTGTGGGGCATCTGATGCAACCAAGTGCCGGATCTTCCCGCTGACATTGGGCGAGCTGGCCCATAAGTGGTACGTCTCACTACCACCACGATCGGTCACCTCTTTTAAGAAACTGGCGAATGACTTCACGTCATACTTCGCCAAAGAAGGTCGCTGCAGAAGGCCCCCACCGCATGATAAAAATCAAGCAGGGGAAGGGCGAAACTGACGCAGATTACATCGACCGGGTAGACGAAATCATCCTCACCGGCGAACCCGTCAGTGATGAGCTCGCTCTCTATTCGGTCATGGGGGGATTCCACGGTCACTCTCCCATGTTCAGACATCTCTCCAAGGATATTCCCCCAACTTACGCGACCTTCCGCGCTAAAGCTGCCAACTTCCTGGCCAGGCAAAGGCTACTCACCCTCCGCTTAGACGAGGAAACGCCACCTCTTGTCCAAAAGATAGCGATCGCCAAAGCAAAGAAGGCGATCGCCAAGACGCCCGGAAGTCTCAAGGCTTTCGAGGACATGGAAGCCCATCTCCTCCATACGTTCAACAGAACTCCGGCACATATTTTCTATGCCATCAAGGGGCACGAAGAGCTCAAAAAGCCAAAGGCAATAAGGGACCACGGTCACCTGGACAACAATCAATATTGTGCCTACCACAAGAGTCCCGGCCACAACACCAACCAATGCCGCGACCTCCTCAAACAGCTCTGGAGATTGTTCGAGGAGGGCAAGTTGGACAGCTTATTGGTTTAGCCGAAGCCCCCGCCTATCTCTATAGACGATCGCCCGAGTCGAACACAAAACAGGCTGGGAAGCTCATACGAGCTGACCCCTGGATCAACCTCGGCGATCGTCTCTATATGCTTCAATCAAGAGAAGGAGACCACGGAAGTCACCCCGATCTCCCTCCTTATTTAAGAAACCGGAGGACTCGATCGCCATCTGCAGTTCACCGTCTAACACGATGGACTAAGGCACGAGATCGCCTCCCCCGCACAACGTACACCGTCGAAGGTCGGCATCTACATGACGATCCAAGGTGGAAGAGTGCAGCCATGGTCGTGGCGGTCGATGGAACCGACTGCTTAGGCCATGCAAGGTCCCTTTAGGCCAAGATCGCCCGCCCTTCGTTTAAATACGAGGCCGGCGTAGTCTGAGGGCCCTCCAAAATTAATCAGTGGACACGATCGCTCGCCCTCAAAGGTTCATCACCTAACATGGTGAACCCGGACAATGCGACGTGCCGCAACCCCGTCTCAACGTACACCGTCGAGGTCGGCCATCTCCATGGCTGGCCGAGGTGGAAGCAGAGCTAACAAGCCGCGGGCGCGGAGTTGATTCATCCGACGCTGCCCCGCGCAAGGACTCCTCTAGACCGAGACCGCACGCCCTTCGTTTAAATACGAGGCGAGGCGCAGCCTAATAGAGGACCCTCATAATAAAGTGAGTCACGAGACACTCAATGTCTTCGCGCATCAAGACACGATCAAGGAGTCGGTCCATTGGACTCCGCGATCGTGCACGGTTCCTCAAGACGGACGACCGTCCCCGAGGATTCGACAAGGTTGAAGACCGCTCACTCAAGGAATTATTTTCATCCCCTTACTTCCACTAAGTGAATATAAACAAGGGGCAATAAGAGTGCGGACTACCTACACGACGATCGTCGCTATTCAACCACATACGGAGATCGTCATTTTTCCAGATGTAGTGCAGCGATCGAACTTGTTGTAAAAAGTTATCTTTATGAGTTTATCAAATCATTTGGAACTACCCTCGCAACGATCTCTCCTCACACATTTGTACAAAGTCAAACAAAGACTTAAAAATAAACATTCATTCAAGTGATAAGTCAGAAAGACAAATGCTCATTTTATTACTTGAAAAATCGGAGTACATGATCGCCCGAAGGCCTAAGTGCTACAAAAGAAAACTACAAAGCTATAAGTAAGCTAAAAGCGTCAAATAAGGAAGCGCCTCAGGCCCCTGCCGGGCCTTCACCATCAGCATTTGGCGCGGTCCCCTCATCTTCCGGAGCATCGGGATGAGCAAGACTGTCCGGAGACGGATACCAGCTCAAATCCACACCGATGTCCGCCAGGTCCAAGATCGGCAAGGAGAAAGCCGAATTGAGAGGATGCTCCAATGCATATGACTTGAACTTCTCGGCAAGAGGACCGACCTCCAAGCCTCCCTTCTTAGCCGGATCGAGTCGGCGAACGCCAAGTAATAGGCGAACTCGCCGACATACTCCAAATTTTGGTAGGGATGGGCATTGGTCGCCTCATCCTCTCCTCTCGGCTCGGCCATCGCTGTTGCGATCCCCGGAGCTCGGCCTCCTCGCAGCAACCTTCTCTTTGCCTCCGCCACTCGCTCATCGCCCGAGCGATCGTCACCTTCGCGATCGGACTCCTCCTCAAGAACATTCCTCGCCTGGACGGCATTACGCATCTGGTCCCGAAACCGGTCGACCGCCATTCGGAATTTCTCGGTCTCCTTCTTCTCGGCTCAAGCTCATGGCTCGCCCGCTTGGCCGCCTCCAAGGAGTCCTTCTCCATCGCTGCGATCTTGTCGGAAACTCGGCGTTCTTTCCGAGCCGCCTCAAGATCCTCCCGAAGGCGAATAGTGGAGGGCCGCCTCAAACTCCCGAGCACTGACGGCCATGGTCGCCGTCTGAAGAGAAAGGGCGACAACAGCATCCATCGAACTCGACGATCGCAGCCGGGCGATCGCATCCAGATCAGTTGTCCACGCCTTCGGCAAAGCAGAAGCAGCCTTGCTCACATAGGGAGGAATATCGCAGGAATGGCGAGGAGATCGACTCGCCAGGAAATCCACGACCATCGGTGGACAAGATGGGTCTGCGCGACGGATCCTGCACCAAAACACCAAGGTTAATACAACTCCTACGCAGATGTAATTGTCAGCACAGAAATGCTATCTACCTCTCAGCCTTCTCGGGATCCCGACCGAAAAACGGTTTCCCTCGAGGAGTTTCCGCATCCGCGATCGCCGTCTCCGCGTAAAAGCCGCAGAGGGCGGCTCGCGCTCCGAGCAACGATGGTGATCGGAGGCGCGGCGATCGGCACTTCATCGCTCGGGCAGAAACGAAGTTTCTTGCGGCCTCGGCCTCTTGCGATTCGCCCAAGCCTCTCCTCCGAATTTCCTCCTCAACCTCGACTGCGCTACGCGAGGCTCCGGCTCCGCACGAGGCTCCGCCTCCGAACTATAGGCAATGCGACGGTGGAACCCGAGTCGACCTCTTCGCGTGAAGACGGCCTAGGACTCCCGGGTTCGACATAGCAATCTCACGGAGGCTCCAAAGCGAGGGAAACGAACCTCTGCAGCTTAAAGACGATCGACTAACGCCGACAAGTATCTTCAAATAAGGCGATCGCCTAGAAATTGAAGGTCGCATAAAGTCATACTGCACCGCGAGATGTCTCGGGAAGCGGAATAGTCGAGCCGACAACCGGCGACTCTCCTTGTTGATCCGAGTGGCGTCTAGGTCGCCGTCCGACAAGCTCCTAATTCGCTCCCAAACAACGAGGAAGTCGAAAGGCGGCTCCTCGATCGCGGGATATGAAAGCCTCGCAGAAATGTAAATCAAATTAGATCAGTCAAAACGCATCCAAACGAAGGGAGAGTCTAAACCCTTAGGGATTTCTCTCCGAAATTCGATGGGGATCTCCGGTCGCTCAGGGGTTGTCGCCGCCGAAGCTCTCCACTTTCCACGACCAGAACCACTTCGTCGATCGCCCGTATCTTATTCGAACTCCATGAATCACCCGGCCAGATCGGCCTTGAATATGGTAACCGCCGACCAACCCTCTATGTGCCGTCAGTTTAAACAAATAGTTCATCTCCAACGGCGACGGAGGCAGTACAGGCGGTGACCGCCGAAAAGGGTGAGAGTGCATATGATTTGGAGCCGGCGTTCGGCGTCGGTGAAGTGGTGCCACGTTCAAGCGGCCAGATGGGAGACCGCAAAGGACAGAGGGAAGCGCGGCCGGCCTCCATAACGGCCTCACTCACCGCGACCATACCCATCGGAGGCCGGGTCGGCTCGTTCATTCTCGCGGGCGCGAACATGTCCACATCTCAAGGAACATGGAATCTTGTCCTCCAAACGCCGATCTCTCCGACGCCGAGCTCGTATTTGGCCGAGCGACCACAACGATCATTGCGGCACGATATCGTGACCGCTTGGGGAGCACATAGGGATAAGCGACCGAATATCCCCGAAATCGAATCGCGGAGTAGACCGCCAATCTATCCATTATTTCAGAAAGGCCCTATAGGCCCGTCCCAAAATCACTATGTTGCTCCCAAGAAGCCACGATCGCGGATCTCTCTCGATCTGCGATCGTCTCTCCTCGGCCACTGACTCCCTAGCAACATCGGCCTCATTGAACAGAGCCTCAACTTCAGCCGGTCGATTCCGGCTCGAATTGCTTACCCGCCTCTGTGTGGAAGACGGAAGTAGTTTCTCCTGGGCACCGATGTCCTGCGGCGTAATCGGTTCCCGCCCAAACGACGATGAGGTTCGGCCATTTTGAGTTAGAAAGGAAGAGAAGGATTTTTCTTACCCTAAAGTGAAATCGATCGACGATCGGCGCTTAAATCTTCGTAAAATTCGGCCAGGACCTTCTTTCTCCAAATGCGTACGCGTGAGTGAGATCGACCCCGCGCCCCCTTTTATAGGAGAAAGCAGGGACCCGATTGCAATAAAGGAAAACCTCAGGGGTCGGATCTCAAACGGCGCACCAGTTGACCCCCTCGAGACCCGCGTACGCGTCTTTTCGAGGACGCGTCAGCCGAGGAGTCATTAATGACCGTTGGCGTCCTCCAATAGGAGCCCGACACGTGCGAGGAGACTTTTCAACGCCCGTTGTTTTTTCCCGCGCAGTTCAGCGGCCAACCAGGTCGTCCAAATCCAGAGTATATCAGCTCAAAGACGATCGCCAGTTCCATTAAACACGAAGTCGCTCGTCAATAGTTCAGCGATCGCCAAGAGAGCCACCTCACCCCACGTTTCCAACGTATGAGCGAGCTGGGGGGCAATTGTTGTGTCACGATTTATTCATCCCGACAGGCGATCGACTATAAGGCCGAGCGACCAAGTCAACTCGGTCAAACCCTGACTAGCTCGCCAAGTCGAAGATATCAAACCACCATCAGGCACCTAGCGATCGACTCCCAGGGCGATCGCCCTTTGGCAGCTGGCGATCTGCTCTACTAACCGGCTAAGGGCAATCGACCTGCGCCCCGAGCAGAGACGATCGCCCATCAAAACCGTCAAGGACTGGATCTCAGAAAAGCACCCACGTGCAGATCCGTAAAAGGCGCTGACAAGATCTTTTGCTAACTGACAAGATCTTTGACTAAAGCCTGTCACCTACCCCACCTACCGGCATGTGCGCCGAAAGTTGTCAGTAGGGCCGCATGTGACTAACTCAGGACGCGTGTAAGCTCCCCATTGGACCGAGTAGTTGACTGCCAACAACTCCTGCAGGCTTTGAAGGGACAGGCCCATGTGCCAAAAGACGATCGCCCGATTATTATATTGCAGTAAAGGCGATCGCCCGGCGTATCCAAGCCCTATAAATAGAGAACCTCCTCCTACTGGAAAAAGGTTCTCAGTTCAGAATTCATTTTAACCAACGATTCAGAACTCATCCATTACAGCCCGAATTCATTCGACTTACGCTCGAGCTCATTCTCTCACATTCCGATACATTCACTAAATATCAAGAACACACACTTATGATCAAGCTCCGGCTATCTCACGGAATCCATCTCAGGACTTCTCTCTCCAAATCTCTCGTCCGTAAGACGGCCGGCGAAGCAGCAAGTCTCCACTAGACAGATTCCAAGGGATTCATAAGCCCGTAAGCCCAAACACCCGGCTAAATACTGCCGTGAGAGGCGGTCGATCTCTCACCGCCGCGATCGTTCATCACCTTTGTTACAAGAACTCACAGAGCATCAAATCTGGTTCTTCAGGAAAACTACACGCTCACAAGCTAAGAAAAAAAGAAACTATACACTCATTCTAATTGTATTATTACATTAGTACTTGTATCCCCGAATATCGGTATTAATAATATCTCGCGAGAGCATTCAAGCCGGGACTAACAACCCCGCAAATCTTGTGTTATTTTTCTTTGTCAAGTAAGTGCTCTTTCATTTGTTTGCTATCCCATCCATTGCAGCTATATCTATCTCGGATAATATTTTGGGTAGCAACAATTGGCGCTAGAGGAAGGGGATCTAACCCTCATATTTTTATTTCTACCGTCCCGAAGAACACTCACTGTTCTGGCGTATACTTGAAGTGACACTCACCGCACTTCAAAGAAAACCTTGAGAATCATGACATCCGCCGGTCCATCGAAGAAAGCCGTTTCTCCGAACCGCCGACACCATTTCCGGCTCGGTCGAACCCCGGCCGACGACAGGGGGAAGCGCAGCAACGCTAGACTCTCGATCCCGCATCCGAGAGATGGCCCCAACCTCTCACTCGATCGGTTCCAAACCAAGGAACAGATCGAGGAGGCTATGGCCATCTGGAGGAGCGACGGAGAGCATGCACGCCGCTCGCGATAACTCCCTCGATCATCCGCCGCATGGGAAAACGGAAATTCAACGGGCTCCGAACGAGCGATCGTCGAAAGCCCCAATGCGCGAGGAAAGGCTCTCGCTCGGCCGGACGGATCTATATTCAATCGCTTGGGACGCGACCCATCCGGGCGGCCGGGGCATTGATCTCAACCTTGAAAAGACGGAATCCAAATCCGTCACCAGGAGTTCGGCCTACCCATCTCACGGCCGAACACAGGTCAGCCATCGACTCCAGCCCCGATCGCTGTGGATTCGGTACTCAATCGCCTCGGCTCCGCTCCGATCGCGAGCCGCTAATCGGGCCAAAGCCACGGCGATGGCCGCCATGCAACGCCACTGACGAGATGAGAGCACTTGGACACCGGGGGCAAGCACCGCAAGAAGATCGCGGCCGACCGAGCCACTCGCGGTCCACATCGAGCTTGCCCCCATACAACCAACGATCGCTCCCAAAACGCCTGCATAAGGGGGAGATCGGACCCGAAACCCACCCGAGTAAATTCCGAATTTACATGATCGGGTGTGGGGCATCCGATGCAACCAAGTGCCGGATCTTCCCGGCCGACATTGGGCGAGCCGCCCATAAGTGGTACGTCTCACTACCACCACGATCGGTCACCTCTTTTAAGAACGGCGAATGACTTCACGTCATACTTCGCCAAAGAAGGTTGCTGCAGAGAAGGCCCCCACCGCATGATAAAAATCAAGCAGGGGAAGGGCGAAACTGACGCAGATTACATCGACCGGGTAGACGAAATCATCCTCACCGGCGAACCCGTCAGTGATGAGCTCGCTCTCTATTCGGTCATGGGGGGATTCCACGGTCACTCTCCCATGTTCAGACATCTCTCCAAGGATATTCCCCCAACTTACGCGACCTTCCGCGCTAAAGCTGCCAACTTCCTGGCCAGGCAAAGGCTACTCACCCTCCGCTTAGACGAGGAAACGCCACCTCTTGTCCAAAAGATAGCGATCGCCAAAGCAAAGAAGGCGATCGCCAAGACGCCCGGAAGTCTCAAGGCTTTCGAGGACATGGAAGCCCATCTCCTCCATACGTTCAACAGAACTCCGGCACATATTTTCTATGCCATCAAGGGGCACGAAGAGCTCAAAAAGCCAAAGGCAATAAGGGACCACGGTCACCTGGACAACAATCAATATTGTGCCTACCACAAGAGTCCCGGCCACCGCATAGGACATATAACCCGCTCACTAACGGGAGAAATAATTCTATCTTGGTATTCAGTAGGACCTGCTACTTGCCTGTCAAGATGCACGTCGAGGTTGACCCCCGTCTTCCGGTTTACATGGTCGAACTACTCTAATGAAAATCTTGACGTCACAAGCACATCCCTACTAAATCCTCAAGTCGAAGGTTCACGAATACCTATCACAACCTTTCGATTCCATCATTGACTGTCCCAGAGTAAAATTCGTATGACGAATCGAGGGTGAGTCGGTTCGAGTATACTAATCCAATTAGCAAACCTATAATGTGTGCTCTCACTAACCATTAGTGTTCGACAGGCACTCTCCATGTCAAAGAACGCGTCATACAAGTCTTCACATAAACTTAACGCCCAGTCAAGTTTCATCGACTTACGAACGATTAAGTATTTGAGCTATAAACGTTTCTAGTGCCGACCTCCTCATCCAATAAGGAGTGGAATGTTTTGCTCTCAAATACACAGACTAGTTTCTATATATATATATTTACGAGTCAGGAACGCCAGTAACTACCAGTAAATATAGAAACATCCATTGTCTTATGATAATAAATTACATAATAACAAGTACGATGCCCTCACTCAACATCCTCTGAGTGGCATTCGTGGGCATACTCCTAAGAATCTCCCACTTGCACTCAATGCCACACACTATGGTATCTTATACCCATGTTTTCTAGATGGCGCTCCAAGCTAATCTGAGAAAGTGGCTTGGTCTGTGGATCAACGACGTAGTCGGCTGACTCTACTCTATGCAGCACAATGTATCTCTTTGCAAACAAATTTTCTTACAAGATGATACTCTCTCTCAATATGTTTCATGCTGTTGTGAAACCTCGGCTCCTAGGCCTGTGCTACCGCTCTGGCAGCGCATCACAAGGTGTCACATGAAGTTTACCCAGTAACTTCTTCACCCTTCCTTTGGAGGCCTCCGAGGCCGCTTTATACTCAGCCTAATAGGTGGAATTAGCAATCGCGCTATTCTTGGCACTATGCCAAGATACTGCTCCTCCATTAAGAGTAAATATGTAGCTAGAAGTATACATCGAATCGTCTTTCTATCCTTGGAAGTCCAATCCCATCACATTCAGTTCTCCATCACCATACATAAGAACCATATCTCTAGTCCTTCTCAAGTACTTGAGAACGTTCTTTACGGCTGTCCAATGTTCCCTAATTGGGTTAGCCCGAAACCTACTTACCACGCTCCCAGCATGCGCAATGTCAGGTCTCGTACACAATAAAGTATAAAGCTACCCAATTTCCGAAACATATGGTATATTACTCATTTTTTTTAATTATTCCTCACTATGAGGACATATCTTAAAGGAGAGTTCTATTCCATGTCGCATCGGTAGGAACCCTCTTTAAGATCTTATCTATATAGAGGGCTTGGGAAAAACCTATTGTTCTCTTCGCTCTATCCCGGTAGAGCCGAATACCAAGAATATAGGTAGCTTCTCCCAAGTCTTTCATGGATAAATTACTCGAAAGCCTAGCTTTCACAGAACTGAGCATTCCCACATCATTTCCTATTAGTAGAATGTCATCTACATATAGTACTAAGAATGTGATCTTGCTCCCACTAACCCTCTTGTATACACAAGGTTCCTCTTCATTTTGCATGTAGTCAATCTCTTTGACTGTCTCGTTAAAACGAAGGTCCCAACTACATGAAGACTGCTATAGTCCATTTCATGGAGTCTACATCCACCATTGCTAGGTCATTGGTCGTGGGTTAGTTGATAAGTGTCAGTTTTATACATTTATCTATGGTTTTTATCGATAAATTTCACCCATAATTGAGCTAGTCTACTCGTTTTTGCTTTTAATTAATTAGTTTTTAATAATTTTATTTTTTATCGGATGAAGATGTAAATTTAGTCTTAATCAGATTGAATTACTGATTTACTCAAGAAATAACATATTTATAAAATATTCTTTTTGTTGAATTTTTATGTATTCATGTTGTAGGGATTTCCGAGACGAGTTCGACAGTCTTTCCGGATTCAAAATCAGAGTTATATATCAAAAGTTATCATCCGAAGAAGATTTGGGGCGAAAACGCAAAAGTCAGAAATTCTGGGCTAAAAATGAAGTCTGAAACTCCATACGGGCGTAACATCTAAAAGTTATGGGCGTAACTCACAAATGCAAGAAAATGTAGCCATGTTACGGCCGTAACTCCTCAATGTTACGGCCGTAAGTCATCAAAGTCACGACCGTAACTCCTCAATATTACGGCAGTAACTCTTGGCAGATTTTTGATCATTGTCTAATTTTTTATACTTTTGGTCTATTATTGAGGGGATGGCTCGCATTGATCTCATCTAATGTAATAATGCTGGAGTTTTGGAGCTATTAGATGACTTTAGGTGTATAAATCGACCCATTAGATCCATCATTAATATTCATTCATCTTATATTTTTCCACTTTTTGTAATATTTTCTTTTTGTGTGAAAAACACACTTGTGTTCTTGAGTGATTTGTGTAATAGTTGTATAGCATATGTTGTTCAGGGAGTTTATTGTTTCTTTCTCCTTTATCTACTAAGGGAGTTAGGGTCAATTCTTTCTCTTTTTCAACTAATAATGACCACTCAAGCTTGTATTATGTTGAATAAACCCTTAATGCGCTAAGTTACCTTAGTTGGGATTATAAACAAGGTTAGTCATGTTATTTAAGTTTGTATAAAGATCTATTATGAATTACTTATTATTGTGTATGATTTTCATTGTTTTAACAATCTTTATTTATTTGGCCAATAAATGACGATATTTATGGTCTTCATATGTTTCGAAAGAAAATATGTTTGATTAGATCAAATGATCTTCACTCTAAGTTGTTCTAGGGGATAGAAATATACCTCTAGACCTTAGATGGTTCTTTGAGTTATTTTCATAAAACCTAATGCTATGTATTGAAGCCAATCAACATAGAAATATAGTGGATTGATTCAATATATAAGGGGCGTTTTATAGTTCGAAAGAGAAACCGTCTTTTTTAGGAAAATCGAATCTACACAATATAATAAGTAAATTCATCTTATGATCTCCTATACATCTTCTATAACTAATGATGAACTAAGTTTATAATCCCAACTATTTCATTTTATCTTTTATCAATCTATTATTAGTGCAATCTTTTATTTCCTTGAATATTAGAACTATTATTGCATTTTCTTTGCAATTGTTAAACCAAACTCTTAAATTGTGTGTTTCAATCATATATATCTCTATAACAAATGGACTAATAGTGTATAATTCAACATATAACCAAACTTCCTTGTGGGATCGATAAACCGGACTCGAAAAGTCCACTTACAACTTGATACGATATCGTGCACTTGCGATAGTTACACTAAAGATCGTGTCAAGTTTTTGGCGCCGTTGCCGGGGAAGTGTAAGTGTTATTTTTGAAATCTTACATTGTAAACTATTGTTATAGGATACAATTTCTCGACGTTGTAACTTAGTACTCAATTGTGTTTGTCCGGTCAAGTGGCGGATAACGGTACTCCGTAACTATTAAAGTCGGATTTTTCAGTTTCCCACAACAACTGCTATTTGTAGATATTTTATCCTTTTTCATTTTATTTTTTTTGTCATGGATGAAACTTTGAATAATATTGAAAAAATATTTCCCTTTCTGAGCAAAAAAGTAATTTTAAAAATCTACAAAGCAAGAATTGAAAGGATGAGGTTGCTTATGAATAAAAGCATACCTTTTGATATTAGATTCATAATTGAAGCCAAAGTAAGAATAGCAGGTGAATTCACAGAAATACCGACTAGATTTTTACCAGGGCTTGGAAAAGGTTCATATGCCAAGAAACGACGAGCAAAGATGATAGCCGTTTGCTATAAATGTGCTAGATGAAACTGTAATTTAAAATGTCGATCTTTAGGAATTCTATCTACAAACAGAGAAGATAAAATTCAATTCATTAAGGATGGTCTGAATAAAGAGAATTTAGATGATATTGAAATTTCTCTTGACACGCATCCTAGTGGACTCGTACATTACGGAATTCGATGTTTGTGGAATAAATTCAAACCAGAATATGAACAACGTCTTGGGAATCTGACGTTAAAAGACCCTGTTTGCCAATTTGTAAGAAAATTGGATGGGAAGCTTCTCCCCGACTCATAGAAGGTGTTTAGGCCGTTTCTGAACGTAAAATCAGAGGAAGAT
Organism: Orobanche coerulescens; assembly: GCA_033398695.1. NCBI lineage: Eukaryota > Viridiplantae > Streptophyta > Magnoliopsida > Lamiales > Orobanchaceae > Orobanche > Orobanche coerulescens. The sequence continues at coordinate 77,576,016 of CM065815.1, read as the reverse complement.
GTGAGCCACAATCACAACTATTGTTCATACACGTAAGTATCTTTTATTTTTGTCGTGAGGTGAGATTTTCTGAATAAAAAAGGGAGTGATATGCAATAAATGTATTCATTATTCTATTGAGTAGTTGAAGCGCAATCAATGCAATCACAAACTTGTTAAACAATTTACCTCATTTTTCTTCTATAAATAAACATTGTGCTTGTTTCTTTTATTCATCTCTCAAACTTGTACTTTTCTTTTTATTCTCTCAAATAAATTTCTTTTCTAAAATGGAGTCATCATCTTCAACAAAAAAATTTAGCACAGTCTGCATTTTTGGTGGAGCTAGTTATGGAAAAGAGGCATGCTTTACTGAAGCAGCCCACAACTTGGGTCATACCATAGGAGAAAAATGCATTCATGTAGTTTACGGAGGAGGAAGTCTTGGATTAATTGGACGAGCTGCTGCTTCTGCCTATATGGAAGGAGTAAGAGTGTTGGGAATAATTCCAAAACCTCTGGCTGAAGGTAAAATCACCGGGGCAACTATTGGAGATGAGTTTAGATCTGTAAATATGCAAGATCGCATAACTCACATGATAAATAATTCTGGCGCCTTTATCACCCTTCCCGGTGGTTTTGGCACCCTTGAGGAACTTTTTCACGTGGTTATCCGAGCCCAGCTAAATGTTCATCAAAAACCAATAGGTCTGCTTAATGTCAATGGTTTCTTTGATGGTTTATTATCTTTCATCGACTACTCTGCTGAAAAGGGTTTTAATTCTGAGCGTGCTAAACGAATCATAGTCATTGCTACCACACCAGAAGAACTAATAAAAAAACTCAATGAATTTGTTCCTCAACCAGATCCAGCTCTAGCTAAAATTGTCTGGATGGAAGATTTTACCGTGAGAAAACGAAAAGTGGATTCATTCCTCTCCCTTTGATAACCCATGTCGGACCTCTTGTATTTTTACTTTCTGTTGTGTGTAATAATCGTGCTAAACGATGGCAGCTTAAGGAGTTTCTTCTTGATCTCTTGACGCGCATCTATGCGCGATTTATGTATTGTTATTTTATTGCTGTAATTTTTATTGTTTGTTTTTTCTTATAAAAGCTTTGATGGCAACGTAAGGTGACTCTTCGGACTTTCTTGAAGCTCTAAATGGCGTTAGCACAAGCATCAACTTTCATTTCAGGGAGTTTTCTGTTTTCTCACTTGATTTTCATTTCTAAAAACTGAGGACATATTTATTTCCAAGTTTGGGGGTGGTATGTTTTAATTATTTTGGTGTGTTGGTATTTTGGTGTGTTTAGATTATTTTGGTTATTCGCCTTAAATTTTTTTTTAAGTATATATATATATATATATTTATATATATATATATATATATTTATATATATAGTATTTTGATTTGTGAGATTTCTAGATCTGGCCATAAAACCAATAAGTTAGCTATATACAAGTTTCTAAAATCGTTTTAACCGGTAAAAAAATTATATATTCCAATAATTTTTTTGAGCCTTAATCTCTCTTTCCAAGCCTTGTAGTTATCATATAAAATTGAGTCATTCGTTACCTTGAGAAAAGAAGAATCGGTCAGTTGATGAAAAATAGAACTGAAATTTACTTAATTTGTGGGGTTTTTGATTTTTCATGCTTAACTAATAAATAATTTTCTGCAAAAATTCTATTCCCTAAAAAAAAAGGAGTCATTGGTGAAAAGATCTACACGTTAGCAAATAACGGTGTGAAAGCTATCACTTAAAAAAATGACAAAAAGGAGAAGTGTTGAGCAGCAACAGCTGCCTAATTTTGGGGGTCTTAAAATTTTGCGAAAAATAAAGGACTAACCATTGTTGGTGCGTAGCGGCCGTCTCACAAAAAAAAATGAAAATTGTGTTGATGAAAAGAGCTACACGTTAGCAAATAACGGTGTGAAAGCTATCACCTAAAAAAAATGGAAATTATGTTGGTGAAAAGAGCTACACGTTAGCAAATAACGGTGTGAAAGCTATCACTAAAAGGGTGTAGTTTATGAGCAGATTTGAATTAATTAGCGGCTGAATTTCAATACACTCAATTTCGTGAAAAATCACAATATCTGATGACGCCAATGAAATTCTTCTTCATATTGAGTCGAAAAATAAACGAGTGATCGAGAGCAACCATTAAAGGGAGTCATGTGTATCACGAGTGGGAAAGAAATAACCAACCTTTTGGGGAGAAACCTTGCATTTTGGAATTACAAAAATAAAACCGTGTTTTAACTTCAAAATCATTAGTAGATTTATTTTGAATCTTGATTCATTTCTATCTACTGTATAAAGCTGGTTGTTGTGTATTAATGGCATTTTGATCTCCTTTTCTCTTTTTATATAATTATTTTTCTTAATTTGTGTGTGTATTATTTTTCTTATTTTGTGTCTTATTTTTATTTTTTTTATTTTTAGCATGAATAATAAAAAGTCTTGCTCGGGACTAGCAAGAATTCAAGTTTTGGGGTGTGATAAGTGTCAGTTTTATACACATATCTATGGTTTGTATCGATAAATTTCACCCATAATTGAGCTAGTCTACTCGTTTTTGCTTTTAATTAATTAGTTTTTAATAATTTTATTTTTTATCGGATGAAGATGTAAATTTAGTCTTAATCGGATTGAATTACTGATTTACTCAAGAAATTATATGTTTATAAAATATTCTCTTTGTTGAATTTTTATGTATTCATGTTGTAGGGCTTTCCGAGATGAGTTCGACAGTCTTTCCGGATTCAAAATCAGAGTTATATATCAAAAGTTATCATCCGAAGAAGATTTGGGGCGAAAACGCAAAAGTCAGAAATTCTGGGCTAAAAATGAAGTCTGAAACTCCATACGGGCGTAACATCTAAAAGTTACGGGCGTAACTCACAAATGCAAAAAAACATAGCCATGTTATGGCCGTAACTCCTCAATGTTACGACCGTAAGTCATCAAAGTTATGGCCGTAACTCCTCAATGTTACGGCCGTAACTCTTGGCAGATTTTTGATAATCATTGTCTAATTTTTTATACTTTTGGTCTATTATTGAGGGGATGGCTGGCATTGATCCGATCTAATGTAATAATAGTGTTGGAGTTTTGGAGCTATTAGATGACTTTAGGTGTATAAATAGACCCTTAGATCCATCATCAATATTCATTCATCTTATATTTTTCCACTTTTTGTAATATTTTCTTTTTGTGTGAAGAACACACTTGTGTTCTTGGGTGATTTGTGTAATAGTGGTATAGCATATGTTGTTCAGGGAGTTTATTGCTTCTTTCTCCTTTATCTACTAAGGGAGTTAGGATCAATTCTTTCTCTTTTTCAACTAATAATGACCACTCAAGCTTGTATTATGTTGAATAAACCCTTAATGGGCTAAGTTACCTTAGTTGGGATTATAAACAAGGTTAGTCATGTTATTTAAGTTTGTATAAAGATCTATTATGAATTACTTATTAATATGTGTGATTTTCATTGTTTTAACAATCTTTATTTATTTGGCCAATAAATGACGATATTTATGATCTTCATATGTTTCGAAAGAAAATATGTTTGATTAGATCAAATGATCTTCACTCTAAGTTGTTCTAGGGGATAGAAATATACCTATAGACCTTAGATGGTTCTTCGAGTTACTTTTATAAAACCTAATGCTATGTATTGAAGCCAATCAACATAGAAATATAGTGGATTGATTCAATATATAAGGGGCATTTTATAGTTCGAAAGAGAAACCGTCTTTTTAAGGAAAATTGAATCTACACAACATAATAAGTAAATTCATCTTATGATCTCCTATACATCTTCTATAACTAATGATGAACTAAGTTTGTAATCCCAACTATTTCATTTTATCTTTTATTAATCTATTATTAGTGCAATCTTTTATTTCCTTAAATATTAGAACTATTATTGCATTTTCTTTGCAATTGTCAAACCAAACTCTTAAATTGTGTGTTTCAATCATATATATCTCTATAACAAATATATTAATAGTGTATAATTCAACATATAACCAAACTTCCTTGTGGGATCGATAAACCGGACTCAAAAAGTCCACTTAGTACTTGATACGATATCGTGCACTTGCGATAGTTACACTAAAGACCGTGTCATTAGTCTTTTATTTATCACTTGGAACCTCGTGGAAACCCAATTCCTCCAAGTGCATAAAACAATACCTCTTAGGTAATTGAGACACCCTACTAGACGTACAAGGTGGTTGTACTTGTGTTACAGAAGGTTCGGTTCTAATTTCTTGCACAGGTGTCTCCTGAGGAGTTTCATTGTATTCTTCCAAAGAAATATTCCTACCTGCTCCGCCTTCCTGAATGAACTCATCTTACAGGAAGTGTGCATGCAAAGCAACAATGATCTTTCGATCTTTGGGCATGTAGAATAGATAACCCATCGCCTCAGATGGGACTCCAATAAAACATCTCCTCACGGACCTCGCTTCCGTTTTGTCCACCTTAGTCTTCTTGATATAGGCGGGACATCCCCAAATCCTAATGTGATTAAGACTTGGTTTCCTCCCCTCCCACATCTCATGTGGAGTTTTAGGAACGGATTTGGAAAGACATCTGTTCAAGATATGTGCAGCAGTCAGGAGTGTATACCCCACAGGTAAATCGGTAAGTCAGTATAGCCCAGCATGGAACGGACTATATCCAACAAGGTCTGGTTCCTTCTTTCTAACACACCATTTAACTGAGGAGTGCCTAGAGGTGTTAGTTGTGATACTATTCCATGTTCCTTCAGGAACTTATCAAATTCTGTACTCATATCCTCGCCACCTCAGTCCAACCGAAGTGCTTTGATATGATATCCAGTTTGTTTCTCGACTAGGGCCTTAAATTCCTGGAATTTCTCAAAGACCTTGGATTTATGTTTTATTAAGTATACATAACCATACCTTGTATGATCGTATGTAAACATAATGAAATATTGATATCCGTCACGTGCTGCTTCCAAAGCACCACATACGTCGGTGTGGATTAATCCCAGTTTATCAGCGGCTCTTTCAAAAGTCCCTGGGAAGGGGAACTTAGTCATTTTGCCTTTAAGGAAAGATTCACAAGTAGGATAAGGATCCGATCCCAATGGACCCATAAGTCCATCTTTTTCCATTTTGTAAACCTTGGTCTGACCAACATGACCAAGTCTAAGATGCCATTTCAAAACTTGATTGATTTCATCCCTACCACGTTTTCTAGTCATAGTATTCACAACTGCTTTGTTGTTGAGGTTTAGATGATACAATCTATTTAACAATGTAGCAGTACCCACGAGTTTATTTTTGAAATAAATTTTGCAGGAACCATCACCAATGAAAATGAAAAGCCTTTTTGGTCCATTACCGGAATGGATACAATGTTTTTATGCTCTTGGGCAAAACAAGTACATCTTCTAAAGTCAAAACAAATCCGGATTATAAACCCAAAAGAAGTGATCATATTTCGGTTGCCTCGACACTATGCCCGCTTCCGACTGTGATCATAACTTCTACAGCTCCAAGTTTCCTACTTTGTTCCAGATCCTGATTCACGGTACAAATATACAAACTAGCGCCAGAATCCAGTATCCAGGAAGTAGAAAATACAGTAGCAGAACAATTTGTTTCCAAAACTAAAAGTTCTGTACCTGAAGCGCCATGAGAATCGGATAGTCTCTTTCCCCGTGGCCCAGCTCACCGCACTTGAGACAAGCGTCCTTCTTCTTGCTCTTCGGAAACATCGGGGCCTTGCCCTTACCCTTAAGGTCCTCGACTTGTGGTCTCGTCCACTTCTTGGTCTTTTTCTTCTTGTTCTTGGACCTCCGAGATCCAGAAGAAATCACAAGGGCAGACTCCTTCATCCGCGGAGTCTTCATATGAGATTGAGCGGTTACTAGTTTGTTCATTAGCCTAGCTAAGTTACATGCAATCTCATTGCAGTTGAAATTCATAACAAACTGTGAGAAGGAATTAGGGAGAGACTGTAGGATAAGGTCGGTTTGGAGTGAAGTATATATTTTAAAATCAAGAGCCTCCAATCTTTCGATCATGGATATCATTTTGAGGATGTGTTCCCCAACCTTCTCACCTTCCTTCATCCTTGCACCGAACAGTTGCTTGGATATCTCATATCTAGCAGTTCTGCTGTGCTCACCATAAAGCTCGGTTAAGTGAGATAGAATCTGCCTAGCAGAAGTCATTTTCTCATGAGCTCTCTGAAGCTCATTTGACATAGAAGCCATCATGTAAGCACAGACTTTTATGTCATCCTTAACCCACTTTTCGTGGTTTTCGATCTCTTCCAAATTGGCTCTGGTCCACATAGAAGGCGCCGGAATGTCCATCTCCAAGACGTATTCCAGTGCCTCTATACTGAGGACAATCATCAGATTGCGGAGCCAGTCCACAAAGTTAGGTCCAATCAGGGTGTTCTTTTCGAGTAGAATTGCGAGTGGATTCATTGTCATATTGAGAGTTATGTCTGCATTAAGTACGACAAATTAATTAGTGACTCATTTAATTATGATCTGAGTATAGAATTAAGGTCTTTTCTATTCTTGTTACCCAGTTCCCACTATTTTTATCGGAATAACACATTCTAATGTGAAATCCGGAAGTATCGTCACTTTACTTCATAGTGGTGATCGAGTTCTTTATAAATCTTAATAGAGGGCAACCGAACAAGTTTCTAGTCTATTAATTTTCATAAAGTGGTATCCAACACCAACCCATCTAATGAATCATTCGATCTTCTTTTTCCCCTTGTTCACTCTCCTCAACCTATACGGTTTCTATGGTTCGTGAACAAGTTAAGTTTATACCATCGACGCAAATCAGTTTCATAATTGAATCTTATCCGGCAACCTATCCGGTTTCTAGGGATAAAATTTGTCCAACCGATGACATCCAATGCACTCCCGGTAATTTATCCATCCTCCCCGAACTACTACCCCGATAACTCGGAAGCATAGCACATCCGGTTTGGATTTCAGTTTCCCGAAAGCTCGATGGACGGAAGGAAAACCTTGAAACCTTATAAACTTAATAATTTGTTGTGGGAGAATTATCGCGATTAATGTTACACTTTGCACATTAATTCAATTAAGCACGTTTGTGGCATTCATACAATATGAAACAATCATTCACAACCTAGTTGCTACCAACATGTGGTTCATGGACCGTTCCTAGAAAACAAAAACTCCGTAATCTAATTACAGGTCTTCGTCTTGAATCTTTGTATTGTCGAAACGGATCTTGCTCTGGTCATCGTCATTACATATAAATTTTACATTGAAAGTTGCATCCTAGATACAAATGTTTCTAGTAAAATAAATAGGCTCAAAACGGCCTTTACAACCCAATCGAATAAAACGAACAATTCAAAAACTAAGTCCACGAACCACATCCCCATTCAAAAGCATTCATCCAATAAATACTATATAAATGGAAAGCGTAGAGATACATTGATCCAATCAACAATACGAACCGATCCAATCGATTCACACAACCGGTAATATGAAAAACATTCAAATAATTCGGTCACCCATAAATATTCCAATTAATCAAATTTCCCTTATAAACTAAAATACCATAAATCATTTTAGTCATATTAAATCCATTTTAATATGCGTGAGATTAATTTTCTGGAATACACGAAAAAATCGAGCCAGGGTGAAAACTGGCCTACCTGGCCGAGTCACCCTCGGCAGCTTGCCGGAAGACACGCCTTGTCCCGAAAGGCATGGTCGAGTCACGCTGGGCAGCCTGCCGGCCAGGCACGGCCCGTGTCGCCATACACGCTCGGGTCGTCCTGCCTGGCACGGCCCGTGTCGCTTGACATGGCCAGAGTGTCTCGACAGTGGCCTGCAGACTGCCAGACACAGCCCGTGTCGCCGAGGACACGGTTGAGTCACCTTGGAAGGTTCCTGCCCATGTCCGAAAAAGTCGTCCGACGACGATTCAGAGCTAGATTTTCAACCGGATATCCAATATCAATATTTTCCGACTTTCATATCTTCAATATAAGTCATATTTCCCAGAAATTTAAGATTTATATTTAGATATAAATTTACGAAAAATATAACTATAACGAACGTAAAACATATACCACGATTATGACTAAAATGATTTCAAATCATTTACCATCTAATCGAGCATTCCAAATGCCAATATCGTATATACGATCGCAAGACCTACGCTCCGATACCACTGTTGGGATTTGGTGTCTAAATCGAAGGCCCAGCGGAAGCGGTAAAACAAAAATTAATTCGATCCGAATCCCTACGAGGATCGATCGAGCTACGCATATACGAATATTATACGAAACACAAGAGATACGAGAAAACATACCCTTGTAGTCCGTTGATTAAATGGTATCCTTCTCTTGAGCTATTCCCCAAGCTTTTAGTTGATTTCCCTACGATCCAATCTGCTCCAAGCTCTTAGATCATCCATCACCGAAAATATCGCGTCTCTACTTGCCACGCGCCGGAGAAACGAACGGAATGACGATCACCTTGCTATCCTCCAAGGATATGGCAAGATCTAGGATGATGAAGCTTTTGATTGTGATTATTACACTCTAAGTGTATAAATCATACACTCTGAATCAAACTCTTGATTATTCTCCAAGATCAACAAGAAGAAGTGAAGAAGAAGAAGAAGAGTATTGAGAAAACAATTCTCTCTCTCACTCACTTAGAACTCACGGATGGAATCAAATGCACCAAGTCAAGTTAAGTGAGATGACAAGTCTTCATCTTATTCTTTATACACAACCTATAACTCATCCACATAATAGTGAACCCCACAAGTCTTAATCTTCCATTAAAAATGGAAAACAAAAGACAATGGATGATTGGTGGAAATGGGGGGACGGCCCATCTAGAAAGGAATTGAAGAGTTCGGTTCGTTCTGGACTCCCGTGAGTCCAACCAGATAAACTCTGATTCTGTTCCGATGTATTTATATCAATTAATTAATCTAATTAATTAATCATATCAAATACATAATAACATAATTAATTTCTCCAAGAAATAATTATATTCATGAATTAAATTAATCACCCAGGAATTTATTTAATTCATTAGGCCGTAAATTAATTTATCTAATAAATCAATTTAAACATCCAATGTTCCAATAAATTAGATATCCAATATCTAATATTTATAACGATAGAATAAGCTCGATTCATTCTGTCGTCAATCCTATTGCGCGACTCGGTAGGTCCGTCTCAGTCAGCAATGAGAGGAACCAAAGAGTAGTAGCACCACCTAGCCAGCCTGGCGGCCTACAATGTACCCCAACTGAGAACGAATGATTGAGATCATTCAAGAACCATTCTGTCGTGAATACCAGTATACGTATAAACCCTTCTTTCAAATGTCCCGATCAGGTTATAGGGTCATGGTCAGTCAAACCCTATCTGTACTTGACTCTATGCATGTGTTAATTCAAATCGAGATCACCGAGCTCTCGTGTATCTAATATAGCTAGCTCCAGTGCTTTCGCCAAAGACTTATGATTTCATCTGTCAATAACCGCATAGGACATATAACCCGCTCACTAACGGGAGAAAGAATTCTATCTTGGTATTCAGTAGGACCTGCTACTTACCCGTCAAGATGCACGTCGAGGTTGACCCCGCCTTCCGGTTTACAGGGTTGAACTACTCTAATGAAAATCTTGACGTCACAAGCACATCCCTACTAAATCCTCAAGTCGAAGGTTCACAAATACCTATCACAACCTTTTGATTCCTTCATTGACTGTCCCAGAGTGAAATTCGTGTGACGAATCGAGGGTGAGTCGGTTCGAGTAGACTAATCCAATTAGCAAACCTATAATGTGTCCTCCCACTAACCATTAGTGTTCGACAAACACTCTCCATGTCAAAGAACACATCATACAAGTCTTCACATAAACTTAACGCTCAGTCATGTTTCATCGACTTACGAACGATTTAGTATTTGAGCTATAAACCTTTCCAGTGCCGAGCTCCTCATCCAATAAGGAGTGGAATATTTTGCTCTCAAATACACGGACTAGTTTCTATATATCTATATATCTATATATATCTATATATATATATATATATATATATTTACGAGTCAGGAACGCCAGTAACTACCAATAAATAAAGAAACATCCATTGCCTTATGATAATAGATTACATAATAACAAGTACGATGCCCTCACTCAACATCCTCTAAGTGGCATTCGAGGGCATACTCCTAACAAGAACTTCAAAAATGAACAGTACACAGTGGAGAGATTCTAGAGAGAAGGATGAAAAAAAACATAGAGAGAGAAAGTTTTGTGCTTGAATTGAATTGTGAATTAGTTCATATATTTTTTCTAAAAAAATCTATCTTATACCATCAGGAGACCAAAAGGAGGGTGGAATCCCTCTACAAGCTCCAAGGAGTGAGGGATGACAAGATGTTGGTCACTAAGTATACCGAATACAGCTTGGAAAGTATTTTAAACAACAAACTGTATGATTTTCAAATCTGAGTGCATAGAGAAAGTCTTGTTAAAGTAAGTTGCTGTAAATATAACAACTAGATATGAAGTGTATACTTAAAAATAATCACAGATATTAAAACAGTAAATGCAGAAGGTAGATGACACGGTAATTAAAATGGTTTGAGGTAAACCCCTCTACGTCCACTGGTCCTCCACACAGGAGCTAAAAAGTTTATTATAAATACTATGTACACAACTATGTATTTATAATCAAACCTATCAATGTATCACTCACACAGATTGATACAATAATTGAAGCTTTCAATCGTTTACACAGATTGGTTTAGGCTTTCACTTGACTAACTTCTTCACACAGAATTCCGGAGCTTTGTCTCTTTAATGCAAATCCATCACACACAGTTCGGGAAAAGCAATGCCTTCTCAGTCCACACAGGGCTGATGGGTTTGTTCAATGATAGAATGATGGTTTGAACAACAGCTTGACTTTCTCGATCTTCAGCTGATAATGTGTTGTTCAAGGTTGAGCACTTTGGATATTTCTTCTCTCAGAATATGCAGTATACTTGAAGAAATATGTTTGCTCTGAATATTCACGTAAGCACTTTGTTGGTTGTAGTTAATCAGTACCTGATCTTCAAACTCTAGAGATATATATATAGCTTTCTGAAATATATCCGTTGTGAAAGATCTGTTGAGCAAGATTCTGTGACAACTTAGATAGTTGACCAAGATCCGGATATTGCGTGGTTTGAAGATCTCTGTTGGCGTCAGTATTTAAATACTTTATCCTTTTAGTATTTAAATACTTCTTTATTAAACGGGACGTGACTTTAGCGAATACTAAAGATTCCTTTTCAAATGGTCTTGAGTCCTATTTCGATGCTTCACAGCTTGAATGCTGTAACCATTTACGTTGTAGGCTAAAGAGGAGAAGTCGCTGTATGGAATATTTGTTGTATGAAGGGACAACTTCCATACTTGGCGCTGTTTAGACTCTTGTTGTTGTATGATGGCATGATGATAAGTCTTCAATATAGGATCAGCAACATCGATCGGTCTGTCGATATAGCAGCTTGTTGTATGATGGATTGGCACATTGTCAAAACATTTTTATCAAGATCTTTTCGATACAGGGATTGTTATCCCAACAATTTCCCCCTTTTTGATAATTTGCCAAGTCTTCCCTTAAAAACCTTTTGATTTTATCCAAACATCTTTGATGATGCCAAAACTTTGACACTTAATATTTTGAAGGACGTCAGACTTCTTGGTCTTCTAATCGAATGTTCTGGCCTTGAGCAATTTTGCATAACACTAGAAACTGCTCGCTGGCAAGTTCAGCTTTTATCAAAAGAGTATTACATCTTTAAACTTATGATTGGCGTGCGGGAACAATCTTACATTATTTATCTAGATACATACAACTGAATCTATGAACTGTTCGTAGACAAGTCCGTATAGCTTAATATTTTAACAAGTTTTAATACTTGAATTAATTCAGCAAATGGATTGAATTATGTAATCATACAAACACACAGTAGATTACAAGTTGTAATCTTTCAAGAGAAAAACATTTTATTGATATTTGAGCAAATATTACAGTGTTTTTGCTATCTTACAGCAAATAAGAATACAAAAGAGAGTGAGAACAGGATAAGAGTACAGAAATAGGAATACAGGAGGAAGCTTAGCTCCTATAGTCAGAATGCCTCCAAGGCCTTCTAGGGTCATTATTAGTACCCTTCCACTAGTTCTGATGCGCGTCCTTGTTTCGATTCTGGTATATAGCTTGACCTTCATAGGACTTATCGAAAACTAGGATCCAATCCTCTGGATGGGTAACCAAGTCGCCTTGCTTGTGCTTGGACTTCATTTTCTGCTGTAGTTGGAGCGTCCCTTCGTCCAACCTTTTCTTAAATACCTCTGCGGCTTCCTGTACCATTCTGCAACTATTAAATATTTGAGATTCCCTGATAAGAACAACAAAGTATCTTAGCAGTTCATTCTTTCTCCAGTTTTTGATTTCTTCTGCAGTATGCTGTCGGTTGGCCGGGAGGTTCATAGCTTGTGGCTTTTGAACGGGGTTCTTCCAAGGAAACTTAGGGTCCTGGAATTCTGGGCGATCTCCCTGTATCCTAACGTTGGGAGAAGGAGATGACAGACGAGCAATATCAGCTGTGATGCTGTCTTCAAAAGCAGCTAACATTTCCTTCTCTTGCTCAAGTCTTGTTCTCCTCACAGCTTCCCTCGCTTCTTCCCCCTTTTTGGCGTCATCAAGGTAGGACACCTTTTCATCAAGACGTTCAAGGATCTGCATAGCAGCATCCTGTTTTGTCTCAAAACTAGTCATTTTATTCACAAGGGAGGTGAGCACCTGCGATATATCCTGTATCTTTTTGTCGTGGGCTCGAATCTGGGAACTAGATTCAATGAGAGCTGATGCTGTCTTGGCCTCAGACACATGGAGCTTGGATTGCTCTTCTTTCAAGATCTGCTCTGATGCTGTTGTAATTGTCTAAGGGCCTTTTGGAAGACTGAAGGCAGGATTCTGAAGGCTTCTTCTACACTAGAAACTTCATGCCTCAGACTCGTCATTTCTTCAACGGCTAATTAGTGTAGCCAGTCGAGTGTCTTTTCAACATAGTGCAGGGCGGTGATGGCATCCTGTATGAAGACAATTTGTAGGCCAAGAGCATACAGTTGCTCTTTCTTCTCGACGGATTTTGGAGAGTCTGGCTTGGCGAGATCTTCAACTCCATTCAACCGTCTCAAGTTCACATTGGGACGTGAATTGAGGTGGACATCCTCAGGTATTATACCGTCGTCAGATTCCAAAACAGTTGAGGGTGCAGTAGCATCAGATGCGGGCTCGGCAACAGGGGTTGTTTTCTCCTATTCTGAATTAGGTTCTGAAAACATAGGTACAGGAGGGACTGATTCCTCCTGCTCTCTCTCAGCTTCCGCCTGCTCTTGCAGAGGGACTGATTCCTCATGCGGGATGGCACTGGTTTGGTCTTCGGTGGCGACAGGTGCGGATGCCTGTTCTGGGACTAGTTGTTCCTCTGCTACAGGAGGGACTGAATCCTCACTGTTGGGAACATTATTTTGGATAGAGGTCCCTTGATCTGGCTGGGTTTCCTCACGACTCATTCTTAGACCTGCCTGGAGGGCGGCGGCATTGTCGTCATCATGATCAGATTTGGGACTGTGGGGATCAGAGCCAATGGATTATGCTTTTCCTTTCTTGCGGGCATTTGCCTTGTCCATCAGGTGGCTTTTGATCAACTCTTTGCAGCATAGGTTGTCCCATTGGATCAGGACTTCAACATCTTGGGATTCCGTCACTTCCAAGATAAACCGTTCTTCTTCGCACCAATCGCTCCAGTTGTACAGAGTGTTGTATAGAGCGAGCCTGTAGGCTTTCCATTGGACAAAGCGTTCATATGCTTGCTCTATTTGCACAGAAAGGAAAGTCTTATTGATTATGGTGTCTGGGGAGGGGCTGCGTACAACTCTTGGGTCCGCTGTATGCATGGGTTCCTCGACATGTATGGGTTCCTGTGTCAGAGCGCGATCCCTAACAGGGGTTGGTACCCTGATGGGAGAAGGATCCTGAACATGTGTGGAATCCCGAATAGGTGAAGTGGCTATTGGCTCAAAAGGGGCAGCCGACTCGCCAGAGTCTTGTAAGTTGGCAGATGTCTAAATATCCATCGTAGCCGCCAAAGGCTCGAGATCTACTGTCGTGACAGTAGCAGTCATCTCTTCTGTAGGGGTTGCGCCCTGGGGGCTCGATACAGTGGGTTGGGCCGTTGAAGGAGCATCCTTGGAGATTACTGTACATTTAACTTTTGAAAGCCTCCTTAGCTTCATTTTCGGCTTCTCAATAGCAACGGGAGTTTTGTTGTGAGATCTCTTTCTCTTCCTTGAAGTTTCCTCGCTCTGGGACTTCGAAGACACATCCCTTGGATCGGCAGAAAGTGGCAATTTTCGGATGAAAGGTCTGTTTGCAATCAGAGGTCCTTTGTTGAAAACGGAGGGTCTGATGCTTCCCATATATATCCGAGAAGTGATCTTCTTTGCTTTTTCGGCTTGCAGAACACCGCATTTCGTTAGAATGTAATTCAGAAGCAAACCGAAAGACTTCTTCTGCGAGGCAGGCTTAGAGACTTCTTCCTGCAACCTTTTGAGAATTATTTGACACCAGTTGACCTTTTCACAGGTCATGATTGCAACCATCATTCTGAACCTTAAATTTGTGCACATCTCGAAAGCACTTGTTCTATTCTCAATTACACGGCAACAGAAATCATGTAAATAAACAAAAGGTAAACAAAAGAGTTTCTTGTGGCAAGAGGTGTGAACCGTTTCAACCGATGCTGAACCGGTGAACAACCCATAATATTCGGTCAAGAGTTCTTGGGACCCAAAGGTCCCAAGATCTTCCATTGCCAGGCCATCAGCAGGATGCCTGTAGAGATTCTGAAGTAGCTCTTGGTCAACACGGATCTCGACTACGCAAATGACAGTAGTGATGTCATCAACATTTCCTCACTGAGCGAGCGAGAAGAAACGGACAGCAGCATTGAGGTAGAATTCCTCAACCAGGTGATCATCAAAATGTTCATCGGTGTGGCTTCCAAGGCGATAAAGGCCTTGCTGACGTATCCTCGTAATGACGTACTCCATTGATTCGACGTTATCACCTTTGAAACGAACACGTTCAAGCACAACAGATCTAGAAAAGATCCATCCGTCGATGATGTTGGAGAACTTCTTAGAGAGATGGAGGAGGTATGAGAAGATGCCATTGACGATTCTCGAAGAAAAGTAAAGAGGATTCAAAGAGAGATGCAGTAAAAACAAAAAGGCTTGTAGGCGGTATGCTCAAGGACTTGTTCAATATGCAGAAAGCGTAAAGAGTCTCAAATGGCATTTACGTCCTTTTATAGTGGGCGGCGGCGAAGGGTTTACAGATAATGAACGGTCAAATTTAAGGGATGGGAACTGTTGTTTAAAATGGACGACCATGATGGACTGAGTGTAACCGGTTCAACTTATCCATCTAATTTTAAAATAAGAGCGGGTCCCACTTCTGACTTATCAAATTACCCTTATTGCCTGCAACGGAGGTGTAAAATTAATAAAATAATATGAAACATCGCGACTTTGAAGATACCAATGTCCAGATGTCGTGTAAAGCATTTAATGCAAAAGACTTTATGATTATAACAGGGCACGTGGACACAAAGATCGTTTAAAAAATAAATAACATGATAATTGATTTCCCATAGTATGTGATGTATCCGCGAAAATACAACGTTCCCCCTTAAAAGGTACATACGGGTTTCAATTTCATACAGCAACTTTCGGATTAATGCTGTATTCTTGGGTCGTACTGTATTCCCCCTTAATTATTGCACACGTCAACTGTAGGATAATTCATGTCTCTTTGTTCCTATAGTGCTATTCTGATTGACTGAGAGTACAGATAACTAACGGTGGATACTGTATTCTTGGGTCTTACAGCATTCCCCCTCAATTTGCGGAGTAAAAGCATTAAAAACTTACAGGGAGTTAGGATGTAGCAATCCCAATTCATGTCGAAGCATGCAGAATCTTGCTGTGTCGAGAGGTTTGGTAAAGATGTCGGCTAACTGGATATCTGTATGAACTTTTTCTAGCCGAACATCCTTGTTCTAAACATGATTCCTAATGAAGTGATGCTTCATGTGAATATGCTTGGTGCGCGAGTGCAATACAGAGTTGTGCGTGATAGCAATTGCGCTCGTGCTATCGCACATAATTGGCGTTTCTTTGGCTTCAATTCCATAGTCTGACAGTTGTTGTTGCATCCAAAGGATCTGCATACAACAACTACCAGCAGCATAGTATTCTGATTCAGCTGTTGAAAGCGAGTTTGCCAGTTGTTTCTTGCAAAATCAAGACACAAGTCTAGGTCCAAGAAAGTGACAAGTTCCACTTGTACTCTTCCTATCTAGCTTTCAACCTCCGAGATCCGAGTCGCTGTATCCAACTAAATCGAATCTACCTTCTTTAGGATACCACGGTCCTACATCGACTATTCCTTTGACGTATTTCAGGATTCGTTTGGCTGTTGCGAAGTGTGATTCTTTAGGTGAGCCAATAAGATTTCTGTAGAGTGATTGATCAACCGGTTTTCCATCTTTATCAGCACTAATTTGCACGGAAGTGCTCATGGGGGTTGACGATGATTTGGAAGTATTCATTCCTAACTTGTTGAGAAGCTCGTTGCTGTATTTTTCCTGGTTGATGAAAATCCCTGTAGGCAACTGCTTTACCTGCAATCCTAGGAAACAACTAAGTTCTCCCATCATACTCATTTCAAATTTACTTTGCATGAGAAGAGAGAATCTTTGACACAAAGCAAGGTTAGTTGAACCAAATATTATATCGTCTACATATATTTGAACCATCAGGAGGTCATCACCTTCCTGTATTTTGAATAAGGTCTTGTCCACAGCACCTTTCTCGAATCCATTATCGGTTAGATACTGGGACAGAGTCTCATACCATGCTCTAGGGGCTTGCTTAAGTCCATACAGTGCTTTCGTAGTCTATGCCTTCTTCCTGTCTATAGCCTTGGGCGCCTAGTCAGGATTTATTCCTGATAATGAGTCCATTTCTATCCTTTTTTTTTCTAAATACCCATTTGATTCCAATTACTGTTTGATGCGTAGGTCTGGGTACAAGATACCATATATTGTTTCTTTCGAAACCGTTAAGCTCTTCTTCCATGAGAGTAATCCAATGATAGTTGTTGAGAGCTTCTTTAGTATAAACAGGTTCGGATTGGGCTAAGAATACAGCAATAGTGCACATATTAAGTCTTCTAAGCTCGGATTGAGATTTCCATACAGGAAATGGAGATATCTCAGACTCGGGTTCTTCTTGCGAACATAATACATTTCCTTGTGTACTCTGTATTCTCTTATGGGTAGAAACACTAGCATCAATGTTTCCTATGATCAACTCTTGTGGGTGATCTCTCAACCATCTTCTGTCGGATTCTAATTAGGGGTCCCGTACTGTATCTTAAGTTGCTGTAGTTTCGGCTTCAGCTTGTACATCATCGGCTTCATCTACTTCAGTTCTTACAGCTGTGGGGTTGATTTCTAAGTCAACGACAGGCTCTATAGGAGTTGGTGGATCTATGAAGGAAAGTTGTTGGATGTTCTGAGAAATGTCTTCTACTCTCGTAGGATCATGGTGAGGTTCATCGAATATTATATGAACTGATTCCTCAATTGTTATCTTCCTTTTATTGAAGATCCTGTAAGCTTTGCTAACAGAGGAGTATCCAACAAATATCCCTTCATCCGATTTCTCATCGAAGGTTCTAAGTTGATCCTTACCGTTGTTCAAAACATAACACCTGCATCCAAATATGTGAACGTACGAAACTAACGGAGTTTTGTTGTTCCATACCTCATATGCTGTTTTGTTGTGATGCTTGTTGATGATACAACTTTTTTGTGTATAACACGCTGTATTGGTGGCTTCTCCCCAGAAACGCTGTGGCAACTTGCTTGCGGCAATCATTGTCCTTGTTGCTTCCTTCAGCGTCCTGTTCTTTCGCTCGGCAACACCACTTTGTTGAGGTGTACGGGCAGCTGAGTATTCCTATTGTATCCCATGTTCTGAGCAGTATTACTCTATAAAGCGGTTAGTGAATTTTGTACCTCTGTCGGAACGAATGGACACGATACTCGACCCTTTTTCATTTTGAAGCTTTCTCAGGTGCTCAGGCAGCTTCGATGTTGTTTCCTTCTTCTTGCTTAGGAAAATTGTCCAAGCATACCTAGAATAATCATCAACAATAACGAGACAGTATTTCTTACCTCCCAAACTTACCGGGTCTACAGGACCATAGAGATCCATATGTAGCATTTCCAAAACTCTGTGGGTGGAAAGGTAGGATTTGCTTTTTAGGGTGGTCTTGATTTGCTTGCGTGTCTGACAGGGTCCACATACGCCGTATTTTTGGAATGAAACATTTGGCAATTCTCTAACCATTCCCTGTCTGAAGAGTTTGTTGATAGTCTTGAAGTTGACGTGTGACATCCTCTTGTGCCATAGCCAGCTTAGATCTGCAGCGCCTTTGGCAACAAAACAAGGAATTGTGGAGCTCGTAGGCATCCAGTCAGCAATATACATATTACCTGATCTGCTTCCTGTGAGCACAACCTCTTTGGTCAGGATGTTCTTGACTCTACAGTGATCTATATAGAACTTCACCGAGAACTGTTTGTCACAGAACTGGCTAATACTAAGTAGATTGTACTGTAAGCCTTCAACATAAGCTACATCGGTGACTTTGAATTTTCCTACAAGTAGGGTTCCCTTCCCTCTTGTTCTTCCTTTAGATTTATCATCGAAGCGCACTTTTGGACCGCAACCTTCTACGTAATCTGACAGCTTGCTTTTATCTCCTGTTATATGCCAGGAACATCTGCTGTCGAAGTACGAGATGTCCTTCTCCAAAATGTCCTGTATGCAAACAAATTAGGTACATTTAGGTCCCCTTTGATTGTTGGGTCCATGGATGTTAGTGCCTTTAGGTACCCATATTTTCCTGACAGCAATAGGTTTACTGTAGGATGGTTTAGGTCCATAGTTGCGATTTCTACGTGGGGCATGTACGTAGTTGCTATAACTATGATAATTATTATGCATGTAAAATTCAGGGTTATTATTAGTCCAGTACAAATGCCGTCTTGGAGGTGGAGCCATTTTCTTCGGCCTTACAGCTTGCCTTATGGGTCTCCAGTTGGATTCCCAAAGCTGTTGTTGACACTGTGAGGATACTTGCTTTCGCGAGGGATACCGCGGCTCCTGTATCCAATACCTAGGCGTGCTGTACTGAAAGTACTGCCGTGCGGGCCTTTGATATTTGGATACAACCTTCTTTTTGAACGGCTAATGGCGCTGTTGATATGTTCGGGGGGCATGCTGTTGGGTACGTCTTACAGGTCTAAATAGCTGGTGATTCCGCTGTCTGGAATATGACTGTGTTGGCGGAATGGCAGCTTTTGATGTTCGCGGGGCAACGGGTTCCTTCACAGGACTCGGAACTTCTTCCGATACAGGAATGGGTTCCACACCCCTGAAGAACAAAGTACTACCTTTCCCTTTTATCATGAGCATGTTGCCCAGTGCTTAGAATTTCTTCCATTCTTTTAGATGATTTCTCGAAAGATTTCAGAATGATCTCAACTTCTCCTTCTCGTTTTTCGAGAGTTTTTACTTTGGCTTGAAGCAGAACAATATCATTTGTATTGCTTTCACTATGAGATTTAGTCTCACTTAGTTCATGAGCAAGTTGATGATTGCTCTCCATGAGTTTTTCATACTCGACTTTGCTGTTTTCACAATCAACAGACATATTTTCGTAATTTACTTTCAGCAAGTCGTTTTCTTCTTTCAGCTCTAAGTTAGAAAGTTGGAGCTGCATATTTTCATTTTTCAATGTCTCATGGGCCTTTTGAATGTTCTTAAACTCATTCATCATGTTTGCAAAAGTATGAGATGCATTTGAAGGAATATCTGAGGTTGAGCTTACCTCATCATCGCTATCTTCATCTTCCGGAATGTCCTTGGCTATAAAGCACATATAGTCTTTATCTTCGAAATCATTATTAGATGAATCACTATCAGTGACTACCTGAAGACATTCTTCGGATTTAGATGGTGCGGGGGAGGCTTCTGACTCACCAATCAGGGTTTTTCCAAGCACGTCTTCTTTCATCCTTTTCTTGTTGCTCGGCTTCCGGAAACCTTTGAAATTTGGGATGAGGACATTTATTTGCATAATGTCCTAGTTCCCTGCAATTATAACACAGGTTAGCATCACCAGAGGAAGTTTCGGTACATACCTTGTGAACAGGTTTGGGCCTGTATGGAGTCTTTCCTGACTGCTTGATAAACTTCTTGAACTTATGCATGAGGAGCGCCATTTCATCTTGCGATAGAATATCATCATCGCTGTCAGCATTCTTTTGAATTGGCTTTGATGAACTCGACATGATGTGTCTTCGGTTGGATATAGCGGCTAAGGCTGTAGTCCTGGCTGGATATTCTTCAGCCTTCTCTCTCATGTATATATCGTACTCAAATGCTTTGAGGTCAGAAAAGAGATCAAAAGTAGATATTTCACTAAGATTGCACGACACACGCATATCTGTGGTCTTAATGTCCCATCGGGCAGGGAGAGATCTGAAAATTTTTAGGTTCTTCTCCCTTTGGGTATAAATCTTGCCTAATGCTTCAAGTTCACCAACAATGCCAATGAATCTGAGGTCAAGTTCCTCAAGTGTTTCAGTTGGTTTCATTTCAAAAGATTCAAATTGCTGAGTTAATTTTGAAATCTTGTTTTCTTTTGAGAGCTCAGTTCCCTCACAAATTAACTTGACTTTATCCCAGATATCCTTGGCTGATTTGTAGCTCTTTACCTTAGAGAACGTGCCTTTGGCAAGAGTGATAAATAGCGCATTCTTCGCGACATTGTCGAGGTTGGCGCACTTTCTTTCTTCAGAAGTCCATTGTCCGCGCTCTTTATCGAGCATCTCTGCATGAGCCTGGCCTTCAATTATTGGGGCCGGATTTACCTTCATGATCTTTATGGGGCCATCCTGTATGACAAAAATCATCTCTTCGTGTATTGCTGCAAGATGAGCCTCCATCCTAATTCTCCAATCATCAAATTCGTTAATAGAAAACATAGGAACTTTATTGATCATTGATATATCCATATGAGAATATAAGGAAGAAAAAGACTGTTTTTCAAAAATAAGTGATTTAAGGATCTAATTCAATCAAAAATATGATTGATTCTTCTTAGAATCA
The DNA here is from genome assembly GCA_033398695.1 of Orobanche coerulescens. Classification (NCBI taxonomy): domain Eukaryota; kingdom Viridiplantae; phylum Streptophyta; class Magnoliopsida; order Lamiales; family Orobanchaceae; genus Orobanche; species Orobanche coerulescens. The sequence goes on along the minus strand of CM065815.1, from coordinate 77,554,636 downwards.
ACCGCTCCGATGTAACACCCCCGAGATATTCGAACTATATTACAGCGCCATGGACCCCTACATGGGATCCACCGGGCTAAAACAAGAAAAACACCACTCGACTAAACATCTCAGTAAGCGAGGACACACATTTAAATAATACAACATATAAAGATACGCCTGGAACAACCGGTGTAATAAACATCAACCGACAATATAGCAAATTGAGTTGATACAAAACGAAGTTCGGAGTGAAAAGCCTAAGTACTTGCGAGTACAATCTATAAGTTTATAAATGTGGGAAACAACCATATCAAAATAGACAAGAAAAATAAGAAGACTCAAATGCACATGTCAACGACCCTGGCCAACATCCTCGTACTGTCCCAGCGCCCGCTCGTCCGACAGAACATAACCTGAAATCCATAACAAGAATTTCCCCAAATCAGGTCCCCAAAGGGTTTAGCAATTACGCTAGTACAAGTAATCAAGTCAAACCATTCGCTTACACGTTTTATAGTACAATGCACCAAATCATTTCAAAACCAAAACGAGACATGTCTTTTCCATAAACAAACAGTCAATCACATTTGCCTAGGATCGGGACGAAGCCACAAATCCCACTCGAGGCCTCTAAGGACCCTCCCGAGCTGGCCATATCATAAAACAAATCACGCACGTGCATCGCCTAGGACCGGGACGAAGCCACAAATCCCACTCGAGGCCTCTAAGGACCCTCCCGAGCTGGCCAGCTAAACAAACTCATGAATCCAGGGCTAAAACCATTGGACTCCCTCCGTGGCTCCGTCGGACCCTCCCGAGGTGAGCAAATCACACACAATATACATTACCATTTGACGTTAAGCATACAGGTTTCCTAAAATACTTGCCTTGAATAATTGACGACGCAACAAACGGAAAGGAAAATCACCGACGAATGCTAGGAACCAACAGAACCGAACCTAACGATTCGAAGAACATAATCACAACCAACTCTAAACGAATACGGAAATGGAATACACCCAAAAACCCACCTACGATTCATGTATATTCGTATAAAAATAACAACGAGGGCGGACCACAACCAAACCCTCTCGAATACGCAACAACCACGAAATATACCATGAATCCGTAGGGAAAACAAGAATACTAGCAAGATTAATCATATTCAATATGAATTAATCAACCGTATGGAACGAATCGAAGAAAAACCCGAAAACCCCCAATTTACTCAAAAGTAGGGTTCTTAGAAGATATACCTTGGATTAGGATGAAAGATTCGTGTTGATGTTGTTATTATACACCAAGAACTCAAAGAAGATGATGGTTGAGATGATAGGAGGAAGAAATCGCCAAGAAATCACCCAAAATCGCCAAAGCCGCGGAGAAGGAGGTGAAATGAGGAAAAGATCCGTCCAAAGTCAACTCCTGGGTATATTTAGCCACACGGCTTAGCGCGCGCTAACGGCTAAGTGTTGGCGTGCGCTACCCAGTTATATTATAGTCCAGAACTCACTGTCCTGGACCGTTAGCGTGCTCTACTACTATATAGCGTGCACTAACAACGACCGGTAGCGCGCGCTATCGAGCTATAGCGTGCGCTACCTGGGCACCTGAATAAGTCCAGAACAAACTGCCCAGTACTGGACAGTCACGTTAGCGCGCACTAGCGGACACCTATCGCACGGTAGTCCCCCGACATTAGCGTGTGCTAGACAACGTAGCGTACGCTAATACGCTAGTCCAGAGGACTGGAATCCGAAATAAGATCACTGCCACTCCCAGGGCTCAACTCGCTAGCGCGCGCTAGGAAGTAGACATAGCGTGCGCTACTAAGGGATCCCTAGCATGCGCTATGCAGAAAGATTAGCGCGCGCTAGGAACAAAATATTAACGGCCCAAAACACCGGAACATGAATGAAACATCAAACGGAACATCTCAAAACGCATAATAACATAGAATGGATCCACGACAACCCCGAAACGGCGGTTCTGAACAACAATTACGAGAATCAGATCAATAAGCGACGGAAGAACCAATAAACATAGAACTGGATGACAAAAAGTCTCAAAACAATTATTCTGAAAAATTAATACGGTTACACGAGGGTCGCTAAAAATGAGAAATACACCAAAAAATGAAAATACCGGGAAAAGAAAATATGGATATTACATTCTACCCCTCTAAAAATATGTTTCATCCCGAAACTTCAGAAACAAACAACTCAGGGTACCTAGCACGCATGCTATCCTCGGTTTCCCAAGTTGCCTCCTCGATACCATGTCTCGACCACTGCACCTTGACCAAAGGGATGGTCTTATGCCTCAGTCGCTTCTCACAATGCTACAAAATCTTCAAAGGATGCTCCTCAAAAGTAATATCCTTGGCGACATCAATCTCACCATAATCGATGATGTGACTAGGATCCGGGACATATTTCCTCAGCTGGGAAACATGAAAAACGCTATGAACATGACTCAAGGCCGGGGGTAATGCCAAACGGTATGCCAACCCACCGACTCGCTCAAGAATCTCGAAGGGTCCAATAAATCTCGGACTCAACTTCCCCTTTTTCCCGAAACGGAAAACTCCTCTCGTCGGCGACACCTTTAGCAAAACATGGTCTCCCACCTCTAATTCCAAAGGTCGACGACGGACATAGGCATATGACTTCTGTCGACTCTGGGCAGTCAACATCCGTTCCTGAATTAATTCTATCTTCCGCCTCGTCTCTAAACCGATATCCGGCTCGGTCCTGACCAAATCAGACGCCTCATTCCAACAAAGCGGCGATCGACAACGCCGCCCATAGAGTGCCTCATACGGTGCCATCCGAATCGATGCGTGCCAACTATTGTTGTACGTGAATTCGATCAATGGCAAATGCTCCTCCCAGTCACTGCTCCAATCGAGAGCACAAGCACGCAACATATCCTCGAACATCTGGATAGTGCATTCCGACTGTCCATATGACTGAGGATAAAAATAGGTACTCAAACGCAAACGAGTACCCAATGCCTTATCCACCGCCTGCCAAAAGTGCCATACAAAATAGCCATCACGATCCGAAACAATAGACTTTGGAGTACCGTGAAGCCTCACAATCTGTGCGATAAACACACGAGCCAACTTCTCCAGGCCCCAAGTGTCCTTGATGCCCAGAAAATGTGCCGACTTGGTCAGACGATCAACAATCACCCAGACCATATTCATGCCCGACCTCGATCTCGGCAAACTCGTAATGAAATCCATCGATATATCTTCCCATTTCCATTCCGGAACGGGAAGTGATTGCAATAACCCGGCCGGTCACTGATGCTCGATTTTGACCTGCTGACAAGTCAAACATCTCGCTACAAACTGTGCGACCTCTTCCTTCATATCATTCCACCCGAAATTCCTTCTCAGGTCCTTGTACATCTTACTCGAACCAGGATGAACGGAGTAAGGTGTAGCATGGGCCTAACGCAAAATACTCTGTCTCAACTCTGAGTCGTTCGGTACACAAAGTCGACTCTGGAATCTCAAAACACCATCCTCGTGAATTACAAACCCAGGAGACTTTCCCTTAAGGATGTTCTCTTGGATTTGAGAAATCATCGGATCCTCCAACTGCTTCAGCTTAATTCCATCGATCAAAGATGACGAAATCTCTAAAGCACAAAGTTGCCCGACACCTCCAGGCAACGAAACCTCAACATCCAACTCGATCAAAACCCGCTGAAGCTCAGTTGAGACGTAAGGATCTCAAGCATTCACAACGCAACCGGTTTCCGACTCAAGGCGTCGGCCACGACATTCGCCTTGACCGGGTGATAAAGGATTTCGAGGTCATAATCATTAATCAACTCTAACCACCTCATCTGCCTCATATTCAACTCCCACTGAGTAAATATGTATTTCAGACTTTTATGATCGGTAAAAATCTGACATGCAGAGCCGAAAAGATAGTGACACCAAATCTTGAGTGCAAAAAAAACTGCTGCTAACTCCAAATCATGAGTAGGGTAATTAAGCTCATACGGCCTCAACTGTCTCGATGCATATGCAATGGTATTGCCGTGCTGCATCAATACACACCCAAGACCCTGACCCGAAACATCACTATAAACAGCAAAACCCCCATTGCCACACGACAACGCTAAAATCGGGGCCGAAGTCAAACGCCTCTTCAGCTCCCCAAAAATCGACTGCCTCTCATCATTCCAGATGAACTTATCGGACTTCTGGAGCAACTGTGTAAGTGGCTGAGCTAGTTTCGAGAAACCCTCGACGAACCTACGGTAGTAGCCGGCCAGACCCAAGAAACTACGAATCTCCTTCACATTCTTGGGCGGTGCCCAATCCAACACTGCCTCAATCTTCTACGGATCCACACGAACCCCCTCGGCTGAAATCACGTGACCTAAAAACATCACTTCCTTTAGCCAGAACTCACATTTCGAGAACTTCACATAGAGTTGCTAGGTCCTCAAAATGTCTACCACTACTCGCAAATGATGGGCATGCTCTTCCTTGTTCCTTGAATAAATAAGAATATCGTCAATGAAGACGACGACACACTTATCCAAATACTCGATAAAGACTTTGTTCAACAACTGCATGAATACCATCGGCGCAATAGTTAACCCGAAAGGCATAACTACAAACTCATAATGTCCGTATCTCGTCCGAAAAGCTGTTTTCGGCACATCGGACTCCCTCACCCGGAGCTGATAGCACCCCAATCTCAAATTAATCTTCGAGAATACTGCATCTCCCTGCAACTGATCGAACAAGTCATCAAATCTCGGCAAAGGATACTTGTTCTTGATGGTCACCTTGTTTAGTTCGCGATAGTCGATACACAAACGCAGTGAACCATCCTTCTTCCGCACAAACAGGACCGGTGTGCCCCAAGGCGAGGCGCTCGGTCGAACATACCCTGACTCAAGAAGTTCACTCAACTGCTTCTTCAACTCGGCCATCTCTGAAGGTGCCATGCGATACGGTGCCTTCGAAATCGGAGCCGCGCCCGGGTTTAACTCTATAGCAAACTCGACTTCACGATCCGGTGGCAATCCCGGTAACTTATCAGGAAATACATCAGGAAACTCACTAACGACTGGAATCGATGAAAGCTCGACTCCACCATCATCCGCCTTCAAGGCATAGCACCAATAACCAGTACACACCTTTCGCAAGAGCCTCACCGCCTTCAAGGCGTTAATAACGAACTTCTAGTTTCCCCTCTTTCGCCCCGCGAAAGAGTGCTCGGTGCCGTCCTTGGCTAACATAGTGATGATTCTTGTGCGGTAAATCATGATTGCGCCATGCCGCTCGAGCCAATCATCCCCGAGAATCAAATCCTCACTCTCAATATTAACGACAATAAGATTAGAGAGCCAAGATCTCTCACAAATAAACACAGAGCAGTCTCGGATCTCTCGATCGCCAATGATCCTATCACCGCTAGGAAGTTTAACAATGAAAGACTCGCAAGGCAACAAACAGTCGAGACTCAAACGGCGCACACACCCCAGCGATTTGAACGAATGTGTAGCACTAGAATCGAAAAGCACACTGGCAGGATGAGAATGGATATGAACGGTACCTGTCGCCACAGTGGCCACTGGATCATCGGCCCTCCTCATCTCGTAGATACGCGGCTGGGCAGAGCCGACACTGGAAGCTCCTCCCCTAGCAGGCTGACCCCGACCTCTGCCTCGGCTGGCACACGGCGGAGACTGCGGAGCAAATGAGCCCTGGTTCACACTCGGCTCTCTAGGTGCTGGAAAAGAATCACAGGACTCGCGAATCTGTCTAACTTGTTCACAAAAGAGAGCCTTATGGCCCGACTGACCACAAGTATGACAAGTCAACTTCTGACAAGGACACTACCGGTTCCTATGGCCCGGCTGGCCACAGTTAAAGCATGTGGGATCACTAACGGAGGTTCCGGCGGCACCTCAAATACTCCCAGAAAAACGAGCCGAACCGCCTGTAGAAATATTCGCAGCCTGAGATTTCTGCTGGCCTCCACCCTTGGGACCAAAAAGATTTCCGACTGACTTCTGCTTCTTGCTCTCACGAGCCACATCACTAGCCATCCCCGACATATCGTAAGTGAGAGCCCTACTCTGATAATCCTTCTAAGTAGTGCAGACGAGCCCAGACATATCGTCACGAATTGACAGTTTCATCCGCCTGGAAAAATGAATAATCTTGTCGTTCTCCTCGACAACTTGGGTGTTCACGTAGCCTAACTCCTTTTTGAAATCGGCAGTAGCTTGAGAGACAGGAATATCCCGCGGTTGAGCATCATAGAAGGCATGGACTCGAGCCTGTCTAACCGGCCACGGGCAATACTCGGTCTCCATTAGGTCCTTGAACTCCACCCATGAAGCAACGTGGTCCTTAGGCCCAACGGCCTCCCACCAATCAGTAGCGTCCCCAGTGAGAAAGTACTGGGCAATAGGGACCTTACGGTCCTAGGGACAGTTGGTGGCAACGAAGACTTTAGATATCTCCTTGATCCACCCCTCCCAGCCGATCGGGTCTGATGCTCCTGAAAACTGAGGAGGATGCATCTTGATGACATCTTGAAGCTAACGGTCTGCTCCGCCCCGATTAGCATGGGCCGTATTCGGGTTCTGAACCACCTGAGCTATAGCTGCCATTTGGTTCACCATTTGCTGCATGACAGCCGCAATAACAAGGTCGGCGCCATCTTGAGAAGAAGCATGGCTATGACGGTCACCGGTATTGCTGGCTCCCAAAGAATGCGACGTGGCTGCCCCACCGGCTGCCCCACGTCCCCGACCGCGTCCACGGCCACGACCACAACCACGGCCCCTTCCGGCATCCATGCTGGTGTTAAGAGGTGGCAAAAAGCAACTCCATGATGAGCAAAAGAGGGAAAATAACCACAGTTCAAGAAACAGAAATACGGTACGAGAAAACAAAGAATCGAGTAAGGAAAACTTACGAACAATGGAAGTACTGAGATGCTGGCAGCGGTGTGACAATGTGCAAAACAAAACACAATTAGACCCAAATAACCGACAAGCCTAGGTATCCATAAACCTAGTGCTCTGATACCATTTTCTGTAACACCCCCAAGATATTCAAAGCATATTACAGTGCCGTGGACCCCTACATGGGACCCACCAGGATAAAACAAGAAAAACACCACTCAACTAACCATCTCAGTTAGCGAGGACACACATTTAAATAATACAACATATAAAGATACGCCCGGAACAACCGGTGTAATAAACATCAACCGACAATATAGCAAATTGAGTTAATATAAAATGAAGTTCGGAGTGAAAAGCCTAATTACTCGCGAGTACAATCTATAAGTTTATAAATGTGGGAAACAACCATATCGAAATAGACAAGAAAAATAAGAAGACTCAAATGCACATGTCAACGACCCTGGCCAACATCCTCATACTGTCCCAGCGCCCGCTCGTCCGGCAGAACATAACCTGAAATCCATAACAAGAATTTCTCCAAAATAGGTCCCCAAAGGGGTTAGCAATTATGCTAGTACAAGTAATCAAGGCAAACCATTCGCTTACACGTTTTATAGTACAATGCACCAAATAATTTCAAAACCAAAACCAGACATGTCTTTTTCGGAAACAAATAGTCAATCACATTTGCCTAGGACCGGGACGAAGCCACAAATCCCACTACAGGCCTCTAAGGACCCTCGCGAGCTATCCATATCATAAAATAAATCACGCACGTGCATCGCCTAGGACCGGGACGAAGCCACAAATCCCACTCGAGGCCTCTAAGGACCCTCTCGAGCTGGCTAGCTAAACAAACTCATGAATCCAGGGATAAAACCATTGGACTCCCTCCGTGGCCCCGTCGGACCCTCCCAAGGTGAGAAAATCACACACAATATACATATACATTACCAATTCACGTTAAGCATAAAGGTTTCCAAAAGTACTTGCCTTGAATAATTGACGACGCAACAAACGGAAAGGAAAATCACCGACGAACGCTAGGAACCAACGGAACCGAACCTAACGATTTGAAGAACATAATCACAACCAACTCTAAACGAATACGGAAATGGAATACACCCGAAAACCCACCTATGATTTATGTATATTCGTATAAAAATAACAACGAGGGCGGACCACATCCAAACCCTCTCGAATACATAACAACCACGAAATATACCATGAATCCGTAGGGAAAACAAGAATAATAGCAAGATTAATCATATTCAACATGAATTAATCAACCGTATGGAGCGAATCGAAGAAAAACCCGAAAACCCGAAATTAATTCAAAAGTAGGGTTCTTAGAAGATTTACCTTGGATTGGGATGAAAGATTCATGTTGATGTTGTTATTATACACCAAGAACTCAAAGAAGATGATAGTTGAGATGATTGGAGGAAGAAATCACCAAGAAATCGCCCAAAATCGCCAAAGCCGCGGAGAAGGAGGTGAAATGAGGAATAGATCCGTCCAAAGTAAACTCCTAGGTATATATAGCCACACGGCTTAGCGCGCGCTAATGACTAAGTGTTAGCGTGCGCTACCCAGTTATATTACAGTCCAGAACTCACTGTCCTGGACTGTTAGCGTACGCTACTACTATCTAGCGTGCGCTAACAACGACTCGGTAGCGCGCGCTATCGAGCTATAGTGTGCGCTACCTGGCCACCTGAACGAGTCCAGAACAAACTGCCTAGTACTGGACAGTCACATTAGCGCGCGCTACCGGACACCTAGCGTGCGTTAGTCCCCCCACATTAGCGTGCACTAGACAATGTAGCGTACGCTAATCCGCTAGTCCAGAGGACTGGAATCCGCTAATCCCCCCACTCAGCTTGCTAGCATGCGCTACGAAGCAGACGTAGCGTGCGCTACTAAGGGATCCCTAGCATGCGCTATGCAGAAAGATTAGCGCGCGCTAGGAACGAAATATTAACGGCCCAAAACACTGGAACGTGAACAAAACATCAAACGGAACATCTCAAAACGCATAATAACATAGAATGGATCCACGGCAACCCAGAAACGGCGGTTCCCAACAACAATTACGAGAATCAGATCATTAAGCGATGGAAGAACCAATAAACGTAGAACTGGATGACAAAAAGTCTCGAAACAATTATTCTCAAAAATTAATACGGTTACATGAGGGTCTCTAAAAACGAGAAATACACCGAAAAAAAATGAAAATACTGGGAAAAGAAAATGCGGATATTACATTGGATACCACTTGTTGGCCACTAAGTATACAGAATACAGCTTGGAAAGTGTTTTAAACAACAAGCTGTACGATTTTCAAATCTGAGTGCGTAGCGGAAGTCTTGTTAAAGTAAGTTGCTGTAAATACAACATCTAGATATGAAGTGTATACTTAAAAATAATCAAAGATATTAAAACAGTAAATGCAGAAGGTAGATGACACGGTAATTAAAGTGGTTCGAGGTAAACCCATTTACGTCCACTGGTCCTACACACAGTAGTTAAAAAGTTTATTATAAATACTACGTACACAACTACGTATTTATAATCAAACCTATCAATGTATCTTCACACAGATTGATACAATGATTGAAGCTTTAAACCGTTCACACAGATTGGTTTAGGCTTTCACTTAACTAAGTTCTTCACACATAGTTCCGAAGCTTTGTCTCTTCAATGCAAATCCGTCACACATAGTTCGGGAAAAGCAATGCTTTCTCAGTCCACACAGGGCTAATGGGTTTGTTCAATGATAGAACGATGGTTTGAACAACAACTTGACTTTATCGATCTTCAGCTGATAATGTGTTGTTCAAGGTTGAGCACTTTAGATATTTCTTCTCTCAGAATATGCAGTATACTTGAAGAAATATGTTTGCTATGAATATTCATGTAAGCACTTTGTTGGTTGCAGTTAATCAGTACCTGATCTTCAAACTCTGGAGATATATATATATATATATATAAATATATATATATATAGCTTTCTAAAATATATCCGTTGTGAAAGATCCGTTGAGCAAGATTCCGTAACAACTTAGATAGTTGACCAAGATCCGGATATTACGTGGTTTGAAGATCTCTGTCGGCTTCAATATTTAAATACCTTATCCTTTGAGTATTTAAATACTTCTTTATCAAACGGGACTTGACTTTAGAGAATACTAAAGATTCCTTTTCAAATGGTTTTGAGTCCTATTTTGATGCTTCACAGCTTGAATGCTGTAACCATTTGCGATGTAGGCTAAAGCGGAGAAGTCGTTGTATGGAATGTTTGCTGTATAAAGGGAAAACTTCCATACTTAGCGCTTTTTAGACTCTTGTTCCTGTATGATGGCATGATGATAAGTCTTCGATACAGGATCAGCAACTTCGATCGGTCTATCGATACAGCATCTTGCTGTATGCTGGATTGGCACATTGTCAAAACATATTTATCAAAATATTTTCGATACAGGGATTGTTATCCCAACACAAGCCCCTCTATGCCGGAATAAAGTAACCAAAAATAATGTTCGGGGAGCCGACCCCCATCCAAGGCTTACAACGATGTAGTGCTCAAAAAACAAAAAGTTGTTAAGAGCCGTAGGCTGTAGGGTCGAGTCAAGTCGTGTTTTTGACACATTATTTTAGTTGTCGGTTGGCAAGTATTAGAGCCTTGGTTTTGCTATTCACTCAGGCTTGTGTGTTATGTGGTTTACCAGTATGGTACTGCGGTTGTTTTAAACTTATCCAAATGGTATTAACGTGATTCTTTGGAAAGAGATGTGTTGTGTTCTCGAGTGGAACTGATTTTGCAAAATGTATGTTCTGAAAATATATGTATCGATTATTTTCTAGAGTTGAGACATGTGCCAGTATCATGGGGAATCGTCTGCTTCACGATCTGTAAGTATTGGGATTTTTGAATTACATTGAGGTTAATTTCAGTTCTAAGTTGATATGCTTTGAGATCCAGAAGACATTATGTGTTACATTATGAGCTAACAGAATATAATAGTTGGGACAGAACTGATAATCTTGAGAAACTATGGTTATGAATAATCAATATGCCGGTTAAACTTGGAAAACGGAGTTGTGCATTTAGGAGAAATGTTGCGGATTGTTGAGGGGAACATGTAGTCATACTAGTTCGTTTTGAGATATATGAAATTGTTTTTGAACATCTGAAAATGATACTTTTCAAAATGATATATTTTGAATAAATTAGTTTCCTCGCTGTCATGAAAATATATTTTTTTAAATTTTGAGAGATAATATTGTTGTCTTTAAAAACATGTTTCATCATGGCATAGTTGCAGTATTGCAGAACGGGATAATGATCGATGTTGCGAGTTATATGTGGAGAAGATGATTTTAACAAAGTCTATATCACAAGATTTCGGATCCCATCGTGTGATTTTCTAATCGAATGTCAGTGGAATTGGTGATGAACCGAATTGGCATACAAGAATATGGATGTGGTCAATCAATTGCATAATTTCATCTTATTTGATCGTGTATATTCGAAAAGAATTAGTATCGAGAACTTGACATGAGCGAGCCAGTTTAACTTTCCAAAAATTGATTTGGTGGTCTCACCAAAATATGTGTTTTGAGTTTTGAAATTCTGGAAAGAATTTTCGAAAATGGATTTTTATTGACAACATTGTATGATTTCAAAGCTGTTTTGAAAATGTGATTGGCATACGTACAAACGTAGTACATAATGCATATCATGGTGGAGTTCGAGTGAGACTCACAAACTGGATAACACATCAATTGTACGATAAAAAGAGATCCAAACTCTAGTATGGTAGTTTGGTTATTCAGGGATAACCGGTTGGTTGATCAGATAAGAGGAATATGTCGCGTGTTGTAGATTCAGTACAGGATACGACTTTGGAACTTCGAGTTTTGTGAAACCGGGGCATATGTGCTATGGGGCTCTATTCGTGTGGTAGTAGTGTGATTTTTCTCTAGTGATTTTTGAAATTTGAGCCACATTGATTGGAGTATGATTGGGTATGTTCGATGGTTTGTGACTGGTTGTTCATACGCCGAGGGGTATGTCCAACAGTCATGTGTGTTTCTTTGAGATCCATTGCATGTGGTTTGTATGTCGTTTAGAGAACTTTATTCTTTCGTATATCTGTCTCTGTGGTTCTGTGTTGATCGTGTTGGAGCTTACCGTGTGAGGGTATTCTCGGTTATTGTTGATCATTCGTTGGTAGTATTGGGGTTTATCATGTTGATATATTCTTGGTTGTGGTTTTGATCTGTGGTTGGTCATATTGGAGTTTATCATGTAGATGATATTCTCGGTTGTGTTTTGATCAGTGGTTGATCATTGTTATTGATCATATGAGCGTTCGGACCTTTTGACGATGTTTCGGGATTTGTTGCCATTGTTTTTGGCAGTTGTTTCACAGGTGTCTCGTGTATCATTGGTTTTATCAGGATTGAGACTTGATGGTGCGATCAGGCAGACAGGGTTTGACATGGATAGATTATTCCATAATTGAGATACAATATTATTTTTATTGAAATTTATGAAATTGTGATTGTAAGCGCATTGAGGCTTTGAAGTGGGGTCATTTGCTATCGTCGGAGATCATCAACTTCACGTATTTGTAAGTATATTATTTTGGTTATTCGTTAATGATGATGATTGAACAGTTTTGTGATGATTCTGGATATTGTGGTTGCACTTTAGATTGTGATCAGATTGCAAGTTTCGAGGACGAAACTTATTTTAAGTGGTGTAGTATGTAATATCCTGAATTTCTACTATGATTGTTTAATGTTATTTTATCCGAATTATATTGTACATTGTGGAAGCTGTACGGTAGGGATAAAATAATTGAAGGACTGGGACATCTGTATTGGTATAATTGCCGTACTTGGTCGAAAATTGCATCTGAAGATATTGCGTGTCAGGTATGTTGTACGAGAATATTATTGGATTGAGTATATGTATTAAGTATGTCATGTATACGTATTTCGTATGTCGAGATGATGGACAATAACAGTTGGAATTGGCTGAGTATAGCCTGATTAACATACGCTAAAGTAAGGACTTAGTGTATGCTAATACACAAGGCTTACGTACGTTAATAGTGATAGTTAACGTACGTAAGGTGCACATGCTTACGTACGTTAAGTGGATTAGTTAACGTACGTAAAGTTCATATTAGGCGGGATCCGAGCTATGATCGATGAGTGAGCCTAGTGTCGGCAACTTTCGACGCAGATGTGGACAGGAGAAGTCAACTCCGAGTTAACGTATGTTATGAGTAGTACATTACGTACGTTAAATGTATATAGTACTGTAGCAAGTCAACTCAGAGTTACGTACGCTATGGCATGGGCCTTACGTACGTAACATATCGAACGAATTGAGATAGGAGGTCCTGGACTGTCGTTATGCGTGCTATCGAGGTTGGATAACGTACAGAATGGTTATTACGTATGCTAGGTAGTTCATATAGCATACGTAAGGTATGCGCTTATATAAATATATGAGACCCGTCATTTCATCGTTTTGGAGAAGTTTCACCTTGTTTCTTTATCCTTCAACCCTCTGAGACTGATTTTGGATCTTCTAACTTGGTTATGAGCTTGGGAGCATAGATTGGAGTTGTTCTTAGAGTTGATAATGATTATTGGGAGGAGTTCGATTGTTCTTCATCGTAAATCTTCAATATCAGGTAACATTCGTATTCCTCTGATTATAGCTCGAGTTTGGAATGATGTTTACATGTTAGGAAAGCACGTTGATCTACCTTATTGTTATTATGATGTTATACATGAATAAACCGAATTGTGACAAGAGATTGAAGATATTGGTTAAGGTTATTCATGTTCTAAGAGTAGTGATTCATTCAAACGTGCTTGTAAGAGGGATTTCCAAATCATGTTGATGTTGTTATTGATATATGGGTATTGACATGATTGTAGTGGTTTTGGATTGTGTTGAAGGGGTATGTTAATGTAATTCCTTTCTTCATTTCAGTTTCTTGATATTATTGTCGTTGTTTACTTCGTATGATGATGATTATGGTAGTATTGTTGTGATTTTTGGTGTTATGAATAATCCATGTCGAAAAAGAGGATGATATGTGTGTATTGATCGGGTTATGAGTGAAACGTAATTAGGTTAGAGGTTAAATAACATATTTGATTATGTTGTCTTGGTGATTATAAAAAAGGTGATGTTAATTGGATGTGCTTACAGACTAATTCACGTTCTTGAGGAACTCTTGAATTGTATATGAGATTGATTTCGGAATTGAGTATGTTTTAATATGGTTGTCGGGTTGAATTGATTGTTGGTATGATTTATCGGATTATGGAATCGTATTGTGGATGTGGATTCGTGATTGGTTGATTTGGGTTGTTTGGATTTATATTTAATCGAGATATTATGGAACCGTTGGGTTTGTTGATTGGTTATTTCGATTGTTGATTTTTATCGAACTTGTTGTTTATCGATTATTAGAATAGGTTGTGAGGATTGATCATCGATTAGAATAATATGTTGCGGTCGAATTTGAGGATGTTCGTGAATTACTTTGGTCAGGGCCGAGAAGCTTGTAGACGAAGGCAAGGGAATTGGTAACGGCTTCGTTGTATCGGTATCGAGGCAAATTATTACTTGCTCGTTTATATATTTAATGAATGGCTTCAGTTTCATTTTGTTTATAATGCATATAGCAATGTATTATTGTGGACTCTGGAGATTGGGGTTGTACGTTGTTTTCTGATTTTGGGAATTAAATCATAAAATGTATATGATTTACATTTGTTATTGGTATACTTGGGTATCAAGGGTACATCATGGTAAAGGTGAGGATATGAGTTATCTATGGTCCATGGTATTTTGAATCATCGAACATTGAGGATAATCGTCGGTGATGGTTTTGACATCGAGATTGCTCTCGAAGGACTCGGGGCAAGTACCTTAATTTGATTTTGGTTGAATGTTGATGGTGTTGATCATGCATATTGTCATTCATGTTGTTGAACATGAGGTCGTCCAAATTGATTTGTCATAATGTCGTTCATGTTATTGATTCATATGTTGTTCATATTGATGAACATATTGATTTGCATATGCGTATGCATAGTTGTATTGTATATGTTGTATTGATCTGATGGGATCGTGTGATCTATGCTGAGGGCACTGGATCAGTTGTCCACCTCGTGTTGGTCCGACTAGATCATCTTGGGATCTATGCTGAGGGCGTTGGGTCATTAGACGGGTTTTTCCACCTCGTGTTGGTCTGACGGGATCATCTTGGGATCTATGTTGTGTGCACTGGATCGTTGGATTACCCATGTTTTGTTGTTGTGCATATATATATATATATATTATGGGTTATCCACCTCTTGTTGATCTACCAGGATCATCTTAGGATCTATGCTGTATGCGTTGGATCGTCAGACTTCCATTGAGTATACATTGTTGTTGTTGTTGTGAGCATATTGACATTGTCATATGAGTATGCATTTGTAGGTCCTGTGTTAGGACCATGTCCGTATGTTGTTTGATCTGATCTCGGATTAGACTGACATGATTCATCGGGGCATTGCGTATCTTGAGGTATGTTCTGTATTTCCTTCTTGGTTCTTATCTTGGGGTGGACAATCGATTATCGTGTTGATATTTGATGATGCTACCCGATGGATTGAATTGGCCAGAGTTGGTACATTTCCGTATTGGTGAGTTATGATGATGTTTTGAGAACCTTGAGTGTTGTTTGAGATACAGTAAAGATATCGTGTATGACTTCATTGTGTAATGGAGATTACGAGATGTGCAATATGGTAAGGATTATTTTGATGAGGATTATTATCGAGTTGGTAAAGTTATGACGGTAAGATTACATTGGTAGTATTCTTACTTAGTATTGTCATTGGTATGTAATTATTGATGTGATGTGACAATTATCATTATTGAGTATTATGGTTGACCCCGCCGTGGGCCTTCTTTTTAGGTTCGTGGGATATCAATCTTGTAGCGGTCGTGAAGAGATGAGCTTCCCAGAGGATACTGGCTATGACGTGTGTCTGTGAATCGAGTGCTTTGACTAGTTGTTATATTCCGCTGCTAGAGTATTTTTAACTATTTATCATTTCCGCCGTGTGAGTATTTTTAAATGCCCTTTTGGTATTTGTCAACTTAAGTTATTTTGGAAAATCATTTTCTAAACTATTTTCCGGTACGTATAAGCAGTGGCTTGACGTATACTTTTGAAATCGTCGAGTTTAGGCATCTTGGCCTTGCACTTTCAAATGAGTTTTTGCGATGGTATTGATAAATGGATTTTTTTAAGGTCTTTGAATATTTTAAAGATATTACCATCATCACTGCTTAGGCGTATTTGCAATGTTTGTAAAAATGTCTTTTCGCCTTATGGGTTCCGTTTTGGAGCCCACGGTGCTGTAATATTCTCGGATTGCTCTGGGGGTGTTACACTTCTCAACCCCTGCACATTCGTACAAATGTGAGATCCACATCTAGTATCCAATACCCAAGAGTTAGAAGTAGATTTAACTTCTATAACAAATAAATTGTGGCAGTTTCACTACCCTTGGTACGTTTTAGCTCTTCCAGGTAAATCTTGCAATTTCTTTTCCAGTGTCCCGGTTTATTGCAATGATGATAATTTTCATCTTTGGGAGCTTTAGCCTTGAAAAAGGGCTTAGTTGGGTCATTAGCTTTGGCAACTTTTGTAATACCCGGTTGTAATTCATTCATTTTCATTCAGTAATTATCAGTCTGTAATTGTCACTCAGTAATTCTCACTCATTAATAATCACTCATCATTCATGAATCACTCATTTGCGTTCATGTTGGCATGTTGTAATCGTATATCAGTTACCGATCGCCATTTTATCTCCGTTTTTAGATCGAGACGGGAGTATTATCATTTTCATTGTGATTGATAGCCTTGTACTGGGAGTATCATCTTTGGCTCGTGTTAGACTTATTCACTTCCACATTCGTATGGTATGTCGGATCATTCATCAGTCGTAACGAGGAATCGGAATTATCGGATTTATTCACCTTGGCCAGCATCGAGTTACGGTCGTAAGGTTCTGGGTTACGGCCGTAAGGCTGGCCGGTTACGGCCGTAAGTGGTCCAGCAGGCTGCCCAGGCCTTTTGGCCGAAGGTGAGTTACGGCCGTAAGATGGGTTGGATACGGCCGTAAGTGGTGTTCGTAAATTCCGGGTGTTGTCGACCAAGGGTGACTTACGGCCGTAAGGGTTGCGGCATACGGTCGTAAGTCGAGGCAGGTACGGCCGTAAGGCTTGGCCGGATACGGCCGTACGCTGCAGGAAGGTTGTCTGGCCATTTTTGACGAAGGCGGGTTACGCCCGTAAGGTTGGCCGGATACGGCCGTATCATCCGAGTTACGGCCGTAAGGTGTGCGGTACGGCCGTAAGGATGCCGACGGGTGTTTTTGACGAAGGCGGGTTACGCCCGTAACTCAGGAGCGGTTACGGCCGTAAGTCTGTCGGCAGGCTTTCGGACGAAGCCGAGTTACGGCCGTACGAGTTGGCCGGTTACGGCCGTAAGGCCTTTGACTTGGAATGTTACGGCCGTAAGAGGGCCGAGTTACGACCGTAACTTCCGGCAGTATTTAAGGACTTGGCCGGGTCATTTTTCCTCACTTCTTCATTTTTCCATCTTCATCCGAGAGAGAGGGCTGAGGGAGAGATTTTGCAATCATCAATCACTTGAGTGTGTAATTTTCTTCATCTTCATTCATTTGGGAAGCTTGGTTACTCGTTTAAACTCGTGTTCTTTGGATCGAAGTGATTGGATCTTCAAGAGGTAATTTCTTCAACACCTTGGATTTCGATTCTATGTTGAGATATGATGTTTTGGACATTATAATCATGTTACATGAAGGGATATGTATATGATTATGAGTTTGTATAAGGATTCATTGGATTATTGAAGGATTATTCAAGAACACTTTGATTATCGAGTTGAAATTGGGGGTTTTCGATTAATTGTCGTTATAATCACGTTTTCGGATATTCATTTTGGATTATTGATCATTAGGAAGATGTTTGTTGGTTTGAAATACTTCTTGGGGGAATTGATAGTGGCTTATTGAGATTTGATTGTAAACAACCGGAGTTTGGCCACAACGTATTCGATATAATGCCCCAATGAACTTAGTTTAATTGTATCGACGTTTTGAGTTCGTTATATTCGTGTTTGATTCGTATATTGAACGAGTTGTTGGATATTGTATAATTCAAGGTTGTTCGAGCGACCGATATCTCAATTAGGACGTTGTTCGTGGAAGGATAATTGCCACCGGTATTGTGTAAGTTGATTCTTACTCGGTTAAAAGGATATTCATTTCCTTTTGTTGTTGTTCATTCATAATCGTAACTCATTCATCATTGTGTTAACCATATTAAAACTTGTCATTGTCAATTAATCACTTCAGTCACAAGGAACGACGGTTCCAATCTTTTCGTTGAGCTATCATTCATTTCACTATCATTTTATCTCGGTGAGTCATTATTCGTTTCCGATGTCACTTTTGTTGTATCGTGGCATTCCGGGTCATACTGGCGTGCCGGTTGGTATGTGTAGGATTTTCATGTCGGGCACAATTATGTCGTGTGTTGGTTGTTGGCCTCACATTGGACTGTGCACACGAGTCGATTGCTTCGTGAGACTGATTAGGCACAAGACCACTTGTGTATTCGATTGATACACGTTGGTGGCTTGTGCACGGACACATTTCCATCCCGGGCGTAGTGTGGCGCCACCCTTTGAGCCGTACTGTTAGTTGATTCATACATCATGTTTGATTGCGTATGTTTTCAACAAGATTGGATTATAATCTAACCGTTTCATTTGATCGAACTTGTGGTTTATACTACATATTATATGATTGTGTTTATTCAACTCTGGAGGATTGTTGTTACATTTATCGACCCGTTTGGGGATATTTGTTTCTCAGGTCATGGCAAGGCAAAGGCATAGGGAGAACACGTTGACGGCGAGGAGTCCCAATGATACTAGAAGGGGCCCCCAGTCTTTTTAGTCATTATGTTTCCTTCATTTATTCCGCTGCAGACATTCCGTTTGAATACTCATTTCATTCAGTGTTGTGTATTTTATCGTCACATAAAATACACATGCATTCTATTTTATCCTGGGTGTGTTGTATGAAACTCCTAATCAGAGTAATTGATGTTGTAATGTGGTTCGGTACTACATTTACCCTGTGTAATTCATCCGTTTTCATTCGCCTGGTGGGTCCCAGTCGGGGGTCCACGGCACTGTAATATCCGCCTAGTTCGGGGTGTTACAGAGTTGGTATCGGAGCGTGGTTTTGAATACTACCTTCCGAGTCATGTCTCATTTGAAATCATCGTCATCGGTCTAGTATCATTGGACTTTCGCGTCACGTGTGACCTGTGCAGATGCCGAGCCAATCAGACCGAAAGAACTGTAAGACTTCTAACGCCATGGTATAATTTATGGCAATTATCATTCATTCATAATTTATCAGTTAACAATCCTCAAACATCATTTTCATTTTGACCAGGACGGTCATTTTAACTCATTAATCACTCAATTCATTTTATTACTCGGTAGTTGATCTGGAAGATCATATAATTAATCTTGTTAACTTGTTCAAGATAATCATTTCAATAATTTCATCAGAAATCATGTCACCTCGATTAATCGTTCATGTAATCACTGTGTTAGAGCGTATGCTCATTTTCATCACCTCATGTCATAGTCATAATGTGATATTCATGCGAGAGATATAATCATCATGTAACTTTCCACTTCAGTATGGAAAGAGCTGGCAGAGGACGAGGAGGACGAGGCCGTGGTGCGGGCCGAATCCCGAGAGCTCGTGTGAATACACGTGCGAATGCGAGAAACAATGCCAATTCATCGAGCAGCGACGCTGCCACTCATTCACCTGGGCGTGATCATTCACTATCGGGGAGTCGTACCCGGGACACGGCTCAGTCAGAAGGTGTTCGGGTGGACCCACTTGCTTTTATGCAGGGCATGATGGCCCAAATGACGCAGATGGCACAACTTATGGAGACGATGCACAATTCAGTCAATCAAAATCAACAGGCTCCTCCGCCGCCGCCTCAGAGGCAAGAGAGGGGTGTAAGCAATATCATTAGCGATATCTCTCGCCAGCGACCACCTACCTTTGAAGGCTCATCTGAGCCGGCGGATATTGTTCATTGGCTCGAACACTTCGAGAAGCTATTCGCGATGGTAGAGTGTCCCGAAGGACACAAAGTTTCAGTTGCGGCTTACTATCTGGGTAAGAGCGCCCATTCTTGGTGGTTGCCGTTGAAGCCCACCGAAGGATCGTGTACTTGGGACCAGTTCAAGACTCTCATGATAGAGAGGTATTATCCGGCCCCACTCAGAGAGGCCAAGCTGTCAGAGTTACTCACTCCCGACCCCTCATCAGACGCGGATGTTCTCGCCAGTGCCGAGAAATTTCAGGAACTTCTTCCGTTCGCCTCATCTATCATTCGCTCTGAGGCGGACAAGATCAAGTATTTCAGCAAGAGACTGAAACCTCGTATGCGGCTACAGCTGCTTAATCATAATTGCACCACGTTGGCCGAATTCATTAAGAAAGCTCTTACTTACGAGCTTACTGTTAAGGAGATTTCTAAGCAACAACCTTCATCTGCTGGCAAGAAGTCTAAGAACCGTAATCAGTCTGACGGAAGTCAGGCCACTTTCAAGAAACCGCGGGCGGGCTCTACCTTTTCTGAGCGACCTCCTATGGCGTCTAAGCCCGCGGAATCTCAGTCTCGAGCGGCCAGTTCGGCCGTCACCTGTTTCAACTGTGAAGAACAGGGTCATTTCAGCACCAAATGTCCGGCGGCATCACGTGCCATAACTGTGGAATTGCTGGGCATCGGGCCCGTTTTTGCCGAAGGGACTCTAAACCCACTCCGGCGTCATCTCAGGCCCCAGGACATTCAAAGATGCAGAATCAGGCCACTCAGTCAGCGTCGTTTAAGACGACAGGAGCTAGAAAGGGCGGAGCCAAGAGCTATCAGACGGGAGCATCTGGTTCGGGGGCCGGCAAGCCCCGAATTTACGAGATGAAGAAGACCGATGATCCATAGGCCCGAATGATCTCAGGTACACTCGATATTCTATCCCAGCCTGTGTGTACCCTTTTTGATACTGGTGCATCGCATTCATTCATTTCCGAGTCATGTTTGAGTAGACTACGTCTGGGTAGTGCTACTAGTTGTGAGCCTTATGTCATTGGCCTACCTGATGGTAGACGAATTATCGGTAATCGTGAGATTCAGAATTGTCCGATTCAGTTTCATGGTCGTATATGGCCAGTGGACCTAATCGTAGTAGATTTGCCGAGGGACGACGTCATCTTGGGTATTGATTGGATGGATCGTCATGATGCCACCATTAGTGTCCGTAAGCGTATGATCACTATCATTGCAGACGATGGGGTTGAATGTGTGTTTCAGGGAGGTAATACCTACATTGCAGTAAGGTCATTAATTTGATGAAAGCAGTACGATTACTCAGTCAGGGATGTGTTGGTTATTGGTGCTATATGACCAAAACCGAGAAATCATCAGTATTGTTGTCGGATATTCCGGTAGTATGGGAATATGCCGACGTTTTTCCAGACGAGTTACCTGGCTTGCCTCCACAGAGAGATGTGGAATTCACAATTGAGTTGGAGCCCGGTACGTCCCCGATATCGAAGGCACCGTACCGGATGGCCCCGACCGAAATGCAGGAATTAAAGAACCAACTTGAGGAGTTGTTCGAGAAAGGTTATATCCGACCGAGTGCGTCCCCGTGGGGAGCACCAGTGCTGTTTGTCAAGAAGAAGGATGGTTCGTTCCGGTTGTGTATTGATTACCGGGAATTGAACCGGGTGACGATCAAGAATAAGTATCCTTTACCCCGCATTGATGATCTCTTAGATCAACTTCAGGGAGCTTCAGTATTTTCCAAGATCGACTTAAGATCTGGATATCACCAGTTGCGGATTCGAGAGTCGGATATCGCGAGGACGGCGTTTCGAACACGCTATGGTCATTATGAGTTCGTAGTTATGCCGTTCGGGCTAACTAATGCACCTGCGGTATTCATGGAGTTAATGAATCGGGTTTTCATCGACTTTTTGGATCAATTTGTTGTTGTCTTCATCGATGACATTTTGATTTATTCTCGTAACCGAGAGGAGCACGAGGTTCATCTTCATCAGGTTCTCGACGTGTTGAGACGAGAGCAACTTTATGGAAAGTTTTCCAAATGCGAGTTCTGGATGTCCGAACTGACTTTTCTCGGACATGTAATTTCATCAGACGGAGTTCGTGTCTACCCTCAGAAGACGGAGGCTATCCGAGATTGGTTACCTCCGAAGAATGTTAAGGAAATCCGAAGTTTTCTCGGATTAGCGGGTTATTATCGGCGGTTTGTGGAGGGATTTTCTAAAATCGCTCAACCCTTGACGAACCTTTTGCGAAAGTATAAGAAATACACGTGGTCCGACGCGTGTCAACGGAGTTTTGAGGAACTCAAGAGCCGGTTAATGTCAGCACCTGTACTTTCCTTGCCGCAGGGGACGGAGGGATTTGTGGTTTATAGTGATGCGTCCGGACAGGGTCTCGGATGTGTGCTCATGCAGAATGGAAAGGTTATTGCCTATGCTTCACGGCAATTGAGACCTTACGAGGTTAATTATCCGACTCACGATCTGGAGCTAGCAGCCGTGGTGTTCGCTTTGAAAATTTGGCGTCATTATCTTTATGGCGTTACTGCCGATATTCACCGATCATAAGAGTTTAAAGTATATATTCACTCAGAAGGAGTTAAATATGCGACAGAGGCGGTGGTTAGAACTAATCAAAGATTATGATATCGAGATCCTTTACCACCCGGGCAAGGCGAACGTTGTCGCCGACGCCTTGAGTCGTAAGTCCGTGCAGGAGCAGATGCTTGCTCGTTTAACAGTTCAGAAGGAGCTTCAGCAGGAATTCCTTAGATCCGAGATCGAGGTCTGGCTCCAGCGAGTTCAGGGACAGCTTTGTATGTTGGAGATATCATCGTCACTTGAGGAGGTAATCAGAGAGAATCAGAGTTCAGACCCTTCATTGTTGCGCATCCGTGAGGATGTGGCTCAGGGGAAAGCCCCTGGATTCGTGGTCCACGAGGATGGACTTTTTAGATTTAAGAATCGGTTGTGCGTACCGGCGAATGACGAGTTGAAAAACTCTATTTTGAGAGAAGCTCATGCTACCCCTTACTCTGTTCATCCGGAGTCCAGCAAGATGTACAAGGACTTGAAACAAAATTACTGGTGGAGTAATATGAAGCGAGAAGTCGCAGAATTTGTTTCGAGATGCTTAACCTGTCAACAAGTTAAGATTGAACATCAGCGACCGGCGGGTATGCTGAAACCCCTCCCTATTCCGGAGTGGAAGTGGGAAGACATTTCTATGGACTTCATCACGAGTTTGCCAACGAGTCGTCGTGGCATGAATACGATCTGGGTGATTGTGGACCGCTTAACTAAATCAGCTCATTTCCTTGAGATCAAGGATACGTGGGGTCCCGAGAAATTGGCTCAGTTGTTCATCAAGGAGATAGTGAGACTGCACGGTACTCCTAAGAGTATCGTTTCCGATCGTGACGGACGATTTGTGTCTCATTTTTGGAAATCAGTTCATCGTGCTATGGAAACTCAGCTCAATCTCAGTACCGCCTTTCATCCTCAGTCCGACGGACAATCAGAGAGGACTATTCAGACATTAGAGGATATGTTGAGGGCATGCGTCCTCGATTGGAAGGACGATTGGGAAGCCCAACTACCATTGATCGAGTTCACGTATAATAATAGTTGGCATGCTTCCATTAAGATGGAACCTTACGAGGCCTTGTACGGCCGTCGTTGTCGCTCTCCTTTATGTTGGGATGACTTGTCAGAATCAATCGGCACCGAGCCCGATATGCTTATAGCTGCCCGGGAGAAGGTAGCTTTGATCAAGAGTCGTATGTTGACAGCTCAGAGTCGACAGAAATCGTATGCGGATAATCGTCGTCGACCACTAGAGTTCGAGACGGGTGACCATGTTTTGGTCAAGGTATCCCCGAGTCGAGGTATTTTCCGTTTCGGAAAACGGGGGAAGTTGAGTCCGAGATTCATTGGACCGTTTGAAATTTTGGATCGAGTAGGCGAGTTAGCTTATCGATTGGCTTTACCTCCGGCTTTGAGCAGGATTCATAATGTGTTTCACGTCTCTCAGTTGCGGAAGTATGTTGCCGACCCGAGTCACATACTTCAGTTCGACGAAATCGAGATCGTAGATGATCATTCGTACGAGGAGCGTCCTGTACGAGTGTTAGAGCGGCGAATCAAACAGTTGAGGAACAAGAAGATCCCTTTGGTCAAGATTCAGTGGTCTAGACACGGAGTCGAAGAGGCCACTTGGGAAACCGAGGAGAATATGCGAGAGAGTTATCCCGAGTTGTTTGACCCTTAGTTTCGGGGACGAAACTCTTTTTAAGGGGGGGAGTATGTAATACCCGGTTGTAATTCATTCATTTTCATTCAGTAATTATCAGTCAGTAATTGTCACTCAGTAATTCTCACTCATTAATAATCACTCATCATTCATGAATCACTCATTTGCGTTCATGTTGGCATGTTGTAATCGTATATCAGTTACCGATCGCCATTTTATCTCCGTTTTTAGATCGAGATGGGAGTATTATCATTTTCATTGTGATTGATAGCCTTGTACTGGGAGTATCATCTTTGGCTCGTGTTAGACTTATTCACTTCCACATTCGTATGGTATGTCGGATCATTCATCAGTCGTAACGAGGAATCGGAATTATCGGATTTATTCACCTTGGCCAGCATCGAGTTACGGCCGTAAGGTTCTGGGTTACGGCCGTAAGTTCAGCGGGTACGGCCGTAAGGCTGGCCGGTTACGGCCGTAAGTGGTCCAGCAGGCTGCCCAGGCATTTTGGCCGAAGGTGAGTTACGGCCGTAAGATGGGTTGGATACGGCCGTAAGTGGTGTTTGTAAATTCCGGGTGTTGTCGACCAAGGGTGACTTACGGCCGTAAGGGTTGCGGCATACGGCCGTAAGTCGAGGCAGGTACGGCCGTAAGGCTTGGCCGGATACGGCCGTACGCTCCAGGAAGGTTGTCTGGCCATTTTTGACGAAGGCGGGTTACGCCCGTAAGGTTGGCCGGATACGGCCGTATCATCCGAGTTACGGCCGTAAGGTGTGCGGTACGGCCGTAAGGATGCCGACGGGTGTTTTTGACGAAGGCGGGTTACGCCCGTAACTCGGGAAGCGATTCTGGCCGTAAGTCTGCCGGCGAGCTTTCGGACGAAGCCGTTCTGGCCGTCTGAGTTATTTGAATTCTGGCCGTAAGGCCGTTGACTTGGAATGTTACGGCCGTAAGAGGGCCGAGTTACGGCCGTAACTTCCGACAGTATTTAAGGACTTGGCCGGGTCATTTTTCCTCACTTCTTTATTTTTCCATCTTCATCCGAGAGAGAGGGCTGAGGGAGAGATTTTGCAATCATCAATCACTTGAGTGTGTAATTTTCTTCATCTTCATTCATTTGGGAAGCTTGGTTACTCGTTTAAACTCGTGTTCTTCGGATCGAAGTGATTGGATCTTCAAGAGGTAATTTCTTCAACACCTTGGATTTCGATTCTATGTTGAGATATGATGTTTTGGACATTATAATCATGTTACATGAAGGGATATGTATATGATTATGAGTTTGTATAAGGATTCATTGGATTATTGAAGGATTATTCAAGAACACTTTGATTATCGAGTTGAAATTGGGGGTTTTCGATTAATTGTCGTTATAATCATGTTTTCGAATATTCATTTTGGATTATTGATCATTAGGAAGATGTTTGTTGGTTTGAAACACTTCTTGGGGGAATTGATAGTGGCTTATTGAGATTTGATTGTAAACAACCGGAGTTTGGCCACAACGTATTCGATATAATGCCCCAATGAACTTAGTTTAATCATATCGACGTTTTGAGTTCGTTATATTCGTGTTTGATTCGTATATTGAACGAGTTGTTGGATATTGTATAATTCAAGGTTGTTCGAGCGACCGATATCTCAATTAGGACGTTGTTCGTGGAAGGATAATTGCCACCGGTATTATGTAAGTTGATTCTTACTCGGTTAAAAGGATATTCATTTCCTTTTGTTGTTGTTCATTCATAATCGTAACTCATTCGTCATTGTGTTAACCATATTAAAACTTGTCATTGTCAATTAATCACTTCAGTCACAAGGAACGACGGTTCCAATCTTTTCGTTGAGCTATCATTCATTTCACTATCATTTTATCTCGGTGAGTCATTATTCGTTTCCGATGTCACTTTTGTTGTATCGTGGCATTCCTGGTCATACTGGCGTGCCGGTTGGTATGTGTAGGATTTTCATGTCGGGCACAATTATGTCGTGTGTTGGTTGTTGGCCTCACATTGGACTGTGCACACGAGTCGATTGCTTCGTGAGACTGATTAGGCACAAGACCACTTGTGTATTCGATTGATACACGTTGGTGGCTTGTGCACGGACACATTTCCATCCCGAGCGTAGTGTGGCGCCACCCTTTGAGCCGTACTATTAGTTGATTCATACAACATGTTTGATTGCGTATGTTTTCAACAAGATTGGATTATAATCTAACCGTTTCATTTGATCGAACTTGTGGTTTATACTACATATTATATGATTGTGTTTATTCAACTCTGGAGGATTGTTGTTCTGTTTATCTGACCCCGTTTGGGGATATTTGTTTCTCAGGTCATGGCAAGGCAAAGGCACAGGGAGAACACGTTGACGGCGAGGAGTCCCAATGATACTAGAAGGGGGCCCCAGTCTTTTTAGTCATTATGTTTCCTTCATTTATTCCGCTGCAGACATTCCGTTTGAATACTCATTTCATTCAGTGTTGTGTATTTTATCGTCACATAAAATACACATGTATTCTATTTTATCCTGGGTGTGTTGTATGAAACTCCTAATCGGAGTAATTGATGTTGTAATGTGGTTCGGTACTACATTAACCCTGTGTAATTCATCCGTTTTCATTCGCCTGGTGGGTCCCAGTCGGGGGTCCACGGCACTGTAATATCCGCCTAGTTCGGGGTGTTACAACTTTTACCTTACGTTTGCCCTTGCCTTTGTTCTTTAAAGAATTTCCTTTGCTGACCATCAACACGTGGCTTGGTTTCTTCTTAATATTCTGCTCAGCCATTTTAGGCATCCCATGCAGCTCAGCAATGGACTTCTCCATCTCATTCATATTATAGTTCATAATAAACTGACCGAAGCTATCGGGTAATGAGTTTAGGATTACATCCGTGGAGTATTCCTTAGAAAGTGGAAAACCAAGCCTATCAAGATGATTAATATATCCTTTCATCTTGAGTACATGAGTGCTGATAGATGTCCCCTCAATCATCTTGCAAGCATACAAGGCTTGAAAGGTCTCATACCTATCTTGCCTAGCGTGCTTTGAGAAAGTTTCCTTAAGGTGAACATTAAGCTCATAGGCTTCCATCTTCTGAAGTTCTGGACAAATGGTAGCAAACATAAGACAACTGACATCAATGGAATCATCACAATGTTTATTCTATTTGTCTTTTGTTGCTTTGTTAGCATTGTCAGTAGGCTCATTTGGAATTTCGTCCTCAAGAACATACAACTTTCTTTCTTACTTGAGAACTATTCTCAAGCTCCGGATCCAATCCAGATAGTTGATGTCGTTTTCCTTGAGCTTGTCCTTCTCAAGGACGGATCGCAGTGAAATGGTGGATGTGTTGTTTGATGTCATTCTATTATCTACAAAATTCAATATGCAAAGTATTTAGTCACATTTTTATTTCTCGAAAAATACTCCCATTAAAATAAAATACCCTCAATTTTACAATATTTATAATTTTAGTGGGCTAAGATCCCATTTTGCACAATTCTAAACTCAGCTTTGGCATGAGGCCTACCTTTGGCATTTGCAAAATTCTTAGTTTATTAAAACACATAGGTATCGCCATTACCTATCCTACCTTACTAAGATAATCCGACCACCCAGCTTTGGCATGACCTGCTCAAGATGATCGAAGTCTTGATTGGTGTTTTAATTGAACGGCATTAAAAAAATTTTAACGAGGGATTTTATCCTTGTTGCATGTCTATGTTGGCTAACATACATCACATCACATACATGCATAATTTAAACATACATAGAATCACATGACATACATGCATAATATAAACATACATAGCACATGACATAGAAATATAGGACCGTATAGCATGACCATAATCCTAACGTGATATTCATGAGCCAACATGAAAATCACAAAGGTCACTCTAAAGGGTATAATTAGTCTTTATTGATTTTTCAAACCCTTGGAACGTCATACACGATCAATTGGTTCCTCGAGTCCATCCTTCGTCTCATTCTTGTCTTCATCACATTAATGAAAATATACTATACTAGTAAAATTAAATTACAAGAGGGCAAACGACAGGTAGGCCTTACATTATAATAATAAATTAAAAGACTACTCGCAACCGTAAAAACCAATTAGAATTAAACGACACGCATGCCGTAAAACTAACCCAATAAAAATTGAAACATCCAATCACGTTATTCAATTTATGATCATGTCATACACCATACACAAACCATAATTAATTATCACATAATTAACTGAACATACTATTAAAATTGATTATCACATAATTAATTAAACATAATATAAATCTGCCTCACAGTCGAGTATAAGACTAATATCCGCTCAAAATTCAACAATCTGAAACACTAGCCCAGATGGCTGAACACACACTGGCCACACACGACCACGCGAGTCCAAATCCCGCTGGCTGCAAGTAATGCATTTTGAAACAATTATTTTGATTTTACAAAATAGAAATTAAATAAAATATCAGTGAACAAGATTCACAAGAGGTGTCCCAGCTGAGATGGTCGGGACGCAGCTTTGGGTATGAAACCGCACGGGCTCAAATCCCTTCAGCCGCGGATTCTATTTGTGATTTAGTCGCTGCCCGCGGGTCCTGGTCCGACCCGAACCCGACCCGAACCTGCCCGAACCTAACCTGTTTCGCTGTGCTGTTCCAGAACAGTTCTGGACAATAGTTGAAGCAATAAACAGTCCATAAAATTGATTTTAAACGATCTGATTTAATCAAATTAAATCAGAAAAATATTTTTAAAATATCCATTTCATAAATATGATCAAGAACATAATTTTATATTTTCAACGCATATAAAATACGTTCTACATAAACAATCAAATTACTTGCAAGTTGGCTCCGATACCATTGTTGGGTTATACGTATATCTAATACAATAAATATGAGCAAAACGCAGCGGAAATAATTAACGTAAAAACCAGATGAGGATCTTCATGCAGTAATTTAATTGATTTATAAAGAGTTCGTCGAATTATCTTAATTCTAAGAATAGATCTGAACCCGGACTAGAAGCTGATTAAAATCTTTTCCCTCTTTCGGTGATCCACACACGAACAACTGGCACAAGCTGGATTGCTAGATCCTTACGAATAATGTTGATAAACAGTACAACAATTAATTCCTCGTTAGAAGGATTTGTATTGTTGATCAAAATCAACTAAGGGAAGAAGAAAGGAATGACCGAAATCGACTTCGCGGATAGAAAAGCAGCTCAGCCGATTTATCAGAGGGGAGGGCCGAATTTTGTTGCACAACTAGGGTTGTGTAATTTTTCAATTGTGATAACTCCTTGTCCAATACCCTTTATTCATACTAAGTAAACCCTAGAGTCAAACTCTAGTATTTACTTAGTTGCCCCTCAACTTATTAAATAATACAATACATACAATATCTTATGTTATATATTACTTATTATTTAATTCTATAATAAATATAATATCTAATATTATATTTATATTTCCCAGTTGATATAATTAAATAATATAATATATAATATCATATATTATATATTTTTCTTAAATAAATATAATATCCAATATTATACCTATTAATTATTCTTGCTTATCTTTAGTTGTCGTATGTGTGACCCAAAAGGCTTATATTATGTTGGCAATTATTTAATACCTTATTAAATAATAAGTCATAAGAGGTCTATAGCAAGACAATATGACTGCCCAAATAATATAAATTTATAGTCCATTAAACCATTTAACGCGTCAAATCCCTTTGTCACATGATATCGTACTTAAACTAAGTCATGGACATTGTCATACTTATTACGTTCAAATGCTTTCTCGATCTTAAGTATATTGATTGAATCAAATTACTCTTTATTTGAGCATGTCCATGCATTTCCTTAAGTCCTACTTATCGAGGGGCCCAGCAGATATCTCTCTCTCTAAGGAGAGGGACAATTCACCATCTTGATTATTCATTGCCCTCTACATGACTCCCACTAATCACGATCACTAACCTTTATGATCACCATATTTGAGATGATGTTGGATTAAGTCAAGACATAGCAGTTATCATGTTGTACTCTATGATAATCTCATGTTCAAGGATTTATTGACATACTGTTATATTGAGATTCACTTATGATATTTCCATGCAGTGATCTCAATGCGGGTCTGTTCAGTATTGTGTTCTCCAACCAATACCCATAAATTTGATCTGTACCATATGCATAATCATCCGATGATTATCAATCATACTTATAATAGTATATTAATTACTTGAGTCTCCACTCTACATGATTGGACCAGGAACAATTGAATAATGTTGTTATTCGTGAATAACTATTATTCGATTATTATAATATTAATACATGCACACATTATAATAATCAATGAGAAATAAATAATATCAAATAACTTAATTTAAATGTGACAATTACAAATCTAGGCACATCAAATGTCCTGGGACACTACTCCCAACACTCCGAACAACAGATGGCTCTATTATCCGGTGGGATCCTCAATAGGTGTGGGAGCCTGTTGGGGAGAGGGATCCCTAACAGGGTGGGGTACCCTGTTAGGAGAAGGACTCCATACAGGGGTGGGTGCCCTGTTGGGAGAAGGACCCCGTACAAGGGTGGGTGCCCTATTGAGAGTTCTGGCTTTCGGCTCCAAAAGGGCAGGCGATTCGCCAGAACCTTCAAGTTTGGCAAACAGTTGTTCTTTCATCATAGCCGCCATTGGCTTGGGAACTGATGTAGGAGCATCAATTGTTTCTTCCATAAGGGTTGCGCTCTGTGGGATAGATTCAGCATTTGGTGGGTAGATATGACTTCTACAGTAACTGTTATAGCCACTGTAAGAACATCTTTAGAAGACTTCTTTGTCTTCTTTCTCTTCTTCTCAACATCTCTTCTTCCTATCATCAGAACTCTTTATAGTGATATCCTGTGGGTCACTCGAGGTTGGCATGCTGAAAGGGTTGGGCTTGTCAGCAAGAATGGTTTCCTTGTTGTAGACGGTGGGTTTGAATCCACCGATGAACTTTTCGGTCAGAATCTTCTTGGCCTCTGCGGACTGCCGTGTTGGTAATGTTGGAGCAAGATCGGTATTTGCGCCGTGTTGCGGAATCATAAATTAAATGTGCGGAAATTAAACGACACATGGATTTATATAGGTTCGGCTATAAACGAGCCTACGTCCTCTCTCAGTATCTTTTTCTATAGGTTGAAGATAAAAACCTCTACACCTCTCTTCTATCGGTCGAGGGATAACCATTACAATCACGTCTTCTATTGGTCTGTGATAAACCACTCGTACTTGTCTTTGTGTCGGTCCAAGTTAAACCGTTTTCTTTTATATCGGACAAGGAATCAATCGCTCTAGCTTTCTATTGGTACTAGATAAACCTCACGAAGATATCAATTGCGATTCTAATAATGCCGGATCCTTGATCCTAATAACACCGAATCCAATTGTATCTTTCCCTTTACCTCTCGTGTATGTGTTGAATGTATAAACACTCAAACTAACAATATAAGCTCAATATCACAACAACAATAATATCAATATGAATATCTGATCAATGAGTTGTTTGCTTGAAGTTGTTATGTGGAATAACACCAAAGATGTGGTATTTATAGCCTTCATCAACCAAACTAGCCGTTAGCTCTTCAGACTGCATTACGTATGCTATCTTAACTATAT
The DNA here is from genome assembly GCA_033398695.1 of Orobanche coerulescens. Taxonomy (NCBI): domain Eukaryota; kingdom Viridiplantae; phylum Streptophyta; class Magnoliopsida; order Lamiales; family Orobanchaceae; genus Orobanche; species Orobanche coerulescens. The sequence goes on along the minus strand of CM065815.1, from coordinate 77,522,449 downwards.
TACGTACGTAAACTATTTTACGTAAGTTAACCTCAAAGGTTTACGTACGTTAGCATCGCCCAAATTCAGTCCAGTAGCCTTCGTCTTGAACATTACGTACGTTAGCCAACACCCATTACGTACGTTGAGGATACGTCATTGCTGACGTCGTATATCCGTTGCTGCTTTTCTGACTTTGACTCTCCCAACGTTCATCTGGTTTGAATACCTTTACGTACGTTAACATGTTTGCTTTACGTACGTTAATCTTGCCATTTTACGTACGTTATACCACATTGGCTTACGTACGTTAGCCTGTTTGAAAATCCTTCCAGCTTGACATCTTTCACTCCTTCGATGCTTTGCTTTGTCTCTTTGTTGTTTTGTTTTGTGTATCAACTTAAATCATCAAAACATTATTAGAGCATGTATGGAACAAAATGTTCCAACAATCTCCCCCTTTTTGATGATTACAAAACAATACTTCGTCAATGGGGTTTACCTGCAAAAAATACAAATATATGTATATGTGTACAGACCAAAGTTTTCGACTTTGTCCGTTTCGTTAGTTTCTTCTCCCATTTCTTTTTTTTTCGACTCCTTATTTCCTTTTCTTTTTCTTTTCGAATTTTCAGATTTTCATCATCTTTTCGACGTCTCCTCATTTTTATTTTCAACTTCATCTTTTCGACTTTCTTCTCCTTTTCTCCTTTCAACTTCCATTTTTCTTTTCAATTTCAACTTTTCGACTTTTCTTCGACTTTTCTCCCCCTTTCAGGGTTAATCCCATTCTCCTTTCTCCCCCTTTTTGTTTTCATCAAAAAGTGTAATAAATAACATGAGTAATAAATACCAAATTGATAAATATAATTATATGCATGAATAGGGTATAAACTCCCCCTGAAAATATTATATCCCCTTTAAAAAATTATTACTCCCCCTGAGTAAAATACAAATTAAATTTTGGGGATCCAACCGAGAGTTGGTTTTTCATTTGAAACATAGACGATATTTGAAATCTTTGTTCCTTTAGGAACCCAAATCCTTTTAATTTTAATCATACGGCGTGGGCTTTTACAGTTCGAAATATGGTGCCCAATTTTCAAATATTTTTCGCAATGGGATATTTTGAAATTTACGGATTTGTTTTTAAAACGTGGTTTAAATCCTATACCCTCTTTATTTAAATTAAACTTTTGCACCGAGAGCATACTTTCAAATTTCTCATTTCCGAGAGAAAATCTTCGTTAAATTTTTTAACTCGGTTTGCATTTTAACAAGATCATCCTTTAAAATATTTTCATTCTCAACACACTTTGAATGATCGATCTCGACAAATTTTTCCTTTTCAAGAATTTTGGAATATTCAATTTCCAGTGATTTATTTTTAAGTTGAAGGGATTTAATTTCGGATAAAGCATTTCGATAATCCGTATGCAATAATTCAAATGCTTCAAAAAGTTCGTTGTAAGAATTACTTACTTGGCTTTCGACGTCGCTATCGTCGAATGAACTTCGTGCCATAAGAACGAGATTATTTTGATTGATAAAATCATCATCTTCGTCTTCATCGCTCCATGTTGCAACGAGAACCTCCTTCTTGGGTTTGGCGCGGCAATTTTTAGCAAAGTGGTCACATAATCGATTATTATTATCGAATTTCTTAGATTCGCCCGAGATGTCTTTCTTTCTCCGGTTTAATAAAGTTTGAAACTTATTAATATTTTTAGCATAATATGCCGATTCTTCGTCGCTATCATCCACCGGAATTTCTTCTCTCTTTGACATCTTAGCCTTCAAGGCTATCGATCTTTCCATTAGTTTTGGCTTTGCATTTCGAGATTTAAGGACAATCTCGTAATTTATTAGTGAACCAACGAGGGCACTAAAATCAAGATTATTGAGATCTTTCGATTCCATAATCGCCGTCACCGTTCCGTCCCATTCAACAGGTAGTGATCTTAAGATTTTCTTGACTTTCTCACTACTTGATAATGGTTTTCCGAATGAAGCTAGTCCATTGTTGATGATCGAAAACCAGTCGAGCATATTGGTGATGGACTCGTCACCCTTCATCATGAATAACTCGTAGTCATGGAGAAGCATATTGATCTTCGTCTCCTTGACTTGAGTTGTCCCTTCGTGTGTGATTTCAAGAATTTTCCATATCTCTTTAGCACTTTCACACGATGAGATATGATTGACCTCTTCTGGATTTAAGGCAAAATATAGAAGTTGAGTAGCCTTACATTTAGATGGTCGTTCTTCCAATCCTCGTCATTATATTCTTCAAAACTCTTAAGATATCCATCAGGTTTGATTGGAACTTTCGGGCCAAGACAAATGATCTTCCAAATCTCGATGTCATACGCTCGGATGAATATTGACATCTTTTTCTTCCATGTCATGAAATTTGCGCCATCAAAAAATGGTGGTCGGTTAAGAACAAGGCCTTAGACTGGAGCAGATTGAAACGCCATTTGGATCGGCTCCTCAGATGTTAAGTCATGTATTGGAGGTACCGCTCCGATACCAATTGTTGGAGCGAGATTGGTATTTATGCTATGTTGCGAAAGCGTAAATTAAATGTACGGAAATTAAACGACACACGGATTTATAGAGGTTCGGCTATAAACGAGCCTACGTCCTATCTCGGTATCTTTTTCTATAGGTTGAAGATAAAAACCTCTGCACCTCTCTTCTATCGGTCAAGGGATAACCGTTACAATCATGTCTTCTATTGGTTCGTGATAAACCAATCGTCCTTGCCTTTGTGTCGGTACAAGTTAAACCGTTTTCCTTTTCTATCGGACAAGGAATCAACCGCTCTAGCTTTCTATTGGTACTAGATAAACCTCACGAAGATATCGACTGCGATTCTAATAATGCCGGATCCTTGATCCTAATAACACCAAATCTAATTGTATCTTTTCTTTTACCTCTCGTGTATGTGTTGAATGTATAAACACTCAAACTAACAATATAAGCTCAATATCACAACAACAATAATATCAATATGAATATCTGATCAATGAGTTGTTTGCTTGAAGTTGTGTGGAATAATAGCAAAGATGTGGTATTTATAGCCTTCATCAACCAAACTAGCCGTTAGCTCTTCAGACTGCATTATGTATATATTTCGTACGTAAGCTATTTTACGTACGTTAACCTCAAAGGTTTACATACGTTAGCATCACCCAGATTCAATCAAGTAGCCTTCGTCTTGAACATTACGTACATTAGCCAACACCCCTTACATACGTTGAGGATACGTCATTGCTGACGTCATATATCCATTGCTGCTTTTCTGACTTTGACTCTCCCAACGTTCATCTGGTTTGAACACAGTTACGTACGTTAACATGTTTGCTTTACGTACGTTAATCTTGCCATTTTACGTACGTTATACCACATTGGCTTATGTACGTTAGCCTGCATCAAAATCCTTCCAGCTTGACATCTTCCACTCCTTCGATGCTTTGCTTCGTCTCTTCGTTGTTTTGTTTTGTGTATCAACTTAAATCATCAAAACATTATTATAGCATGTATGGAACAAAATGTTCCAACAGGGAATAGTACCCTTGGACATTTGATGTGTCTAGATTTGTAATTGTCACATTTAAATAAAGTTATTTGATATCATTTATTTTTCGTTGATTATTATAATGTGTGCATGTTTTAATATTATAATAATTGAATATAGTTATTCACGAATAATAAGATTATTCAAATATCCTTGTTCCAATCGCGTTGGGTGGAGACTCAAGTGATTAATATACTAGTATAAGTTTGATTGATAATTATCGGATGATTACGCGTAAGGTACAGATCAAACTTATGGGTATTGGTTGGAGAAACAATACTGGACAGACCCGCATTGAGATCACTGCATGGAAATATCATAAGTGAATCTCAATATAACAGTATGTCAATAAATCCTTGAGCCTGAGATTGTCATATTCATAGAGTACAATATGATAATTGCTATGCCTTGGCGTAATCCAACGTCATCCGAAACATGGTGATCATAAAAGTTAGAGATCGAGATTAGTGGGAGTCATGTAGAGGGCAATGAATAATCAATATGGGGATTTGTCCCTCTCTTTAGGGAGAGAGATATCTGTTGGGCCCCTCGAGAAGTAGGACTGAAGGAAATGCATGACCATGCTTAAATGAAGAGTCATTTGATTCAATCAGTCCACTTAAGATCGAGAAAGCATTTGAACATAATAAGTATGACAATTTCCATGAATTAGTTCAAATATGATATCGCGCAACAAAGGGATTAGACACGTTAAATGGTTTAATAGACTATAAATTTATGTTATTTGGGTAGTCATAATGTCTTGCTATAGACCGCTTATGACTTATTATTTAATAAGGTATTAAATAATTACCAACATAATATAAGGCTTTGGGGCACACATACGACAATTAAAGACAAGCAAAAATAATTAATAGATATAATATTAGATATTATATTTATTAGAGAAATTAAATAATGAGTAATATATAATATAGGATATTATTTATTTATATCAACGGGGAAAGATAAATATAATATTAGATATTATATTTATAAGAGGATTAAATAACAAGTAATATATATAATAAAATATATTAAATGTATTGTATTATTTAATAAGTTGAGAGGCAACAAAGCAAATACTAGAGTTTGACTATAGGGTTTACTTAGTATAAATAAAGGGTCTTGGACAAGGAGTTGTCATAAGACAAAAATTACACAACCCTAATTGTGTGACACCAAAAATCCCCCCCTCCCCTTCTGTTCAGCCGAACCATTTTTTGTCCGGGAAGTCCGTTTCAGCTATCTCCGTCTTCTTCCCTTAGTTGATTTGATCAACATCACAAATCATTCTAGCAAGGAATTATCTGCTGTACTTTTTGTCAACATTATTCGTAAGGATCTAGCAATTCGGCTTGTACCAGTTGTTCGTGTGTGGATCACCAAAAGAGGAAGAGGATTTAATCAGCTTCTGGTCCAGGTTCAGATTTGTTCTTCGAATTAAGGTAATTCGACGAACTCTTTATAAATCAATTAAATTACTGCATGAAGATCCTAGTCTGGGTTTTTCGTTAATTTATTTTGTCGCGTCTTGCTCATATTTATTGTATTTAATACACGTAAAACCCAACGTGTTGTACTCCGCAACGAGTAAGAATGTGATTCAGAATAAGGCCAAATGGTTTATTTGCAGTCTCTTGCTTGGATGCCTCCTCCTGAATGCGCTTCAGAACAATTTGGCACCAGTTCACTTTCTCTTCAGACATGATGGCAACCATCATCCTGTATCTCAAATTGGTGTACATCTCGGAGGCACCAGTGCGGTTTTCAATAACCCTGCAATAAAAATCATGAAGATAAACAGAGGGGAGGGCGAAGTTCTTCTTGTGGAACAAAGGGTAGACATTGGTGGCCATGGAAGTGCCAGTAAAAAGCTTCCAGTAGGCAGATACAGACTTTCAGACCCAAAAGTCTCTAGATCTTCCATCTTCATCCCGTCAGAGGGCAACTTGTAGATCTTCTCCAAGAGTTCCTTGTTCACAAGGATTTCAATCCCTTGCACTGTTCTGATGATGTCAGTGATCTCTGAACCTTTCCTCTGTGATGCGTATTTGAATGTTGCATCCAGATAGAATTCCTCAACGATCTGTTAGTCGTAGCTATCAATGTGATGACTTCCCAGATAGTACAGACCTTGTTGCTTCACTCGAACAATGACCAATTTCATCCCGATATCATCTTCATCTTCAGAAGCAATCCTCTCCAAGAGCATGGATTTAGCGAAAATGCATCCATCAATAATGGTTTCCTTCTTTCTCATAGAGATTGAAGAGGTCTGTGAAGAAGACATTTTCAAGCAAAATTTGTGAAGTAACAATAAATTGAGCAAAAGTATGCAGAGAGTATGTGAAAGATTGTTGTAGACTCGTTAATTTGCAGAAAGCGTAAAGACTCTGTGAGAGTAATGTGTTGTCTTTTTATAAGATGCAGAGAAGATTAGGTATATAGTGAACATTCAGATTTAAGAGATGGGAACCGTCTTTAAATGAACGTACATGATGGAATCAGATGTAACTCGTATGTCTAATTCATAAGTTTTGAGATTAATGGGTGGTCCCACTCCTGACACAGTTCATCTTCCACTATTGCACGATAACGGCGGTTTGAATTTTAAAATCGCAGTATTTGAGGCAATAAAGTCCAGATGTCTTTAAAGCAGATGAAGAATAAATCATTTCAAATTCAGACAGTGCACATGGACTTAAAACAGTTTGCTGTGTGAAAATGTATGAATTTGGATACTATTAAAATATTATGTGATATCATACAGTGTATGTGCTGTATCCACGAAAATACAGCATTCCTCCTTAAAAAGTACATACATGATTCAATTCTTAGAGCAATATTGGATTAATACTGTATTCATGGGTAATATTATATTCACCTTTAATTAATGCACACGTCATCTGTAGAAAGGTTATATGCCTTCTTCTTCCTATAGTAAGGATACGACTCAAAGTTCTGAGTGTACAATTAATTAAAGTGGATACTGAATTCTTGGGTCTTACAGCATTTTCCCTCAATTGATGAGTAAAAATGTAAAAACTTACAGGGAGTCTGGCTGTAACATTCCCAATTCCTGGCGAAGCATGCAGAATCTAGTGGTGCTGAGAGGTTTTGTAAAGATATCGGCTAACTGGATGTCTGTATGAATCTTCTCGATCCGAACATCTTTATTCTCAACATGATTCCTGATGAAATGATGCTCCATATCAATATGCTTAGTTCGCGAGTGCAATACAGGGTTGTGCGAGATTGCAATTGCACTCGTGCTGTCGTACATGATTGGAGTCTTTCTAGCGCTGATTCCATAATCTTGTAATCGTTGTTGCATCCAGAGAATCTGCATACATCAACTTTCAGCGGCATAATATTTCGATTCAGATGTAGAAAGTGAGTTGGTCAATTTGCTTCTTGCTCAACCGTGACACAAGTCTAGGTCCAAGGAAGTGACAAGTATCGCTTGTACTCTTCCTATCCAACTTACAGCCTCCGAGATCCGAGTCGATGTAGTCTACCAAATCGAATCCCCTTCCTTAAGATACGACAATCCTACATCGATTGTTCCTTTTACGTAGTTAAGAATTCGTTTGGCTGTGTTGAAGTGTGACTCCTTAGGTGCTACCTGATACCGGGCACACACTCCTACAGCAAACTGGATATCGGGCCTGCTCGCTGTTAGGTACAGGAGTGAGCCTATTAGCTTCCTGTAGAGTGATTGATCAACCATCTTTACAGCTTCTTCAACACTTATCTGCGTGGAAGTGCTCATGGGGGTGGATGAGGATTTGGAGTTGTTCATCCCGAATTTGTTGAGCAGCTCCTTGTTGTACTTCTCATGGTTGATAAATATACTTGTAGGCAATTGCTTAACCTGCAGTCCTAGAAAATATCGAAATTCTCCTATCTTACTTATTTCAAATTTACTTTGCATGAGATGAGAGGACCTTTGACATAAATCAAGGTTAGTTGAACCAAATATAATATCAACATAACTTTGTACCATTAAAAGGTCGTCTCCTTCCTGTATCTTTAAGAGTCTTGTCAACTGCACGTTTCTCAAATCATTATTGATTAGATACACTGACAGAGTTTCATACCAGGGCCTAGGCGCTTGCTTTAGTCCATACAGTGTTTTCTTTAGCTTGTATACTAGGTCTCCGACTTCAGTGTTGAAAACCCTGGTGGTTGTTCAACATAGACTTCCTCGGCAAGGTTTCCGTTCAGGAATGGACTCTTAATGTCCATTTGATAGACTATAAAGTTCTTGTGAGTGGTGAATGCTAGGAATATCCTAATGACTTCTAGTCTAGCTAAAAGGGCAAAAGTTTCATCGTAGTATATGTCTTCTTCCTATCTATAACCTTGAGCGACTAGTCGGGATTTGTTTCTTTATAACAAGTCCATTTTCATCCTTTTTTATTCTAAATACCCATTTGGTTCCAATTACGGATTGATGATTTGGTCTGGGTACAAGATACCATACATTGTTTCTTTCGAGATCATTTAGCTCTTTTTGCATTGAAGTGCTCTAGTGGGAGTTATTTAGAGCTTCATTGATCGAAACAGGTTCGGACTGGGCTAAGAATATAGTTAGGGTACACGTAGCTAGTATCCAAAGTTCAGCTTGAGATTTCCATACCGAAAATTGAGACTTTTCAGAATTTGTTTCTTCCTATGCACAGAGTACAGTTCCTTGTGTACTCTGTATTCTCCTACAAGTGGAGCATCGATATCTCCTATTATCAACTCCTGGGGGTGATCTATTAGCCATATCCTGTCAGGTTCTAACTCGGCACTATGTGCTATATCTTGTGGTGATGTAGCCTCAGCTTCAACTTGTAAAGCTTCAGCTTTGACTGCTTCTGATCTTACAGCAATGGGGTTGATTTCTAGGTCCAAGACAGGTTCTATTGGAGTTTGGGATCATCCTTGGAGAGTGTTTGGATATTTTGGGTTATGTCTTCTACTCCTGTAGGGTCACAATGTTGTTCGTCGAACACTACATGGACGGATTCCTCTAATGTCAGCTTTTTTTTGTTAAAGCTTTGCTAACAGAGGAGTATCTAACGAAGATACCTTCATCCGACTTTTTGTCGAAGGTCTTGAGTTGATCCTTCCCATTGTTTAGAACATAACACCTGCAACCAAAATTGTGAAAGTATGCAACCATTGGAGTTTTATTATCCATACCTCATATGCTGTTTTGTTGTGATGCTTTTTGACACAGCGGTTTTGTGCATAGCACGTCATATTTGATGCTTCTCGCCAGAACTGTTGCGGCAATTTGCTTGCGGCTAGCATGGTCCTTGTTGATTCCTTGAGCGTCATATTCTTTCGCTCGGCAACGCCATTTTGTTGAGGAGTTCGGGTTGCTGAGTATTCGTGTTATATTCCATTGTCTGTACAGTATTGCTCTATGAAGCGATTTGAGAATTCAGTGCCTCTGTCGGAACGAATAGACACAACACTCAGCCCTTTCTCATTTTGTAGCTTAATTAGGTGCTCTGGCAAGTTTGTGATGGTATCATTCTTCTTGCTCAGAAAGATTGTCCAAGCATACCTGGAAAAATCATCAATAATAACAAGACAGTATTTCTTACCTCCCAAACTTACAAGTCTGTAGAGGTCCATGTGTAGCAAATCTAGTACCCTATGGGTGGACAAGTATGACTTTCTTTTCAGTGTGGTCTTAATTTGCCTTGTTATGAAATGACACATTGGGCAAGCCTCTGATCATTCCATATCTAGCGAGATTGTTGATAGTCTTGAAGTTGATGTGCGACATCCTTTTTTGCCATAGCCAGCTTTGATCTGTAGTGCCTTCGGCAACAAAACATGGAATAGTAAAAGCTCGTGGGCTTCCATTCAGCAATGTACATATTACCTGACCTGCTTCCTGTAAGGATGACTTGCTTGGTCTTGATGTCCTTCACCCTACAGTGAACTATAAAAAATTTAACCAAGAATTGTGGCACAGAACTGACTAATACTAAGTAGACTATGCTGTAAGCCTTCAACTTAAACTACGTCAGTGATTTTAAATTTTTCTACAAGCAGGGTTCCCTTCCCTCCCATTCTTCCTTTAGATTTGTCACCGAACCGCACCTTTGGACCCCGACCTTCTAGATAATCTAACAACTTGCTAATATCTCCTGTCATATGCCGAGAACATCCACTGTCGAAGTATCAGATGTCCTTCTCCTTGATGTCCTGTAAGTAAAGAAATTAGGTAGCTTTAGGTCCCCTTTGAATTTTTGGTCCATGGATGTTAGTGCCTTTTGCTACCCAAACTTGCCTGACAGCAATTAGTTTGTTGTAGGCTACTTTTGGTCCAGTTTTGTGATATTTACGTGGGGCAGGCACGTAGTTGCTGTAATCTATATTATTATGCATGAAAGATCTAGGGTTTTGGTTCCAGTACGATTGCCGTATCGGAGGGAGAACCATTTTCTTCGGCCTTACAGCTTGCCTTCTAGGTTTCCAGTTGGATTCCGAGATCTGTTGGTAGTACTGCGCGGCAGCCTTCTTATTGGATGGATATCTATGCTCATGTATCCAGAATCTAGGCGTACTGTACTATTGGTAGTAATGCGGTGCTTGCCTCCGATACTCAGATATATCCTTCTTTCTAGATGGCTACTGACGTTGTTGGTATGCTCGGGGAGCATTCTGTTGATGATCATTGCATCTTCCAGGTCTGGGAGGCTTAGGTTTCTACTGCTTGTGATAGGAATTTGGGAGCGAAATCGCAGTCTTTTCCATACGAGGTGGGGCAGCTGTAACCTTTGCGGGACTCGGGGCCTCTTTGGGTTCAGGAATGGGTTCCACTCCCCTAATGAACCCCATACTAGATTTTCCCTTATGGGAGAATGAGTCATATCCTAAGCCACGTTTGTCATGGGCATGCTGCCCAGTGGTTAGAATTTCTTCCATCCTTCTCGAAGATTTTTCAAATGATTTCAGGATGGTCTCGAGTTCTCCTTCTCGTTTCTCGAGAGTTTGTACTTTAACTTCGAGTAAAGCATAATCATTTGTCTTGCACTCATTATGAGACTTAGCCTCATTTAGATCTTTTGCAAGTTGATAATTGCTTTCCATGAGTTTTTCATGAGTGACTTTGTTATTTTCGCAATCCAGAGACTATATTTTCATAGTTGTTTTTGAGCAAGTCATTTTCATCTTTTAGCTCTAGGTTTGAAATGACGAGCTGTATATTTTCTTGTTTGAGCATCTCATGGGCTTTTTGAATGGTTTTAAATTCATTCATCATATTTTCACATGTATGCGATGCATTGATAGGAGTAGTTGAGGTTGAGCTTATCTCATCATCGCTGTCATCATTATCCTCTATTTCTTTGGCCATAAAGCACATATATGCTTTATCCTCAATTTCATCGTTGGAGTAGTCACTTTCAGTGATTGCCTGTATGCACTCCTCGGTCTTCTTCGATGTGGCGAGGCTTCTGATTCACCAATCAGGTCCTTGATATTGTTTATCCAGGCACGCCTCTTCTCATCCTTTTCCTGTTGTTCAGCTTTGAGAAACTTTTGCACTTTTGGATGAGGACACTTATTTGCATAATGTCCTGGCTTCCTGCAATTATAACACAGGTTAGAATCTCCAGATGAAGGGGATTCAGATCTTACCTTGTTAAATGGCATGGGCCTGTATGGGGCCTTTCCAGACAGTTTGATGAACTTCTTGAATTTGTGCATGAGCAGAGCCATTTCATCTTGCAACATGATGTCATCATCGATGTCTGCTGCCGTGCATGCCGATTTAGATGTATTAGGTGTTGAACTATGTCCTGTCAGATACAGCAGCCAGTGATGTAATCTTGGCTGGTGACTCTTCATATTTCTCTCTCATGTCTTTATCATACTCGAATGCCTTTAGGTCAAAAAAGAGATCAAAAGTGGGAATATCATTTAAGTTACAGGACACATGCATAGCTGTGGTTTTTATGTCCCATCGAGCATAAAGTGATCTAAATATTTTCAAATTTTTCTCCTTTTAGGTATATACTCTGCCCAATGATTCAAGTTCACCGACAATGTCGGTAAACCTGAGTTCAAGCTCTTCAAGTGTTTATGAAGATTTCATTTCAAAAGACTCAAATTGTTGAGTTAGTTTAGAAATTTTATTTTCTTTTGAGAGCTCAGTTCCCTCGCAAACGAGCTTGAGTATTTCCCAGATTTGTTTGCATGTCTTATAGATTTTTACCTTAGAGAATATGCCTTTGTCGAGAGTGACAAATAAGGCATTCTTGCTGACGTTGTCCAGGTTTGCAAGCTTGCGTTCATCGGTCGTCCACTGTTCACGCTCCTTCTCGAGCATTTCCGTATGAGGCTATCCTTCTATCCTTGCGGCTGGATTGACCTTTATTATCTTTATTGGTCCTTCATGGATGACAAAGATCATCACTTCATGCATCGCTAGAAGATGAGCTTTCATCCTAATTCTCCAGTCATCAAACTCATTAATGGAAAACATAGGAACTTTATTTATCATGGAGGTGTCCATTTTAGAAGTAGGATAAATGATGAAAATATAACACTAAAGTTTTCAAAAGCTAGTGATTTTTGTGGATCTTATTCAGTTAAAAATCGTATTTTAGAATCAACCATTCCGATACCACTTGTTGGCCATAGAGTATACAGTAAACAGCTTGAAAGGGGGGTTTGAATAAGCTGTATCTTTTTCGAAGTTATTTACGTAGTGGAAGACTGATATTAAGTTGCTGTAAATACAACAATAAGGTAATCTCCTGTTTGCTTGGTGCGTACATGATTTTTGCAATATGTATACTATAAATGACACAAGCATATATGAAAACTGTAAATGACATATGTAAGTGCACACAAATAGAAGTGGTTCAAGGTAACTCCTCTATGTCCATTGGTCCTCCACACAGGAGTAAGATGTTTATTAAAATCACTGCGTACACAATTACATGACTTTAACTAAACCTGTTGCTATATCGTTCACACATATTGATACAGCCGACAACAGCTTGGGCCGTTCACACAGATTAGCTTAGGCTCTTTCAACTCGCTTCTTCTCGCACATATCGCGCTTAGTCTTCAATGCTATTCTTTCCACACAGGTCTGAACTAGCAAGGACTTAGTCCACACAGGGCTAAGATTATCTCAACGTAAGGATGAGGTAGAACAAGTTCAAACAGCAGCTATATGCTTTGGTGAGCGTTCGTGTATAATGTGTTGTTTACGTTGAGGATTATATATTTCTTTCCTTTGATGATGTTGTATGCTCAAGAAATATACTGCTCTTTGTTAGCTTGATATTCTGATTGTCAGAAGTATTGCGCGAGATAATGTCACTTGTTTTCAATGTCCTCTTTCTTGGGGCTATTTATAACCTTGGAAATAGATCTGTTCCAAATGTAGTCGTTGGCCGTCTGGTGAGACTGAGACGGCTCTGATTGGAGGCTGCAGAATGTTTGAATTAAAGGCGATCCATATTTAATGCTTCAGACATTCTCTTTGACTTTGCATTAAATTCTCTTAGCACATTCAGATTGTTGTCTCTTTCGGCCGCATTAAATGCTTGTCCTATCAGTATTAAATACTACTTTAACCGTGAATATTTTATGAATAAATAATATTTATTACACAATAATTTAAAGCTTTTCTTCAGTCCTATTAGATTTGTGTTTTACTTTTCCTAAGCAAAACACCTACATCAAGACTGTTGTATCCAACTTTCTTTATCTCTGCTGTATAATAGTGTAAGCGTTGTAGGAATGGACTATGCAGGAAGATCTCTTGTTGTATGGACATGTTTTATGAAGTTTCCTAATAGCTTACATACTAAGAGCGAAATGTCGACTTTGAAGACTTTATGATGTATGGTGGCAATTATCAAAACAGGGTTGTATTTTTTCCAGCAAAAACCATCCGGACTAGCAACCATATTACCATCCATATTAAACACAGCTTGCTTCACTTCCTCCAAAGAAGGTGTGCAGCAAAGTTGATTATTAATATCTACACTAATAGTGTTGGGATGATTTCAGGCTTGATACCGGGTCATTTTCCACGAAGGAATCCGAAATAGGTGGCTGATTGCTAGATGAGAGTAGGATCAGAAATACAACTTCCCTGGTCCCAAATTTGGTGGATTTGAGTTTTAGTTTTTTTATTTTTAACTATATCATGAAAAAATTTAGTGTTCCTTTCGTCTTCAGTAATCCATTTGAAATTATTATTTTTTGTTTCGAAAAATCCTCTTTAATGGACAACTTTAGGTAAAGATTCGCTCTAAGTTTCTTAAAATTTTCCAAATTATTAAGAGTCGAGTGGTTGTCAAGCTGGGCCTCGGCCAAGGCAGCAAGTTCTTTGGCTTCCGTAACTTTCATAAAAATATTCCCAAAAGTGTTCATATTCCATTGTTTTTGAGTATATTTAAGTCTATTAAGTTTATTAATAAGCTTATACATACCTAAAGAATGTATAGTAAGAGACCAAGAATTTGAAACCATAGAAATAAATAAGTGATGTCTGGTCCACATATTTTTAAATCTAAAAGAAGGTTTTGATTTATTAGCGGGGTCGCTGAAAGAGCAGATCAAGGCATGGTTATCTGAATTAATTCTAGAGACGTGCTTGATTAAAGAAGAGGGAAATAAATTCAACCATTCGGCGGAAATTAAAACTCTATTGAGTCTATTCTAAATAAAATTACTATACAAGTGAAGGAGGATCCGACAAATCCCCCATCTGAAAGGTGACAATGAAGGAGAGTCGTGAAACTCTTCCATTTCCGAGTTGATAGAAATGCCCCCAAAAAAAAAAAAATCATGTGGGTGTAGGATGACATTAAAGTCTCCCTCACAAGCCACGATTCATTACTTGAAGAAACTGAAAGAAGATCGGCCCACAAATCGCGTCTCTGAATTTTTGTATTTTTACCGTAAACAATAGTCATGAGAAAGGGAATTGAAGATCCTTGCAAAATTATTTTCACATGGATCAGTTGAATAGAATTTCTCAATATTTGTTTTGACATGTATGATCGGAAAAAAGCCAAATATGATTATTAACATTAGCCACTACATTACTAAAATTAAATAATCTACAATAAAAAGTAGGATCCAACGCAACTTTCGGTTCAATTAAGGCCATGATATTTGATTTATGTTTCTTGATTAGAGTCTTAACAATTATCCTATCGGGTGGGATCGGGTGGGCTACCAACACCACGAATATTCTAAATCATTGTTCTATAATTATTATCTAAGTCGTCTAGAACTCCTACGCCCTCTATCATGTTTGGATGAATCTCTACCCTTAACTACAAGCGTAACTGGTAGTGGACTATCACTCAACAGAATATCTAATGCCATAATTATTGGTCGTGACTGATTATCCGAGACATGACTAGAATTAGCACTATTGGTAACCTCATTGGAGTTGGATTTCTGACCAGAATGGGATGAACTACACTCTGAGTTACTCTCCTTAGAGGTTTAGTCACTTAGTATTTTTTTCATCTAATTATCGGGAATCACGACTTCATGAAGTTTACCTTTAGTTTTAAAGTTAGACAAAGAGGTTTCAAGGGCCAAGGGGTATTTTCGGGAGTAGTGACATGACCCACAAAGGCCGCACGTGCGCGGAGGGGGGGGGGGGGGACTAAGGTGGGTCGCGAGTATTGTTGGTGCCGCGGGTCTGGGGTTCACGAGGGGGTGGAGTGTCCCATTTACTACAAACAGAACAATCTCTAATTTGGGTGAAGAGATAATAGGCTTAGGAGGGTTCGATTCACCCTCCATAGCCGTGTTCGAAATCTGTGTGGACATTGAGGTAGCAACCTTATCATGATTGACAACTTGCTTTCCCTTGTCTAATTTAGCAATATTCACATGTACAACACTCTCAACCTCAATAAAATTATCAACAATAGCATCGACATGAATCACCTTGGCCACTTTCTTAACCTCGGCCACATTTTTCTTTTTCAAAACGGTAGGCCTTAAAGCCTTATTCTTAATATAGAATGATCTACTCATGTCCCACATATTGACAATGAACACAATATTTGGCTAGTCTTTCATATTCTATAGCAAGTTCAACATTCACATCATCACATTCAATAGAAACCTTATGATGAATGGTTTTAGCTAAATCAATTCGAACACACGCGGTCATCCGTGAACGGGATGTGTTTCATCCTTTTATCATTTGTACGACACCAAAGAAACCAACTTATTAGAACGGGTATGATATGAAAGATATGAGTTTTACCTTTAGCTTTGCTGAACCAAGTGGGGAAGATGAGATTAAAATCATTGGTGATGGGTCTCGGCAAGCCCACAAAGGAGTAGAATGAGTCCCAAACTTTGTTGGACACAGGCCCATTAAATAATAAGTGAGGGAGCGTTTCCTCCACACTATAGCAATAGCAAAGCATGTCGGCATCCCTCTACGAATCAAACAATCGGGGTAGGGATCTATTTATGAAACACTCTAACCATAAAAATCGAAATGGTAGGAGTAATAGTAAAATTTCAATATTTATCCAAAATATGATGGGTCAGTTTCCCTTGCCGCACTTTCTCCCACGTAGTTTTAAAGGAGAATCCTGCATGAGATGAAAGATTACAACAAGGTTTAGTATTAGTAACATTAGTGGGAAGAGCACAAATATAATCACAATAAGCATGTGGGAGGAACTCCATTAGTTTAGTTCTATCCCATTCTATATTGCTCCAAAAAAATTTAAGACAATCTTTGGATTTGGATGGGTACAAATTAGAGAGGGGGCTAAAGTCGCACCAAGTATCGTGCCAAAAAGAAGAATTCTCATTACCACTACTCCACAAGATTAAGTTATCCACATCTGCCCGAATGAGACACAGCCTTTTCTAAATAGAGGAGTGAAAAGGGTTAGCTTTCACAACCATAAGGTGTAATCTTTTGCAATATTTGGCTATAAGGAAATTGGACCATATATTCTTCCTAGTCTGAAATCTCCACCACATTTCATCTTCCACCACATAGATTAAATCATTAAGATCACGGAACCCGATTCCTCCTTTGGATGTGGGTTAGCAAAGCCTTTTCCATGCGACCCAAGCATTTTTTTCTTACGCTCATTGGAACCCCAAAGAAATTTATTACATAGTCTTTCAAAAAATAAGATGACATTAGCCGGGGTTTGATTACTTGAAGGCTATAGAACACAATGGAGTTGAGAACCGACTTTATCAACTCAGTTCTACCTCCTAGAGAAAGGAGGTGATGGCTCCAAGTGCAAAATTTATTTGGGATTTTAAGGATAATATTATTGAACATATTAAACATGGGATTCCCCTTTCAAAGAGGGACACCAAGCTAAGTCATGGGTAAATTCGCATAAGTGAACCCCATAATATTTTTCACAAGAGAAAGGTAGTAGGGGGAGGGATTATGCCTCAAGAAATTACTTCTAAAGGTGTAGTCATAACCAAGATGGGTAATTTTAACGTTCTTCCTAGTGACAGAAAAACATGCCCGGGTTTGTTTTAAAGGTGTAGTCAATGCATCTAGAAAAATAGTCCTCGACCAAGACAAAAAGGAGGGGGGAGATCGGGTCTCCTTGTCTAAGACCCCCTCACTATTAAAATAGCCAACTGAGGAACCATTGAACAAATAACCAAGCATTACACACAAATTGTTGTATAAGTTGTTGGAGCAATATTGGTCGGTATTGCCATTTGGAGATAGAGTTGTGAAAATCATTTGCATTGCGGAAGCGATTTAAATAAAGTGCAGAAAATAAATCGACACAAAGATTTATAGAGGTTCGGCCAAACGTGCCTACGTCCTCTCTCGGTATCTTTTTCAATAGGATGAAGATCAACCTCTGCACCTCTCTTCTATCGATCGAGGGATAACCGTTACAAACTTATCTTCTATCGGTCCAAGTTTAATCGTACAATCTCTCTTCTATCGGTCGAGATATTACCACGTGTACTTATCTTTGTGTCGGTCTAAGTTAAACCATTTTCCTTTTCTATTGGACAAGGAATCAACCACTCTATCTTTCTATGGGTACTAGATAAACCTCACTTAGATATCGATTGCGATTATAACAATGCCGGATCATTGATCCTAATAACACCGAATCCAATCGTATCTTTTCTTTTACCTCTCGTGTTTGTGTTGAATGTATAAATACTCAAACTATCAATATAAGCACAATTACAACAACAGGAATATCAATATCAATATCTGATCAATGTATCGGTTGCTTTGCGTTGTTTTTTGATGAATACCATTAGAAGTGGTATTTATAGGCATTTCTCTTCCAACTAGCCGTTAGCCTTCTGACACTTCATTATGTACGCTATCACTCATATGTTACGTACGTTAAAGCCATTACGTACGTTAACTCCTTCTGGTTATGTATGCTACGTTCTTCACAGAATAGTCCAGTAGCCTTCGTCTTTATCATTACGTATGTTAGTTTTTTTCCCATTACATATGTTATACATAGTCAATATGTTCGTTGCTTGCTGACCTATGCCATGACGTCATCTCCAACGTTCTTCATGTTTGAATTCAGAAATATCTTATTACGTACGTATCATAAGGTTGTTACGTACGTTAAACTCAAACTCTTACGTATGTTATGCTGTCAATATAGCGTATGTTATCTTCCTTCTGACCAGCTTTTTGCGACTTCGATTCCTTTGTTGCTTTGCTTCGCCTCTTTGTTGTTTTGCTTTGTTTAGCAACTTAATCATCAAAACTCTATTAATGAATGTATGGAATAAAATATTCCAACAATCTCCTCCTTATTGATGATTACAAAACAACACCCTTTGAATGGATAAAATCTGCAAAAACAAAAAAAAGGGTATATTTGTACAGATCAAAGTTTTCGACTTTGTCCGTTTCGTTAGTTTCACCCGTCTTTTCTTTTCCTGTCATTTTTGACTTCTTCCTTTATGTAGATTTATTATTTTTCTCTTTTTCGACTTGTTCTTCTTTTTCAACTCCTTCGTTTTCTTTTTCGATTATTCTTTTCTCCCTTTTATGATTCGTACAAATATTTATTTTTCTCGTCATTCTCTCATGACGCTTTTTATCAGATTCAGCTCCGATACCAATTGTTGGAGCAATATTGGTCGGTATCGCCGTTTGGAGATAGAGTTGTGAAATTCTTTTGCGTTGCGGAAGCGATTTAAATAAAGTGCAGAAAATAAATCGACACAAGAATTTATAGAGGTTCGGCCAAACATCCCTACGTCCTCTCTCGGTATCTTTTTCAATAGGATGGAGACCAACCTCTGCACCTCTCTTCTATCGGTCGAGGGATAACCATTACAAACTTGTCTTCTATCGGTCCAAGTTAAACCGTACAATCTCTTTTCTATCGGTCGAGATATTACCGTGTGTACTTGTCTTTGTGTCGGTCCAAGTTAAACCATTTTCCTTTTCTATTGGACAAGGAATCAACCACTCTATCTTTCTATGGGTACTAGATAAACCTCATTTAGATATCGATTGCGATTCTAACAATGCCGGATTCTTGATCCTAATAACATCGAATCCAATCATATCTTTTATTTTACCTCTCGTGATTGTGTTGAATGTATAAACACTCAAACTATCAATATAAGCACAATTACAACAACAGGAATATCAATATCAATATCTGATCAATGTATCATTTGCTTTGCGTTGTTTTTTGATGAATACCATTAGAAGTGGTATTTATAGGCATTTCTCATCCAACTAGCCGTTAGCCTTCTGACACTTCATTACGTACGCTATCACTCATATGTTACGTACGTCAAAGCCATTACGTACGTTAACTCCTTCTGGTTACGTACGCTACATTCTTCACAGAATAGTCCAGTAGCCTTCGTCTTTATCATTGCGTACGTTAGTCTTTTTTCCATTACGTACGTTATACATAGTCAATATGTCCGTTGCTTGCTGACCTATGCCATGACGTCATCTCCAACGTTCTTCATGTTTGAATTCAGAAATATTCTAGTACGTACGTTATCATAAGGTTGTTGCGTACGTTAAACTCAAACTCTTACGTACGTTATGCTGTCAATATAGCGTATGTTATCTTCCTTCTGACCAGCTTTTTGCGACTTCGATTCCTTTGTTGCTTTGCTTCGACTCTTTGTTTTGCTTTGTTTACAACTTAATCATCAAAACTCTATTAATGAATGTATGGAATAAAATATTCCAACAATCTCCTCCTTTCTGATGATTACAAAACAACACCCTTTGAATGGATAAAATCTGCAAAAATAAAATATATGTATATTTGTACAGATCAAAGTTTTTGACTTTGTCTTTCGTTAGTTTCACCCATATTTTCTTTTCCTGTCATTTTCGACTTCTTCCTTTCTCCCCCTTTCTGTAGATTTATTATTTTTCTCTTTTTCGACTTGTTCTTCTTTTTCAACTTCTTCGTTTTCTTTTTCGACTATTCTTTTCTCCCATTTTTGATTCGTACAAATATTTATTTTTTTCGTCATTCTCTCATGATGCTTTTTATCCGATTCAACTCCTTTCTCCCCCTTTTTGTATTCAGCAAAAAATGTAAATAATATAAACGAATAAAAATACCAATTGATGTATATAAAAAATATGCAAGATAGGGTATAACTCCCCCTAAAAAAATATTCGTTTAATAAGAGCGAGATTATTTGATTGATAAAATCATCATCTTCGTCTTCATCGCTCCATGTTGCAATTAGAACCTCCTTCTTGGGTTTTGCTCGGCAATTCTTCGCAAAGTGGCCTGGTTTACCACATAATCGACAATTATTGTCGAATGTCTTATATTCGCCCTTTTGGATGTCCTGCTTTCTCCAGTTTAATAAGTGTTGGAACTTATTAATATTTTTGGCATAATATGCCGATTCTTCGTCACTTTCATCAACCGGGATTTCTTCCTTTCTTGACATCTTAGCCTTCATGGCTATCGACTTTTCCTTCGGCTTCGGTTTGGCATTCCGAGATTTTAGAACAATCTCGTAGTTTATAAGTGAACCAACGAGAGCACTAAAATCAAGATTGTTTAAATATTTAGATTCCATTATAGCCATCACCGTACCGTTCCATTCTCGAGTTAGTGATCGTATGATCTTTTTAACTTTTCACTACTCGAAAGTGGTTTTCCAGAATACGCCAATCCATTTGTGATGACCGAAAATCGGTCGAGCATGATCGTGATGGATTCATCGTCTTTCATTCGAAATAACTCATACTCGTGAAGGAGCATGTTTATTTTCGTCTCCTTGACTTGAGATGTTCCCTCATGTGTGACTTCAAGCATTTTCGAAATATGTTTGGCACTGTCACTCGAAGATATCCGGTTGTGTTCTTCCGGATTTAAGGCACAATTTAATAATTACGTGGCTTTGCAATTATAATGATCATTTTTCCAATCCGCGTCGTCATATTCTTCGAAAGATTTAAGCGTACCGTCGGATTTGAGAGAAATTTTCGGACCAAGACATATCACTTTCCAAAGCTCGATGTCATACGCTCGGATTAATATTGACATCTTTTTTTTCATGTCATGAAATTTGATCCGTCAAAGAATGGTGGTCGGTTAAGAGCAAGACCTTCGACTGGGGCAAGTTGGAACGCCATTTGGATCTTCTCCTCGGATGTTAAGCCGCTTATTGGAGGTACTGCTCCGATATCAATTGTTGGAGTAATATTGGTCGGTATCGCCATTTGGAGATAGAGTTGTGAAACTCTTTTGCATTGCAGAAGCGATTTAAATAAAGTGCAGAAAATAAATCGACACAAGGATTTATAGAGGATCGGCCAAACATGCCTACATCCTCTCTCGGTATCTTTTTCAATAGGATGAAGATCAACATCTGCACCTCTCTTCTATGGATCGAGGGATAACCGTTACATACTTGTCTTCTATCGGTCCAAGTTAAACCGTACAATCTCTCTTCTATCGGTCGAGATATTACCGTGTGTACTTGTCTTTGTGTCGGTCCAAGTTAAACCGTTTTCCTTTTCTATTAGACAAGGAATCAACCACTCTAGCTTTCTATGGGTACTAGATAAACCTCACTTAGATATCGATTGCGATTCTAACAATGCCGGATCCTTGATCCTAATAACACCGAATCCAATCGTATCTTTTATTTTACCTCTCGTGTATGTGTTGAATGTATAAACACTCAAACTATCAATATAAGCACAATTACAACAACAGGAATATCAATATCAATATCTGATCAATGTATCATTTACTTTGCGTTGTTTTTTAATGAATACCATTAGAAGTTGTATTTATAGGCATATCTCTTCCAACTAGCCGTTAGCCTTCTGACACTTCATTACGTACGCTATCACTCATATGTTACGTACGTTAAAGCCATTACGTAATTTAACTCCTTCTGGTTACATACGCTACGTTCTTCACAGAATAGTCCAGTAGCCTTCGTCTTTATCATTACGTACGTTAGTCTTTTTCCCATTACATACGTTATACGTAGTTGTTGTACGTCGATTTATATGCCTCAGAATAGGCAATCGCTTCTACCGCGATTGTCCGCCTCATAGCATCAACAGCCCATCAACGGGCATAGAGGCCAGTCGGTCCAAGTCTAGTATCAGATAAACCAGGGCAGTCTTGCCCAGCTAAGATGTCCGATCAAGGTCAAGTACGGGGCGATCGACTCACAAGGAGATCGACTTCAGTGCCCGTTCAAAGATGACCATCTTATGCTGCATGCCAGGCCGACCTCCGTTAAAGTCTACGAACACTAGAATCTCGGGAACAAGGCTCACGTGCAGGCACGCAAATGGCGCCACAGAATAAGGATCTTTGACTCCAGCCCATCAATAGTTGTCGGTTACAAGGACAGCCTCACCTACCGACAGACCTGCCGAAAGGTCCTAGGTGGGACATCCCAAGACAGCGACATGAGACTCGTGTTGCCTCCTCAGTGGTTTGCACATCAGGCTGCCAGCAGCAGCTGCAGACTTTAAGGAAACCGTCCCATATGCTAAGACGATCGCCCGCTTATTATAATGTAGAAAAGGCGATTGCCCGTTTGGGATTAGGACATCCCAACTACCTCCACTTCTATAAGTAGGAGACCTCCAGCAATTGTAAAACTCTCTGACTCTCGAACGAAAAACTCTCTGCCATCTACTATCATACAGTCAGATCGAACAGCTAAATTCTCACGTGGAATTCTACACAGCATCCCATCTTTGTTACAAGAACTCAGAGCATCAACTCTGGTTCTTCCGGCAATCATCAGCACTCAAGAGCTAGATAACTAGGGTCTTTACACTCATTGTAATTGTACTCTAACATTAATATTTGTACTCCCAAATATTCGTATTAATAACACCTCGCGAGAGCATTCAAGCCCGTGACTAACAACCCCGGCAAATATTGTGTTATTTACATTCCCTCGGACGTACTCTGGCATTTTGTTTGTTATTGATCCATTCCAGCAAACCCTTCCAAATAATAATTTGGGTAACAATAATTGGCGCTAGAAGGAGGGCTTTAACCCTCATTTTCATTCCGACCATTTCGAAGAACACTCACTGTTCTCCGGAACATATACTTGAAGAAACACTCACTGTTCTTCAAAGAAAAACCTTCAAGATAATGACGTCTGCCACCACCTCGAAGAGATCCGCTCTCCGATCTGCCGGACGTCTTATTCCGGCCTGAGCCGAGTCCCAACCTACGGCAGAGGGTAGCCGCGGTGATGCGAGACTCTCAATCCCGTCCCCGAGGGATGGCCCCATCCTCTCACTCGATCAGTTCCAAAACGCGGAACAGATCGAGGAGGCTATGGCCATCCTAAGGGAGCGACTAAAAGCATGTGAAGCGCCCGTTATAACCCCCTCAGCCATCCGCCGCGCGGGCAAACGGAAGATAAAGGAGTTACTTGTCGAGCAATCGTCAGAAAGCCCCGATTCACGTGAAAAGGCACTCGCGAGGCGGGATGGTTCCGTCTTCAGACGCCTAGGAAGTGATCCATCGTGGCGATCGGGGCATTCTGGCCCCACGAGACGACGGAGTCCGAATCCATCACCAGGAGTTCGGCATACCCAACTCCCAAACAAAAACAGGTCAGCCGTTTGGCTCCCATTCGCCGAGGAATCGAGCCCCCCAGCAAAGACATCATCTACAGCGGAGCCAGGGGATCAGTACTTGATCGCCTCGGCTCCCGCTCCGAGATCCGGGCCGCGAGCAGCCATGCCACGGCGATGGCCGCTATGCAATGCCAGCTCGACGAGATGAAAGCACTCATGGAAATTAGGGCAGGCGCCAGGAGAAAGGTCATCGGACCGAGTGAGCCGCTCGTGCTCCAGATCGAGTGTAATACCCGTAATTTCGATTTCCGGTAATTTCTTTTTTTCTCAGCGGAAGTCCATTTTGGCGACTCGCTCATGACCGTTTCGTCATTCCGAGAATGATTAATTCTGCACTTTTTGTCATTCGAGTTCGTTTCGGTATTGTTTTATTGAGTTCCGTGTTTTTGAGCGGCTTTTCCGCACTTGAGTTCGATTCTTGCGAATCTAGTCCGAAACTATTGTTTCGAGTTTCTTGTAAGTTCATTTAATGTTATTATTCGTGTTGCGAGCTTTATCTTTGTAACACCCCAAACTAGGCCGATATTACAGTGCCGTGGACCCCCGACTGAGACCCACCAGGTGAGTGAAAATGAATGAAATACACAGGGTAAATGTAGTACCGAACCACATTATATCATCAACTACTCCGATGAGGAGTTTCATTATAACACACCCAAGATAATAATGGAAACATGTATATTTTATATGAAGATAAAATACACAACACTGAACGAAACGGAGTATCCAAATGGAAATCTGCAGCGGAAAATAAATGACAACAACATGAATGACTGAAAGGATTGGGGGGCCCTACTAGTATCACTGGGACTCCTCGCCGTCAATGTTATATTCCCGTGCTTTTGCCTTGCCATGACCTAAAAACAAAATCCCCCAACGGGGTCAGTTACACAGAACAACAATCCTCAAGAGTTGAATAAACACAATCATATATATGTTGTATAAACCACAAGTTCGATCAAAAATGAATCGGTTAGATTATAACCCAATATTGTTCAAAACATACGCAATCAAACATGATATATGAATCAACTAACAGTACGGCTCAAAGGGTGGCGCCACACTATGCCCGGGATGGAAATGTGACCGTGCACAAGCCACCATCGAGTATCCATCGAATACACGTGTGGTCTTGTTCCTAATCAGTCTCACGAAGTGATCTTCTCGTGTGCACAGTCCAATGTGAGGCCAACAACCAACACACGACTTAATATGTGCCCGACATGAAAATCCTACGCATACCAACCGGCACGTCAGTACCCGGAATGCCACGAGATAACAAAAGTGACATCGAAATCAATAATGACTCACCGAGATGAAATGACAGTGAAATGAATGATAGCTCAATGAAATGATTGGAACCGTCGTTCCTTGTGACTGAAGTGATTAATTAACAATTACAAGTCTCAATACGGTTAATACATTATGAATGAACTATAATTATGAATGAACAACAGCGAAAGGAATGAATATCCTTTTAACCGAGTAAGAATTAACTTACACAATGTCGATGAAGAATGTCCTTCCACGAACAACGTCCTAAATGAGATGTCGGTTGCTCGAACAACCTTGAATAACACAATTACCAATAATCCGGTTCAACACACGAATCAAACATGAGTATAACTAACTCAAAACGTCGATACGACTAAACCAAGTTCATTGGGGCATTATATCGAACACGTTGTGGCCAATCTTCGATTGTTTACAACCAAACCTCATTAATACCAATATCAAATCCCCAAGAAGTGTTTCAAACCAACAAAATATCTTCAATACGATCAATAATCCAATATGAATATCCAAATTCGTGATTTCAACAACAATTAATCGAAAACCCCCAAATCCAACTCAATATTCAAAGTGTTCTTGAATAACCTTTCAATAATCCGATGAATATTCATACATACTCATAATCATATGTATATCTCTTCATACAACATGATTATAACGTCCAAAACATCATATCTCAACACAAATCGAAATCCAAGAGGTTTGAGAATATTACCTTTGAAGATCCAAACACTTTGATTCGATGAATACGCGTTAGATCGACGATCCGAGCTTCACAACCGAATGAAATTGATGAAAAATTGAGTATTCAAGTGATTGATGATGAAAATTTCTCCCACAAACCCTCTCTCTCGGAATTAGGATGAAGAAATTAGTTTTTCTTCTCAAAAAACGAAGTTATAGTGCAGACTGCCTTTGTGTGCAGCGGCCGAGTGTGCCGGCACGGGGCCAAATCTGCCCCGGTGCTCGCGGTGTCCGCGGCCCGGCCGAGTGTGCCGCGGCACAGTCTAGAAAATGTGCACAGTGACTCGGCAGCGTGCCGCGGCCCTTCCGGCAGGAGCCGCGGCCCCCGGTACAGGCTGGTCGGCCAAAACTAGAAAATGTGTGTCTTAGATATTTCGACCATAACTCCCTCGTACGGACTCTGATTACTCACCGCTTGAACCCTTAGAAAGCTAACTTGATGCTCTATAATATTGAAAAGATTCAGAATTTTTGGAATTTCCAAAAATTAATGGTGATTTTACAAAGTCGAACTCATACGTGGAAAAGTCGCTTAAGAACACGGAACTCAACAGAACGACACCGAGACGAACTCGGATGACAAAAAGTGTAGAATTAATCATTCTCGGAATGACGAAACAGTAACAATAGAGTCGCTAAGATGGAATTCCGCCAAAAAATAAAATTCCCGGAAATCCAAATTGCGGATATTACAATCTTGGTGTTTCGATTGTGTATCGTGTATTTCGGACATTTTGGGCCGTTTTCATAATTTCCCAAAGTTTGGGGTAATTACTCTCCGTTGTCGAATTTCGAGCCTTCGGGTGGTCGGAATCGTGTGTTCTCTTAGCGCTTGGATTCATCTTTGTGAGTACTTCGTAACCATATCTTGGATTCATATTCAGGTTCGGATTTCGGGGTTGTATGGGCTGTCGGAGTGGCCACGGCCGAGTCACAGCCACACTTCTTGGAGTAGGGCTTGGCCTGGCCGAGTTACGGCCGTAAGGTGCCAGTTACGGCCATAGATGCTCGGCAGATATGGATGGACGAATGCCGGTTACGGCCGTAAGGGCTGTCGGTTACGGCTATATAGGTGCCCGGCAGTGTTCGGACGAATGCCGATTACGGCCGTAAGGACCTGCCGGGTACGGCCGTAAGTGCCGAGTTACGGCCGTAAGGCCCTGTCGGTTACGGCCGTAAGCGATCGGAAAGCGCTGGGCGAATTTTGACGAATGCCGGTTATGGCCGTAAGGCCCTGCTGGTTACGGCCGTAAGCGTCCGGCAGTCTCCGGCTATATAAGGCCTGGCAGCGGGTTTTTGCTCATTTCTTCACTTTTCTTGCAGCTATCGGATGGGTGCGACGGGAAATAGGGTTCTTGGTTGATTCTACTCAATTCCAAGGAATTTTGGAAGATTCTTGTTGATTATATCATCATCCAATCTGTGTTCTTCGTCGAATCAAGGTGCTCTAGGATTCCGATGTTGAATCCCGTTTGGTGATTGATGATTCGTGTGGTGTTATTCTCGTAGTACTCGTGGTGCTATCGCGTTCTTGATATTGTTCGGGGGTTCGGGGCTATTCGACCGCATCCCATCTGTCTTCTCGTTGCGATCGTGATTCTGAGGCAAGTACCTTGTCCATATAATTCTTGTTTTGTGGATATGATAATTGGTGATCGTCTAAATGTGTTTGTTTGGTCGTTTAAATTGAACTTTCAAAAGATTCGGTTTTGCCTTGCTAAAGGCTTGCTTTCAAACCGCGTGTGTTTTGTGAATGGTGTGGTTTGTGAATGACTATGTGAACTCTATGGATATGTTTGGTGTTGATGTTGCACTTAGTATTGCGTGTGGACGTATATTATTTCATTTCGGTGCGTTGTGGTTTGACATGGTGTTTTGCTAAGTGTTTGATGCTTCTGGGTGAATTGTTTGAATATATGTGTTGTATTGTGCTATGTGTGAATGTATAGATGTGGGTGGGGCCTACGATGGTACATGGCATGCTATCATGTGGCCAGGATGCAACGAGCGATTGATCCAACCGTGAGAGCCTAATAAAAACTACGGTGACACATGGCATGCAATCATGTGGTCAGGATGCAACAAGTGATTGATCCAACCGTGAGCGCCAAAGATAATCTACGGTGGCACATGGCATGCGATCATGTGGACATGATGCAACAAGTGATTGATCCAACCATGAGATGTTGTGATTTTTGTTTTGCTAGCCAGCTCGGGAGGGTCCTTAGAGGCCTCAAATGGGATTTGTGGTTTCGTCCCGGTCCTAGGCGATGCTTGTGCATGATTACGTTGTGTTGATTTTATGTCCGTCGAGGATGGGTTCTGACCCTGTGAATTGTTAGTGGTTTTATATTTGCGAAAACAAACTGTTAGGTTGTGACCCCTGTTGATTTTGGAAAGAGAATGATTTGATAATTCTAAATGGTTTACATTGAAAACTCCCGAGGGCATTTTTAAAAAGGTTTTATAAATTATCCTCTCGATTTGCGATCTTTCGGTTTTGGAATGTTTTACCCAAACTCTTGCCTCGGGAAGTACTTTTCGTTATGTTTGGATATTTGGGGATTCCTGGTTATTGTTATTCTTGGAACTTGAATTATATGGCTCTTATTTGCACTTTATACTTGCACTAGCAAAATAGTGGAATTTTGCTCGGGGGGTGGATGTCTGTATTGCATTCAGGTTTCAGGGAGCATGGCACAGGGTCGGCATGAAGGATGATGAAAGATGATCGATACTAATCACATGTGGAACCGTACGTTGTGTATTGGTTCAGTTGTACTTTATAGTGCAGACTGCACTGTGTGCCGCGGCCCGGCCGAGTGTGCCGCGGCACAGGGCCAAAATCTGCCCCCAGTGCTCGGAAGTGTGTCGTGGCCCGGACGAGTGTGCCGTGGCACAGGCTAGAAAATGTGCACAGTGACTCGTCAGCGTGCCGCGGCCCTTCCGGCAGGAGCGGTGGCCCCCGGTACAGGCTGGTCGGCCAAAACTAGAAAATGTGTGTGTCTTAGCTATTTCGACCATAACTCCCTCGTCCGGACTCCGATTGACTCACCGCTTGAACCATTGGAAAGATAACTTGATGCTCTATAATATGGAAAAGATTAAGAATTTTTGAAGTTTCCAAAAATTAATGGTGATTTTGCAAAGTCGAACTCATACGTGGAAAAGTCGCTTAAGAACACGGAACTCAACAAAACGACACTGAGACGAACTCGGATGACAAAAAGTGTAGAATTAATCATTCTCGGAATGACGAAATGGTAACAATAGAGTCGCTAAGATGGACTTCCGCCAAAAAATAAAATTCCCAGAAATCCAAATTGCGGATATTACATACTACCCTCCTTAAAAGAAGTTTCGTCCCGAAACTTAAAACAAGTAGGGAGAAGCAATATCCCGCTAGAAAAACTCAACGAGATACACAAGAACCGCAAATGTACCCAACAATAGCATGATTTGAACAAGAAGGAAATTTGAAATGGCATGAACTCCAATATCAGCATCGATTAATGAAGTAATTATAACGATCAAGATAATATTCTCATCTCGATTCTCAAGCAAGGTTGAAACAATGAACGATATCAATACACGACTCAACATTAGTCCGAACGGTGAACACGAATGAATTAACATGAATGATGAATGATTATGAATGAGTGAAAATCCACTGAGTGACAATTACTTAATGAAAAATGAATGAATTTACAAGCGGGTATTACATACACCCCCCCTTAAAAGAGTTTCATCCCCGAAACTAAGGGTCAAACAACTCAGGATAACTCTCCCACATACTATCCTAGGCTTCCCAATCGTCTTTCCAATCGAGGACGCATGCCCTCAACATGTCCTCCAATGTCTGAATAGTCCTCTCTGATTGTCCATCGGACTGAGGATGAAAAGCTGTGCTGAAATTTAGCTGAGTTCCCATGGCACGATGAACTGATTTCCAAAAATGAGACACGAATCGTCCGTCACGATCAGAAACGATACTCTTAGGAATACCGTGCAATCTCACTATTTCTTTGATAAACAACTGGGCAAGTCTCTCGGGACCCCACGTATCCTTTATCTCAAGGAAATGAGCTGATTTAGCTAGGCGATCCACAATTACCCAGATTGTATTCATGCCAGGACGACTCGTCGGCAAACTCGTGATGAAGTCCATTGAAATATCTTCCCACTTCCATTCTGGAATAGGGAGAGGTTTGACATACACCCGATCGATGTTCTATCTTGACTTGCTGACAGGTCAAACATCTCGAAACAAATTCCACGACTTCCCGCTTCATATTACTCCACCATTAATTTTGTTTCAAGTCTTTATACATCTTGCTAGACCCCAGATGAATGGAATAAGGGGTAGCATGAGCTTCTCTCAAAATCGAGTTTTTCAACTCGTCATTCGCCGGTACGCACAACCGATTCTTAAAACGCAAAAGTCCATCCTCGTGGACCACAAACCCGGGGGCTTTCCCCTGAGTCACATCCTCTCGAATGCCTAACAAAAATGGGTCTGAACCCTGATCCTCCCTGATCGCCTCCTCAAGTGGCGATGAAATCTCCAACGTACAAAGTTGCCCTTGTACTCGCTGTAACCAGACCTCGATCTCGGGTATCAGAAATTCCTGTTGAAGTTCCTTCTGAACTGTTAATCGAGCAAGCATCTGCTCCTGAACAGACTTACGACTCAAGGCGTCGGCGACAATGTTCGCCTTGCCCGGGTGGTAAAGTATCTCGATATCATAATCTTTGATCAGTTCCAACCACCGTCTCTGCCGCATATTTAACTCCTTCTAAGTAAATATATACTTTAAACTCTTATGATCAGTAAATATCTGATAGGTAACGCCATAAAGATAATGACATCAAATCTTCAATGCGAACACCACGGCTGCTAGCTCCAGGTCGTGGGTCGGATAATTAAACTCGTAAGGTCTCAATTGCCGTGAAGCATAAGCAATAATTTTCCCGTTCTGCATGAGTACACATCCGAGACCCTGTCCGGACGCATCACTATAAACCACAAATCCTTTCGTCCCTTGTGGTAAAGAAAGGATAGGTGCTGAAATTAACTGGCTCTTGAGTTCCTTAAAACTCTGTTGACATGCGTCGGACCACGTGTCTTTCTCATCCTTTCGAAAAAGGTTCGGCATTGATTGAGCGATTTTAGAAAATCCTTCCACAAATCGCCGATAATAACCGGCTACTCCGAGAAAGCTTCGGATTTCCTTAACGTTCTTCGGAGGTTGCCAATCTCGGATAGCCTCCGTTTTCTGAGGGTCGACACAAACTCCGTCTGATGAAATTACATGCCCGAGAAACGTCACTTCGGACATCCAGAACTCACATTTGGGAAACTTCCCAAAAAGTTGCTCTCTTCTCAACACGTCGAGTACCTGATGAAGGTGAAACTCGTGCTCCTCCCGGTCACGAGAATAAATTAAAATGTCATCAATAAAGAAAACCACGAACTGATCCAAAAAGTCGATGAAGACCCGATTTATTAACTCCATGAATATCGCAGGTGCATTAGTGCATTAATTAACTCTACGAGCTCATAATGGCCAAAGCGTGTTTGAAACGCCGCCCTCGCGATATCCGACTCTCGAATGCGCAACTGGTGATATCCAGATCTTAAGTCGATCTTGGAAAATACTGAAGCTCCCTGAAGTTGATCTAACAGATGATCAATACGGGGTAGAGGATACTTATTCTTGATCGTCACCCTGTTCAACTCCCGATAATTAATACACACACGAAACGAACCATCTTTTTCTTGACAACAACACTAGTGCTCCCCACGGGGACGCACCCGGTCGGATATAACTCTTCTCGGTCAAGTCCTCTAATTGATCCTTCAATTCCTGCATTTCGGTCGGGGCCATCCAGTATGGTACCTTCGATAATGGGGACGTACCAGGCTCCAACTCTATCGTGAATTCTATATCCCTCGGTGGAGGTAAAACAGGTAGCTCGTCTGGGAGTACATCGTCAATTGATAGCAATGGTACCACGAATGGTTCAACACCTTGATTGCCTTAGAACTGCCAATCGATGACAATGATACAATGAATGATTGAACATCTCGATTGCCTTAGAACGGTCAATCGATGACAATGATATAAAGAATGATGGAACATCTCGATTGCCTTAGAATGGTCAATCGATGACAATGATATATAGAATGATGGATCATCTCGATTGCCTTAGAATGGTCAATCGATGACAATAATATATAATGAATGATTGAACATCTCGATTGCCTTAGAATGGTCAATCGATGATAATGATATAATGAATGATTGAACAACCCTGGTTTAGTAATTTTACTGCTTTCATCATATTAATGATTCTTCCGGAACAAAGGGGATCACCTCCCTGAAATACACACTTGACTCCAACGATGGAAATGATAGTGACCATACGCTTACGAACATTGAGAATGGTATCATGACGATCCATACCACTAATACCCAATATTACATCGTACTTAGGTAAAACCACCACGATTAGGTCCATCAAACACTCGCGGTCATTAAGCTTAATTCGGTCAGTTCTTAACCCCATGATTTTCGAAAATTCTTCTACCGCCGGGTAGACCAATGATATAAGGCCCACAATTAATAAGACTATCCAAGTTAAGTCTATTCAAACACGATTCGAAAATGAATGAATGCGGTGCATCAGTATCAAAAAGGTACACACAAGTTGAAATAAAATTATGAGTATACCTAAGATCATCCAGGCCTTCGGATTGTCGGTCCTCTTCATCGCATGAATTCGGGACTTGCCGGCCCCTGAACCGGACATTCCCCTCTGATAAATATGAGTTTTTCCTTTATTCGCTTCCGTCATCTAAAACGACGCTGACAGAGCAGTCTGATTCTGAATTGCTGATTGCTTTGGTGCCTGAGATGCCACCGGAGTCAGCTTGGGCTCCCTTCGGCAAAAACGGGCCTTATGCCCAAAAATCCCACAATTATGGCATGTGATAGACAGTTTCAGACACTTAGTGCTGTAATGACCCGGCGCTCCACAGTTGAAACAGGTGATGGCAGGCGCGCTCGGGGCCGAGATCACGCACGATTATGCGTAGTAGGAGGTCGCTCGAAGCGTTAGGGCCCACACGAGGCTTCTTGAAGGTAGACGGCCGCCTTGGGCGGTACGCTTCGTTGATTTCCTGCTGACAGATGAAGGTTGTTGCTCAGCAATTTCCTTAGCAGCCGGCTCACACGAGATACTTCTCTCGATTAATTCGGCCAGAGTGGCGCAATGATGATTGAGCAATTGCATGTGTCATCATGACCTGCATAAAAGTGACTGGATCAACCCGAACATCTTCTGATCGAGCTGAGTCCTAGGTACGACTTCCTGGCAGTGAGTGATTATTTCCCGGATTTCGGCCCGCACCGCGGCCTCTCCCCGTGCATCCCTTGACAGCTCTCTCCATACCGAAGTAGGAAGGTCGCATGATAATCATAGATCTCATATGAGGACCGCATCATGATTTACGTCATGAAATGATGAAAATGAGCATACGCGCTCTAACACAGTGATTACATGAATGATTAACTGAGGTGACATGATTATCTGATGATATTCTTGAAATGATTATCTTGAACAAGTTAACAAGATTAATGATATGATCTTCAAGATTAACAATTGAGTAATGAAATGAACTGAGTGATTAATAAGTTAACATGATCAACATGATCAAAATGAAAAATGATGTTTGAGGATTGTTAACCGATGAATTATGAATGAATGATTATTGCCAGAAATTATACCATGGCGTTAGATGTCTTACAGTTCTTTCGGTCTGATGGGCTCGGCATTTTCACAGGTCATACGTGACGCGAAAGTCCAATGATACTAGTCTGATGACGATGATTTCAAATGAGACATGACTCGGAAGGTAGTATTCAAAACCACGCTCCGATACCAACTCTGTAACACCCCAAACTAGGCGGATATTACAGTGCCGTGGACCCCCGACTGGGACCCACCATGCGAGTGAAAATGAATGAAATACACAGGGTAAATGTAGTACTGAACCACATTATATCATCAACTACTCCGATGATGAGTTTCATTATAACACACCTAAGATAATAACGGAACTTGTATATTTTATATGAAGATAAAATACACAACACTGAACGAAACGGAGTATCCAAATGGAAATTTGCAGCGGAAAATAAATGACAACAACATGAATGACTGAAAGGATTGGGGCCCCCTACTAGTATCACTAGGACTCCTCGCCGTCAACATTATATTCCTGTGCTTTTGCCTTGCCATGACCTGAAAACAAAATCCCCAGCGAGTCGATTTACTGAAACAACAATCCTCAAGAGTTGAATAAACAAAATCATATATATGCTGTATAAACCACAAGTTCGATCAAAAATGAATCGGTTAGATTATAACCCAATCTTGTTGAAAACATACGCAATCAAACATGCTGTATGAATCAACTAACAGTACGGCTCAAAGGGTGGCGCCACACTACGCCCGGGATGGAAATGTGTCCTTGCACAAGCCACCATCGAGTGTCGACGATGACGATAATTTCAAATGAGACATGACTCGGAAGGTAGTATTCAAAACCACGCTCCGATACCAACTCTGTAACACCCCAAACTAGGCGGATATTACAGTGCCGTGGACCCCCGACTGGGACCCACCAGGCGAGTGCAAATGAATGAAATACACAGGGTAAATGTAGTACTGAACCACATTATATCATCAACTACTCCGATGATGAGTTTCATTATAACACACCTAAGATAATAACGGAAACTTGTATATTTTATATGAAGATAAAATACACAACACTGAACGAAACGGAGTATCCAAATGGAAATTTGCAGCGGAAAATAAATGACAACAACATGAATGACTGAAAGGATTGGGGCCCCCTACTAGTATCACTAGGACTCCTCGCCGTCAACGTTATATTCCTGTGCTTTTGCCTTGCCATGACCTGAAAACAAAATCCCCAACGGGTTCAGTTACACAGAACAACAATCCTCAAGAGTTGAATAAACACAATCATATATATGCTGTATAAACCACAAGTTCGATCAAAAATGAATCGGTTAGATTATAACCCAATCTTGTTGAAAACATACGCAATCAAACATGCTGTATGAATCAACTAACAGTACGGCTCAAAGGGTGGCGCCACACTACGCCCGGGATGGAAATGTGTCCTTGCACAAGCCACCATCGAGTGTCGATCGAATACACGTGTGGTCTTGTACCTAATCAGTCTCACGAAGTGATCTTCTCGTGTGCACAGTCCAATGTCAGGCCAACAACCAACACACGACTTCATATGTGCCCGACATGAAAATCCTACACATACCAACTGGCACGCTAGTATGACCGGGAATGCCACGAGTTAACAAAAGTGACATCGAAATCAATAATGACTCACCGAGATGAAATGACAGTGAAATGAATGATAGCTCAATGAAATGATTGGAACCGTCGTTCCTTGTGACTGAAGTGATTAATTGACTATTACAAGTCTCAATACGGTTAATACATTATGAATGAACTATAATTATGAATGAACAACAACGAAAGGAATGAATATCCTTTTAACCGAGTAAGAATTAACTTACACAACGCCGATGAAGAATGTCCTTCCACGAACAACATCCTAAATGAGATGTCGGTCGCTCGAACAACCTTGAATAACACAATTACCAATAATCCGGTTCAACACACGAATCAAACACGAGTATAACTAACTCAAAACGTCGATACGACTAAACCAAGTTCATTGGGGCATTATATCGAACACGTTGTGGCCAATCTTCGATTGTTTACAACCAAACCTCATTAATACCAATATCAAATCCCCAAGAAGTGTTTCGAACCAACAAAACATCTTCAATACGATCAATAATCCAATATGAATATCCAAATTCGTGATTTCATCAACAATTAATCGAAAACCCCCAAATCCAACTCAATATTCAAAGTGTTCTTGAATAACCTTTCAATAATCCGATGAATATTCATACATACTCATAATCATATGTATATCTATTCATACAACATGATTATAACGTCCAAAACATCATATCTCAATACAAATCGAAATCCAAGAGGTTTGAGAATATTACCTTTGAAGATCCAAACACTTTGATTCGATGAATACGCGTTAGACCGATGATCCGAGCTTCACAACCGAATGAAATTGATGAAAAATCAAGTATTCAAGTGATTGATGATGAAAATTTCTCCCACAAACCCTCTCTCTCAGAAGTAGGATGAAGAAATGAGTTTTTCTTCTCAAAAAACGAAGTTATAGTGCAGACTGCACTGTGTGCCGCGGCCCGGCCGAGTGTGCCGCGGCACAGGGCCAAAATCTGCCCCCAGTGCTCGGCAGTGTGCCGCGGCCCGGCCGAGTGTGCCGCGGCACAGGCTAGAAAATGTGCACAGTGATTCGGCAGCATGCCGCGGCCCTTCCGGCAGGAGCCGCGGCCCCCGGTACAGGCTGGTCGGCCAAAACTAGAAAATGTGTGTGTCTTAGCTATTTCAACCATAACTCCCTCGTCCGGACTCCGCTTGACTCACCGCTTGAACCATTGGAAAGATAACTTGATGCTCTATAATACTGAAAAGATTAAGAATTTTTGGAGTTTCCAAAAATTAATGGTGATTTTGCAAAGTCGAACTCATACGTGGAAAAGTCGCTTACGAACACGGAACTCAACAGAACGACACTCAGACGAACTCGGATGACAAAAAGTGTAGAATTAATCATTCTCGGAATGACGAAACGGTAACAATAGAGTTGCTAAGATGGACTTCCGCCAAAAAATAAAATTCCCGAAAATCCAAATTGCGGATATTACAGTCTTGGTGTTTCGACTGTGTATCGTGTATTTCGGACATTTTGGGCCATTTTCGTAATTTCCCAAAGTTTGGGGTAATTACTATCCGTTGTCGAATTTCGAGCCTTCGGGTGGTCGGAATCGTGTGTTCTCTTAGCGCTTGGATTCATCTTTGCGAGTACTTCGTAACCATATCTTGGATTTATATTCAGGTTCGGGTTTCGGGGTCGTCTGGGCTGTCGGAGTGGCCACGGCCGAGTCACGGCCACACTTCTTGTAGCAGGGCCTGGCCTGGTCGAGTTACGGCCGTATGGTGCCGGTTACAGCCATACATGCTCGGCAGACATGGCTGGACGAATGCCGGTTACGGCCGTAAGGGTTGTCGGTTACGGCCGTATGGGTGCCAGGCAGTGTTCGGACGAATGCCGGTTACGGCCGTAAGGACCTGCCGGGTACGTCCGTAAGTGCCGAGTTGCGGCCGTAAGGACCTGTCGGTTACGGCCGCGAGCGATCGGCAGGCGCTGGGCGGATTTTGACGAATGCCGGTTATGGTTGTAAGGCCCTGCCGGTTACGGCCGTAAGCGTCCGGCAGTGTCCGGCTATATAAGGCCTGGCAGCGGGTTTTTGCTCATTTCTTCACTTTTCTTGCGGCTATCAGACGGGTGCGACGGGAAATAGGGTTCTTGGTCGATTCTACTCAATTCCAAGGCATTTTGGAAGATTCTTGTTGATTATATCATCATCCAATCCATGTTCTTCGTCGAATCAAGGTGCTCGAGGATTCCGATGTTGAATCCCGTTTGGTGATTGATGATTCGTGTGGTGTTATTCTCGTAGTACTCGTGGTGGTATCGCGTTCTTGATATTGTTCGGGGGTTCGGGGCTATTCGATCGCATCCCATCCATCGTCTCGTTGCGATCGTGATTCTGAGGCAAGTACCTTGTCCATATAATTCTTGTTTTGTGGATATGATAATTGGTGATCGTCTAAATGTGTTTGTTTGGTCGTTTGAATTGAACTTTCAAAAGATTTGGTTTAGCCTTGTTAAAGGCTTGCTTTCAAAACGCGTGTGTTTTGTGAATGGTGTGGTTTGTGAATGACTATGTGAACTCTATAGATATGTTTGGTGTTGATGTTGCACTTAGTATTGCGTATGGACGTATATTATTTCATTTCGGTGCATTGTGGTTTGACATGGTGTTTTGCTAAGTGTTTGATGCTTCTGGGTGAATTGTTTGAATATATGTGTTGTATTGTGCTATGTGTGAATGTATGGATGTGGGCGGGGCCTACGATGGCACATGGCATGCTATCATGTGGCCAGGATGCAACGAGCGATTGATCCAACCGTGAGAGCCTAATAAAAACTACGGTGACACATGGCATGCAATCATGTGGTCAGGATGCAACAAGTGATTGATCCAACCGTGAGCGCCAAAGATAATCTACGGTGGCACATGGCATGCGATCATGTGGACAGGATGCAACAAGTGATTGATCCAACCGTGAGATGTTGTGATTTTTGTTTTGCTAGCCAGCTCGGGAGGGTCCTTAGAGGCCTCGAGTGGGATTTGTGGTTTCGTCCCGGTCCTAGGCGATGCTTGTGCGTGATTACGTTGTGTTGATTTTATGTCTGTCGAGGATGGGTTCTGACCCTGTGAATTGTTAGTGGTTTTATAGTTGCGAAAACAAACTGTTAGGCTGTGACCCCTGTTGATTTTGGAAAGAGAAGGATTTGATAATCCTAAATGGTTTACATTGAAAACTCCCGAGGGCATTTTTAAAAAGGTTCTATAAATTATCCTCTCGATTTGCGATCTTTCGGTTTTGGAATGTTTTACCCAAACTCTTGCCTCGGGAAGTACTTTTCGTTATGTTTGGATATTTGGGGATTCCTGGTTATTGTTATTCTTGGAACTTGAATTATATGGCTCTTATTTGCACTTTGTACTTGCACTAGCAAAATAGTGGAATTTTGCTAACCCCCGAGTAATCGGGGGGTGGATGTCAGTATTGCATTCAGGTTTCAGGGAGCATGGCACAGGGTCGGCATGAAGGATGATGAAAGATGATCGATACTAATCACATGTGTAACCGTACGTTGTGTATTGGTTCAGTTGTACTTTATTTTCTGCTGCTGTATTTTTCCCCATTATACGGGAGTTTGTGGTATTTTGACCCCTGGGTAGGCAAGTAATGTAATCGAGTTGTATGTTTTTATTGAAAGGCCAAATCGGTCTACTGAGTGTTTTTAGCCTTAAAGGCATTATCGAGTTGTTCGTTTGTTGTTAACAGCCTGGTAGATCCTTGAAGAAAGGTTCTACGGCGTGTAATATCCCTGAGCGGATTGGGGGTGTTACATCGAGCTTGCCCCCGTGCAACCAAAGATCGCTCCTCCTCAAACGCCTTTGTATGAGGGGAGATTGGACCCTGAGACTCACGTAAGCAAATTCCAGATCTACATGACCGGATGCGGGGCGTCAGACGCGACGAGGTGCCAAATGTTCCCATTGACGTTGGGAAACCTTGCCCATAGGTGGTACATATCATTGCCACCGCGCTCTATTAAATCTTTTGAGAAGCTGGAGAATGACTTCACGTCGTATTTCGCTGCCAAGGTCGCTCGGCCAGAAGGTCCCCACCGCATGATGAAGATCAGGCAGAGGAAAGATGAGTCCGATGTAGATTACATCGACTGGGTGGATGAAGTAGTTCTCACCGGCGAGCCCATAAGTGACGAGCTCGCCCTCTACTCGGCCCTGTGGGGATTCGATGGTCTTTCGTCCATGTTCAGGCACCTCACGAAGGACATCCCCCCAACCTACGCGATCTTCCGCGCCAAGGCTACCGACTTTCTGGTCAGGCAGAGGTTGCTCACCCTTCGCCTAGGTGAGGGGGCAACCGGAGAGAGAATGGAGCCATTGCCCATCCCAAATAAGGCGATCGCCAATCCCAGAAAGGCGATTGCGAAGCCTCCCGGCAAGTTCAGGGACTTCGAGGATGTGGAAGTCCACCTCCTACGCAACCTCAATCTATCTCCGGCCCATATCTTCAACGCCATCAAGGGGCGCGTGTAACACCCCAAAAAAGCGGCTATTACAGTGCCCACCAGGCGATACCCAAAATACAGATTAAATACACAATAAATGTGATACCGAACCACAATACATAGTACTTACTACGATTAGGAGTTCACTGTAGTATGGCCAACGGCCTCATTACACACAAGATCCGAAATACGAGTATAATCCATATGGAGATGAAATATACCTTAAATAACAAGACATAGTCCACAATTAAAATAAAGCGGAAAGATAACATTACACGGTTCGAACAAAACCGGACGATAAAAGACTTAGGGCCCCCGGACTAGTATCCTTCGAACCCTTCGCCATCACCATGATCTTCCCGTGTCTTGCCTTTTCCTCGAACTAAAATACAACACAAGTATTTCGCCCAACACAGGGTCATATATACATGATAAATGATTTCTCAAGATATTATACAATTC
The DNA here is from genome assembly GCA_033398695.1 of Orobanche coerulescens. Taxonomy (NCBI): domain Eukaryota; kingdom Viridiplantae; phylum Streptophyta; class Magnoliopsida; order Lamiales; family Orobanchaceae; genus Orobanche; species Orobanche coerulescens. Next base: position 77,482,348 of record CM065815.1, on the reverse strand, counting down.
ACATATATTAGATTTCAAGGAAAACAACCCGACTAACGAACATACCCCTCGGGCGTATGAATGGTTAGTCACAAAACGTCGAACACATCCAAATATATATATGGACTATGAACGACCAAAATAGTATGGATCAATTATGGACATCATAGTACGCCCGATCCAGAAATGTGTCAGTGCACATGTCCACCCCATATAAGGAATCTAGGATATACGTGGGACAATGTACCCAATTACCCTCACGAACTATGTCTCGTGTGCACAGTCCAATACGGAAACATCCACATATGACTATATATGTGCCTGGCTAAAAATCCTACACAATGACCAATCGAAACGCAGATATGATTCCGGAGATGTCACGATACAACATGACAACGAATTTCATAAATCACATATCCGATTAAGGATCAAGAAACTTACCGAAATGACAATAAGGATCAATGATATCAATGGTTCGAAAGTGATGAACTTGGGAATGTAATCCCACGATGAAAATAGAACATCATCAAGAATAATATCAAATCACATATCACAATTTTATAAGTGTTTCACATACACGAAACGCATAATCATCACAAGAATCCAAACATCATTATAACCAAGCAAGATAACTTGCCTCAATACGGAGGCGAGAATAGTCCTTCCTTGTCAAACGAATGAACGGACCTCGACTTAATATCGGTTACTCGAACAATCAACCTTGTAAGGGATGTAATCTATTCAATAACACATTCTCATAACTATCGATGTCTAGTTCAGTGAATCGATATCCTAAATTCAATTCTCTTAGTTCGACTATCTTTGTATTAATTCTATTTCAAATATTCATACTAACTTCAATTTATACTCATTATTGGTTATCATTAAAGGTGTTCTCAATTATTCGTATGGTTCAAACGGATGAGAATTTATCAAGAACAATCATCAAGGAGAACTTCTCAAAAATTGATATGCCGATAGAATTTCTTAAAACAACATCAATATTTTGAAAGATATAATCCGAACAACTACGTTTCATAAAACATTGGTTAAACGAAGGTTACTCGGTGATTATCATTGTTTAACGAATCATGAGTTTGTAAAATTAATACTATGTTCATCGGTTATGAGTTCACCAAATTAGGTAAATGACATAGTCGATTTATTCATCACAGGACTATCATGAAATCATCATCAAGGTGGATTAAACACCTCTGAATTAAATCTTATGTTGATATGATTCAATGTTCAACCAGTTTAGATGATGATCTTAAGTTCATTTATTTTAGAATCTTCCTAAACATGATGGTTTGCTTCAATATAATGATAACAATCCTACAACTCAACCTATGTACAATGAATTTGCTTCAATATAATGATAACAATCCTACAACTCAACCTATGTACAATGAAACTAAGGATCATTATTGTCTTAATGATGATAATAGTTCAGCAAGAAGAGTGAGTTTCTGTTAACCATGATTACTACCATTTAAAGCATCAAGAACACATCACTACAAAACCCTTAATCATTATATTCATCATTAAGTTGTTAAAAGTTCAACTATAAACATGTTTAGCTTGATTAATTCATCATTAGGTGAACTATACTCTAACACTAACAGTATAACTACGAAACTATAGGGTGGAATCATATAACATACCTTCAGAAATGAAGAACACTACACCAAAATCACAAGAACACACTCTAAGCTTCAAGAATGACTCCAAACTTCCAATCAACAAGCTCCAAACCAAGATGTATAGCTCAAACACAAGTTGGAAGAAGGTAGAAGTGATCTAGGGAGGCAGTGGGATGTTTATACTGGAGAAATATCGAAGTTGGACGTGCAAAATGAAAGACACAAGTTGTCTTTTTATAACAGTACAGTTCACTACGTACGTTATCATATGCAGATAACGTACGTTAGCCTCAATACGTATGCTATACTGAAATGTGTACGTACGTAATACACTATCACAGGTTACTGGACTAAAATATGAACATCATTACGTACGTTATGGCTTGAAGCCTTACGTACGTAATGTAGGTCAACTAGGTTGCCTCCAAAAGATCAGATATTCGAATCACGCCGACCCCACATGCCGAAAGTTTAGATCGAATACGACTACAAGTATTACATACGTAAAAGGCACCTTGATGAGTCGATTGTTGATCAACTCATTCTGTTCTATCTAGTCGTGTTTTTGTTTTCTTTTTAGTATTTTTGTTCTCTTTTATGCGTGGTATGTTGTGTTTTTAATTTATAGGTAACCTAGCGAAGATTGTGGTGAAATATGCGCTTTCATAGCTAAAATTGGAGTTTATGACGATCAAGAGCAAAAACGGGGCCTAAAAACGACAAAAGATTGAAGCAATATCGGTCGTATCCTCTAAATTCTAGAGTCACCACTCCGAATTGAGATGTGTTCTCCTTCGATATAAATTCCTCGTGAAATTAGCTTCGAAAAGGTATATCATATGCTAAATTCCGAGGTGTATTGATACAAGAACGAAGGATCAAGCCGAAGAAGACCAAAAACCGGAATCAAAACAGAAGAAAATAACTCGGGCTGCATCAGGCAACTCGGCCGTGTCACAGGACACCGCCGGGTCTCTTTACAGTTAAAAACCCATTTTCCGGAAGAGCACAACACGACCGTGTCTTCTATGACACGGCCGGGCCCCTAACCAGCCTATATTGCATTTCCTGTGCAGTACAACACGGCCGTGTCCCATGACTCTTGTTTTATTTAAATACTATACCCCCTTCGTTCGTATATTCTTTAATTCAAGTTTGGGGGGGGGGGGGGGTTGGTCAAGAAATACTTCATTACTCTTGTTTTTGTTTGTTTTTGGATACTATTATGCTTGTTTATTTTTCGTTGTTTTTGCTAGTAGACTTATTTGTGGTGTGTTTTTATTTACATTTGGTGTGTCTTGAGCATTTTGCAAATTTGATAAAAACTTTGAAGTATGAACTCTTTTCTTGAAAGGCCTCGGGATTTAATTCGTTGTTTTGATATACAAATCAAGGATAATTTGTAGAGGAAAAATTGTTGATAATCGAAATGGGTGTGAAATTGAATAAGTAGTTTCAATATCTTGGAGGTATGAACAAACCTACTTCTGAGCTATCGAGCCTTCGTGCATTTTCTAAAATGCAAGTTTCATTGTAAAATGCAAGTTTCATTGTCGAGTGTTTTATTCTCAATTTAAGACTCTAGAACTTGCCTTGGTATCTTGTTTAAAACCACTAGTGTGTGTGTGCAAATTGAGTGAAAATGATTTTTGGCGCCTTTGATCCTAACCCTTCAATTTTGGCCAACCCAACATTTGATCATTTCTTAAATAAACCCAATTGAGGTCATTATCTATTTCATTTTTAAACCACATATCGAGCTTTCCATTACTATAATCCTGCGATCCTTACTCGAGCAATTAGAAATTATTTTTGACGAGGATACAAAGATTGTGGTGACATTGGGTGATATACATATTGTTGGGAGTATTGAATTGGTGAAAATAATTACTCTGCTATTTTTGGGAACTTAGTAACCGGATGTATTCATGTGACCCATGTTTATATTCACGTAAAACGGTTACCTTAGATATGAGTATGCTTGGTAGTAGTTGTGTATATTTTGATCCTAGTAACTGGGTGTATTCATGTGACCCATCGTTTACATTCGCGTAAAACGGATCCTAAATCAACCCAAGCCAAAAAAAAATCGGAGCAATAAGGAGGGTTTGACGCTGCGCTTTTCACTTTCGATAGTGCTTGTTGCAAGTGGTTCATAATTAAGGGGATGAAAGAAGGAAACTTCAAAAATCTTGAGCTTCTAAAGAGAATATGGTGATATAGTTCTAAAAATTGCTAAAGTCAAGTCACTTTAGCCATATTTATCCCACCTCGACCCAAGCCTACATTACAAGCCGAGTAAAGCCCTTTTTGATTCACGAAAATATTGCATGCACAAAACAGTAGTAGAGATTAAGACGATTGGCAAGCCTATGGGGTTCCTTATTTCATTGAATGAGTTCCGAGCGTATACTTATCCATATCACTTTGAGAGTGAGTGAATACACTTGACCAGTGAGGTTTATATTGCCAAGCATTGACTATGATGTTAAGGAAGCACCCCGGAGGTTTGAAAACTTTATAGAACTCGACTTATTTTACTTGTGAGTATTGATGAAATTTTCGAAGAGGTCCTTTGAGGTATTTTGACAGTTGAGTTCCCCTTTGAGAGTGGTTATTTTAAAGTGCATTTCTCGGGACGATCAAAGTTCAAGTTTGGGGGGTTTGATGAGTCGATTGTTGATCAACTCATTCTGTTCTATCTAGTCGTGTTTTTGTTTTCTTTTTAGTATTTTTGTTCTCTTTTATGCGTGGTATGTTGTGTTTTTAATTTATAGGTAATCTAGCGAAGATTGTGGTGAAATATGCGTTTTCATAGCTAAAATTGGAGTTTATGACGATCAAGAGCTAAAACGTGGCCTAAAAACGACAAAAGATTGAAGCAATATCGGCCGTATCCTCTAAATTCAAGAATCACCACTCCGAATTGAGATGTTTTCTCCTTTGATATAAATTCCTCGTGAAATTAGCTTCGAAACGGTATATCATATGCTAAATTCCGAGGTGTATTGATACAAGAACGAAGGATCAAGCCGAAGAAGACCAAAAACCGGAATCAAAACAGAAGAAAATAACTTGGGCCGCATCAGGCAACTCGGCCGTGTCACAGGACACCGCCAGGTCTCTTTACAGTTAAAAACCCATTTTCCGGAAGAGCACAACACGACCGTGTCTTCTATGACACGGCCGGGCCCCTAACCAGCCTATATTGCATTTCCTGTGTAGTACAACACAGCCGTGTCATGGGAGACGGCCGAGTCCGTGGACAGAAGGCTTTTCCTCCTTTTCAGAGTAGTACGACACGGCCGTGTCCCAGGACACGGGCCGTGTCACTTTTCGGTGCAAGTCATTTTCCTTGATAATTTTGCACAACTTTAAGCCTTTTCTTGATATTTTTGGCTATAAAAAAGGAGGTGGAGACCATTTGGAGAGAATCTTATCTTGTGGAAGATATTTGGAGGTGGAAAAACACAAGATCAAGGGAGAAAACACCAAAAAGTGAGGAAAAAGTGAGATTGTTTCATCATCTTCCTTGTATGTTCTTGGAGTGAAAAATACATTTGTAAGATATAATAATTCCTTGTATCTTTTTGTTGTGAGTTCTTGAAAGAAGATCATCAAACTTTCGTCGGGAGTTCGATTTCGGCATTTACAAGGGAAGTTTCTACCATGTTTTGTTTTACAATTTCCATTATTGTTGTTGAAATAATCATGTGTAGCTAATCTTTTCATATGGGTTTTTAGATATAGCCACACACATGTTATCGATTGTTAGTTCCTTTTGATTTTCCGGGTAAAGTTTGGGATTGTTCCTCTTGTTCGTTCTTCGCATAAGAACTTTTGATTTAGATCATCAAACCTATTTCATAGTTGTTATTATTATTCAAAACGAGGATTTTTATCGGTCTTCGCCATCAAACGGTCCGGTAGAAGTGATTGTAAATGTTCTCGAGCTTTTTCGCGCGATCTTTTAATGATTTACCTCATCAAAAGTATTCAGTTAATTGATTGTTAGTTAGGGATTCATCCCCATCAAAGGAGGTTACCTTATTTTCGTTGAGAACAAATCGTGATTTTTAGAATTACCGCCATCAAACGGATTTCTTTTAATCGTGAGCAATCGATAATTCCAAACCTTACTTATTTGAGTATCGGAACTAATAAATGATTACGTGTGTGTCGGTGACTCTAAATTCCCATATCAATCTCATTATTGTTATCTCTCATTTATCCGACGATCAAATTGGTGTTGTTATCACTTAGTTTATTTTAATTTTATGCGTTATATTGTAATCCAATCGAACCAATGATGTATTTTAATTTATTATACTTTTGTTCATTCAACTATTTGCCGAACAATATCGAACTTTAAACCGTTTCCAATTCCTCGAGAGATCGAGCTCGGAGTTACTTGCCGCTTCCTACAAAAGCGATTCGTACACTTGTGGGTATTTAATTTGTCCATCAAGTTTTTGGCGCCGTTGCCGGGGAATTGGCACTACAAAAAAAACAGTTTTTACTGACGCCAAACGCCGTTGGTAAAATAGAAAATGGCGTCGGTAAAAAAATTACCGACGGCAATCCGCCGTTGGAAAAACGTTCGACGGTATTTTTTTACCGACGCCATTACCGACGGCGCCATTTACCGACGCCATTTTTGGCGTCGTTAAATTAAAAAAAAAATCTAAAAAAGTCAGGTCAGGGCTCAGGCGGGTCACGTCCGGGCTCAGGCGGCGCTCAGGCGGGTTAGGTCCGGGCTCAGGCGGGTCAGGTTTGGTCAGGGCCAGGTCCGGGCGGGTCGGGTCCGGGTCCGGACGGGTCAGGTTCGGGCTCCATTCAATTTCAAATGATTGAGAAGGATTTTGGTTTATAAACCAGAAAAAACACTACTGTTTTTTCGATGTGGGATAGAGTAAAAAATTTACCGACGCCGAAATGGCGTCGGTAATGGCGTAAACGGCGTCGGTAAATTAAAAAATAAAAAAAAATAAAAAAAAAAATTACCAACGCCAAAATGGCGTCGGTAAAGGCGTCGGTAAATGGCGTCGGTAAACGGCGTCGTTATTTGTGAAAAAAGAAAAAAAAGATAATAATAAAATTTTACCAACGCCGAAATGGCGTCGGTAATGACGTCGGTAAATGGCGTCGGTAAATGGCGTCGGTAATTGTGAAAAAAAAAAAATAAGTCTGCGAACCGGTCGTCGGCAATGGCGTCGGTAAATCAATTAAATAATGGGCGTCGGTAATGGCGTCGGTAAATTATAAGTTTAACAACGGCGGGTACGGGCGTCGGTAAATGGCGTCGGTAAAAACTGTTTTTTTTGTAGTGTGGCATTTAATTTTTCATCTTTTTTTAATAGTAGTTGAATTGTTTTTCTTGATCATTTTTTTTCCGTTTTCATTATTTTCGATAAAGTCTAAAAAATTCGCTCTAAATTCTTTTGTTTATGCTTGGCAGGAGATCGTTGGGTAACCCGATTCTTCCACCCATAGACGAAGTTCAAAGGATAAGAGCACCAAAAATAATGGCCACAACATCAATGACAAACGACGAGGTGAATCCGAATCTTGAAGAGCAACTTTTGCTCCAAGAAGATAACCCTCGTCAACCGAGGGTTGAGAATGTTGCACAAAATATAGATGAGGACGAAATTCGTCAACCAAGGTTTCCGAGATATGAAATGTTAGGTGCAATCAAGGGATACCCGAAGCTCAACAAGGGAGATACTTCTATCCGAGACAACCACCCGTTGGAGTGCAATATGGAGCGAATTATTATCCTGGACCTCAATATGGGATGGAAGCAAACTATAACATGACGCAACAACCTCCGGTCGAACATCTAATGAGAGACTATGCAAAGCCCATGGTGAACACCGCCATTTCATGCATCCAATTAGCACCGGCCGCAAGGAACTACCACATAAGCGGATTTCACATCGAGCAATTGCCCTCATTTCACGGATTAGCACGAGAGGATCCGTTATCATTCATCCGAGACTTCTATGTGGCAATTGACAACTTCCCATTAAATGGGTTGAGCGAGGATCAACTAAGAATGAAGTGCTTCCCTTATACACTCAAGGATGGGGCGAAACAATGGTTGGTGACTTTGGCGCCCGGCTCACTAAGAACATGGGATGAAGTTTACGATAAATTCATCACCAAGTACTTCTCTCATTCAAAGACTACGCAATTGAGAACTCAAATCTCAACGTTCGGAAAACAAGACGGAGAGGCATTTCATGAAGCATGGGACCGATTCAAAATGCTCCTCATTCAATGCCCACACCATCACTATCCGCTTCAACTACTTAATCAATTCTTCTATGACGGATTGACTCAATATTGCCAAGGAGCGGTAGATAATGCAGCCGGTGGTTCGTTTTGGTGTTTGACGGAGAGACAAGCGTATGATGTGTATGAAACATTGGGAGCAAATTCTCAACAAAAAAGTGTACGTGTTCGTAGGGGAGCCGTGCACCAAGTAAGCGAGGAGGAAGAGATGCAATCTAGAATCGATGAGTTGACAAATGAACTAAGACAACTCAAGACTCAAAATAAATCTTCTAGCTCACGAGTTTGCGAGATTTGCGGAGCACCCGGACATGATGCCAATTCATGCCGTCATACTTTTCCGAGAGAACAAACCGAACAAGTTAATTGGGCTATGGGACAAAGCACCGGAAGGCCCGAATGGGAAGAGAGGAGAAATAATTATGGCGGAAACGCAAGAAATGCACCTCTCCCAAATACTTATCATCCTGGGCTAAGAAACCATCCGAATTTCTCATGGAGAAACAACAACCCGATGCCATACGATACAAGCGCCCAACCTCAATACAACGGAGGAAACCGAGCCCAACAACCAACACGAAGTGAACCACCTCCACAACAAAGGAACTCTCTTGAGGAGAGTATTGCGGCATTCATTAAGGAGAGCAAGGAAAACCGAGAGGAGAACAATAAGAGGTTCGAATCTTTAGAAGCTTCGATGAAGAAAATGGAGATTCAAATTGGGCAACTTGCTACCGAGGCACGTAGACAAGAAAGGGGCAAACTACCAAGTCAACCCGAGCAAGCTCAAACTATTACCACTCTCCGAAGTGGTAAAGTGATTAATAAAGAGGCTAATTCCGAAGTAAAAGAAAGGGGCGATGAGAAAGAAGACGAGTCGGGAAACCAAGAGGAGAAAATAGACGAAGCAACTTCGACTTCCAAGCTTCACAAATCTGTTCAACCATATAAGCCACCAATTCCTTTTCCGAGCCGACTTAGAAAAGCAAAGCAAGATGAGCAATTTTCCAAAATCAACGACATGCTTTCAAAAGTTCATGTCAACTTACCTCTTTTGGATGTTGTGAAGAACATTCCCGCTTATACAAAATTTTTCAAAGAGTTGACCTCCAACAAAAGAAGATACAATGGGAACGAGAAAGTGGTGCTCTACGAGGTAGAAGCAAGGGGTCAAAAGAAAGGCGATCCCGGAAGTTTTATGATCGACATCACTATGGGAGATAAGAAAGTTGCCCGTGGGATGTTAGATTTGGGAGCAAGTGTGAATCTCATGCCATACTCGACCTATTTGAGGCTTGGACTCGGTGGGATTAAACCGACAAGAATGACTCTTCAAATGGTGGATAGGTCGGTGAAATACCCCAAAGGAGTCATTGAAGACCTATTAGTGCAAGTGGACAAGTTGGTGATTCCGACCGATTTTGTTATCTTGGAGATGAGCGATTTCGGGACAAGCGAAAATGAAGGGACGATACTTCTAGGACGGCCATTCATGCGTACAACAAAAACAATCGTCGATGTTGATGAAGAAAAGGTCACCATGACCGTCTTGGGCAAAACCGTGGAAATCAACGTGTTCGGTTCATCTCCTATCCCTTCTCATATTTATGCTGCCCATGATGTGAATTTTATTGATTGCATTGATTCTTTGGTTAATGATGCATATTTTCATGATGATGTAGGGGACACGTTGCATGATGCTCTAACCGTTGAGCATGATATGGGGCTTAATAATCTAGAAATTGAAGAATATGTTGCATTGTTAGATAATTCCGAAACAATTGATGAAGTTGACGGTTTTAAGATACCATTGGAATTAAAATTTGAGGAGCCCGTTGAAATCACCCCACCCCAACTTGAATTGAAAGAACTTCCGGCACATCTTAAATATGTTTTCTTAGGCAAAAGTGATACTTACCCTGTAATTGTCTCTTCCGAATTAACTCCCTTGGAAGAAAACAAATTAGTAGAAGTTCTAACTAAGTTAAAGGAAGCGATTGGGTGGAGTATTTCCGATATCAAGGGAATAAGTCCTGTTAGGTGCATGCATAAAATAATTCTTGAAGATAATGTTAAACCGGTTAGGCAACCTCAAAGGCGTTTGAATCCGAACATGCAGGAAGTTGTGAAAAAAGAAGTTTTGAAATTGCTAGATGTCGGAGTCATCTACCCGATATCCGACAGTAAGTGGGTGAGTCCTGTGCATGTAGTGCCTAAGAAATCTGGAATAACGGTGGTTCATAATGATAAAAATGAATTGGTGCCCACTAGAACGGTAACCGGTTGGAGGATGTGCATTGATTATCGGAAACTAAATGCCGTAAAAAAAAGGATCATTTTCCCCTTCCTTTCATTGATCAAATGTTGGAACGTTTAGCTGGGCATGATTATTACTGTTTTCTAGATGGTCTTTCAGGTTTCTATCAAATTCCCATTGCTCCGGAGGATCAAGAGAAGACCACTTTCACTTGCCCTTTTGGCACTTTTGCCTTTAGGAGGATGCCGTTTGGTCTTTGCAATGCTCCCGCTACTTTTTAAAGGTGCATGCTATCCATATTCTCCGACTTGTTAGAATAATCCATCGAGGTATTCATGGACGAATTTTCTGTGTTTGGAACCACTTTCGATGATTGTTTAAATAATTTGACTATTGTGCTAGAACGATGTATTGAGTGTAATCTTACACTTAGTTGGGAAAAGAGTCATTTTATGGTAAAACAAGGTCTTGTTCTAGGACATGTGGTTTCCAATAAAGGAATGGAGGTTGACAAGGCTAAAGTTGATTTAATTGTTAAATTACCTCCGCCTTCATGTGTCAAAGAGGTTCGAAGCTTTTTAGGGCATGCCGGGTTTTATTGGCGTTTCATTAAAGATTTTTTGAAAATTGCCCGCCCTTTGAGTAACCTTTTGTGCAAAAATGCCAAATTTGATTTTACCGAGGAATGTTTAGTCGGTTTTAATGCTTTGAAAGAAAAGTTAACTTCCACACCTATTGTTGTTGCTCCCGATTGGTCTCTCCCGTTTGAAATTATGTGCGATGCGTCCGACTTTGCTATAGGTGCTGTTTTGGGGCAAAGAGTGAATAAATTTTTCCACGTGATTTACTATGCTAGCAAAACGCTCGATGAAGCTCAGGCTAATTACACCACCACCGAAAAAGAATTTTTAGCCGTTGTGTATTCTTTAGACAAATTTTGATCCTACTTGGTTGGCTCAAAAGTAATTGTGCATACGGGTCATGCCGCATTGAAATATTTATTAAAAAAATCCGATGCAAAACCAAGATTAATTCGGTGGGTTCTTCTGCTGCAAGAATTTGATTTTGAGTTTAAAGATAAAAAGGGTTCGGAAAACGTAGTTGCCGACCATCTATCTAGGCTAACCGAGGGAGATAATTTTAAGCTTGATAATCCTTTGCCAATTGTTGAAACTTTCCCTGGCGAGCAATTATTCGATGTAACAAGGACACCTTGGTATGCTGATATTGTCAATTACATTGTTAGTGGTGTTTTGCAGCCCGGCTTAACCTATCAAGGGAAGAAGAGGTTTGTTTCCATATGCAGGCATTACTTTTGGGACGAGCCCTACTTATTCAGGTTGGGGCCTGATCAGATATTCCGATGTTGCGTCCCGGAGGAAGAGCACGAAAGCATATTGTTATTTTGCCATGAGTTGCACTGTGGGGGACATTTTAGCGCAAAGAAAACGGCACACAAGGTCCTTCAATCGGGATTCTACTGGCCAACATTATTTAAGGATGCCTATTCCCATTGCAAGAGTTGTGATCGTTGTCAACGAACGGGGAATATAAGCAAAAGGAATGAGATGTTGTTGACAAACAATCTTGTTGTGGAAATTTTTGATGTTTGGGGAGTTGATTTTATGGGTCCTTTTCCACTTTCCCATGGTTTTGAGTATATTCTAGTTGCTGTAGACTACGTCTCTAAGTGGGTGGAAGCAATTCCAACCCGAACTAATGATGCTAACGTGGTTTGCAATTTTTTTAGGGATGTGATTTTCTGCAGGTTCGGGACGCCTAGAGTCATGTCGGCGAGAGGCACGCATTTTTGCAATAAACAACTTGCAGGCTTGCTTAAGAAGTACAATGTGATGCATAAGGTCGCAACGGCATACCATCCATAAACTTCTGGGCAAGTAGAAGTAAGCAATCGAAAAATAAAGGCAGTGCTCGAAAAGACGGTGAAACCGACAAGAAAGGACTGGGCATTGAAGTTGAATGACGCTTTATGGGCATACCGCACGGCCTACAAAACTCCAATTGGAATGAGCCCGTATCGCCTAGTATTTGGGAAAGCATGTCACCTACCCGTTGAGTTGGAACACAAGGCATATTGGGCAATCAAAGCGCTCAATTTAGATCAAGAAAAGGCGGGCGAGGAACGACTTTTACATTTAAATGAGCTCGATGAGTTGCGATATGTGTAACACCCCAAACTAGGCGGATATTACAGTGCCATGGACCCCCGACTGGGACCCACCAGGCGAATGAAAACTGATGAATTACACAGGGTAAATCTAGTACCGAACCACATTACAACAATAATTACTCCGATGAGGAGTTTCATACAACACATCCAGGATATTTCAGAATACATGTATATTTTATATGGAGATAAAATATACAACACTAAGTGAAATGAGTATTCAAACGGAATGTCTGCATCGGAATAAATGAAGGAAACATAAATGACTGAAAAGACTGGGGCCCCTTCTAGTATCATTGGGACTCCTCGCCGTCAATGTGCTCTCCCTGTGCCTTTGCCTTGCCATGACCTGAAAAACAATATCCCCAAACGGGGTCAGTTATACAGAACAACAATCCTCAAGAGTTGAATAAACACAATCATATATATATGTAGTATAAACCACAAGTTCGATCAAAATGAATCGGTTAGATTATAACCCAATCTTGTTGAAAACATACGCAATCAAACATGCTGTATGAATCAACTAACAGTACGGCTCAAAGGGTGGCGCCACACTACGCCCGGGATGGAAATGTGTCCGTGCACAAGCCACCAACGAGTATCGATCGAATACACGTGTGGTCTTGTACCTAATCAGTCTCACGAAGCAATCGACTCGTGTGCACAGTCCAATGTGAGGCCAACAACCAACACATGACTTAAATGTGCCCAACATGAAAATCCTACACATACCAACCGGCACGCCAGTATGACCCGGAATGCCACGATATAACAAAAGTGACATCGGAAACGAATAATGACTCACCGAGATGAAATGATAGTGAAATGAATGATAGCTCAATGAAATGATTGGAACCGTCGTTCCTTGTGACTGAAGTGATTAATTGACAATGACAAGTTTTGATACGGTTAATACAATTATGAATGAGTTATGATTATGAATGAACAACAACAAAAGGAAATGAATATCCTTTTAACTGAGTAAGAATTAACTTACACAACACCGGTGACAATTATCCTTCCACGAACAACGTCCTAATTGAGATATCGGTCGCTCGAACAACCTTGAATAATACAATTACCAACAATCCGTTCAATATACAAATCAAACACGAATATAACGAACTCAAAACGTCGATACGATTAAACCAAGTTCATTGGGGCATTATGTCGAACACTTTGTGGCCTAACTTCGATTGTTTAAACCAAACCTCAAAAATACCGACATCAAATCCCCAAGAAGTGTTTCAAACCAATAAAACATCTTCCATACGATCAATAATCCATTATGAATATCCAAAATCGTGATTTCAACAACAATTAATCGAAAACCCCCAATTCCAACTCGATATTCAAAGGGTTCTTGAATAATCCCTTAATAATCCAATGAATCTTTATACAAACTCATAATCATATATATATCCCTTCATATAACATGATTATAACGTCCAAAACATCATATCTCAACACAAAATCGAAATCCAAGATGTTGAAGAAATTACCTCTTGAAGATCCAACCACTTCGATCCGATGAACACGAGTTAAAACGAGTATCCAAGCTTCCCAAATGAATGAAGATGATGAAAATTACACACTCAAATGATTGATGATGGAAAAATCCCTCCTTCAAGTCTCTCTCTCGGAACAAAGAAGAAAAAAGGATGAAAATGATGAAAAAGTCCCGGCCGGGTCCTTATATACTGCCGGAAGTTACGGCCGTAACTCGGCCTTCATACGACCGTAACATCCCAGGTCAACGGCCTTACGGCCGTAACCGGCCAACTCGTACGGCCGTAACTCGGCTTCGTCCAAAAGCCTGCCGACAGACTTACGGCCGTAACCGCTCCTGAGTTACGGGCGTAACTCGCCTTCGTCAAAAACATCTGCGGACATCCTTACGGTCGTACCCGAACACCTTACGGGCGTAACTCGGATGATACGGCCGTATCCGGCCAAACTTATGGGCGTAAGCCCCCTTCGTCGAAAATGACCAGGCACCATGCCTGTAGCGTACGGCCGTATCCGGCCAAGCCTTACGGCCGTACCTTCCTCGTCTTACGGCCGTATGCCGCAACCCTTACGTCGGTAAGTCCCCCTTACCCGACAAAACCTGAAATTTACGAAGACCACTTACGGCCGTATCCAACCCTTCTTACGGCCGTAACTCGCCTTCGGCCAAAATGCCTGGGCATCCTGCTGGACACGTACGGACGTAACCGACCAAGCCTTACGGCCGTACCTGCTCAACTTACGGCCGTATTCCGAAACCTTACGGCCGTAAGTCCCGTTCGTCCAAAATGGCCTAAAATCAACGAACCCTTGTTACGGCCGTAACCTATAGTCCTTACGGCCGTAACTCAATGCTGGACAAGGTGAAAAATCCGACAACTCCGATTCCTCGCTACGACTGATGAATGATCCGACATATCATACGAATGTGAAAGTGAACAAGTCCAACACAAGCCAAAGATGATACTCCCAGTACAAGGCTACCAATCACAATGAAAATGATAATACTCCCGTCTCGATCTATAAACGGAGTTGAAATGACGATCGGTAACTGATATACGGTTACAACATGCCAACAGTGAACGCAAATGAATGAATCATGAATGATGAGTGATTATTAATGAGTGAAAATTACTGAATGACTATTACAGACTGATAAATTACTGAATGAAAATGAATGAATTACAACCGGGTATTACAATATGAGGCGTACGAAAACGCTAAACTCTACAAAGAACGAACGAAACGGTATCATGATAAGCGTATCATTCATAAATCTCTCGAACCTGGGATGGATGTTCAGTTACATAACTCCAGTCTTAAACTCATGCCCGGAAAATTGGTATCGCGATGGGGCGGACCGTTCAAAGTCGTTAAAGTATGGCCGCACGGAGCAGTAGAACTTATTGATCCTTGGAAGAACGAGCACTTTAAGGTAAACGGGCATAGAGTGAAGCCGTATTTCGAATGAATCGAAGAAATTAATGCGTTTGAGTGCATAGAGGTGCACGACGTTGAAGCTTGAACAAAATGGGAAGAATTCGAGCTAATGACTATAAAAAAGCGCTACTTAGGAGGCAACCCAACGGTTTAGTTAGATTTTTTTTTGTCTTTTGTTTTTCGCATTTATTTTCCTTATTTGTTTTTACTCGATTCAAAACTGACCGGTTCAACTGTGGGTGTTAAAATTGCAGGAAACGAGTGCGTTTTCATAAACTAATAATCTGGGCAGGCAGGACACGGCCGAGTTGCACCTGACACGGCCGAGTCTCAAAACAGGGGGAATTTCATTTTCTAGAACAACCCTCTCGACCGAAATGTTCGACCTCGGCGCATTGTGGATGAAGATAGAGTCGACAGGATGGAAGAGGAGGAGGCTTATGAAAGAGGCCCGGAGGAAGAGGAAGAAGAAGAGAGCGAAGAAGAAGAAGAAGAAAGCACGAGAGATCAGCCCGAGACGTCAAGGCGGGCCGAAATTGGACGTGCCCCCTCGCGCCTATCATTAAGGGAGGAGTTTGTAGCCTTCCGAGAGGAGGCTAGACGGGAGCGACGCGAGATATTGTCTCTTGTGAGACAAATGCACGAGTGGCATGTCCAGCAAGGCCACTTCCCTCCGCCCGACCAGTAATACCGGTCGTAAGTATTTCTTGACCAATGAAATTCTTTTATTTAAATACTATACCCCCTTCGTTTGTATATTCTTTAATTCAAGTTTGGGGGGGTTGGTCAAGAAATACATCATTACTCTTGTTTTTGTTTGTTTTTGGATACTATTATGCTTGTTTATTTTTCGTTGTTTTTGCTAGTAGACTTATTTGTGGTGTGTTTTTATTTACATTTGGTGTGTCTTGAGCATTTTGCAAATTTGATAAAAACTTTGAAGTATGAACTCTTTTCTTGAAAGGCCTCGGGATTTAATTCGTTGTTTTGATATACAAATCAAGGATAATTTTTAGAGGAAAAATTGTTGATAATCGAAATGGGTGTGAAATTGAATAAGTAGTTTCAATATCTTGAAGGTATGAACAAACCTACTTCTGAGCTATCGAGCCTTCGTGCATTTTCTAAAATGCAAGTTTCATTGTAAAATGCAAGTTTCATTGTCGAGTGTTTTATTCTCGATTTAAGACTCTAGAACTTGCCTTGGTATCTTGTTTAAAACCACTAGTGTGTGTGTGCAAATTGAGTGAAAATGATTTTTGGCGCCTTTGATCCTAACCCTTCAATTTTGGCCAACCCAACATTTGATCATTTCTTAAATAAACCCAATTGAGGTCATTATCTATTTCATTTTTCAACCACATATCGAGCTTTCCATTACTATAATCCTTCGATCCTTACTCGAGCAATTAGAAATTATTTTTGACGAGGATACAAAGATTGTGGTGACATTGGGTGATATACATATTGTTGGGAGTATTGAATTGGTGAAAATAATTACTCCGCTATTTTTGGGAACTTAGTAACTGAATGTATTCATGTGACCCATGTTTATATTAGCGTAAAACGGTTACCTTAGATATGAGTATGCTTGGAAGTAGTTGTGTATATTTTGATCCTAGTAACTGGGTGTATTCATGTGACCCATCGTTTACATTCGCGTAAAACGGATCCTAAATCAACCCAAGCCAAAAAAAATCGGAGCAATAAGGAGGGTTTGACGCTGCGCTTTTCACTTTCGATAGTGCTTGTTGCAAGTGGTTCATAATTAAGGGGATGAAAGAAGGAAACTTCAAAAATCTTGAGCTTCTAAAGCGAATATGGTGATATAGTTCTAAAAATTGCTCAAGTCAAGTCACTTTAGCCATATTTATCCCACCTCGACCCAAGCCTACATTACAAGCCGAGTAAAGCCCTTTTTGATTCACGAAAATATTGCATGCACAAAACAGTGGTAGAGATTAAGACGATTGGCAAGTCTATGGGGTTCCTTATTTCATTGAATGAGTTCCGAGCGTATACTTATCCATATCACTTTGAGAGTGAGTGAATACACTTGACCAGTGAGGTTTATATTGCCAAGTATTGACTATGATGTTAAGGAAGCACCCCGGAGGTTTGAAAACTTTGTAGAACTCGACTTATTTTACTTGTGAGTATTGATGAAATTTTCGAAGAGGACCTTTGAGGTATTTTGACAGTTGAGTTCCCCTTTGAGAGTGGTTATTTTAAAGTGCATTGCTCGGGACGATCAAAGTTCAAGTTTGGGGGGTTTGATGAGTCGATTGTTGATCAACTCATTCTGTTCTATCTAGTTGTGTTTTTGTTTTCTTTTTAGTATTTTTGTTCTCTTTTATGCGTGGTATGTTGTGTTTTTAATTTATAGGTAACCTAGCGAAGATTGTGGTGAAATATGCGCTTTCATAGCTAAAATTGGAGTTTATGACGATCAAGAGCTAAAACGGGGCCTAAAAACGACAAAAGATTGAAGCAATATCGGCCGTATCCTCTAAATTCAAAAATCACCACTCCGAATTGAGATGTGTTCTCCATTTATATAAATTCCTCGTGAAATTAGCTTCGAAACAGTATATCATATGCTAAATTCCGAGGTGTATTGATACAAGAACAAAGGATCAAGCCGAAGAAGACCAAAAACCGGAATCAAAACAGAAGAAAATAAATTGGGCCGCATCAGGCAACTCGGACGTGTCACAGGACACGGCCGGGTCTCTTTACAGTTAAAAACCCATTTTCCGGAAGAGCACAACACGACCGTGTCTTCTATGACACGGCCGGGCCCCTATCCAGCCTATATTGCATTTCCTGTGTAGTACAACACAGCCGTGTCATGGGAGACGGCCGAGTCCGTGGACAGAAGGCTTTTCCTCCTTTTCAGAGTAGTACGACACGACCGTGTCCCAGGACACGGGTCGTGTCACTTTTCGGTGCAAGTCATTTTCCTTGACATTTTTGCACAACTTTAAGCCTTTTCTTGATATTTTTGGCTATAAAAAAGGAGGTAGAGACCATTTCGAGAGAATCTTATCTTGTGGAAGATATTTGGAGGTGGAAAAACACAAGATCAAGGGAGAAAACACCAAAAAGTGAGGAAAAAGTGAGATTGTTTCATCATCTTCC
Source organism: Orobanche coerulescens (assembly GCA_033398695.1). Lineage (NCBI taxonomy): Eukaryota > Viridiplantae > Streptophyta > Magnoliopsida > Lamiales > Orobanchaceae > Orobanche > Orobanche coerulescens. The sequence goes on along the minus strand of CM065815.1, from coordinate 77,463,891 downwards.
TTGTATGTTCTTGGAGTGAAAAATACATTTGTGAGATATAATAATTCCTTGTATCATTTTGTTGTGAGTTCTTGAAAGAAGATCATCAAACCTTCGTCGGGAGTTCGATTTCGGCATTTACAAGGGAAGTTTCTACCATGTTTTGTTTTACAATTTCCATTATTGTTGTTGAAATAATCATGTGTAGCTAATCTTTTCATATGGGTTTTTAGATATAGCCACACACATGTTATCGATTGTTAGTTCCTTTTGATTTTCCGGGTAAAGTTTGGGATTGTTCCTCTTGTTCGTTCTTCGCATAAGAACTTTTGATTTAGATCATCAAACCTATTTCATAGTTGTTATTATTATTCAAAACGAGGATTTTTATCGGTCTTCGCCATCAAACGGTCCGGTAGAAGTGATTGTAAGTGTTCTCGAGCTTTTTCGCGCGATCTTTTAACGATTTACCTCATCAAAAATATTCAGTTAATTGATTGTTAGTTAGGGATTCATCCCCATCAAAGGAGGTTACCTTATTTTCGTTGAGAACAAATCGTGATTTTTAGAATTACCGCCATCAAACGGATTTCTTTTAATCGTGAGCAATCGATAATTCCAAACCTTACTTATTTCAGTATCGGAACTAATAATTGATTACGTGTGTATCGGTGAATCTAAATTCCCATATCAATCTCATTATTGTTATCTCTCATTTATCCGACGATCAAATTGGTTATCACTTAGTTTATTTTAATTTTATGCGTTAGTATTGTAATCCAATCGAACTAATTAATACCTCGAGAGATCGACCTCGGAGTTACTTGCCGCTTCCTACAAAAGCGATTCGTACACTTGCGAGTATTTAATTTGTCCATCACACCTCCTTACCTAAGTAAATTTTAGACTATAGCGTACTTTATGCTAAAGGTTAGCGTACGTTAAGCACATAATTACTAGCCCAAAAATGCTCGTATCTATACAACGTTGAGAAATCAAATCATAGAGCGAGTGATAGTTATTATCAAGTCTATTGTGATATATTTCAACATCAATAAACATTAAACAAACGCAACAAGACTACAACAGTATTGAATCATCCGAAATAATACAACAATAGGTAAGAATTTTCGTCGGATATTACATACTCCCCCCTTAAAAGGAGTTTCGTCCCCAAAACTAAGGGGTAAACAATTCAGGATACCTGTCTTGCATACTGCTCTCCGTCTCCAACGTGGCCTCCTCGACTCCATTTCGTGACCACTGAACTTTCAGTAGGGGAATCGTCTTGTTCCGCAATTGTTTGATCCTCCTCTCAAGTATCCGTACGGGGCGCTCCTCGTACGAATGATCCTCTGCTATATCGATCTCATCGAACTGAAGTATATGACTTGGATCAGCAACATATTTCCTTAACTGGGAGACATGGAATACGTTATGAATCTAGCTCAGAGTTGGCGGCAACGCTAGGCTACTAGATCGCCTACTCGTTCCAAAATCTCAAATGGCCCGACATATCTCGGACTCAGCTTACCTCTCTTCCCAAAGCGAAAAACACCTCGAGTAGGGTACACCTTCATTAGAACATGGTCGCCGACCTCGAACTCAAGTGGTCGTCGGCGGTTGTCTGTGTAAGACTTCTGTCGGCTTTGAGCCATCAACAAACAACTCCTAATCAGTGTGATCTTCTCATGGGCTGCTAACAACATATTGGGTTCCGTACCCAAGGTGTTAGATGGATTGTCCCAACACAGAGGGGATCTACAACGACGGCCATACAACGCTTCATAAGGTGCCACCTGAATCGAAGCGTGCCAGCTATTATTATAAGTGAATTCCACCAAAGGTAGTTGGGCCTCCCAATCATCTTTCCAGTCAAGAGCGCACGCCCTTAACATATCTTCTAGAGTCTGGATAGTCCTTTCAGTCTGAACATCCGTCTGCGGATGAAATGCTGTGCTGAAGTTCAATTGCGTACCCATCGCACGATGAACTGCTTTCCAAAAATGTGACACGGATCGCCCGTCACGATCTGATACAATACTCTTAGGGGTACCATGTAACCTTAAAATCTCTTTGATAAATAGCTGGGCCAATCTCTTGGGTCCCCATGTGTCTTTTATCTCCAAAAAGTGGGCTGATTTGGTCAGACGGTCCACAATCACCCAAATCACATTCAACCCCCGACGATTCATCGGCAAGCTAGTGATAAAATCCATCGATATGTCCTACCATTTCCACTCGGTAATAGGGAGCGGTTTTAGCATTCTTGCGGTCACTGATGCTCAATATTAACTTGTTGACAGGTTAAACACCTCAAAACGAACTCTGCAACTTCACGTTTCATACTTCCCCACCAATAATATTGTTTCAAATCCTTATACACTTTACTAGACCCCGGGTGAATGGAGTACGGGGTAGCATGAGCTTCTCTCAGGATAGAGTTCCTTAATTCGTCGTCTGCGGGTACACAAACTCGATTCCTGAAGTGTATCAATCCATCCTCGTGGATCACAAATCCATGTGCTTTCCCTTGAGTTACTTCATCCCGAATTCGAGATAAGAATGGGTCCGTAACTTGCTTCGATTTAATTATATCCTCAAGGGACGATGAAATCTCAAGTGTACAGAGTTGTCCTTGAATACGTTGTAACCAGACTTCAATTTCTGGCCTTGCCAACTCTAATTTCAATTTTCGCTGAACTGTGGGTAAGCATCTACTCCTGTACTGTTTTGCGACTCAACACGTCAACAACTACATTTGCTTTGCCCGGATGATAAAGGATCTCGATATCGTAATCTTTGATGAGTTCTAGACACCTTATCTGCCTCCTGTTTAACTCCTTCTGAGTAAAAATGTACTTAGGCTCTTGTGATCAGTAAAAATCTGACAGGTAACTCCATACAGATAGTGACGCCAGATTTTTAAAGCAAACACCACGGCTGCAAGTTCTAAATCATGGGTGGGGTAGTTGACCTCGTAAGGTCGTAGATGTCTCGATGCATAGGAGATCACCTTCCCGTTCTGCATTAGTACACATCTAAGGCCCTGTTTAGACGCGTCACTATACACCACGAATCCTTCCGTTCCTTTCGGTAGAACCAAAATAGGTGCCGAAATCAACCGACTCTTGAGTTCATCAAAACTCCGCTGACATGCCTCAGACCATAAATACTTCTTATCCTTCCTCAATATATTAGTCATCGGTTGGGCAATCTTGGAAAAACCTTCCACGAACCATCGGTAATAACCTGCTAGTCCCAAGAAACTGCGTACTTCCTTAACGTTCTTTGGTGGTAGCCAGTCTCGGATAGCTTCTGTCTTCTGTGAGTCTACTCACACTTCATCAGCTGATATCACATGTCCGAGAAATATAACTTCACGCATCCAGAACTCACATTTAGAAAATTTTCCATAAAGTTGTTCCCGCCTTAACGCCTCGAGAACTAGATGGAGATGACGCTCATGCTCTTCATGGTCATGAGAGTAGATCAGAATGTCGTCAATAAAAACGACTACAAAGCAATCCAGATAATTAATAAAGACTCGATTCATCAACTCCATGAATACTTCCGGTGCATTAGTCAGTCCAAAAGGCATCACAACAAACTCATAATGCCCATAGCGAGTACGAAAAGCGGTCTTCGAGATGTCAGACTCACAAATCCTCAACTGATGGTAACCGGACCTCAGGTCGATCTTAGAAAACACAGCAGCTCCTTGAAGCTGATCCAATAAGTCATCAATACATGGCAATGGATATTTGTTCTTAATGGTTACCCTGTTCAGCTCACGATAATCGATACACAGACGTAGAGATCTGTCTTTATTTCGTACAAATAGCACTGGTGCTCCCCAAGGGGACGCACTAGGTCGAATATAGCCCTTCTCGGTCAAATCCTCAAGTTGGCTCTTCAGATCCTGCATCTCATTCGGAGCCATACGATACGGTGCTTTTGAAAGCGGGGACGTACCAGGCTCTAACTCAATATTGAACTCTACATCACGATATGGAGGTAAGCCTGGCAACTCATCTGGAAATACATTTGGGTAGTCTCAGACTACCGGAATATTGGCCAATTCGACTGGTCGATCAGCTGTTTTGGTCATGAAACACCAATAGCCAATACATCTTTGATTAAGTAGTTTCACTGCTTTCATAGCGCTAATGACTCTCCCGGAACGGCTGGGATTGTCACCCTGGAAAGTACACTCAACACCATCGTCAGATGTGACAGTCATTGTTCGTTTGCGGACACTAAGTATGGCATCATGACGGTCCATCCAATCGATACCCAAGATTACATCATCTTTAGGTAAATCGACCACAATTAAATTCGACAACCACTCATGGTCGTTCATGCGAATCGCACAGTTCTGCACTTCACGATTCCCAACAATTCTTCTACCATTGGGTCGACTAATTATATAAGCTTCACAATTGGTAGCATGATCTAACTGCAAACGACTCAAACAAGAAGCAGATAAAAAGGAGTGTGAAGCACCAGTATCAAAAAGAACACAGACAGGATGAGATCGGATCTTGAGAGTACCTGCAATCATGCTGGCTTCGGGATCGTCGGCCTTCTTCATCTCGTAGACCCTGGGTTTCGCAGCCCCGGTACTAGATGCACCAGCTTGATTTCCAAGGCCCATCCCTCTATTTGCCCCGGTAGTCTGATAAGAAGCAGACGGAGGTACACGGTCCTGGATGGAAGACTGAACTGGAGCATGAGGTGTTGCTGGAGTACGTCCTGGTCCACTCCTACAATAAAGAGCACGATGTCCATTCTTCCCACAAGTATGGCATGCAACGGCTGGCCTTGGGCATTTAGAATTGATATGCCCCTGGTCTCCACAGTTATAGCACACAACAGATAGGCTGACTGCTCAAGGTTGCGATCCGGTTGGCTTCAACGCCATGGGTTGCCGTTCAGAAGGATTTGGCACTGGTTGGGGCCTCTTGAATGTTCCCCAGTTGCTATTAGTTTGGTTCTGGTTCCTGAATTTCTTGTTGTTGGACTGCGGTTGCTTCTTGGAAATTTCTTTCACGGTCAGTTCGTACTCCAGAGCTTTCTCGATGAACTCCGGTAGGGTCGCACAGTGATGGTTCAACAGCTGCATTCTCATTCGGGGTTTAAGCCTTTTGAGAAAGTATTTGATCTTATCGGCCTTCGTTCGGACAATCGTCACGGCAAAAGGAAGAAGTGCCTGGAATTTCTCGGCAACAGATAGTACGTCATCATCTTCGGACGGGTCTGGATTCAGCAACTCTGATAGTTTGGCCTCGCGGAGAGGACCCGGATAGTAACGGTCTAGCATGAGATTCTTAAATTCCTCCCAAGTACATACGCCATCAGGTGGCCTCACCGAAAGCCACCAAGTGTGGGCGCCCTTGGCCAGGTAGTAAGCTGCTATGGAGACACGATTCTCTGTTGGACAGTCTACCATATCGAACAATTTTTTGAAGTGTTCAATCTAATGCATGATATCAGCAGGCTCAGAGGAACCTTCAACAATCGGGGGTCGCTGGCGAGAGATGTCGCTGATGATCCGACTCACCAGCCCTCCATGTACAGGAGGTGGCCCCTGATTCGGGTCGGTAGCAGCTCTCTGCATAGTTTCCATTAACTGACCCATCCGAGTCATCTGAGCCATCATACCCTGCATCATAGCGTAAGGATCCACATGAGCATCCTCGCGTCCAGTGTGGTGCGATTGGTCTCTAGAAGGCGAATCACTGCCTGCGGAACTATGCTCTGCATTCGCACGCCTGTTGGCTTGTGGTATTGGGATTCGGCCCCTTCCGCGGCCTCGTCCCCCTCTGCCACGGCCTCTCAAATTTCTTTCCATACTGAAAGAATCAATTCGTAAAGATAACCATAAGTAAAGTTTATGATACCAATCCAATTTCATGCTAAGTTAATAGCAACACGAAATTAAATATTCAATAAAACAGTTCATAATGAATTATCGACACTACGAGTGTCACACAGAATATCATATCGACGTTGAATCGAACAATTCCAATCCTATAATCAATCTAGAATTTACTTCGAATTATCAATCAGATAAATCCTGCCACAAATCCCCAAAATATCAAGATCAACAAAGAGATCCATTTCGATAAAAAGTACGTACCGCATTTGGCTCGTAGGGCCAGGCGCTTGCACAGGTCACACGTGATATGAAGGTCTCTTGATACTAGTTTAATACACAAAGACTCAAAAGAAAAAGAAAAACGACAGTGCTCTCTGATACCATCTTCTGTAACACCCCAAAAAGGCGGCCATTATAGTGCCGTGGACCCCGTACTAGGACCCACATGGCGATACCCAAAATACAGATAAAATACACAATAAATGTGATACCGAACCACAATACATAGTACTTACTCCGATTAGGAGTTCACAGTAGTATGGCCAACGGCCTCATTACACAGAGGATCCGAAATACGAGTATAATCCATATGGAGATGGAATATATCTTAAATAACAATACAAAGTCCACAATAAAAATAAAGTGGAAAGATAACATTACATGGTTCGAACAAAATCGGACGATAAAAGACTTGGGGCCCCCGAACTAGTACCCTTCGAACCCTTCGCCGTCACCATGATCTTCCCGTTGTTAGGAATACTTGTTAGATTTTGATGATGTCATTAATATAAATTCAAATGTTTATTACTTGGCAAAAATGTAAGGAAGAACCAAATGAGTATCTTCCATAGGCCAAATATGTTAAGTGTAAAACTTGGCAAAATGTAAAGAAGAACCAAATGAGTATCTTCTATAGGCCAAAAATAAATTAGGCTAAAAATCGGCTAAGTACTAAAGATCAGCTGAGTTCATCAGAGAGGTACAGCCGAGTCAAGTCAGAGTGGTTCTGGTCAACAAAAATCATCAGTGATGTTTGACCAGACTGCAGTCAAGATACCTCAGACAAGTCATCTGATCAGACAAGTCCTAAACAGTGAACATCAGAGAGGTACAGACTGCAGAGAAGTTAACTGCACATCAGCCTAGTCGAGATCAGCCAAGTACTCCAAGTCCACGTCAGCATGCATTGAAAAGTCAAATATTACGGAAAGTCACATGCAACATGAAGAGACAAATTGGAGAGATTCCCGCAATAGATATGAATTAAATAAATTCATCCAGACCCACCTTGAAGACTTTAATCGTATTATATTCAAAAGGTTCGGTGCATCACATGCAGAAGTCTTCACAACGGTCGGAAGATAGATTAAAATATGGGAATCCAGCCTTGCAACGTTCAGCAAAGAATAAACAAAGAAGTCTCCCTCCAACGGACTGATTTGTTACAGATTTGCAACGTCTATGAAGAAATGCTCATGGATCAACACCTATATATATATATATATATATATATATATCCGAAGATTTGAAGTTGAGCAATAACCGGTGCGAACATACTTTCAAGCGATAAAAGCATTCAAGCAATCTGAAAAGCGAAATACAGCATCGTGAAAAGAGCGGTTCTAAAAAGTTCATACTTGAAGAATCTCTTAGTTGGAGAAGACAAAAACTCGTGTCTTAAATCCTGAGTTAGAGGTACTTCACTGGTTGAAGTTCGAGACTGTAAAGGCATCCAATGATCGAGGATCAAGAGGTGCAAGGCAGTCAAGTGTGTTACAACGGCACGGATTTCCACTGGTTGGAAGTTGTTGTAGTTTGGTTGAATCACTGTAATATTTATCACTGGTTGAAAATTATAGTGAATTCATCTCCAACTGGTTTGGAGAAAAGTGGATTAGTAGAGGATTACCCCACCTCTGAGACCACTATAATTGCCTGCGTACTTTACTGTTTATAGCATCATACTTTAACTGCTGCATTCATTACTAAGTGTTTCATTAGTTGTTCTGTATTCGTCATCAGCTGACTTCCGCACGTATTAAGAACAAACGACTCCAAGTCATTTGTTTATCTATCAGCTGAAGAAACTTACTCTTTGAGAAAAAGAGTTTAAGAGTTTCAATAAGTCTATTCACCCCCCCCCCCCCCTCTAGACTTATTCCTGGACGACTTGTGACCTACAAGTGGTATCAGAGAGGTTGGTTCATTCATTTCACGAACCATATATATATCTGAGATATATCTTTGCTCTCATTTTATAATGGAACACATGTATTCTAGACTCCCTGTGTTTTCAATTGACGAGTATGATCTTTGGAAGATAAGGATGCAGGCACATTTATCTTCAATCCATGATGACATGTGGTGCATCATAGAGGACGGTCCATTCATTTTCGAGAAAGACAACACTGCAGAGGAGATTGCAGCAGGGAAGCCAGAGAAGATCCCAAAGAAGAGGACAGAGCTGACTCCCGAAGAAAGAAAGTTGGCCAATCTTGATAACCGGGCCAGAGATGTTCTATATCAAACTCTTGACAAATCCACCATGGTCAAGATCAAGAATTGCAAGAATGCCAAAGAAATCTGGGACACATTAGCCCTAATGTGTGAAGGAATGGAGCTGATCAAGGAAAACAAGTTGTCAATTGCTATTCAAAAATTTGACAACTTCAAAATGAAGAATGGCGAATCCATAGACCAAGTGGACACAAGGTTCACTGAGATTATCAATGAAATCAACTCCCTCGGCAAATCTTATGGCAATCGGGAGATGGCGCTGAAGGTTCTAAGATCTCTCAATCCTGAATGGAGCATAAAGGCAGTGGCCATGAGAGAATCCAAGGACCTCAATAAGATAAAGATCCAAGAGCTGTTCTCTAATTTGAAGGCTTATGAGTTCGAGCTTCCAAGTTCATCCTCAACTGAGCCTGCAGAGAAGGGAATAGCCTTTGCAGCCGAGTCCCCCTCCAAGAGCTTATCTGATGTAAAGCCTCCAAATCCATTAGATTTTGAGGAAGAAATGGCGTTCATTATGCAAAGGTTCAGCAACTTCCGGAAAAACTACTCCAAATACAAGAAAAATTATAAGGAGAATCCCAGAAGGAACCAGAAAGCCGGAAGCTGGAAGGTGGAGTGCTACAATTGTCACAAGACAGGACACATCCAAATCGACTGTCCTGATCTCAAGAAGGACGAGAGCAAGAAGGAGGTGGGTATAAAAGAAGACAGAAGGAAGGCCCTCATCGGAGAAGATCAGGAGCATGTAGAATCAAGCAGCGGATTCTTCTCTGATGATGATGAAGAGTATGACTGCCTGATGGCCAACTTAGCTGATGAAGAGGTAACATCAAAACCCTCTGGTTCAAATAATAGTTCAGCCATGTCACAAGATATGGATCTGCATGAATCTGTAAATCAGCTATTTAAAGATTTTGAGACACTTAAATCTGCACACCTAGTTGTATCAGCCGAGAAAACTCAAATTGCAAGATGAGAATAGGCAGCTGAAAAATGATTTTGAAAAACTCAGCCTAGAACTGAATAAGGTTGAGATAACTGCAGCTGACTTGAAAAACCAGGCTGATGTTAATACAGCTGAGACAAATCGACTAACTGTTTTACTTAGAGAAAAATCAGCTGCACTTGCTCATTTCAAAGACGAATTTACTAAGCTGACTCAGACAAATAAGACTCAGGCGCAGGAAATAACCTCCCTGAAGGCGTCTTCAACTCTGGAAGAATTGTGTACCAATAAAAGGCCACTATATTCCAGATCAGGCCTTGGATATGATCCTCACACTCCCTCTAGTTCTAAAACCACTTTTATCAAGGGAGAAACAATTGTCTCGACTGCTGAGCCTACATATAAACTGATATTTAAAAATAGGCAACAGCCAAGTCACAAGTCTAGGCTGCAGCCAGGTTACACAAGGCAGCCACCTAGACAAGCGACTAGGCAATGGCCCAGGCAAAAGCAGCAGCCCAGACAACATGCCCACTATTATCAACAACTCCCCAAAAACAGATTTCAAAATGGGAGGGGCAGATTGAAACCTCAAGGTTATCCTAATTTCCAAAATGAACAAGTGTGGAGACCTCAAAGGTTTAATAAATGGTCTCATCCAAGATTTAGAAATGGCCCACACTATAAATATTTTGAGGAATATCTGGTATACAATCCCAACAGGAGATTCAGACCTCGACCTTACACACCTTATAAGGGTAATAATAATAACAATTTCTATAATCCAAGGAGAAATCAATTCTCCAGGAAACCAACTAACCCTAGAGGACCCACACAGATTTGGGTACCTAAATCTCTGCTTGTTTGATTGCAGAAAAGGTGGAAGGACTACAACCACATCTCCACAAATTCAAACTTTGGAGGTGAAGAATGGTTTGTAGATTCTGGATGCTCAAGGCACATGACCGGGAACAAGAAGATGTTGTCCAAATACACCAAAGAAAGAGGTCCTGATGTAACCTTTAGAGATATCTCTAGAGGACAAACAAAGGGCTTTGGAGAGCTGCACCGAGGAAATATTGTAATATCCAAAGTTCACTATGTCAAAGGGCTCAAGTACAATCTCCTGAGCATAAGCCAGTTTTGCGATGAGAAGAATCTAGTAGTCTTCACCATTTGAAAATGCATGGTGATAGACATCTTATCTGGCGAAGTGAAGCTACAAGGATTCAAAAGGAGAGATGTCTACATGATAGATTGGAACACAGGAATACCTAACTTCTATTTTCTATCCAAGACAGTAGCTGAGAACGGATGGTTGTGGCACAAAAGATTATGTCACCTGAACTTCAAAGCCATCAACAAGATTAGTTCTCAAAAGTTGGTCAGAGGACTTCCAGATGAAGCATTCAAGAAGGAAGCACTTTGTGATGCCTGTCAGAAAGGAAAGCAGACCAGAGCATCATTCAAGCCAGTCCAGCCTACAACTCTCACAACAAGGATATTAGATCTACTCCACATGGATCTATTCGGTCCTATCAAACCAAGGACCCTGAGCGGCCGAAAGCATGCACTTGTTGTAGTAGATGATTATTCAAGGTACACTTGGATTATCTTCTTGTATAAGAAAAGTGAAACCTTGACCAAGCTACCTGAGCTGCTGAGAAGGATCCAGAATGAGAAATCCCTATCCATCATCAAGATCAAATCAGATAGAGGAGGAGAATTTCTCAACAAGGCGATCACTGATTACAGCGATCAGAATGCGATCCAGCATGAGCTATCTGCAGCCAGGACTCCCCAGCAGAATGGCGTTGCTAAAAGAAGAAACAGAACCCTGAAGGAAGCAGCAAGGTCCATGATTGCAGAAGCGGACCTGCCCAAGAGGTTCTGGGCTGAAGCTGTCAACACAGCTTGCCATACTCAGAACAGGAGTATGATAGTAGGGAGACATGGCAAAACTCCCTACGAGGTTTGGAATAATAGAACTCCTACTGTTCCTTACTTTCACGTTTTTGGTTGTAAGTGTTTCATCCACAACAACGGTAAAACACAACTAAATGCCTTTGATGCTAAAACTGATGACGGTCTCTTTATGGGATACTCACAAAGAACCAAGGCATAAAGAGTATTTAACAAAAGAACCTTAGTTGTGGAGGAAACACCCCATGTTGTTTTTGATGAATCTTCTGTTGAGTACAGGAAGCAAGTTGAGCTAATTGAGAACAAGCTCAAATCAGCAACCCTTGAAGATGTCATTGTACATGACACTGGAATGGTGGACTCACCTGCAGACCAGCCTAAAGATCCAACTGTAGCTGCTGAAGACCCAACTGCAGATCAGACAGGATCACCAAACCTATCTGATCCAGTTGCCGCTGATGAAGACCCAGCTGTAGCTGATAAAGACTCATCTACAGATCAGACCCAACCTGCAGATGACAAGACGGTAGCTGATCCAGCTGCAGACCAAGGAGACCAGAACCCAGCTGAAATCCACCAGAGCAATTCAACAGGGGGAACAGACCCAGAAGAAGACGATATCCCTAAGTGGCTCAAAGATCACCCAATCCAGCAAATCATCGGAAAGCTGACTGATGGAGTTAAGACAAGATAGTCAACTCTACCCACAGGAATGGCTATGTTCTCATGCTTTATGTCACAGATAGAACCTAAAACAACAGAACAAGCCTTGGAAGATTATTCTTGGATAAATGCCATGCAAGAGGAACTGGAGCATATGGAAAGAAACAAAGTTTGGGAACTAACAGATAGACCAGATCACAAGAAGGTTATTGGAACCAAATGGGTGTACAAAAACAAGAGTGATGAAGATGGAGCTGTTGTTAGGAATAAAGCCAGACTTGTTGCAAAAGGTTATGCACAGTGTGAAGGAATAGATTTTGATGAAACCTATGCACCTGTCGCAAGATTAGAGGCCATCAGACTATTCCTTGCATATGTTGCATTCAAAGACTTTGAAGTCTATCAGATGGATGTAAAGAGTGCTTTTCTAAATGGCATCCTAGAAGAAGAAGTCTTGTAGAGCAACCCCCAGGTTTTGTCAAAGGAGACAAAGTCTACAAGCTGTTGAAGGCTCTCTATGGACTTAAGCAAGCACCAAGAGCGTGGTATGAAACACTGTCTGTGTTTCTTGAGAAAAATGGTTTTTGCAAAGGAAAGGTGGACAAGACCCTATTCAGAGTGGAGCACGAAGGCCACATATTGATAGTCCAGATATATGTGGATGATATCATATTCGGCTCAACCAATCCAGAGCTATGTGAGAAATTCTCCAACCTCGTGCAAGGAGAATTTGAGATGAGTATGATGGGAAAGCTTAACTTCTTCCTCGGACTACAAGTTAAGCAGATGAAAAATGGAATTTTCATCAACCAAGCTAAGTATACCAAAGATCTAATCAAGAGATTTGGAATAGAATCAGCCAAGCCAGCAAGAATCCCTATGAGCACAAGTACTCACTTAGATGCAGATGAGGGAGGCATATCAGTGGACTCAACCCACTACAGAGAACTCATTGGATCATTGCTTTACCTCACTGCAAGCAGGCCAGACATATCCTATGCCGTAGGAGTTTGTGCGCGATTCTAATCTAAGCCTAAGCAGTCACATCTAGATGCAGCAAAAAGGATAATCAAGTACCTTAAGTCTACAGTCAATGTTGGACTATGGTATCCCAAGGATGATAACTTCAAGAAGGCAGGATACTCAGATGCAGATTTCGCAGGATGCAAAATCAATAGGAAAAGCACTAGTGGAACGCGCCAATTCCTCGGAACCAGACTGATATCCTGGTTTAGCAAGAAGTAGGTTTCTAACTCTATCTCCACCACAGAGTCAGAATACCTAGCTGCAGGTAGCTGTTGTGCCCAGATCTTATGGATCAGACAACAGCTGAGGGATTATAATATCATTGCCAATGAAGTCCCTATCTGGTGTGACAACAATAGTGCTATTGCAATAACCAACAATCCGGTTTTGCATTCGAGGACCAAGCACATTGATTTAAGCATCACTTCATCAGAGACCACGTGCTTAACAAGAGAGTCAGAGTTGAGAGAGTCAGCACAGACTACCAGATAGCTGACATCTTTACCAAACCTCTGCCAGAAGAACGGTTTTTGGAGCTGAGCAGAGATCTTGGATTACTAGATTGGGAATCTAGTACAGAAGCAAGCTGAAGCATATCAGAGGAAGGACGGACCCAGCTGATTAAAGGAATCAGATCCTAGCTGATGTAGGCAAGAGGACAAAGGACGGACAAAGGAACCTAGCTGATCAGAATCTCAGGCGAGAAGTCCATGGAGTCAACTAACCTGATGCAGAACAGTCAACAGTCAAACCAGCTAAGTTCTCTAAACTCAACCGACCTCTGAATATTTAATTATTATCTGCCATCTGCCATATGTATAATAATATTATATTAATTTTGGTTCACAAGTGACATTTTAAATACACGTGGCGATCACTAGATAAATCGATCTCCACGGTGGCCAATTAAAACCAACCATCAAATTTCAAAATTAAAACCTGGACCACCGTTTCAAATTTGAAATTTAAAAAGAAATCTCAAAAGGCGTACCACTGTTTCAAAAGAAATAATAATTTAATCCATACGTCTTTTCATCTTCTTTATAAGGACGAAAACCTCTTCACTTTACCTTTTACGCTTACCAGTATTTCAAAACCCTAGATTTACAGAGCAAAAATTCTTGAACTCCAAATACACTAAAAATCCTTTGTTTGCAGAAATGGAATCGTATTTCGAAGGCGTTAACATGAAGGCGGCCAAGGACCAGATTATCTTCTCTCTGGTCGTTGATTTCGAAGGTTTATTAGAAGCAAATCTAGAAAATTACGACGTGCTTGACTTAATCCGTTCGATGAAGTTCAATGGGATCTACCCATTCCTGGACATCAGCCCAAAGCACCTTTACAAAGAAGACGTCATCGCCTTCTATCGTGAAGCCCATGTGATTCAAGGAGGCATTAGGAGTATTGTTGGCGGAATTCAAGTCGACATTTCGCCAGAGTCGATTCGTACAGCCTTTGGTATGAGGCACCGCGGCATACCAGTTGAGGCACTCAAGCAGTCAGCAGCCGAAACCTGGAAGAAAATCAAGGCGGTTGACCAACCGACGAAGCTGAAACTTACTGCTAAAAGGAGCGAGATTAAGAAGGTCTATCGATATGCGTTGGATATTATCAACAAAATTATCATGGGTATGGCCGGCAGTTACGACCAACTGTCATCGGCAAAATTCACAGTGCTGGGAACACTGATTCACGACGAGGAGATTGATTGGGCGGATTACATTTTTAGGCAACTTGTTCGCGAGGTCAACAAAGCCGAGTGGCTTGTTGACGAGAAGAAATTTAAATCCAAGCTGGCGTTTGGAACGCAGCTGAGTTGGATGTTGGAAAAGATGGGTGTGGTAAAGGGTACTTCTGATCCCTTTCACATCAACAAGAGACTTGGTCATCTGGACCAAGAAACTTTGAGGAAGTTAGGGAACAACAGAAGATCAGATCAGATGTTGAAAGAGCTGTCTGGCTCAAGGACCTACCCCAGATACGATTTATCAGACGAGTCGGACAAGCCTGCAGATGACAACCCCCCTGCAGCCAAGTCGGACTCAGAGTCAGACAACACTCCCATAGTTGTCCGATTCAAGAGAAGGGGACCAGCCCCTGGAGAACCATCCATCATGCAGTCATCTCCAAAACCCTCTCCCAAGAGGCCCAGGCGACTGCAGTTTAGTCAGGAGGAGCAGTCAGATCATCATGCCAGTCCTGCAGCCAGGTCACCTACTCACCTGGAAGACCAGCCTGCTCCAGGCAGCCTGGAAACTCAGATCGTGGCTGTCCTCACTCCAGCATACATTCCTGAGGAGGAAGAAGCAGGTTTAATCATCTCAATCCCTGAAGCCAATTACACATTTAACCTACTGGACAACAATGTTTTCAACCTGTCCATTGAACAATTACAGCTTGTTAAACCACAAGCCTTAAAACACTCTTTTGTTAACATTTTTGAAGAGTGGAAGTTTTTCAAAACGCTGTCATTTATGAATCTTCAAACTTATATTGAAACCAGTGGTTGGGAATATCCCCAAGCCACAGAGGAGGTACTGATTCATTTTTGTAAAGAATCAGACGTAGTTTTGATCCTCCAGGAGAATTGGTTCATGTCTCATTTTAAAACCAACATGGACCAATTCATCCATTCCATTATGTATAGTATTTTTGATGGTTCATTTGGAAAAGAAGATGAGGAGGAAGAAGAGAGAGAAATTAGAATTGAAGAAGTAAATGGAGAAGAAGATGAGGAAGTCATTGTCTTAGATGACGAAGAAGAGGAGCAGGAAGAGAAAAGAGAAGAAGAAAACATTTTAGTTGAAAAACAGTTAGAAGAAGTGGAGAAAACAGAGGAGTTTATTGATAAAGAAGAAGAAGAAGGGGAAGAAGTAGAACAGGAAGATGATGAAGGAGAGAAGGATAATGATGAAGGTGAAAAAGATGATGAGGATGAAGGAGAAAAAGATGGGAAAGAGGATGATGATAATAATGATGATGATGATGAAGGAGGAGATCAAGAAGCTGAGAAAGAAAAAGAAAAAGATGAAGAAGAAAAGGAAGAAGAGGAGAAGGAAAAGGAGCCAGAGAAAGAGCCGGAAGTAGAGGCTGCAGACAGGGATGGGGCGCCTGAGAAAGAGCCGGAAGTAGAGGCTGCAGACAGGGCTGGGGCGCCTGCCCGGTATACCAGCCTGGACGCCGAGTTGGCTGAGGACTCCAGATCAGGGACCCCAGAAAAGACCCCATTTGGAGTACCAGCTACAGATAGGAGCCTGCAGTCTAGTGGCTCATTTGCAGAAGGCTCAGGCGAGCACTCTCCACCATCACAGATCTCACCTGTGATGACTGAATTGATTCGACAAATAGTGACGGATACCATTGGAGAGTTGCTTGCATCTCAGGTCACTCCTGACCTCCAATCCATCAATGCAAAGATTGATACTTTGCTGCAGAGGGAAGTACCTCAACCTCCTCCCCTTACAAACAACAGAATGCCATTTGGCATGTCTGACTGGATGCACAAAATAGAGCAGCAGTTGACTACTTTAGTTGATGCTGGCAAAAAGGGGGAAGATAGAATACAGGGGGAAGGAAGTACTCAAGGAGAAATAAGGAAAGAGCTAAGATCAAAGAAGAGGCAAGATATTCTCCAAATTGAAGGAGGACCATCAAGTCTGAAAAGAAAGGAGATATCTGCCCCCAGCCAACCTGAAGAGCAGTCTGTGGAGAAGAAGAAGAACAAGAGAAAACGAAGAACAAAGATTCGAATGGGAAGGCAAACAATTGTGGTATGTTGAAGAATTCTTACCAACAGAATTCATGACCAATTGGGCGGAGGCCAAGAAACAATTCACAGAGCAGTTCTACCTCTGGGAGATTCTCCAAGATAAAGAATGCTCGCCCCAACAGTCATCCATCAACTACATGGATGCTAGATGGCCTACTCTGTGGAAGATAATGCTTAAATATGCAGCCAAATGGCATGCTTATCCTATGATTCCTCCATTCAGAGCAGTAGAAGCGCTGACCCGTTTGGATAATGAGCTTGACGAGCTAGAGCTTCAAGAAGAAATTAGAAAGCTATGTGAAGAGCACAAGTTATCTTCAAAAGAAGACCAAGACTTTGCTGCCCTAGTCATAAGGAGGAAATATGGTCTTGCACCCATCAAAAGTAGACCAATCGGTGCAAAACTATTTAGACCTCCCAAGCAAACTGTTCGCAGAAGAAGAGGCGGATAGTTTTTGGATGTAATTGTAATTTTTGTAATTGATTAATTTTTCTGTATTTATTCTATTCAATCCATGTACTTGTAATCAACAGAAATTAATATATACAGTCATTTGAATGACAACTCTTAGTTGTCTCAAAACAAGACTGATTTTGAGTTTGTGTCTTGCACCTAAGTGCAGACTTGTACATTTGATTACTTGTTTAAAGTTTTGCCATCATCAAAATAGGGGGAATTTGTTAAGAATACTTGTTAGATTTTGATGATGTCATTAATATAAATTCAAATGTTTATTACTTGGCAAAAATGTAAGGAAGAACCAAATGAGTATCTTCCATAGGCCAAATATGTTAAGTGTAAAACTTGGCAAAATGTAAAGAAGAACCAAATGAGTATCTTATATAGGCCAAAAATAAGTTAGGCTAAAAATCGGCTAAGTACTAAAGATCAGCTGAGTTCATCAGAGAGGTACAGCCGAGTCAAGCCAGAGTAGTTCTGGTCAATAAAAATCATCAGTGATGTTTGACCAAACTGCAGTCAAGATACCTCAGACAAGTCATCTGATCAGACAAGTCCTAAACAGTGAACATCAGAGAGGTACAGACTGCAGAGAAGTTAACTGCACATCAACCTAGTCGAGATCAGCCAAGTACTCCAAGTCCACGTCAGCATGCGTTGAAAAGTCAAATATTACGGAAAGTCACATGCAACGTGAAGAGACAAATTGGAGAGATTCCCGCAAAAGATATGAATTAAATAAATTCATCCAGACCCACCTTGAAGACTTTAATCGTATTATATTCAAAAGGTTCGGCGGAGGTCGATGAAACCGATGGTCCGTCCATGCAAGGTTCCTTTGGGCAGAGATTGCTCGCCCTTTGTTTAAATACGAGGCGGGCGTAGCCGAAGGACCCTCCAAAACTAATCAGAGGATGACTCGCTCGCCATCTAAAGTTCGTCATCAACATGAAGGACCTAGGCAAGCGATCGCCTCCCCTTACACAACGTATATCGTCAAGGATCACCATCTAACATGACGATCCAAGGTAGAAAAGTGCCGACATGGTTGTGGAGGTCGATGGAACTGATCTCTGCAACCATGCAAGGTTTCTTTGGGCAGAGATCGCTCGCCCTTCGTTTAAATACGAGGTGGGCGTAGCCGAAGGACCCTCCAAAACAAATCTGTGGACCCGCTCGCCCGCCCTCAAAGGTCCATCATCTAACATGGTGAACCTGGAAAATGCGACGCGTCCCTACCCCCATCACAACGTATGCCCTCAAAGGTACGCCATCTAATATGTCGGCCCCAGGCAGAAAAGTGCTAACAAGCCACGGTCGCAAAGTCGATTCATCCGACGGTGCCCCGTGCAAGGACTCCTCCAGGCTGAGATCGTCCGCCCCATCGCTACATTGCGAGGCAAAATGTAGCCTACGGAGGACCCTCACAATTAAGTGAGTCGCGAGAAGTAGGCCATCCGATGGAATGTCGCTCGCGCACAAGACACGGCCGCAGAGGTTGGTCCATCGACCTCCACAACCGTGCACGGTCCCTCTAGGTCGAGATGGTCGGCCTTCCTCGAGGAATCTGCAAAATTGAAGATCGCAAGAACTAAGCCGAAGATAGCTCGTCAAACGATTTTTTTTCGTTCCCTTACTTTTACTAAGTAAACAAAAACAAGGGGGAGAGCGGAGCTATATATACGACGATCGTCTTTGTTCAAATACACGTACGACGATCGGCATTGTTCAGATATATGTACAACGATCGACTTTGTTCTAAAAGTTACCAGAATGAGTTTTTCAATTCACTTGGAGCTGTACGCACGACGATCGTTCCTCAAACACTTGTATAAAGTCATGCAAAGGATTCAGAAAGACGATCATACAAGAAAGAAATCAGAAGCAAACATTTATTTCATTTCATTCGAAATATGTGTACAAGCGCCCGAAGGCAAAATACAGCAAAAGCTGGAAAAATTATAAGTTAAAAAGCAGGAAAGCTCAAAGATCGGCGCCCGTTCCCTCGCCAGCAGCAGGCTCGGCGCCATCGTCCTCTGGGGCACTCGGGTGAGCGAGGTTTTCCGGCGACGGATACCAACTCAGGTCGACCCCATGATCTAAGGAGAGGTCGAGAATCGGCACGACGAATGCGGGCTGCAAAGGGTGCTCGAGCACGTAGGCTTTGAAATTGTCAACCAAGGGGCCGACCTCGAGCCCTCCCTTCTTAGCAGCACGGATCGCGTCAGCATAAGCCATATAATGGGCAAATTCGCTGACATATTCCACGTTGAGATAGGGATCAGCCTCGGTCACCTCCAATTTCTCCTTCAAGCCCGCGAGCGCTTGGTTCGCACCCTGGAGCTCGGCAGTCTTGGCAACCACCTCTTCCTTCAACATCGTCAGCTCACCGGTCAACCGATTGACGATCGCCTTCAGATCATCTACCTCCTTCTGAGCGGCCTTGTGCGACCTACGGGCCTCCGTCATCTGATCCCTCATCCGATCAGTCGCCGCCCCGGCCCATTCGAGGTCTTCGCTCGCCTTTTTGTCCGCCTCCAAGGAACTCTTCTCCATCGCCACGATCCTATTGGCAAACTCAGCATTCTATTTCCGAGCAGCTTCGAGGTCCGCCTGGAGGCGAGCAGTGGAGGGCCCCCCTCATATTCCTTCACAGCTTGGGCGACCATCGTCTCCATCTGAAGGGCCAGAGCAAGGGTCGCCTGCATCACATCGGAAGATCTCCGGTGTGCGATCGCGTCCAAGTCAGTCGTCCAGGCCTTCGGCAGGGAGTTGGTAGCTCGGGTGACGTAGTGGGGGACATCGCAAGCCTCGTGAGGAGATCTACTCACAAGGAAATCCCTCACCAATGGCGAGCAATTCGGATCGATGCAACAAACCCTGCGCCAAGAGCAAAAGAGTTGGTATATGGAAGACATAAATATTCATAACCCAGCAAAGCAACCAAGTTTACCTTTTGAACTTTTCTGGGTCGCGGCCAAAGAACGGCCACCCACGCGGGATCTCAGCATCAGTGATCGCTATGGCCTCTAGAAAAGCCGAAGAGGGCGTGGACCCCTCCACCATAGGAACCGCGGAAAGCGGAGGCACGGAGATCGGCGGCTCGTCAGCAGTGGTAGGCGCCGAGGGCTCCACAGTCCTCCATTTGTTGTGGATGAGCCGAAATTGCTCCTCCTCTCGAGGCTCCTCTTCTTCGATGACCGGCTCCTGGAGAGGTCTCGCCTCCGGAATCGGTCGCAGCGGAGCAGTAGGAGATCGGCTCGTCTTCTTCCCTTGATGAAGGCGGCTCATGATCCCTGGATTAGAAATGGCGATTGCAGCCGGGGGATCTAGGAAACAAGGGAAGCGAATTTCTGCAAAAGAAAGCAATCAACAAAGTTAGTAATCTTCCTCAGTCAAGATGGTAGACATGTCAAAGAAGATCATGAAAGTTCATACCTGGAACCCTTAGATGGCGGGGGTAACGAAATAGCCTGGCGGCCAACCAACAGGCTACGATGTTGATTTGGCGAGCGTCTATTTGGTCGTCAGGAAGACTCTGTATCTTCTCCTAGATGATCGTGAAATCAAAAGCGAGGTCGCCTGACGCCGGAACAATGGCACCTGCAGAAAGAGCCAAATTAGATCAGTTCAGAATGTATCCGAATGAAGGGAGAGTCTAAACCCTTACTCGGACTCCTCTCCCGAAAGTCGGTGGGAATATCCAATTCGTCGGTGGGGTTGTCACTCGCTGCCGACTTCCACACGCCGCCGACATAGAACCACTTCGACGGATCGCCTCTTACTTTGTTCGGGACCCCAAGAATCACCCGGCTTGAGCGACCTTGGATGTGGTAACCGCCGACAGAGCCTTTTTGATCTGTTAATTTGAAGAGACGGTTTATCTCCAACGACGAAGGAAGACGATACAGCCGATGGCCACCAAACAAAGTAAGGGTGCAGATGATCTGCATCCAGGCGTTCGGCGTCAGTTGAAGCGGCGCCACGTTCCAGGCGGTCAGCAGGTAGGAGACAGCGAACGGCAATGGGAATCGCAGCCCAGCCTCCATTATCGCCTCGTTGACGGCGACCATGCCCTCGGGAGGTTGATCGGCTCGCTCGTTCTCGGCAGGCATGTGGAGGCAAACATCAGAAGGAACATGGAACCTCGCCCTCCAATGGTCCAGATCCTTCCTGGTCGCCGAGCTCCCGATCTGGCCAAGGTCCACGGAGAGCGGCGAGCAGCCCGGAACAACGTCCGCCTTGCAGGTTCATAAAGATGGGCGATCGAGTATTCAATAAAGTTAAATTTGGGAAGTGGGCCAGCCAATCTCTCCATGTGTTCGGCAAAATCTGTGAAGGCTTTGCCGAACGCACTGTTCCGCTCCCAGTGCGCCTTCGCCGCCTTGGCCGCGTCAGCTTCATTAAAAAGTTCTTCAATCTCTGCAGGCTCAATCCAAGCACGGATGGCCTCGACGGCGGTGTCCATATGGAACTCCACAGAAAATTCATCCCGGGCGGTCGAAGCCCCGGCGGCAGAAGTACTACCCGCCTCATACACGTTTGGTCTGTAATACCCACGATTTTCGTTCCGGTTATTTTGGATTTTTTTCGGATATTTACCGGTTGTCGAGTTCCGGTATTATTTTATCGACAACTGATTTTGGTGTTTAAGACCGTAGGTGATGATTTGTCATCCGTTGTTTTTATTTCGGACCGATGAAGTTGTCCTCGAGTATTTTGTCGTGTTTGTTCCGTGCGATTTTGGAAAATCGAGTCGTCGAATCATGGTGGTCAGACACTGGCCGGACGGTTGGGGACGGTGGCGGGCAGTGCAGTCTTGGCCGGACGGAGTGCAGCACCGGCCGGCGTGCGGCGAAACCGTAAGCGCACGCTATGGCGGAAAGGTAGCGCGCCTTCTGGCCGGCGGCCGCACGCTACGTCCGGTTGGCTGCGCGCCGCTAGTCGGCCGAGCGATAAGGAAGAAAGGTTCGGATAGGAAGATCGGCGGGTAGCGCACGCCATCTTGCCGGACAAGACTGCGCCTTCTGGCCGGCCGGTAGCGCACGCCTTCTGACGAAAGTTGCGCACGCTTACCGCCGAGCAGAAGTCTCGGAATGTGGTGGACCGACGCGCACGTGTTCATCGCATGATGGCGGGCCCGGCCAAACATTCTCGACCATGACCGCCCGCTAGCGCACGCTAGCTCGGCGATCTAGCGCCTAGTGCACCCGATATAAATATGACGGCGATCGATTTGATCATTTTCCCATTTCTCCCCTTCTCTTCCGCGGCTGGAGTCTTGGAGGTGACGAAGGCATGTTGTTATACAACTAATCTACGAAGTTTGGGAGCTCATATCATCGATTAATCACTCCATAACATCCTTCAGTCCAGCGAATCAAGGTTAGTTTTTCTAAAATCCTAGTTTTTGGAAAAAATGGGGATTTTGTTGATTTCGTCCGTTTGATTCGTTATAACTTAGAATAGTGAGGGATTGTTGATTATTAAGTTGTTTTATATCGAATTCCTTGTTTTTCCATGGTTGGATTACCAAGGATTCTTCATTTTGTTGAGTTCCTAATCGGTGCCTTGAAGGTGTCCGGTGAAAATCCTTAGAGGGGGGTTTTGGGCGTTCTACGATTATTCTTCCTCATAAGATCGTTTATTTTGATGGTATTATGTTAGGGTCAGGTTCCTTGCGAAGAACTCGAGCCGGAACCCTTCCGTTTGCCGTTTTCCAATCGGTGGTTCTACCGTCGTTTCCGCCGGAGAGTTTTGGGCATTCGAGGTTTTCCGGTTAATCCATGTTCGACGGAGTGTCCGGTATCAACTACTGAGGCAAGTATCTTGCCCATACATTACGTGTTTTGTGAATATGATGGTTGAAAGTTGACGATACATGCTAAACGAATTGTTTACAACCATTTTTCTAAGGAATCGGTATATTTACAATTATGGTTTTCTTAAAGGATGAATCTTGTGTTCGAGACTTAATGTGATTATTTGACTATGTGTGTTAGTGTTGAGTATAGGAACTCCCTACCTTCGGATGATGTCATTATGTGTGAATATGTCGTCGGTAATTTGTGGTTAAATCCTTTTGTTATGAATTGTGCGTGGAATCATGTGGTTATCGGTGGTTACATGAGTTGTGTGATACGGGTTGTGTCGTTCGGTATTGTTGAGATAAGTGTGTTTCTTTGTGGATAGTATTAATTCTGGGTCGTGAGTATATGTTAGAATAATATGGCCATTTTAGCAAAATACCTCGACTATATATATTGTGATTGACTCTTGAGGATTGTGGTTTTGGAAACGTGAATTGATGAGAGTTGTAAGGTTTTTTCTCGGGTACTCTCACTCGGGGATTGACTCGACGGAGTCACACGGGGACCTGGTGGCTTAGCGGCTGGACCGGGTCGCGAGAGTTACTTCGAGTGGGCGTTCTCACCTGGGGATTGCTCGACGGGGCACACAGGGACTTAGTGGCCTTACGGCGGGACCGGGGGCTGGACCGGGTCGCGAGAATTGCCAGAGTGTTTGTACTGTTGATTAATTGTGATATGTCCGGAGTATCACAATGCTTGTTGCTCGGAGTCGAGAGACATTATATATTGAGTCTTGGTGTTTGGCTAAAATGGCATAAAAATAATGTGTTATGTGTAATGTATTTTTGGGAAGTGAATTGAAGTGAATGAACGGGTCGTGGACCCTGTGTCGGTGATCGAAATGGTTGGGTCGTGGACCCTGTGTTTTGTGACTGGAATGAATTGGGTTGTGAACCCCGTGTTTTGTTAATCGGATTTGCAATTTTGGAAAATGAATATTGGGGCAGTGACCCTAAGTGGCTTTTGAAGAATAAGAACTTTACTATCGTAAATATTTTCGAAAACTCCCGAGATTTGAAAATGTTTTCAAAGTGCTTTCTTGTTTTGGTTTCTACTTTCAAGACTTGAAATATTTTAATTATCAAATAGCTCGGGAAGTCTTTTGTTGTATTCTCGGAATGTGTTTTGTATGGCTCGTATTTGCACTTTATACTTGTACTAGCAAAATAGTGGAGTTTTGCTAACCCCCGAGTATTCGGGGGTGGATGTCTGTTTTTGCATCCAGATACATGCAGGTTTGGGAGCAAAACACAGGATCGGCGCGAAGGATGATGGAAGGCAAATGATACTAATCACATGAAGGCCAGTTTTGGGTGTAGTTAGTCGAGTATGTGTATGGTCTTTTCCGCTATCGTACTTTTTATTTATGAGCGTATTTTACCCTTGCATGGGTATGAGTCGAGATGGAAATGTGTATTTTTGACTTGTATGTTAGTGACGAAAGACCAAGTTGGTCTACGGATTTAGTATTTTATCATGTCGGTATGTAATTTATTGTGTGGTTTTGATGTCTAGCCTGGTGGATCCTCACGGAGAGGGTCTGCAGCGTGTAATATTCCCGGTTTGATTCTGGGGGTGTTACATTTATGGTATAGGAGCTTAGGTTGCGGAAACCTAGGCTGTCGGGTCCAGTCGGGTATTGTCGTGTCTTGTTCTGTCAGATTGTGTCTGTCTAAGTCGTGTCGCGACGCGTCGTCTGTGATGTCGGTCGTGATTAGTATCGAGGTGCAGCCATCATCTTTGTGCGACCTGTGGATGTAAGTCTCCCTACTATATTGTGCCTTGTGATATACGAACTCGTATGATTTTTTGTTATAATGTGGAGTTAAAGGTGATTTGTGAGTATGTGGCCTATGTTGTTTGATTTTCGTACGATGACCTCAAGGTCAAAATATTTGGAGAAATCCAACTACCGATATTTTATCTTCATTTTATATTATAAGTTTTCAAACTCGATTTTTGAACCCAAGTGAAGTTTACAAAATGTAGACAAGACGTGACTCTCATTTTCAACTTATCGGTTTTATGACTGCTAGTTAACAAATACGTGATGATGTTCTTGTTGTTCGGGCAGTGTTGCCACTTTTAAATTAAAACTATGATGTGAATGTTGGGTCGTTCGATTTGTGTGCATTGAGATAGCTCTCTTTAATAAGAGGTGAGAATTCGGTTTTTGAATAACAATTGTCTTTTGATGGTTTCTCATGAAGTGTCGAATCAATGGCTTTGAGACTCGAACGTGTTGTTGTTTATTTGTGACCAATGATTTTAGTAATGTCGTATATATATTCGTAATCACGTGCTGAATTCGAGCTGTTAGCGCACGCTAAGTACAAGGCTAGCGCGCGCTAATGTGGCATGAGTAGCGCACGCTAATGTTGTTGTAACGCGCGTTAATGCAGCATGAATAGCTCACGCTAAATAATGGTTGTAGCGTGCATTAGTTAGCTGGGACAGAGGATGTGGAACCGCATTTCTGCCATTAGGTCTAACTTTCTGCAGTCAGTCGTCTGTGACTGTATTCTATGTGCGTTGTCTAGTGATGACAACCGTTTTGTGTGAACGTGTGTTGTGACCTTTCATTCGCGCTAAGTGATAATTGATTTTGTTCGGTGAGTTGATAAATTATGTCTGCTGTGTGTGTGTGTTCGAAATGTTTTCCTAAAACTTTCATAAGTTTGTGCAAGTTGCGGAAATCAATTTTTGAAACTAATTTGACGTTGCGATTAAGCCGGCGGCTTTGTATGAACCTTGGAAATTGTTTGAAATTTGCGAGCCGGCCTAGGATTCTCAAATAAAACCTCGACGGTATTGAAAGAGTTGTTTTAAAATACCTTGAACATTTTGTAAAATGTTACCGTCGTTGATTCTTGTGTAGTGTTGGGAGAATTTTCAGAAATGACTTTAACGTACTATTGTATTTTCGAATAATTCGAGTACATGATTTTCAAAAATCTTTCACATCATAAAATATTTTTTCAAAAACCAATACGATTTCTTTTTCAAAAATATATAGTGAAAGATGAAAAATCTCACTCGATGTAAAGTTCAAACTCGGATTTGAAAATGTTAGAGTATGTAGGAATGGTTTGATGATCTTGCATGGTTAACTTGTTGGTTGTTAACGGTGATGGTGATGAGTAAAGGCATGACGATTTTGATAACGCCGGTTACAAGGAATTGTTATTTTGGCAAATGATTTCAAATGAGGCGGTTAGAGTATGTTGATTACAAGTATTGATGAAATAACCCGAGGTACCAAAAGTACTTTTAAAGTTTATTTTGAATAAATACAAAGCCAATGATTTTCAAAAGATTTTCTTTAAAGGGATACCTCGTGGATTTTCTTTGCGAGTTGTTATTGGTTACCTTATGTGATCTGTCATGCTAAGTTTGTACTTTAGCATATTTGTTTTTGCGAAGTGGTGCAATCGTATTGAGTGAGAATCCGCTCAGTATGCCGAGGGACAGCGGACGCGACCGTGACCGCGGTACAGTTGGTTATGGAGACTAGATGCGGGACCAAGAGGATATGGCCGGGAAGGTTGATATTCAAGCACTTCGTTTTCGTTATTTAGGTTTCGGGGACGAAACCTCTTTTAAAGGTGATATGATGTAATGCCCGGATTTTTTTTCTCTTCTTCTCGTTTCCGTTTCGTTCGACCGTATTGAGGCGATTGTGTTCGCTAATGCTTCTGACCTTGTGTTGTTTCTCTCATTTGTCATTCGAGCGAGTTCTGATATTGTTACAAATTGATGTACATATCGTTGTGATCTTTCCAAGTTCGGACCGATTTCTTGTGAACCGTGTTCGAAACTAACACCTCGTGCTTCCTACAAGTTATTGATGTCTTGATTTGAGATATGAACTTCAAAGGTTATCGTTGTTGTTCGATCATTGCTATTCGTTCGTCGTTGTCCAATCATTATCGTTTGACCTCGAAACCGTGATTATTGAACTTCTGGGCCATTTTGCGATTTCCATAAGTGTTGGGAAATTGTCTTCGTATTTGATCTTCCAAATCTGTGAGTTATTGGAATTTCATACCTTTCAGCGTTGGAATCGTGATTCGATTTTTGTATTGCTCGGTTTTATCAAACGCAGCGATTCATGCTCGTTGCTTTTCATAAGCATTCTTGCGTATTGAATCGGATCATAGTGGATTTATACTGCCTGGAGTTCTGGTGTGTTGTCGAGAGTCGCCTTGCTTTTGTTTTAAGTTTCGGGACGAAACTTATTTTTAGGGTGGTAGAATGTAATACCCACGATTTTCGTTCCGGTTATTTTGGATTTTTTTCGGATATTTCCCGGTTTTCGAGTTCCGGTATTATTTTCTCGACAACTGATTTTGGCGTTTAAGACCGTAGGTGATGATTTGTCATCCGTTGTTTTCATTTCGGATCGATGATGTTGTCCCCGAGTATTTTGTCGTGTTCTTTCCGTGCGATTTCGGAAAATCGAGTCGTCGAATCATGGTGGTCAGACACTGGCCGGACGGTTGGGGACGGTGGCCGGACGGCTGCAGTGCTTGGCGACGGATGTGCACCGGCCGGGCGTGCGGCAGAACCGGCGTAAGCGCACGCTATGGCCGGAAGGTAGCGCACGCCTTCTGGCCGGGAGGCTGCGCACGCTACGCCCGGTTGGCTGCGCGCTAGCCGCCGAGCGATAAGGGCGAAAGGTTACGGGCCGGAAGATCGGCGGGTAGAGCACGCTCTTGTCGGACACTGCATGCCTTCTGGCCGGCCGTAGCGCACGCCACGGCTTTGAAAGGCTGCGCGCGACTGGCCGAGCCAGAAGTCTCGGAATGTGGTGGGCCGACGGCAGCGCACGTGTTCGGCGCATGATGGCGGGCCCGGCCGAACATTCTCGACCATGACCGCCGCTAGCGTACGCTAGCTCGGCGACTAGCGCACGCTAGTCGCACTGAGATAAATATGACCAAAGCGATCCAGTTTTTTTTTTTCCCATTTCTCCCCTTCTCTTCCGCGGCTGGAGTCTTGGATGTGACGAAGGCATGTTGTTATACAACTAATCTACGAAGTTTGGGAGCTCATATCATCGATTAATCACTCCATAACATCCTTCAATCCAGCGAATCAAGGTTAGTTTTTCTAAAATCCTAGTTTTGGGAAAAATTGGGGATTTTGTTGATTTCGTCCGTTTGATTCGTTATAACTTAGAATAGTGAGGGATTGTTGATTATTAAGTTGTTTTATATCGAATTCCTTGTTTTTCCATGGTTGGATTACCAAGGATTCTTCGTTTTGTTGAGTTCCTAATCGGTGCCTTGAAGGTGTCCGGTGAAAATCCTTAGAGGGGGGTTTTGGGCGTTCTACGATTATTCTTCCTCGTAAGATCGTTGATTTTGATGATATTATGTTAGGGTCAGGTTCCTTGCGAAGAACTCGAGCCGGAACCCTTCCGTTCGCCGTTTTCCGATCGGTGGTTCTACCGTCGTTTCCGCCGGAGAGTTTTGGGCATTCGAGGTTTTCCGGTTAATCCATGTTCGTCGGAGTGTCCGGTATCAACTACTGACGCAAGTATCTTGCCCATACATTACGTGTTTTGTGAATATGATGGTTGAAAGTTGACGATACGTGCTAAACGAATTGTTTACAACCATTTTTCTAAAGAATCGGTATATTTACAATTATGGTTTTCTTAAAGGATGAATCTTGTGTTCGAGACTTAATGTGATTATTTGACTATGTGTGTTAGTGTTGAGTATAGGAACTCCCTACCTTCGGATGATGTCATTATGTGTGAATATGTCGTCGGTAATTTGTGGTTAAATCCTTTTGTTATGAATTGTGCGTGGAATCATGTGGTTATCGGTGGTTACATGAGTTGTGTGATACGGGTTGTGTCGTTCGGTATTGTTGAGATAAGTGTGTTTCTTTGTGGATAGTATTAATTCTGGGTCGTGAGTATATGTTAGAATAATATGGCCATTTTAGCAAAATACCTCGACTATATATATTGTGATTGACTCTTGAGGATTGTGGTTTTGGAAACGTGAATTGATGAGAGTTGTAAGGTTTTTTCTCAGGTACTCTCACTCGGGGATTGACTCAACGGGGTCACACGAGGACCTGGTGGCTTAGCGGCTGGACCGGGTCGCGAGAGTTACTTCGAGTGGGCGTTCTCACCTGGGGATTGCTCGACGGGGCACACAGGTACTTGGTGGCCTTACGGCGGGACCGGGGGCTGGACCGGGTCGCGAGAATTGCCAGAGTGTTTGTACTGTTGATTAATTGTGATATGTCCGGAGTATCACAATGCTTGTTGCTCGGAGTCGAGAGACATTATATATTGAGTCTTGGTGTTTGGCTAAAATGGCATAAAAATAATGTGTTATGTGTAATGTATTTTTGGGAAGTGAATTGAAGTGAATGAACGGGTCGTGGACCCTGTGTTGGTGATCGAAATGGTTGGGTCGTGGACCCTGTGTTTTGTGACTGGAATGAATTGGGTTGTGAACCCCGTGTTTTGTTAATCGGATTTGCAATTTTGGAAAATGAATATTGGGGCGGTGACCCTAAGTGGCTTTTGAAGAATTAAGAACTTTACTATCGCAAATATTTTCGAAAACTCCCGAGATTTGAAAATGTTTTCAAAGTGCTTTCTTGTTTTGGTTTCTACTTTCAAGACTTGAAATATTTTAATTATCAAATAGCTCGGGAAGTCTTTTGTTGTATTCTCGGAATGTGTTTTGTATGGCTCGTATTTGCACTTTATACTTGTACTAGCAAAACAGTGGAGTTTTGCTAACCCCCGAGTATTCGGGGGTGGATGTCTGTTTTTGCATCCAGGTACATGCAGGTTTGGGAGCAAAACACAGGATCGGCGCGAAGGATGATGGAAGGCAAATGATACTAATCACATGAAGGCCAGTTTTGGGTGTAGTTAGTCTAGTATGTGTATGGTCTTTTCCGCTGTCGTACTTTTTATTTATGAGCGTATTTTACCCTTGCATGGGTATGAGTCGAGATGGAAATGTGTATTTTTGACTTGTATGTTAGTGACGAAAGACCAAGTTGGTCTACGGATTTGGTATTTTATCATGTCGGTATGTAATTTATTGTGTGGTTTTGATGTCTAACATGGTGGATCCTCACGGAGAGGGTCTGCGGCGTGTAATATTCCCGGTTTGATTCTGGGGGTGTTACATGGTCTTCCTTCGGACATATTCAAAGAAAAGGAGGGAGAAAATGTTGTTTTTTCTTACCTTAAGATCTGAGTCAAATGACGCTCGACAACACAAAGCTTCAAAGGTCCGGCGATATGCTTCTTCTCAGAGTGCAAATGAAGTTAACCCAGAAACCCTAGCCCTTTTTATAAACGAAGGCAGGGGCCTTTGGGCAAATACATAAAATCCCTAGGATTGGAGTGCAAAGGTCGGGAAAGACCGCATTAAATGCCACCCTCGAGACCTGCGTGCGCGTTGTTTCGAGGGCACGCCAGATGAAAAAGTACAGACCATCAGACTCCCCCAATAGGAACATGCCACGTGCCTCCACGACGTTTCAAGTCAAAATTTTGCCTCTCGCACTTTACAGCGACCGAGTAGGTCATCGGAATTCAAAATCGAATTGCGCTCGGGAAGACGATCGTCACCTCCACAGAGTGACGAGTCGACCGTAGTCCATTCAAGAGAGACGATCGTTTGTTTCATGAAACGATACGTCGCTCGTCTAATTCAAGCGATCGACAGTAGAACCACCTCACCCCACGTCTTCAAACATCGGAGCGAGCTAGGGGGAAATTGTTGTGCGTCGATTTATACGCCTCAGAATAGGCGATCGCTTCTGCCGCGATCGGCCGCCTCATAGCATCAACAGCCCGCCAACGGGCACAGAGGCCAGTCGGTCCAAGTCTAGTATCAGATAAACCAGGGCAGTCTTGCCCAGCTAAGATGTCCGATCAAGGTCAAGTACGCGGCGATCGACTCACAAGGCGATTGCCTTCAGTGCCCATTCAAAGACAACCATCGTATGCCGCGTGCCAGGCCGACCTCCATTAAAGTCTACGAAGACTAGAATCTCGGGAACAAGGCTCACGTACAGACCCGCAAATGGCGCCGTAGAATAAGGATCTTTGACTCCAGCCCATCAACAGCTGTCGGTGACAAGGATAGCCTCACCTACCGACAGACCCGCCGAAAGGTCCTAGGTGGGACCTCCCAAGACAACGACATGAGACGCGGGTTGCCTCCTCAGTGGTTCGCACATCTGGCTGCCAGCAGTAGCTGTGGACTTTAAGGAAACTGTCCCATGTGCTAAGATGATCGACCACTTATTATAATGCAAAAAAGGTGATCGACCGTTTGAGATCAGGACATCTCAACTACCTCCTCTTCTATAAGTAGGTGACCTCCAGCAATTGGAAAACTCTATGACTCTCGGACGAAAAACTCTATGGCCATCTACTATCATACAGTCAGATCGAACAGCTAAATTCTCACGTGGAATTCTACACAGCATCCCATCTTTGTCACAAGAACTCAGAGCATCAACTCTGGTTCTTCCGGCAATCATCAGCACTCAAGAGCTAGATAACTATGGTCTTTACACTCATTGTAATTGTACTCTAACATTAATATTTGTACTCCCAAGTATTCGTATTAATAACATCTCGCGAGAGCATTCAAGCTCGGGACTAACAACCCCGGCAAATCTTGTGTTATTTACATTCCCTCGGATGTGCTCTCGCATTTTGTTTGTTACTCATCCATTCCAGCAAACCCTTCTGAATAATAATTTGGGTAACAATAGTAGTCAATATGTCTGTTGCTTACTGACCTATGCCATGATGTCATCTCCAATGTTCTTCATGTTTGAATTCAGAAATATACTATTACGTACATTATCATAAGGTTGTTACGTATGTTAAACTCAAACTCTTACGTACGTTATGCTGTCAATATGGCGTATGTTATCTTCCTTCTGACCAGCTTTTTGCGACTTTGATTCCTTCGTTTCTTTGCTTTGCCTCTTTGTTGTTTTGCTTTGTTTAGCAACTTAATCATCAAAACTCTATTAATGAATGTATGGAATAAAATATTCCAACATATGTTTGATCAAACAAGATGAAAATCTAAAATGAGTTAAGACTTCAAAGAGAAAGTTCTAGTTAATTCTATCATAAGCTTTTTCCATAAAGTTTAATTGTGGTGTTGGCCTTAGATCTAGATATGTCATGGATAAATTCTAAGGCTGTGACAATATTGTCTGTGATTAACCGTTCCTAAAAAATCCCGACTGGGCGGGATTAATCAAACGAGGTAAAATGGTGCTCAAACATTTACTAAGAATTTTCAAGATGATTTTATACGTCATATTTCACAAACTAATGGGCCTAAAATCTACATGGTACTTCAAAGAGTATTGTTTCATATCGCGATGGTCGATTTCTCGCATTTCTAGCAGGCAGTACAAAGAGCACTTGGTACTGAATTGAATTTTAGTACCGCGTATCATCCTCAGACGGATGGATAATTGGAGAGAACCATCTAGACATTGGAAGATATATTAAGGGCATGTGCCTTGAATTGGAAAGAAGATTGGGAAATTCATTTACTGTTAGTTGAATTTGCGTATAATAATAGTTGGCATAGTTCGATTGGTATGGCTCCATTTGAAGCATTATATGGAAGATGGTGTAGATCGCCACTTTGTTGGGACGAGCCGTACGAGTTACTTGGAGTAGAGCCAGACTTGTTAATTTAAATAAGGGAGAAGATTGTTGTTATTCGACAAAAGTTATTAACCGCCCAGAGTCGACAGAAGTCGTATGCCGATATTCAACATCGACCATTAGAGTTTCAGGCGGGGGATCATGTATTGTTGAAGGTATCACCGACTCGTGGAGTCCTACGGTTTGGTAAGAAGGGGAAGCTTAGTCCTCATTATATAGGTCCCTTCGAAATCCTGGACAAACTAGGAAATGTGGCTTATCGACTAGCATTACCTTTGACGCTTAGTCATGTTCATAACGTGTTCCATGTTTCACAACAGCGTAAGTATGTTCCGATCCTAGTCACGTTATTGATTATGAAGAGATTGAGGTAAATGATGATGTTACGTATGAAGAACAACCGATACCATTATTGGAGCATCGGGTGAAACAATTGCGGCGGAAGGAGATTCCATTAGTGAAGGTTCAATGGTCTAAGCATGGTATTGAAGAAGCTACGTGGGAAAGTGAATACAATATGCGAATTCGATATCCCGAACTTTTTGCGTCTTAAGTTTCGGGACAAAACTTTTTTATTAGAAGGGGAGAATGTGATACCCCATATTCTTGACCCGATTCGGACCCAAATACTTGAACCGTTAGCGCTAATTTTTGTCATTTTGTTGATCCTTCGACACTCATATTTTTTTTTTGTTATCAATCTTGTGAACTTTATTATCTCGTGTCGAATGACTTTTCTTTTCCTTTTGTCATGATTTTTCAATATGTAACCAATTGGTGAAATCATTACGCATTATTATTGTGTCATTATTTTTGATGGTATTTCCGTACATTGTTTTGGGTATAATTAAGCTTTTGAACGATCTCAAGAGTTTTAGTTCTTGTTTAGTATAATGTTTTTAGACCATTCAAGTGTGAATGGAGTGCCAAAGAGTATTAATATAAACAAGAGTGGATATTTTTGAAGATGGTTGTGCATGAGGACTGATTTCGATTAGTCACCATAAATTGTATAAAAATCTAAAAATTTTTAACTTTTATATAGTGATATATTTTTGAGTTAGATTTCAAATGGCGTAAAGAGAGAGTCATTTGGAGTCCGGATGAATAAATTATGATAGATATACGTTGCTGATGTCAGTTTGCCGCGCTGGAAATTACCTATATACCCTCACCGATTTAAAGGTATAGGCTGGATCAAAATCGGGCATTTCTTCATTTCTCCACCACATTCCAGCACCTTCCAGCCCTCTCTTCTGACCTTACTCAGATTTTCGTTTTCTATCTTATTTTTGCAATCCAATTGCGTTTTCGGACACCCGGGAAGCGTGGTGTCGAGTTTTCTTCTGACGATTTCAAGAGTTTTCGACGAATTGAGGTAAAATCAGCCTTCAAACTCGAATTTACACCTCTAGA
Source organism: Orobanche coerulescens (assembly GCA_033398695.1). Taxonomy (NCBI): domain Eukaryota; kingdom Viridiplantae; phylum Streptophyta; class Magnoliopsida; order Lamiales; family Orobanchaceae; genus Orobanche; species Orobanche coerulescens. The sequence goes on along the minus strand of CM065815.1, from coordinate 77,429,741 downwards.
TTTTCGAATAGTTCATGTTAAGAACTTGACTTCGTTTATATATTGAGTATTCAGGAATATTGTTTATCGGTTCTAGCGGATTAGAATCAAATTTTATGCTGAGATTATTTCGATTTTACCTCGATCGCAAAGTGTTCGATAAAAGTCCCCTGGGAGTTTTGATTTGGAATTTTAGTATTGTTTTAATTAGAATTAGTCGACCTAATGTCGATTAAATCGTGTTAATCATTCTAGGTATAAGTTTCTGAGATTTTGGTTTGTAATTGCCAACCGATCAAAACCTACCAAACCTAAGTATCCGAGGTAAGTACATTGATTGTGTTTATTGTACTTCGTGTGAATATGTGAAAAATGTGACTTTGTGAAAAGTGGTAATTTCATAAAATGTGATTTGTGCCATTTGGTTGAGTGTGTGCGAGCCGAGTAAAACCAGCGAGGGTCCTCTGGGATCCGTTAGACTTCGAGTATCTGCGGATCACTCAGTTGGGTTGTACACCGGGGAAGGCCTGACGAGGACTCTCTGGGGTGTGTATCCCGTGTGGGTACATGGCCAGTACAACTCGGGAGGTTGTTTTGTGATGATGATTATGGTATTGTATTCCGGAATATCTTTGATGGCACTGTGATTTCTCTTGTTTATTCACTTGTTGTACATATTCTGGAATCGTTGTACTTGCACCGGCTTCTTGCTGACCTCTTCAGGGGTGAGTATACTTGTTGTATATCCAGGTACAGGTCTTAGTGGCAAGCCGGCGCAGGGAGGGCACAAGGATGACGAGCAACACTGATATCATGTACTATTTTGAGTTTGTGGTCGTCATGTCAGGGTTAAATATTGTGTTTTGGTTTTGTACTCATGCGGGTATTGTCATGTGATGTATATTGTGTTGTTGTTGGTTATTGATGATGTTGTTGGATCAATTGTGCGTTGTTGTAATTGTCGTGATCCAACTGGACTATGTTTTGGATTGTTTTTTGATGTATCTCGTATTGAAGTTGTTGTTGATTTTAAATGGGTGAATGTCTCGGTTTTGTTGTTGTTATTGTGTTTATGTTGGTCTAAGCCTGGTAGGTTCTCGAAAAAGAATCTACGGTGCTGTGATATTCCCGTATTTCATGGGGGTGTTACAGAATCAAGTCCTCACCCTCAATACCCACAACAATAAGATTAGAGAGCCAAGCCCTCTCACAAATAACCACAGAATAGTCTCGGATCTCCAGATCACCAACCATCCGATCACTGCTAGGAAGTTTAACGGTGAAAGGCTCACAAGACGACAAACAGTCAAGACTCAAATGGCGCACACTCCAGAGAGATGAACGAATGCGTAGCACCAGAATCGAAAAATACACTGACATGATGAGAATGAATATGAACGGTACCTGTAGCCACAGTAGCCGCTGGATCATCGGCCCTCCTCATCTCGTATACACGCGGATGAGCGGATCTGACACTAGAAGCTCCCCCTCTAGCGGGCTGGCCCCGACCTCTCCCTCGGCCGACACTCTGCGGAGACTGTGGAGAAAACGACCCCTGGTTCACACTCGGCTCCTTAGGCGCTGGGAAAGAATCCTGGGCACCAAGAGTCTGCCCTAAACGATCACAAAAGGAAGCCTTGTGGGCCGACTGGCCACAAGTATGACAAGTCAACGGCGGACGAGGATACTCCCAATTCCTATGGCCCGGCTTGCCACAGTTAAAACATCTGACCTCACGAGTGGAGGCACTGGCAGTACCTCAAAATCCCCCAATAAAATGAGCTGAACCCCCCGCAGGAAGGTTAGAAGACTGAGACTTCTGCTGAACTCCGCCCTTGTGACTCGAAAAGTTACCGATGGATTTCTGTTTCTTACTTTCTCAAGCCACCTCACTGGTCGTCAAGGACATATCATAAGCAAGATCTCTACTCTGATAGTCCTTTAAGGTGGTGCAGGCGAGCCCAGACATGTAATCACGAATCCTGGTTTTCATTTGCCTAGAGGAGTGGCAAATCTTGTCACTCTCCTCCTTAACCTGGGCCTTTACGAAGCCCAATTCTCGGTTGAAATCTGCAATGGCCTGAGAAACCGGAATATCTTGAGGCTGAGCATCATAAAAAGCAAGGACCCGCGCCTGACGAACTAGCCACGGACAGTACTCAGCTTCCATAAGGTCTCTGAACTCGGCCCACGAAGCATCATGATCCTAAGGCCCGACAGTCTCCCACCAATCAGCAGCATCCCCAGTGAGAAAATATTGGGCGATTGGGACCTTGCGATCCTCAGGACAATTTGTGGCAACAAAGACCTTGGACATCTCTTTGATCCACCCCTCCCAACCAATCGGGTCTGAAGCCCCAGAAAACTGAGAAGGATGCATCTTGGTGACATCATGAAGCCAATGATCTGCTCCATCCCGAGCAGCATGAGACGGAGTCGGGTTTTGAACCGCCTGGGCTATCGCAGGTATTTGATTCACCATTTATTGCATCACAGCTGAAACACCAAAGTCGGCGCCATTACCGACTGTGCCATCTTGAGTAGCAGTATGGCTCTGACAGCCATCAGTACTGCCGGCTCTAGAAGAATGTGACGTGGCCGCCCCACTGGCTGCCCCACATCTCTGGCCGCGTCCACGACCACGACCTCTACCTTGACCTCTCCCAGCATCCATACTGGAGATAAAATGTAGCAAAAGCCATTCGATGATGAGTACGGGAGGGAAACAATCACAATTCAAGAAACGGAATTACAATACGAGAAAACAAAAGAATTGAATAAGGAAAACTTGCGAACTAGAAGTACCGAGATGATGGCAGTGTGATGACGATGTGTAAAATAAAACACAACTAGACCCAATTAACTGACAAGCCTAGGTATCCATAAACCTAGGCTACGATACCATTTTCTGTAACACCAACAAGATATTCAGGGTATAGTACAGCGTCTTGGACCCCTACATGGGACCCACTAGGCTAACAATTAATACGCTCGTCTATCCATCTCGATTAATGAGAAAAACACCCATCACCAAGAAGAAACTTAAATAAAACGCCCGGTACAATCGGTAAATCAAACATCACCGAGAATTACAAATAACATTTGGTATACAAACCATTTTCCAAATCAAAACGCCTAGGTACTCGCGAGTACGGTCTATCAGTTTACAAGTTGAAAACAAACATATAAGATGGGCAACTAAAACAAAGGACTCAATTGCACACGTCAACCACCTTAGCCAACATCCTCGTACTGCCCCAGTGCTCGATCAACCGGCTGATCGCATCCTGAAATTCATAACACGAATTTCCCCAAAAATGGGTCCCCAAAGGGGTTAGCAATTACGCTAGTACAAGTAATCAAGGCAAACCAATCGCTTACACATTTCTAGCACAGGCATCAAGTCGTTTAAAAATCAAAACAAGACATGTATTTTCCTGAAAAGCAAACAGTCAATATCAAAGTTCAAACTTGCCTAGGAACGGGGCGAAACCACTTATCCCATCTGAGGCCTCTAAGGACCCTCCCCGACTGGCCATAGTTAGAAATCAAAATAACGCACATGCATCGCCTAAGACCGGGGCGAAACCACTGGTCCCATCCGAGGCCTCTATGGACCCTCCCGGACTGGCTAGCCAACAAGCTCGTGAATCATGAGCAAAATCGCAGATTCCCCCGAGGCCCCGTTGGATCCTCCCGAAGGGAGCAAAGCACACATATACATTACCGTTTCATGTTAAGCATAAAGCTTTCACGAGAATACTTGCCTTGAGTAATTAACGAGGAAACAGACGGAATGGAAAATCAACCACGATCGCTAGGAACCGACAATCCTGAACCTAACGATTCGAAAAATACAATCACAACCATTTCTACACGAGTACGAAAATGGAAGACACCCGAAAAGCCACCTGCGATTCATGTAAATCCGTACAAAAAACAACAATGAGGGCGGGTCGCAACCGAACCCTATCGATATCACAAATACCATGAAATTTGCCATGGATCGTAGAGAAAACATGAATACCACTAAGATTAATCACATACATCACGGATTAATCAACAATACGGAACAAATCGGACAAAAACTCGAAAACCCCAAAATTCCCAAAAATAGGGTTCTATGAAATTACGTTGGATCAAAGACGAAGAACACAAGTAGATGTTGTTAATCTACACCAAGAACTCAAGGAAGATGATAGTTGAGGTGATTGGAAGAAGAAATCGCCTCTGGATCACTCAAGCCGCGGGGAAGGAGATGAAATGAGAAAAATGACAGGAGTTCACCTGCTCTGGCTCTTATATAATGGATCTAATTAGCGCACGCACCTCTCATGGTTAGCGCGCGCTAACGGGATCGTCCAGTAGTCCAGTAGCTCCTGTCCTAAGACGCTAGCGCGCGCTGCTATAAAATTAGCACGCGCTACAACGAGCGTTAGCGTTCGCTACAGACAGTATCATCGTGCGCTACCTGTTCAGTCTTGTCCGGAGTCCAAAACCTCAAAAACATTCTGTCTCAACTGGAATACTGAATTAGCGTGCGCTGCCACACACCTAGCGTGCGCTAATCCTCAGCAATAGCGCGCGCTAATATACAGACATCGCGTGCGCTAAACTGCTCGTCTAGAGAGCAGAAACAACCTAAAGCCACTGTTGTGCTCGACTCATTAGCGTGCGCTACGCAACGAAATTAGCGCGCGCTAAGGAGTGCAGGCCGTGGTAGAGACAGCACTCAAAGATGGAAATGGCGAATTCTTCCTCAGATGAAAACAATGCGTACCCGGCACCAAATAATAGACTAAAGAAGACACACGGACGACGAGTTCGAGTCAGAACTGAAGCGCTAAAAGAAAATACGATTCCAACTACCCAAAGGTTCGTAAAACGACAACAATAGTAATTGCCCATAACTTTGGGAAATTACAAAACAACCCAGAACATCCGAAATACACAATCGAAACACCAAACAAAAGCTCACAACATGCATAATAACATAAGACGGATTTGAGCAACCCTGAAATGGCAGTTTCGAACAACAATTACGAGAATTGAACCAAATAGCGACGAAAATGACAATAAACGCGGAATTGGGTGAAACAAGTCCGAAACAAGCTCGAATGATAAAAAAAGTCCAGTATTAAATATTCTCAAAATATCTATACGGTTACAAGAAAGTCACTAAAAACGAAAAATACACCAAAATGAAATTTACCGGAAAAGGGAAAATGCGGCTATTACAAACACATATGGTATATATGGCTCGATGAGCTATCTAAGTTTAAACCATCAATTCCTATCAGTCTGACAATTGAATCTCACTCGGTAACCCATGTGGTTTCTAGGGGTTTGATTTGTCACAACCGAAGGCATCTAATGCATTGTAGAAATTTTACAACCTTCCCCAAGAATATTACCCAGACATACTCGGAAGAATAATATTTCGGTTTAAATTTCAATTTTTCATGAGTTTGAGAGAGCGTATGAAACCTCATAACCTTTATAACTTAGTGTTTGTAAGTGGGAGTATTACGCGGTTTGTCGGTTTGTTTGTTTTTCATACAATATGAAAACATCCACAACCTAAATCGACCAACATGCAGTTCATGGACCGTTCCTAAGTACCGAGTCATCATCGACTCGATAAAAATACAAGTAATCAAACTACATGTCTTGAATCTTCATCTTCATGGCAGTTCGTCCTCGGATCTTCGTCATGACTAATTTATTACATAAATAAAATTTACATCCTATACAAATTTACTAATAAAAATAAATCGGCTCAAAACGGCCTTTACAACCCATCGAATAAAAATTCAAAACTAAGTCCATGAACTACATCACCATTCCAATAATAATACAATAAATACATTTAAAATGGCATAAATAATTAATCTAAATATTGATCCAATCCATATAAAATTAATCTATCTTTTAAAATTAATCTAATTAGTTCACACAATACCAATAATTTTAACTTGCTCCAGATGAAAATAAATATTTTAATAAATTAATTCCCTTAAAATTAAGAATATAATATTTATATTTTAGTAAAATTAAATCCAATTTAATTTGTGGGAAATCAATTTACTAAACATAAAATACCAAAATGGTGTCGGGAAAAATTGCCTGGGGTAAGCCCACGGCCCGCCACAACTGTCGGGCCTAGGCAAAGAGGATCACTGCCTCTCGGCCGCTGCTTGTTGTTGCTGGCAGTGTCCCAAGCCACGGGGTCCGGCCACTTTTTCGGCTCGTCTTTTCGTCCCGAATCTAAAAATAATATTTTTCTAATTTTTAAATTACACATATAAATCAATTTTTCAAAAGAAAAATAGATTTATATTGTAACATAAAATCATGAAAAATAAATTTTTAGATGAATAATTAAACATTAATGATTAAATCATTTCTGATTTTAAATCATAAGAATATACAATCAAGCATTCCAAATGCAAATATCGTATATATGATCGCATATACCTACGTTCTGATAACACAACCAGCTCTAAATGCTTCGGCCAAAGACTTATGATCTCATTTGCTACTAACTGCATAGGACATTTACCTGCTCACTTACATGAGAAAGAATTCTATCTTGGTATTCAGTAGATACTGCTACTTGCCCACTAAGTTGCACATCGAGGGTGACCCCACCAATCGGTGATTGGATCGAACTACTCCAATAAGTAACTTAATATCACTATCAAATCTCCTACTAAATCCTCAAGTTAAATGTTCGCGTATACCTATCACAACCTTTCGATTCAGTCATTGACTATCCCAGAATGAAATCCATATGACCGAATCAAGGTGAGTCGAGTCTGAGTATACTAATCCTATTAGTATACCTATAACATGTGCTCCCACTAACCCTTAGTGGAAACAGGCACTCTACGTGTCAAAGTACATATTATACAAGTCTTGTCTTAACCTAATGTCCAGTTAAGTTTTATCGACTTGCGAACCACCAGTGCCTATCTCTTGATCTTCATAAGGAGTGGAATGTGTGCTCTTAAATGCAAGGACTATTAATCTATAAACCAAACCACGATGCCAATGATATACAATAATATAGCAATAATAAATGTCTTATTCAATTAATGTTCAAAATTACAATATAATGCTCTCACTTTCATATACTATGGCATTCGAGGGTGTATTCCTAACACTAGACTTTCTCTTAAGATTGACCGAGTTGATTTACCACTCTTACAAGTCTACCTTGTTCTCTTCGGGCGAGACTTAGTATGAGTAAATTCTCAAAAACACATACCAACAAAATATTTTAGGGAATCAATTTTCCAAATTTATACACAAGTTCATAAAATACTAGAAAACCATTTTAAAATACACACACAGCGAATATAATTAACAGTGAAGATGTATTTACGGCGAAAAGCAACAATCAATCAAAAAACTGGATTCCCAAACACATACATATATGATATCATAGAATCACCAGTTCAACAAGAACAATTTCATTGATATCAAATTCAAACAAAGATCGGCGTGATCTGACTGTGTTCTCAATAAGCTTTACCGAAGATAAGCCCTTCTAAATGCATCGAAGTTCAGAAAATTCATGAAAACATACTTCACCACTCATGGTCCAATTTATCACTATGTCACAAACACTTCATGCTCAGCAGCACTGTAAGTATCAATTATAGGTCCCATCTCACATCATACACATACACAAATTCACGTAATACAAAATATAATTCGTAAATAGGGAGACTTACATCTACATGTCGCACGAAGATGATAGTCACGCCATGATACTAATCACAACTGACAACTCAGGTGCATAACTTAACTCAGCATTCGACAGCTCAGACGACACAACAAGGCACGACTAAACAAGACACGACTCGACTCGACTCAACCGCCTAAGTTTCCACGACCTAAGCTCTGATACCATGTTGTGTAACATCCCCGGTCTAGTACGAGAATATTATAGCATCGTAGACTCTTCTTGCAAAGATCTACTAGGCTGAATATTGACCAATAGCCACAATGTTTGATCAATAGGGTCAAACAACACAATAAATACAGACCAATACATCAACAACTGAAATAAGCGTCACCGCCAAGGCCACTCGACATCTAAATAGTAATAAGTTCAAATGAATTCATTACAATTCATTCCCATGCATATAAATACAACAATATACTCGTACAAGGGTAAGAAATACACAATGGGAGGATATACAACTCAATGAGAAAAATCATATGACAGCTCTCATGTGATTAACATCTTCGCATCATGCTTCGTGTCGAACATGTGAATCCTCCCTCGAACTGCAAATATCTGGCATACATAAAAGGCATTCACCCCCATATTAGTGGTTAGTGCTTGGTATATATAGTGTTAGTACAAGTATTCTAACTATACAAAATATACCAAGTAAATATCAATTATGAGTCAAATAACTGTAATACCCATGATTTTGGCATCCGGTTATCTTGGATTATTTACCGATTCAAGAGAATATGTGGTACATGTGTTTATGTGATCATATGTTGTGATTTTTTATTTGATTGTTTTTTATTTGGATCGTTGGTGTTGTCCGTTAGTATTTCGTTGCATGTTGAAGGATCGATGTTTTGTCGAGGAGTATCATTGTTGTGCATTTATGTCGACTTTGTAAGATCACCAGCAGCACTTATAAAGCCTAAAAATTCTGAAACTTTAAAGTGTTATAGGATATCAAGTTAACTTTCTAATGGTTCAAACGGTGAGTCAATCAGAGTCCAGACGAAGGAGTTATGGTCAAAATATTAAAGACTACACTGTCAGCATATATTGTATAATTAGCGGATGCTAACGCATCTATTAGCGCGCGCTAACTGTTAGGGACAGAGCGTTTTGTCCTTTGCTGGAATGCCATATTTGCACACACTAATGTAGTGATTAGTGCATGCTAACGGAACCATACATAAGCCTCTGGACTGCATTTTTATCCAGGTAATGCACGCTAATCCTTCCCTTAGCGCACGCTAAGTCTCTGTTAGTATAAATAGGACAATAGGCTCAACTCTCGCCATTTTCTCACTTCATTTCTCATTTCCTTTATTTCTATCCGTCAGGGGGAGTTCCTAAGGCGATTTGGGGCGATCTTTAGCATCAAACTTCATCTTGGTGAGTCTTCTTCACGTTAACATCATCTCACTTGTTTTCCTTTCGGATCGACGTATTTTCTTCTTAGAACCCTAGTTGTGTAATTTTGGGTGGTTTTTCCTTGATTCCTTAATTTAATCCTAAGTGGATGAATTGGTTATGTAATTCTTGTTGTCTTGGTTGTGATCTTCGGATTAGAAACTCGTTTATCGATTTTATTTCACCCGGTATATGATTTTGGTTTCCTTAGACCAAACCCTTGGACCCTTGTTGTTCTTATTGTCGATTTGGATTTCGTTTAGTGTTGTTGATTCGTGGTTGTGTTATTCTCGTAGTGTTCGTGGGGCTGTCGGATTCTTGGTTGTTCTTGAAAGTTTAGGGGTTACTCGACCGCGTCTGTTCGTTGCTCCGTTGCTCGTGGTTTCGAGGCAAGTATGTTGCCTATACACTTCGTGTTTCATAGATGTAATTAGTTGATAATTGAATATGTGTGCAATTGGGATATTTTTAAAGAACTTTCAAAAGAATCTGATATTCCTGATAAAGGCTTTCACAAAGATCTACTCGTGTGTTGGTGAACGAATGTGTTATTCTGAGAATGTGTGTTAATGTGATGTATTGGGATGTCTTTGTTTGTGTAGGGTACCATTGTGTGCGATTACATTGCTAATGAATTTAAAGTTATATCATTTGGCAAGAGGGGCATGTATGTGTGTGTGTGTGGATAAGTATGCTTATTGGTGAGTTTGTGAAGTTGTGTGATATTAGTTGTGGGTATATGTCGAATAGAGTGGCCATTTCTAGCAAGCACCTTGATTACAATTGATGTATTATGGGGGAATGTGTTTTTGGTGAACTGTGATTTCAGAAAGTGGTAGTTTCAGAAAATGCGACCGATGGTCGTGTGCCAAGTAAAACCAGCGAGGGTCCCCTGGGGTCCGTTAGACTTCGAGTATTTGCGGATCACTTGGTAGGGTTATACAATCAGAGCAGGCCTGACGAGGACTCTTTGGGGTGTGTATCTCGTGTGAGGTACAGTACCAGTATAGCCCCCGTGAGTGTGTTGTGATGATGTTTTCGGCAATTGTGATATGTTCGGAGTATCACAACTTTGTCATTCTCGCTGTTGAGACACATCATATGTAGGATTGTGGGTACTTGGCTAGAATGGCACCAGAATAAGTATTGTGTATGAGGTCTTTTGGTGGTGATGTTTTTGGTATTTGGTCGTGCAGCCCGTGTTTTGACCGGAGTGTATTTTGTAAAATAATCATTGGGACGGTGTCCCTATGTGGTTTTCAATAAGATGAGAATTTCTAAATCCAAACTCTTTTCGAAACTCCCGATATTTTAAAATATGTTTTATAAAACGTGTTTTGGTTTTGTTACCATTTTCCTTGGTTCAAACTGTTTTACTCCTGAGAATTATCTCGGGAAGTCTTCTATTACAATTAACTGGTCAGCTGTTTTAAATTCTTATTTGTTTTGGAATCTGTTGTGTATAGCTCGTATTTTCACTTTATACTTGCACTAGCAAAATAATAGAGTTTTGCTAACCCCCGAATAATCGGGGGGTTGGATGTCTGTATTGCGTCCAGGTACGTGCAGGTTCTTGGGGAGCAAAATACAGGATCGGTATGAAGGATGATGGAAGACAAATGATAGTAATCGCATGAAGGCCACTTCTGAGTGCAGTTAGTTAGAGTTCCTTGTATGGTCCTTTCTACTATCAGATTTTCTGTTGTATGAGTCTTGAAAGAATTTGTATATGTAAGTTGTATGTTTGTAGTGAAAGACCAAATCGGTGTAATGGTTCATTATTTAGCCTTGTCGGCATTTAAATTTGATGTTTGGTTCTGTATTTAGCCTGGTAGATCCTCACGGAGGGGGTCTGCGGCGCTGTAATATTCCCAAGTGGATTGGGGTTGTTATAGAATATGGTATCAGAGCTTAGGTTGAGGAAACCTAGGTTGTCGGGTTGAGTCGTATATTGTTGGGTCGTGTTTGTCCGGTCTTGTCTGATTAAGTCGTGTTGCAACGCGTTGTCTGAGATTTCGGTCGTGATTAGTATCAAGGTGCAGCCATCATCTTCGTGCGATCTGTGGATGTAAGTCTCCCCATTTATATATTATAATTTATATTTGTTGGAATATTTATTCCACACATTATTTAATTTGTGTTTTGATGATTAAAGTTGCTAAACAACAAAACAACATCAAGGCGAAGCAAAACGACGAAGCAGGCGAAGACGCGAAAAGCTGAGCAAAATGCATGTCTAGCGCACGCTAAGACATATATGTTAGCGCACGCTAACGGGGAGTAATCTGCATATCAGCTAAGTTCCAAGTTACCTGAAGTGAAGTCATCTGATGGGATAGCGCACGCTACACGTTATCATTAACGCATGCTATCGAAGTCTTGTTACCGTTGTGAAAGAATTCAAACACAGAATGACAAATGCAATGAAGCCAGCTCTAGCGCACGCTACAAAGAAGGAATAGCGCACGCTAAGTAGTTTGAATCAAGTCGATCAGAACGTTGGGAAAAGCAGGTCAAAGTCAGCATATCAAACGGATACTTTGACAATCCATGCAACGGATATATTGTATTAGCGCACGCTACATTGTGCTATTAACGCACGCTAATACAAGATGGTTACGTACGTAAGGAAGAAGGTATAACGTACGCTAAAGAAGAAACGAAGCTACTGGACTGAAACTGGAATAATCTAGTGCACGCTAATAAAGAAGGCTAGCGCACGCTAGCAAGTCAAAACAGCCAGCAACGGCTAGTTTTAGGAAAATGCCTATAAATACCATTCCTATGGTATTGTTTGAGTATAACAACTTCAAGAAAACGAGTCATACATCTGAGAATCATATACTTACATTGTTGTTGTAATATTTGAGCTTATATTGTTAGTTTGAGTGTTTATACATTCAACATTATACACGAGAGGTAAAAGAAAGGATACGATTGGATTCGGTGTTATTAGGATCAAGTATCCGGCATTGTTAGAATCGCAATCGATATCTAAGTGAGGTTTATCTAGTACCCATATAAAGCTAGAGTGGTTGTTTCCTTATCCAATAGAAAAGGAAAAATTGTTTTACTCGGACCGATAGAAGACGAGCTTGTAACGGTAATCCCTCGACCGATAGAAGAGAGGCATAGAAGTTTTGATCTTAAGCCTAAAGAATAAGATACATCGATAGAGGACGTAGGCTTCGTTAATAGCCGAAACTCTATAAATCCTTGTGTGATTTATTTTCCGCAATTTGTTTACGCTTCTGCACAAACGGCGCAAATATCCAATTTTTTATACCAACAATTGATATCGGATCGGTACTCCAATACGCGGCTTAACATCCGAGGAGGAGATCCAAAATGGCGTTTCAAATCTCTCCAGCCGAAGGCCTTGCTCTCAACCGACCACCATTTTTTGATGGCGCGAACTTCATGACTTGGAAGAAGAAGATGTCGATATTCATTCGAGCTTACGACATCGAACTTTGGAACGTGATTTGTCTTGCTCCAAAAATTCCAACGAATTCCAACGGTACGCTTAAAACTTTTGAAGAATATGACGACTCCGATTGGAAAAACGACCATTTCAATTGTAAGGCAACTCAACTCCTTTATTGTGCCTTAAATCCGGAAGAACACAACCGGATATCATCGTGTGATAGTGCCAAAGAAATCTGGAAAATGCTTGAGGTAACACACGAAGGTACGTCTCAAGTCAAAGAGACGAAGATAAACATGCTCCTTCACGATTATGAATTATTTCAAATGAAGGACGACGAATCCATCTCGATTATGCTCGACCGATTCTCGCATCACCAATGGATTAGCATGTTTTGGAAAACCACTTTTGAGTAGTGAGAAAGTAAAGAAAATTATCCGATCACTACCTCGAGAATAGGACGGTACGGTTACGGCAATTATGGAATCTAAAGATTTAAACAATCTTGATTTTAGTGCTCTTGTTGGTTCTCTTATCAACTACGAGATTGTTTTAAAATCTCGGAATGCCAAACCGAAACCGAAGGAGAGGTCGATAGCCTTCAAGGCTAAAATGTCTAAAAAGAAAGAAGAAATCCTGGTGGACGAAAGCGACGAAGAATCGGCATATTATGCCAAGAATATTAATAAGTTCCAACACTTATTAAAACGGAGAAAGAAGGATATTCAAGTGGGCGAACCTAAGAAATTCGACAACACTTGTCGATTATGTGGTAAACCAGGCCATTTTGCTAAGAACTGTCGAGTAAATCAAAAGGATCGCAACATGGAGTGACGAAGATCCCGATGAAGATTTTCTTGACCAAAATAATCTCGCGCTCATGGCCCGGAGTTCATTCGACGATAGCAACGTCGAAAGCCAAGTAAGTAACTCCTACGACGAAGTCTTTGAAGCATTCGAATTATTACATACGGACTATCAAAATGCTTTACATGAAATTAAATCCCTCAAGTCTAAATATAAAACTTTGGAAATTGAAAATTCCAAAATACTTGAAAAAGGGAAATTTATTGAAATCGATCATTCGAAGTGCATTGAAAATGAGAATATTTTAAAAAATGATCTTTTAAAAGTTCAAGATGAACTAAAAATTTTGACAAAGAAATTCTCGTGCGGCAACGATAAATTTGAATAAATGTTATGTGTTCAAAAATATACTCTAAATAAAGAGGGGTTAGGATTCAAACCACGTTTTAAAAATGAATCCGTCAATTTCAAAATACCCCGATGTGAAAAATATTTGAAAATCGGGCATCACATTTCAAATTGTAAAAGCCCAAGACGGACAATAAAAATCAAAAAGATTTGGATTCCAAAAGGAACCGTTATTCCTAACATAGTCCATATTTCGAAACAAAAACCTTGGGTCCCCAAAAATTAATTTTTTTACAATTGATATTTTAAAAATGGGGGAGATAATACTTTCAGGGGGAGTTTATACCATTATTAATGCATAAATTTGTATCATGTATATTTATATTTCATTATACTCTATATCTTTATACTTTATATTTTTTTCACTTTTTGATGAAGACAAGAAGGGGGAGAAGGAGATGAATTGAGATAAAAATGAGAAAAATCGAAGAAGTCGAAAAGAAAAAAAAAGCATACAAATAGGGGGAGTTGAAAAATAAGGGAGATGTCGAAAAGAAAAGAGAATTGGAGAAACTAATGAATCGATCAAAGCCGAAAACTTTGATTCGTATATATATACATATATTTTATTTTTACAGATTTTATCCAATTCAAGAGTTGTTTTGTAATCATCAAAAAGGGGGAGATTGTTGGAATATTTATTCCACACATTATTTAATTTGTGTTTTGATGATTAAAGTTGCTAAACAACAAAACAACATCAAGGCGAAGCAAAACGACGAAGCAGACGAAGACGCGAAAAGCTGAGCAAAATGCATGTCTAGCGCATGCTAAGACATATATGTTAGCGCACGCTAACGGGGAGTAATCTGCATATCAGCCAAGTTCGAAGTTACCTAAAGTGAAGTCATCTGATGGGATAGCGCACGTTACACGTTATCATTAACGCACGCTATCGAAGTCTTATTACCGTTGTGAAGGAATTCAAACACAAGATGACGAATGCAATGAAGTCAGCTCTAGCACACGCTACAAAGAAGGAATAGCGCACGCTAAGCAGTTTGAATCAAGTCAATCAGAATGTTGGGAAAAGCAGGTCAAAGTCAGCATATCAAACGGATACTTTGACAATCCATGCAACGAATATATTGTATTAGCGCACGCTACATTGTGCTATTAACGCACGCTAATACAAGATGGTTACGTACGTAAGGAAGAAGGTATAACGTACGCTAAATAAGAAACAAAGCTACTGGACTGAAACTGGAATAATCTAGTGCACGCTAATAAAGAAGGCCACTACACCATATATGGGTTTCAACAACACGTGAAAAACTGTGTTCAAAAGTCCAAAAAGTGTTGCTGAAGGTAGAAAAACAAGCTATGGCTACACTTTGACCAAATTCGAAAGTGTTACAAAAATGGCCGCAACCATAGGGGTCTAAGGTAACACTTTTCTTTTTTTTGGTAACATGTTAAAAAAGTATAGCAATAGACCCCTATGCCAACACTTTTATTGTCTCTGGCTACACTAGATTTTGTGTTGTTGTAGACTTAAGGCCACACTTTTATATATTTAGTGACACCAAGATTTGTGTAGCCGTAGACCTATGCCAACACTCATGAGGTCTAATGTAACATTAAATTGTGAAACATTTTGACATCTTTACCAACAACTTTAACACTATGGCTACACTTATATATGAACAGTTCTAACTTTTGCCAACACAATTTTAATCTTTGCTAACACAATTTTTATATTTTGCCAACAGAAAGAGTTATAAATTATAGTCTATGGCTACATTTTTGCAGATTTTTACCAACATTTTTCATGCTAAAAAGCAAAATGTTATATTGGAAAATAAATATTACCATAAAACAGTCAATACCATTAAAACAATGTCAACCATAACATCCAAAATACATGACTGCTAATCTTCAATCCATAATAGCTAAGAACAAGTTACGATCGCAATCCACAAATATAACAAAACTACTTGAGTCACTTAGCTAGCATAATATAAAATGATGAGATCAGTCAAGGAGTGACATTGTCACCGCCGCATGCTAGCAAGTCAAAACAGCCAGCAACAGCTAGTTTGAGGAAAATGCCTATAAATACCATTCCTATGGTATTGTTTGAGTAAAACAACTTCAAGAAAATGAGTCATACATCTGAGAATCATATACTTACATTGCTGTTGTAATATTTGAGCTTATATTGTTAGTTTGAGTGTTTATACATTCAACATTATACACGAGAGGTAAAAGAAAAGATACGATTGGATTCGGTGTTATTAGGATCAAGTATTCGGCATTGTTAGAATCGCAATCGATATCTAAGTGAGGTTTATCTAGTACCCATAGAAATCTAGAGTGGTTGTTTCCTTATCCAATAGAAAAGGAAAAACGGTTTTACTCAGACCGATAGAAGACGAGCTTGTAACGGTAATCCCTCGACCGATAGAAGAGAGGCGTAGAGATTTTGATCTGAAGCCTAAAGAAAAAGATACATCGAGAGAGGACGTAGGCTTCGTTAATAGCCGAACCTCTATAAATCCTTGTGTGATTTATTTTCTGCAATTTATTTATGCTTCCGCACAAACGGCGCAAATATCCGATTTTTTATACCAACAATATTTCGTGTTTCCCGATTATGTTTATAAGTAAGAGGTCGGATAGAAACCGTATTTAATACTTGTGGTATATTACGTGTGTAGCAATTGAGATATCCTGTTAAGATTTAGTTTTGTTTGGTGTAATGTGTTGTGGAAGTTTATGGACAATAAGGTGTTCCAGGAGACGTGTTGATGACAGAGTTGGTCGGAAACACAAATAGATGGCTTCGATGTATGTTCGAATTTAAGGTTATATTCATGAGTGGTATCAGTTAGTACGATGATTTGAGTGTTAGATGGGCACGCGTTTGGGGAACCAGATATGTTTAATTTATTGTTTCTAGTTGCTACATATGTGCTCATATTCACAACTGTGTTGGTTGCGCGTGTATTTAAAAACGTTTCTTAAAACTTCATAGATTTGTGTAAATCAATTATTAATTAATTTCATAATTCGCCCTTTGGCGTACTTGCAAATGACTTTTTGAAGAATTTTATAAACTTAGATATGTTTTGAAGTACTTTCGATATTTTATAAAACATCACTGTCGGTGATCATTTGTCATGTTTGAGAAGGATTTTTTAAAGCGATTTTGTCGATTGATTCTATTTTTAGATAATTCGAGTAAGAAGAACTTGACTTAAACTTTGAAGTTCGGATTTGGAAAACTTCTTTGGGGAGTCACGTGATTTTATTTTTTTAAAAACATCTTCCGAGGGAGGAAAATCCTGATTTCTGTATGATGACCTCAAAGCCGAATTTTTTTTTTTTGAGAATTCAAGCTATTGATTTTTCATTTTCAATTTGTACTATAAATTTTTCAAAAATTATTTTAAATTCAAATTAGGTCTACCAAATTTATATAAGACGTGACCCTCATTTTTAACTTTTCAGTTTCATGATTTTTAGTCAGGGGATATGTGGTGATTATGATATTTTTGGTTGGGCAATAATGCTCAGGATTGTGATTAAGTTGGTGGTGTGAACCGTTGGCATTTAGATTTTTTATGTTGTTGTTTATTTATAACCTTCAGTTCTAGTGTTATGTGGATTTTGTTCACAAATAGGCTACTGAATTAGACAGTTAGCGCATGCTAGTCTCGGTTGTAGCGCGCGCTAAACAAACTTGGCAGAATCTTTGGCACTGCATTTTTGCCGTTAGGTGTAACTTTTGCAGTCGTAAACCTGTCACCTGTTACTGTATTCTATGTGTGCTGTCCGTTTATGACAATTGTTGCGTGTGGGTATGAATTATGATTTTCGTTGCAATATGTGGTTACTTGTTAGTATGTCGAGAGGCAGAGGTCGTGGTCATAACCGCGGTACAGATGGCCACGGGGATCAAACACGAGACAAAGAGAATGTTGCCGGGAATGACGTTGGTCTTGGTATTGCTACCACCAACAAGTAGCGAAACAGATGACTCACTTGACCCAAACGGTTCAACGTAACACATATGCGATTCAGAAGATCGGGGCAAATCTATGGCTCCGAGTGGTAGTTAGTATGAGTCCTTCTTGATTTGTTGGTACGGTGGATGTATTGGGTTTGGATGGTTGTCTTATTCAGTTGGAAAAGATATTAGAGGCCATTGATTGTCCCAAAGATCGGAAGGTTCCTATTGCTCAGTACCTTCTTGATAAAGATGCCTCTCATTGGTGAGAAGTTGTTAAACCTCGGGATCGTGTCGTCATGTGGGCAGAGTTCCAAGAATTTATGTAAGCTGAGTTTGGTCTGGAATCGATCAGAAAACATAGGAAGTTGGATGATACTGTGGTTAGTACTGGAGCCGGAGTTTCTAAATTGCAACACTGTAGTCTTTCTGTCGTGAAGCTTCATCGTTCAATAAGTGGAATTGGGAGTTCCAAGTCGTCATCTTTGACTCGTGGTAAGGCCATAAGGTGTTTCAACTGTAATGTGCCGGGGCATGTACGTGCACATTGTCCTTCCCCGCTGATAATGTGTCACAAGTGTGGACATGAGGGACACAAAATTTTTGTGAGTTGGTTACCGAGTCTACCTTGGCACGGATTTGAGCACCGATATCAGGATCAACTTTGAGAAGTCCTTGAAATGTGTTGCCTGTCAGTTGCTTGTTATGTTATTACCTTGTTTTCGTTGTTTTAAAATCCGGGGACAAACTTTTTTTATTGGAAGTGGATCGTAATACTCAGATTGTTTACTTTTGTATTTTTCAAATCTATCGACTCGTTTGTATTCATTGATACTTCTGAACTTGTTTTGTTCTTTACTTTTGTCATTCGAGCGAGTTTTGATGTTGTTCCGGATTGATCCATTTATCATTGTGGTTTTTCTGAGTTCGGTTCCATTCATGTGAGCCCTATGCAAAATGAACATCTCGTAGTTCTTACGAGTTCATTTAATGTCTTGAGTTGAGGTGTGAACTTCGGAGTTGTTGTTTGATCGCTGTTGTTTGATCGTTGTTGTTTGATTGTTGTTATTCGATCATTATTGTACGATCGTTATGTTCCGATTGTTGTTGTTCGATCTCGTATCGTGATTATTGAGCATCTGGCCCAGTTCATAGTTTCTTTAAGTTTCGGGTAATTGTTCCCATATGTGATCTTCCAAACCATTGATGTTATCGGAATTACATTCTTGTTCAGCGTTAGACTCGCGTTTTGATCGTTGTACTGTTTGGAGTTATCAACCGTAGTGATTCATGTTCGTTGCATTTCGTAAACATTCTTGCGTATTGAATCAGACTGCAGCAGCTCTGTACTGCTCGGAGCTTTTGGACGCTGTCAGAGGCAGATAATGTGTGTTATCTAGGTTTGTCTGCGTTGATTGTTTCATGTTTTAAGTTTCGGGATGAAACTTATTTTTATTGGGGTAGAGTGTAATACCCATGATTTTGGCGTCCGAATATCGTGAATTATTTGCCGATTCAAAAGGATATGTGGTGCCTGAGTTTATGTGATCATATGTCGTGCTTTGTTATTTGATTGTTTTATATTTGGATCGTTGGTGTTGTCCGTTAGTGTTTTGTTGCATGTTGAAGGATCGATGTTTTGTCGAGGAGTATCGTTGTTGTGCATTTAGGTCGACTTTGTAAGATCACCACTGGAACTTATAAAGTCTAAAAATTCTGAAGCTTTACAGTGGTATAGGATATCCAGTTAGCTTTCCAGTGGTTCAAACGGTGAGTCAATCGGAATCCGGATGTAACACCCCCAAAATATCCTGAGGTATTACAGTGCCATGAATCCCACGTGGGACCCACAAGGCTAGTTAGAAAAATAGGCATTTTAAGAAAATCGCGATAAAACCTTAAATTCAAGGATTACATAACGTGAATCGAAAGATTTAAGGGAAATGTAATTTGAAGTCCAATTATTACACAACAAAGGTTTTCTTCAAAGAAAACAATTTATTCCAATTAAAACAGCGGCTAGAGGTAATTCCAACACCGCTCAAGTCTGACCGGACCCCTCGGGAATGTCCTGCACATGATGAACAATTTTACCTGGTACGACGAGTCATACCAGGTATCCAGGGTCAGAGAATGTATACCAAATAACAACTACTAACATCGATATACGACATCTTTACAATCAAAGTACCTAATAATCACAGGGAATATTTCATCACTTAACCGACGAGTCTTTCTCTTTAACACATAAGCCCCCAAGGTCGCAACCAAGGGTCACGGAAGTATCCACACGGGAATACCCCGGAACATAGGTGCCCAATTCGGGTCTTACCCCCTAACACATTTCCACACGGGTACCATACAGGTTTTATCCCCAACACATCGGCCCATTTATAACATCTTTAGAGAAAGACAAACGTCGGCTTTTATCAAAATGGCACGTACACACATACGGTATAACATTGATATTAGAAAATTCACGAGCAAGATTTCACTTGCCTATGATCCGGTAGTAGGTGCTTTATGATAACGAAGTCCCCACGCCCGCTCGAACTTAACCTAGCCACGAAACATCCGATTAACACCTCATACGGATTGTAATGAATAAACTAGTCTCCCTTTCCTAACCGGATCCCTAGTGTAGTTTTAATTGTCGGTATGAGTATCGTTTCTAAGTTTTCAAGTGTTGTGTATCATTATCTCATTCAATCTTATAATTAACATTAGGTATATCGATATACTCAAGAAGATAATCCTATCATTCTTCGGTGTCAACGAATTGTTATGGCGAAATAGAATCTTATGCTTTCTAATACAATTCTATATCCCGAATACTACAATCGACGGATTTTATTGCACAACAACTTCGGTGGTTTGGCAACCAATATTGATTATACTATCGAATTATTTCCTTAGTTTGCTAAGTGTCAAAAATCACAAGGTAAGGGTGGCTACGGACAATGGAATATACGGTGACGGATTACTACGAATTTCCCCATAATTGATTCGTCAAATTTTACATTCCTAGTGATGATTTGAAGTGAAATTTCATTTGCACGAAACGAAACGTATGAGAAACGAAATTTCCGGTTACTACAATTTCATCCGACAAGATTGTATACGAAGTTTAGCAAAATCTACCCAATACCCGCAATATAATAAGTATAAATAAGAAAACATCAAAGATATAACTCCAGGGATTGGTGGCTTACCTTATTGGAAGAAGAATAATGAAGATGGTTGAAGGATTCACAAGAACTACGAGGAAAACGAGAAGTGACTTGAACGACTTGGATAATCTTCACCGAAGCTCAAGAATCCACCTCCTCAATGTTAATTCAAGTGTTTAAGAGGCTTAAGAACCGGGTATAGGGCTAGGAATTTCTCCAAGGGTGGTAGTTTGTGATGTTGGGTCATGCAAATGAAGAAGGGAACTATCATTTTATAAAACTTGGTTTTGATAACGTACGTTAACGATAAGGGTGTTACGTACGTAAGGTGTATTACGACGTAGCATGTGTCTTGACAACGTCGTAAAGAACTCATTGCCGAAATGTGCCCAAGTGTTACGTACGTTAAATTTGGGACATAACGTACGTAACGAACAGTTGACTCGTTTGTCCTCTAGCCCGCCGAAAGTAGCCCTGTCCGTGTCAAAAGAAAGATTCTGGTCGGAAGACCGACCCACCTGTTACGTACGTAATGTAGCTGCCTTAACGTACGTAACGATCGAAATATAGCGTACGTTAGGCATGGGTTATAGCGCGCGTTAGACAAACCCTTTTAGCCTCAAACCACATTCTAACCATCTTGGGGTGACCATCCCTTCCACTCGTCAACAATTATCGGGGAACAAGACGTTGGCCACCATCATATTCGCACCGACGATCGTCCCACGGCGTCAAGGTGTGTCACCCCCGTTTCATTCACATCGTACAATTATATAGCACTCAATGGAATACATAAATAGAAATGACGTCACATTACCAAACATTCGCACAGTACAAAGTAATCAAGCATGGAATACCGGAGGTATTACATATCACCCCTCTTAAAATAGTTTCGTCACGAAACTTAAGAAAATAACTCGGGATGACTCTCCTTCATGCTCGACTCGGTTTCCCAAGTCGCCTCTTCCGTGCCGTGGTGCGACCACTGAATCTTCACGAGGGGTATGGCTTTATTTCTTAGCATCTTCACACGCCGGTCCAGAATGGCGGTCGGTACCTCCCTAAAGGTAGCGTCATCGGAAATTTCCACTTCTTCGAAATTGAGCTTGTGACTCGGGTCATAGACATACTTCCTTAACTGGGAGACGTGAAAAACATTATGCACTCCATCCAGATGCGGCGGTAGAGCTAATCGATACGCGAGCTTCCCTACCCGGTCCAATATCTCAAACGGACCTATAAATCTCGGGCTTAACTTGCCCTTCTGGCCGAAATGCCGAATACCTTGCATAGGTGATACTTTGACCCAAACATGATCCCCGACCGTAAATTCTAATGGCGCTGTCGGTTTTCGGCATAAGATTTCTGCCGGCTCTGTGCGGCCAGCATGTGCTTCCAAACTATAGAGATCTTCTTAATGGACTCCTGGATAAGATCCAACTCGGTAACCGCGGTGTCGGAGGCATCATCCCAGCATAACGGTGACTTGCACCTTTGCCCATACAGGGCCTCAAACGGTGCCATGCCTATGCTTGCATGCCAGCTGTTGTTGTACGAGAACTCCACTAATCCCAAATGTCTAGCCCAATCCTTTCCCCAATCGAGCACGCACGCCCTCAACATATCTTCCAAGGTTTGAATCGTACGCTCGGTTTGTCCATCTGTCTGAGGATGATAAGCCGTGCTAAAGTGTATTTGTGTCCCCATAGCTTTATGGACGGCTTTCCAAAAACGAGACACATATCTGGTGTCCCTATCCGAAATGATGGATGAGGGAACACCATGTAGCCTGACGATCTCTCTGATGAAAATGACGGCCAGCTGCTCTGTCCCGGTTGTCTCTTGAATAGGAATGAAATGTGCTGATTTTGTCAATCGATCAACAATGACCCAAATCGTATCCTTTCCTCCCACCACCGTAGGTAGCTTAGTGACAAAGTCCATTGATATGCTCTCCCATTTCCACTCCGGGATGGGTAGGGGTTGCATAATTCCGGCTGGTCTGCGGTGTTCGATTTTCACTTGTTGGCATGTCATACATCGGGCGACGAACCTAGCAACTTCCCAATTCATGTTCTTCCACCAAAAACTCTGTCGCAAATCCTTGTACATCTTGCTTGCTCCGGGGTGAATAGAATAGGGAGTGGAGTGCGCCTCCTTCAGTATAGTCTGCTTCAGTCTGTCATTCGGTGGAATACATATCCTGTTCTTGAACCTCACCAAATCACCCTGAATCTTATAGTCGAAAACATCTCCTTTCTCGATTCTTTCACCAATCGCACGTAATTCAGGATCTTCCATCTGTGCTAGACGTATCTCGTCTAGTAAGGACGAAAGTATATTGATTGAACATAATCGTCCTTGCCTACGTTGCACCCATACTTCGGTGTTGCTTCTCCTGATCTCTTGCTGCAGTTTGGGCTGAACTGTTATGCTGGATACCATCACCTCTTGTGTAGTTTTCCGACTAAGAGCATCAGCTACCACGTTGGCTTTTCCGGGATAATAAGAAATTTCCACATCGTAGTCCTTGATTAGCTCCAGCCAACGCCTCTGTCTCATGTTTAATTCTCTCTGCGTGAAGATATATTGCAAGCTCTTGTGGTCCGTGAAAACTTTGCACGTAACTCCGTAAAGATAGTGCCTCCAAATCTTGAGGGCATGCACCACCGCGGCTAGCTCCAAGTCATGTGTCGGGTAATTTACTTCATACGGCTTCAGTTGACGGGATGCGTACGCAACGACTCTGCCATTCTGCATGAAGACACACCCTAGTCCATGCTTGGATGCATCCGTGTATATAATGAATCCTTCTGTACCCTGTGGTAACACTAGTACTGGGGCAGTAGTTAGCCTACTCTTGAGCTCGTCAAAGCTCTTCTGGCAGTCTGCAGTCCATACAAATTTGGTGCTCTTTCTCAGTAGGTTTGTTAACGGTCGGGCGATATAGGAAAAAGCCTCGACGAATCTTCGATAGTAACCCGCCAGTCCTAGGAAGCTCCTAACCACTTTGACATTCTTTGGAGGTTCCCAACTCGTTATTGTCTCGATCTTTTGTGGGTCGACCTTGACACCTTCTGCCGAGACAACATGTCCGAGAAAAATTACCTCCGGCATCCAGAATTCGCACTTGGACAGTTTCGCATAAAGTTGGTGTTGTCTTAACACGCCCAGTACTTGCCTCAAATGTTCCTCGTGTTCCTGTCGGCTTCGAGAATATATCAGGATGTCGTCGATAAAAACCACCACGCATTTATCGAGGAAATCAATCAAAACTCTATTCATTAGTTCCATGAAAACGGCTGGGGCATTAGTCAACCCGAATGATACCACGATATATTCGTAATGCCCATACCTCGACCGAAATGCAGTCTTGGGTATATCTTCCTCCCGAATCCTCAATTGGTGATATCCGGACCGTAAATCGATCTTTGAAAACACGATTGCCCCTTGTAACTGATCCAAGAGGTCATCAATACTTGGTAGTGTATAACAATTCTTGATAGTAACCTTATTCAGCTCCCTGTAGTCGATGCACAAGCGTAGAGAGTTATCTTTCTTCTTA
The DNA here is from genome assembly GCA_033398695.1 of Orobanche coerulescens. Classification (NCBI taxonomy): domain Eukaryota; kingdom Viridiplantae; phylum Streptophyta; class Magnoliopsida; order Lamiales; family Orobanchaceae; genus Orobanche; species Orobanche coerulescens. Next base: position 77,405,276 of record CM065815.1, on the reverse strand, counting down.
ACGAAAAGTACCGGCGCGCCCCATGGTGAGGTGCTTGGGCGGATCAACCCTTTTTCCAACAGATTTTCGAGATGTATCTTTAATTCCTTCATCTCGGCCGGTGCCATTCTGTAAGGAGCTTTGGAAATAGGTCTCGTCCCCGGTTCGAGTTCAATGGAAAGGTCAACTTCTCGGTGCGGTGTCAGCCCTGGTAGTTCATCAGGAAAAACGTCTGGAAACTCATTCACCACTGGAATGTTTGTGATTGCAAGTTGTGAAGTGTCCTCTCGAAGAACATAACACCAGTAGTATTCACTTCGAGAGCTGCAGGAGGCTTCCGATGCGATAATGCTGAGAGATCCTTTAGTACTAAAGTGTTCACGTCCGCTGATGACATATGTGGTACCGTCATGAGCCGAAATAGAAATAGTCAGGTGGTAGGTATCCAAGATTGTTCTGTGCAATGGCATCCAGTCCATTCCTAATATGATATCTTCATTCCGGAGTGGGAAGACCATAAGATTAGCGGTCCCACTATGATCGTCGATGCTGATCCGACAGTCTCGAACCTTTTGATCGCCGCTTAATCTACTACCCTCGGGTAGTTTAACAGTAAAGGGCTCACAAGGTACACAAACAAGATTTAAGCGTTCAACACATTCCACAGATATAAACGAATGGGTGGCTCCGGTATCAAATAGTACATGCACTGGCTGAGAGTTAACAAGAAGAGTACCTGAGATAGCTGGCGCAGGCTGACCATCCGTAGCCCTCAGCTCAAATACACGAGACGGTACTGACTCCGAAAAGGACGAGGTACCTCCGCCGCGCCCACGGCCTCGTCCGGCACCATGCAGTGGCGGTTGGCTCTGGTGGGATGGAGCTCGGTAGTTGGAAACAGCAGGCGTCCTAGGGGATTGCACAGAGCCTTGTTGACTTGGTTGCGAAGCTGGGCTCTGAGTGGAATTGGCCCGCCAGCAGTAGCGAGACATGTGTCCACCCTTTCCGCAAGTGAAACATTTGGTAGCCATCTTCTGACACCGATCCTTAGTATGCCCGATCATGCCACAATTGTAACAGTCCCTACGGTAGGGCCGATCAGATACACCCTTCTGTTGGTACGAAACCGCCGGCTTAAAAGAAGATGCGGGCCCCGAATTCGTTTTGTTGTTGCTCCCAGGCTGAACTGATGTCTTCTGCTTCTTCGAGTTATGCCCGATGTCGGTATTAACAACTGTACCGGCATATGCTGTGACTACGTCTTCGTATGCTCTCGTGGTCGTGCGGTGAAATCCGCGGCATAGCGTTGTACATCCTCCGGTAACCTCTGCGCAAGATGGCATATTCGTTGATCTTGATGGAACCATCTCGGGAGATGTAACTTAGCTCGGTTCGGTAGGCCGAATGATCTCTAAATCTTGGCATGTTCGAGGGCGGCACCGAAAAGTCTCGTGCGCGAGCGGTTCGGGCTGATCTCGGGACGATGCTCGCCCGTAGCGATCGGGCAAATTCGGGTCCACCCGACCACTCGGTCCTCGCCCGTAAGTCCTCCACCAACGTGCAGCAGTGTCACGGAGTTGATTAATTCCGAGCGGCACCTTTCGTTTTCCGGGCATCCGATTACTTGAAGGCGTCTCCATTTCCGAAATCCGGTCGTCCACGTGTTTCTCTCTGTCCCATCAAATAATGGAGGCCTAGCCTTGACATCTCTCCCAACCATCGATCTCTTCTGCGTTTTCTTCCACATTGATGACCGGTATCCGTTCGCCCGATTGACCTGAGCAATTCCCATGGCGATAGCCTGGGCAAGGGCCTGAACAAAAGCTGGATCCATGCCTCCAGGGTTGTTATTTTGGCGTTCCGCCTCCTGATCGTTTTGGTTAACTGGTGGCGGCTGGCCCCCAGCAGGATGGATCTCGGCGGTGTTCCCGTCCTCATTGTGGTTCGCGGCGGAACCCTGAGCGTCATTCACCACCCTTCTAGCTCCTCGGCGTGCCATCACTAACGGTATCAATCTAAAGCCAGTTCCACGCATGATTTTCAATTAAATGTTGTACAAAAATAGAAACACACACATATCACTTACTTGCATTCCCACGAGGAGCTTCGATCGCTTGGGGTGTTGGACTTTGAGAGAAAGAAAAAAAAAATATAGGAGAAAGTTTCATTCAAACCAGGAGTTTCTCTCTGATACCATTTTCTGTAACACCCCCAAAATATCCTAAGGTATTACAGTGCCATGAATCCCACGTGGGACCCACAAGGCTAGTTAGAAAAATAGGCATTTTAAGAAAATCGCGATAAAACCTTAAATACAAGGATTACATAACGTGAATCGAAAGATTTAAGGGAAATGTAATTTGAAGTCCAATTATTACACAACAAAGGTTTTCTTCAAAGAAAACAATTTATTCCAATAAAAACAGCGGCTAGAGGTAATTCCAACACCGCTCAAGTCTGACCGGACCCCTCGGGAATGTCCTGCACATGATGAACAATTTTACCTGGTACGACGAGTCATACCAGGTATCCAGGGTCAGAGAATGTATACCAAATAACAACTAATAACAACGATATACGACATCTTTACAATCAAAGTACCTAATAATCACAGGGAATATTTCATCACTTAACCGACGAGTCTTTCTCTTTAACACATAAGCCCCCAAGGTCGCAACCAAGGGTCACGGAAGTATCCACACGGGAATACCCCGGAACATAGGTGCCCAATTCGGGTCTTACCCCCTAACACATTTCCACACGGGTACCATACAGGTTTTATCCCCAACACATCGGCCCATTTATAACATCTTTAGAGAAAGACAAACGTCGGCTTTTATCAAAATGGCACGTACACACATACGGTATAACATTGATATTAGAAAATTCACGAGCAAGATTTCACTTGCCTGTGATCCGGTAGTAGGTGCTTTATGATAACGAAGTCCCCACGCCCGCTCGAACTTAACCTAGCCACGAAACATCCGATTAACACCTCATACGGATTGTAATGAATAAACTAGTCTCCCTTTCCTAACCGGATCCCTAGTGTAGTTTTAATTGTCGGTATGAGTATCGTTTCTAAGTTTTCAAGTGTTGTGTATCATTATCTCGTTCAATCTTATAATTAACATTAGGTATATCGATATACTCAAGAAGATAATCCTATCATTCTTCGGTGTCAACGAATTGTTATGGCGAAATCGAATCTTATGCTTTCTAATACAATTCTATATCCTGAATACTACAATAGACGGATTTTATTGCACAACAACTTCGGTGGTTTGGCAACCAATATTGATTATACTATCGAATTATTTCCTTAGTTTGCTAAGTGTCAAAAATCACAAGGTAAGGGTGGCTACGGACAATGGAATATACGGTGACGGATTACTACGAATTTCCCCACAATTGATTCGTCAAATTTTACATTACTAGTGATGATTTGAAGTGAAATTTCATTTGCATGAAACGAAACATATGAGAAACGAAATTTCCGGTTACTACAATTTCATCCGACAAGATTGTATACGAAGTTTAGCAAAATCTACCCAATACCCGCAATATAATAAGTATAAATAAGAAAACATCGAAGATATAACTCCAGGGATTGGTGGCTTACCTTATTGGAAGAAGAATAATGAAGATGGTTGAAGGATTCACAAGAACTATGAGGAAAACGAGAAGTGACTTGAACGACTTGGATAATCTTCACCGAAGCTCAAGAATCCACCTCCTCAATGTTAATTCAAGTGTTTAAGAGGCTTAAGAACCGGGTATAGGGCTAGGAATTTCTCCAAGGGTGGTAGTTTGTGATGTTGGGTCGTGCAAATGAAGAAGGGAACTATCATTTTATAAAACTTGGTTTTGATAACGTACGTTAACGATAAGGGTGTTACGTACGTAAGGTGTATTACGTACGTAGCAGTGTGCTGACAACGTACGTAAAGAACTCGCTGCCCGAAATGTGCCCAAGTGTTACGTACGTTAAATTTGGGACATAACGTACGTAACGAACAGTTGACTCGTTTGTCCTCTAGCCCGCCGAAAGTAGCCCTGTCCGTGTCAAAAGAAAGATTCTGGTCGGAAGACCGACCCACCCGTTACGTACGTAATGTAGCTGCCTTAACGTACGTAACGATCGAAATATAGCGTACGTTAGGCATGGGTTATAGCGCGCGTTAGACAAACCCTTTTAGCCTCAAACCACATTCTAACCATCTTGGGGTGACCATCCCTTCCACTCGTCAACAATTATTGGGGAACAAGACGTTGGCCACCGTCATATTCGGACCGACGATTGTCCCACGGCGTCAAGGTGTGTCACCCCCGTTTCATTCACATCGTACAATTATATAGCACTCAATGGAATACATAAATAGAAATGACGTCACATTACCAAACATTCGCACAGTACAAAGTAATCAAGCATGGAATACCGGAGGTATTACACCGGACGAAGGAGTTATGGTCGAAATAGCAAAGACTACACTGTCATCATATAGTGTATAATTAGCGCACGCTAACACATCAATTAGTGCACGCTAACTATTAGGGACATGGTGTTCTGTCCTTTACTGGAATGCCATATTTGCGCACGCTAATGCAGTGATTAGCGCATGCTAACGGGACCGGACAGAAGCCTCTGGACTGCATTTTTATCCAGGTAACGCACGCTAATCCTTCCCTTAGCGCACGCTAAGTCTCTGTTAGTATAAATAGGACAGCAGGGTCAACTCTCGCCATTTTCTCACTTTATTTCTCATTTCCTTTGTTTCTATCCGTTGGGGGGAGCTCCTAAGGTGATTTGGGGCGATCTTCAGCATCAAACTTCATCTTGGTGAGTCTTCTTCCGTTAACAATATTATCTCACTTGTTTTCCTTTCGGATCGAGGTATTTTCTTCTTAGAACCCTAGTTGTGTAATTTTGGGGGGTTTTCCTTGATTCCTTGATTTAATCCGAAGTGGATGAATTGGTTCTGTAATTCTTGTTTTCTTGGTTTTCATCTTCGGATTGGAAACTCTTTTATCAATTTTATTTCACCAGAACATGATTTTGGTTTCCTTGGACCAAACCCTTAGACCCTTGTTGTTCTTAGTGTTGATTTGGATTTTGTTTAGTGTTGTTGATTCGTGGTGGTGTTATTCTTATAGTGTCCGTGAGGCTGTCGGATTCTTGGTTGCTATTATAAGTTCAGGGGTTACTCAACCGCGTATGTTCGTTGCTCTGTTGCTCGTGGTTTCGAGGCAAGTATCTGGCCTATACACTTCGTGTTTCATAGATGTAATTAGTTGATAATTGAATATGTGTGCAATTGGGATATTTTTAAAGAACTTTCAAAAGAATCGGTATATTCTTGATAAAGGCTTTCACAAAGATCTACTCGTGTGTTGGTGAACGAATGTGTTATTCTTAGAATGTGTATTAATGTGATGTATTGGGATGTATTTGTTTGTTTAGGGTGCCATTGTGTGTGATTACATTGCTAATGAATTTAAAGTTATATCATTTGGCAAGAGGGGTTGTGTGTGTGTGTGTGTATGTGTGTGGATAGGTATGCTAATTGGTGAGTATGTGGAGTTGTGTGATATTAGTTGTGGGTATATGTCGAATAGAGTGGCCATTTCTAGCAAGCACCTTGATTACATTTGATGTATTACGGGGGAATGTGTTTTAGGTGAACTGTGATTTCAGAAAGTGGCAGTTTCAGAAAATGCGACCGATGATCGTGCGCCTAGTAAAACCAGCGAGGGTCCCCTAGGGTCCATTAGACTTCGAGTATCTGCGGATCACTTCGTAGGGTTATACAATGAGAGAAGGCCTGACGAGTATTCTTTGGGGTGTGTATCTCGTGTGAGGTACAGTACCAGTATAGCCCCCATGAGGATGTTGTGTTGATGTTTCCGGTAATTGTGATATGTCTGGAGTATCACAACTTTGTCATTCTCGCTGTTGAGACACATCATATGTTGGATCGTGGTACTTGGCGTTGGTGGTGATGTTTTTGGTATTGGGTCGTAGAACCCGTGTTTTGTGACCGGAGTGTATTTTGGAAAATAATCTTTTGGATGGTGTCCCTATGTGGTTTTCAATAAGATGAGAATTTCTAAATCCAAACTCTTTTCAAAACTCTCGAGATTTTAAAATATTTTTTATAATACGTGTTTTGGTTTTGTTACCATTTTCCTTGGTTCAAACTGTTTTACTCCAGAGAATTATCTCGGGAAGTCTTTTATTACAATTAACTGGTCAGCTGTTTTAAATTCTTATTTGTGTTGGAATATGTTGTGTCGCTCGTATTTGCACTTTATACTTGCACTAGCAAAACAATAGAGTTTTGCTAACCCCCCCAATAATTGGGGAGTGGATGTCTGTATTGTATCCAGGTACGTGCAGGTTCTTGGGGAGCAAAACACAGGATCGGTACGAAGGATGATGGAAGACAAATGATACTGATCACATGAAGGCCAGTTTTGGGTGCAGTTAGTCAGAGTTCCTTGTATTGTCCTTTCTACTGTCATATTTTCTGTTGTATGAGTCTTGAAAGAATTTGTATGTGTAAGCTGTATGTTTGTAGTGAAAGACTAAATCGGTCTAATGGTTCATTATTTAGCCTTATCGGCATTTAAATTTGATGTATGGTTCTGTATTTAGCCTGGTAGATCCTCACTGAGGGGGCTGCGGCGCTAATATTCCCAAGTGGATTGGGGGTGTTACAACAACGACAATCATTTAAGAAAGATTCCATAGGGTTCCAACATTGAGAAAATCAAACTCGAAGTCTTTGAAAGCGTTTCATCATCTCAGTGGTTTTGGAAAATAAAAGCCTTTAGGACCTCGATTCGAAGTTATAAACCAATTTAAAATCGTTTGAGTCTCAGCCCAAAAATTCATCTCATAATAATACAAGATTGTAGTTATCGTGCTACCATAGTTATCAAGTATGTGTAACACCCCCAAATCGATTGGGAATATTACAGCGCCACAGACCCTCTCGGTGAGGATCTACCAGCACTACTACAAAACTAGCCTTTAACAGCGCCCTTTTAACAGCGGTTGTTCGAAAACCGCTGTTAAAATGACGCGGTGGCATACTTGTAAATAGTGTGCAATAAATTAACAGCGGTTATTTAAATAACCGATGTTAAAATAGCAACTTAACAGCGGTTTTATAATAACCAATGTTAAATTTATCCCGAAAAATTAAAAAAAAATGAACTTGCAATTTAACATCGGTTTTTAAGGAAAACCGATGTTAAATGAGTACAATTAACAGCGGTTTAAACGATAACTGCTGTTAATTTTTTTCTAAAAAAAACTATATTTAACAGCAGTTTTAGGTGATAACCGCTGTTAAAGAAACAATGTCAACAGTGGTTTAAAAAACCGATGTTGTTTGCACATACATTTAACAGCGGTTGTTGGTTAACAACCGCTGTTGTTTGATCATTAAAAACATACAACACTTCACGGTTTTATTTTTTTACCTCCGCCTCTCTCGATAAACTACTCTCTTTTTCCTCTAAATCCCTAATTAACCTAGGTAAAAATCAACGCTCTCTCACTCTAACAGTATCGAAGCAGTGCAGGGCTTAATTTTCGATTGGTGGCGGATAAAGGAGGCTAGATATAGTGAGTGGAGTAGGACCATAATCGCAACCAGATGTATTCGGGGGGCGATTTTGCGGGAGGAAATGCTGGAAGACGTTCAGGTTTTTTAAACTTACGAGATTAATTGAGTTAATTTATATGTAGCTTCGCTTGATGCTATTCTTGTTGTTGAGAATGTGGTTTTGATTCTTAGGTAACAAGAGAAGCTTTGGAGATCTTGACGATGATGAAGATGATATTTTTGAGTCGAAAAAGGTTCCATGTACTTTTGTTACAGCTTTAGAAGTTCAAGATATTTTACATCATCATCTCTTGTATTTGATTTGTTATGATGTGTTTTCTGCACCGACCTCTTCTTTCTAGCTTGAGACATCAGCTTTTCACTTAAAGAATTTGATTATCTGCAAAATCTGCCCATAATTCCTTAGTTATTGTCGTAGCTTGGTATTTTAGTTGCTAATTGCTATTGCAATTTATGGTAAGATTCATGTTCTGAGACTGCGTGCATATCCTTGTAACCCTATTATGTTGAAACATAAGAAAATAACGGGGCATTATTTAATCTCGACTCATCAACATTTTATGATATTTTCCATGTAACTGGAAAAAACCTATGATGTTGACGGTCTTGGAATTTTATCTCATTTTTCTTTGTATGAAAGAAGGGCATCCGGCGTAAAACTTTGCCACTATATTTTTTTGCATGAATTATTGTTTTAAGTAATTTTAGACAATTAATTGGCACTATAATATCCATGCCACCGACCCCAACATAGCTGGGATTAAGGTGCAATTGTTGTTGATGATGATGATTGAATGCTTGAGTTTTCTTATTTGTTCATTTGTTCAGGCATATTTGCCCTTGCTTCTACTAGTATATGGTTTTATATATTTAATTGACTCTTTTGTCTCGACACTTGAGGTTAACCAGGAAGTAGAGGAAACTGCTCCAGGAGTGGCAACTGGGATGATTCTATCTCTTCATGAGAGGTATTGTTTATTAGTAAATTATGGCCCTTTTATCTTCTTTGGATTTAGATGAGTCCATTTAATACAAAGTACTTATTAATGATAAAAAAACCAAAATTTAATGCTAGGTATTTAGATGAGTCCCCTTGTTGAAAGTTTCCTTCTGTCCTCTTTTGTTGGCCTTCTTTTAAGTTTCTAGATTATGGCTTCACAGCTCTTCTGTTTCGTCCATCAAACCTTTCGTTGCTCAGTAGTGCTGTTTCATCATCTTTTATAGATGCGATAGACATTTGTTATTCTAAAGCCTTTTAATTGGCTAAAATATTTTCTAGCTCAGTTAAAATTGGCTCTTTTGCCCATCCACGGGTGGCCGTAATAATACCGTTGAATTCAGGTCTAAGCCCATGGATTATAATTCTCTTTTTTCTAGTATCGGTGATTGCATTTGGTTGATCTAATTTAGAAAATTCATCACAAATAGTTTTAACTTTATTGAAATATTGACTCATCAACATGTCTTGTTGCGAGCTGATAAGAGCTCATTTTCCAACCGCTAAAGCTTTGCATCGTTTGTTCTTGCGAACTATGATGCCAAATTGTTCCAGGCCTCCTTGAGAGTTTTTGCATCTTTAATATGCTGCAATAACTCATCTTCAATTATTAATGATAGAACACACATGGCCTTTACTGCTTTCACCTTCCATTTCTTCAACTCCTCGGGATTAACAGGTGGTGTAGTGTTTCCATTGCTAATGATATCCCACAAGTCTTGTCCAAGCATATAAAACTGCATCCGAATGCTCCAGGTATTACAATTGGAATTGTTGAGTTTCTTGATACCGCTTACTGTTGCTATATGTCCGCCATAGAAACTTTGATGTGATGCCCAAGAAGAATATTCCTATAAGTTTGGTCCTGCATCAAACTTTCTTTTGGGAGAGAAGGAAACTTTCTTTGGGCCCTTTTTGTTTCTCTGCTTTCTTTTGTAGTTTAAAGAATCACAAGATGAACTCTCAAGATGCCGTATATAATATCTCCAGTCTCATTATTTTTGCGATTTTATCTTTATACGAATTTACTTTCTCGGCATTTTTTCATATTTGCATAGAAATCCGTTTAAGCCAAATTAATCAAGAGTTATATGGAAGTCTTGTCTCCATAATTTGGTAATATAGATTTGTCCAATGGTGATATTATTTTAAATGGTAAATTTTTGGTTTGCTTAATATAGACGAAACTTGAAGATGCTAAGTCCGAGATTCGTAATCGCACTCTGCTTTCCAAAATGAATCCTTCATACCCCAAGGCGCAACTCCCGATTTGTTTTTAGTGTATAGTATTTGAAGCTTTCAACACTTTCTCAATTATTCATTTTTGTCTGAGGGAACTTGCTCTTCTGTTTCTTTGTTAGAATCAAGATTAGTGGTAAACCAAAATTATTCATTTTTGTCTGAGGGAACTTGCTCTTCTGTTTCTTCTGTTTCGGTCCAAATGCTAACTGATGTAACTATCATATGCTAATGGTCAGAGCTAATGTACGTTAAGACAGCTACCTAACGTACGTAAGAGGTAGTGAAGATCAGATAAGGCGTGGTCGGCGTGTGGAGCCATATGTCGGATCTTATCAGATTTTATCGCATGCAACTGGACAACTTTTGAAAAGATAAGTTGACTATTAAGCGTTACATGATGTAAATAATATGCGGTAAATCAACATTTATCGTACATAACTCGACTTGGAAACGTACACAAAGACAAGGACATAATGATATAGTGAGATATGAAGATCACTAGCGTGCGCAATCTTTGTGCATTAGCGTGCGTTAAGTAGCGTACGTTAACTCCAACCGATAGCATACGCAAGGTATAATGTCCTATTTAAAGACACCAACCCCCTTTCATTTATTTCATTTATCTTGTCAGAGCTCTGCCCCTTTAACAGTCCTTCTAGCCTTACAAAACCCTTATATCAGCCTCTCAACTTGATTCTTGAAGATCGTAGGCATCTTGGATAAGTGTTCAAGCTTCCGGTGCTGAGTTCTACTGATCGTTTTCATCATTTACCTCCGTATAAGGTATGTTGATGTTGTTCTAGACTTGAGTTCATGTTTCTAGATATGTTATGAGCATGATTCTAAGTTTATTACTAAGATCGTAGATTTAAAAAATCATTTAATATTTGACAATGTACTTAAAATTAAATAAACTTAGCTTTCTTATCTTTTCAAAAGTTGATTCTGGAAATTTTTGTTTTGCAATTAAATTCTATAACTTAAATTTTTGTTGTTGAAAAAAAGTAAAAAGTCGTAATATTTAATTTGAAATATTTAAATGTTGTGAATAAAATTTTAAAAGTTCACTTTTATGTTTCACTTATGAAACAAAGTTTTTTTTATCCTTACAACAAAAATATTAACTGTTCATTTATGTGCTTCACAATTGTGTTACATTTACGAAAAAATGTTCTTTTGTAGGATGAGTTGGAGGCACAGTGTACACAGGGCAGCTTCACTCCCGAGGGACGACATGATATATTGGTCGAGGCCATTGGGAGATCGGAGCACCCTGGTCGTGTTCGTGGGATTGGATTTGGTGTAGGTATTCTAGATTATTTTGGACGATCTTCACGTCGATGTGCATTGTATTCGTTGTTGTGTTCTTCTTCTTCTTTTTCTCCTTTTACTTGTGCTTGATTTTGCTTGTTGTTTGTTCCCGCTGTACTTGAATTGTGTTGTATTTTTTTTGTATTGGATAGAATGTTATTGTATTTGATGGTTGGATAAAAGTTGTTTAGTTGTATTGGTGAATGGATGAAATAAAGTTGTTGTTTAGGTTTTATTTGATGTTTTGTGGTTGGATGCTGTTTTTGGTGCTGTTTTATGTGTATGTGTAGCAGGTTGAAAAAAAAAACCTGGTATCTAAAAAAAAATAAAAAAAATTAACAGCGGTTCTTAGGAGAAACCGTTGTTAATTTTGCAGTGTAAATTTAACAGCGGTTTTACGGAACCTGTTAAATCGGACATTTAACGGTTTCCCGTAGAAAGCTCATAAATTAACAATGGTTTCTTCACGGAACCGATGTTAAATGTCGATTTAACAGTTCCCGTAGAAACCCGTTAAATTAACATCGGTTTTTAATCGGAACATTGTTAAATGTCGATTTAACGGTTCCGTAAAACCAAGTTAAATTTACACTGCAAAATTAACAGCGGTTTCTGCCGAACCGCTGTTAAATTAACAGCACCACCTTTAACAGCGGTTCCGGAACTGCTGTTAATGTGGCTCCAGAACCGCTGTTAAAGGCCCAGTTTTGTAGTAGTGCAGGCTAAATACAGAGAAACACGATAAACCATACATGCCAACATGCTAAAGTCGAACCACTAGACCGATTTGGTCTTTGCCACAACACAACATATCAAACATATATAACTGATTCTCATAACTCGTACCTATGCAGGGATTTGAACACATCAACATCTCCATAAAACGGGAGAACAGTACAACGGAGAGACAAACAACGAGACTCTGCCAAAACACTCAACGACTGGTCTTCATGTGATTAGTATCGTCGTCTTCCATCATCCTTCTTACCGATCCTGTGATTCGCTCCCCAATAACCTGTAAATACCTGGACGCAATACAGACATCCACTCCCCGAATACTCGAGGGTTAGCAAAACTCCACTGTTTTGCTAGTGCAAGTATAAAATACAAATACAAGCCATACATATCATATTCTGGGAATACAATAACATGATTAATTTAGAAAGATTCCCGAGATGTTTCATTTAGTTAAAATAGTACAAGTCTTGAAAGTAGAATTGAACAAGTAAGCACTTTGAAAACAACTCTGAATCCCGAGAGTTTTTGATTGGAAAATAATCACGAAGACTATAGCCATACATCAATTCACAACTGAGGACCAATTACATACAACACATCATCCATAAGCCATTCTAGTCCAAGCAACTCTGATAAATATGTATGACATCCCCAAGCATTATGGAAAGTCAAAACATCGGGATACTCCGGACATATCACAAAATGCACTAAGCCATAAGGCCAAAAATACTCCCGGATTAACCGTGGACCCGACAATGCGTGAATCCCTCTTCGGCCGCATCAGGTCCTCTCGGAGTGGCTAATCCGAATGTTCGCAGACCCAACAATGCGCGGATCCCTCCTCGGCCTCGTCAGGCCCTCTCGGGGTGAACGAATATAACTCTCACACTCAGTAGTAATATCCGACTTCCAGTGCAAAGGACTATAAACCATATACTCAGAGTACTCACTATAATGGTCTCCGCAATTGGACACAAGCAAGACTAACAATATAATCTACAAACTATGAAAGGTAGGAATGAAACAAGGCAAACAGCTATTAAAATGTTTTAAAGAATTCTCAGCCTTCCGAAAACCATTTTGGGACACAACCCAAAGGTTATTTCCAAAATACAATTCCAATCACAAATCACGGGGTCCAAGACCCAGATATCCATATCGACATCCTCCCAAGGGTTATTCGCATCCCGTGCTAGTAAGCCACGGACCTCGGAGCCTCCTTGAGACATCTCCGAGTGAACAACCCAATGGGAAACCACACAACATCACACATCATCGTGACAACAGTCACCTAACAGTACCACACAAAAACCAGGCACAACATACAATACTAATACCCATTCTCAGAACGACACATTTGTTCTCAAACACTCAAGTTAATTTTGGAAGAAAACACTTATCGAGAATATATATCGATTCTTTTGGAAGTTCAATAAAACATTCAATTAGCACATAGATAGTCACCAATTATTATATCTTACGAAATCCGAAGTGTATGGGCAAGATACTTGACTCAAAACCACGAGCAACGGAACGACAAACGGACGGGTTCGATCAGCCCTTGAGCTTCCAATAACGATCAAGAATCTCGACAGTTCCCCGAATACTACGAGAAACAATACCATCACGAACCAACAAACTAATCAGAATCCAAATCAACACTAAGAACAATAAGGATCTAAGAGTTTCTCAAAGGAATCAAGAACTATGTTTCGGGTGATATAAAATCATGAATGAGTTCAAAAATCCGAAGGTCATGACCAAGACAACAAGAATTACATAATCGATTCATCATCAACGGATTAAATTGAAGAACCAAGGAGAAACCCCCAAAATTCAAGAACTAGGGTTCTAAGAAGAGAATACCTTGATTTGGGCCAAGAAGATGATTAGATGGTGTTAAACATATATAAATCCACCTCAAGATGAAGCTTGGTGATGAAGATCGCCCAAAAACCCTCCAAAAGCTCGCCCCCATCGGAAAGGGATGAAGAAGGGTGAGAAATGACAAAGTGAAGGTTGTTGTCCAGTATTTATACTTGACAGTTATTAGCGTGCGCTAAGCATATACATTAGCATGCGCTAACGGGATCAACGCTCCAAAACATACCGCCCATAACACAGTTAGCGTGCGCTAGCCAATATGCGTAGCGTGCGCTAACGAGTCACGAATCTAGTCTAGTGGCTCCTGGACTGGTCTACAGCTACCAGGTAGCGTGCGCTAGAAAGAAGAATTAGCGCTAGCTACCAACCTTGGCGTGTGCTAACGAAACTCCAGTCCCTGTCCAGTAGCTCCTGGACTACCTCTGGACTGCCAGTTAGCGTGCGCCACATGCCCGGTAGCGTGCGCTAGCAATAGCACAGTAGTGTGTGCTACACCACAAGCGGTAGCTTACGCTACACTGAAATGAGTCAAAAACTCATAAAATGACCTGGAACGGAAATTAAACACGTGTCAACTCATGACACGACCATATGTGGCACAACATTCCAAAGACATGGACAACGCCAATCCGATAATCCGTAGAAAAACTCAACGAATCTGGAACGAAGGTCTCGGGTATTTCATTCTACCCCTCTTAAAAGAAGTTTCGTCCCCGAAACTTAAAACATAGAATGATCAACGCAAAACAATTCCAGATAACATACGCTACCCGTTGCCGACAACCTACAACGAATCACATGCAGCACGTGGCTGCTACTAGGGGTGGACTGGGTTCCATTCGGTTCGGTTTTTGACCGAAACCGAGAATCGAACCAAATATTCAGTTTCGGTTTGGTTCGGTTCTCTTTTAAGTTCGGTTCGGTTAAGTTCGGTTTTATAAATATTCGGTTCGGTTTCGATTTGGTTTTATGTTTTTTCGGTTCTTCACAATATAAATTCAAATATTATATGCAATAGAATAAGTTATATATAACAACACGCCAACAAGAGTTATATATATGTTCAAAATAAAAGTTAGAGTTGCATAACAATTTACAAATATCTCAAAATATATAACAATCATAAATCACAGTAGCTCATTCTCTCAACCTAAATTAATTGAATCACAAATTATATAAGCATATTATCGGTCCTCATTGGACCCATGAGGGTCTTACAAAAGGAAAACGAATTATACTAAAATTCGAAACACACCAAAATCACAAAAACAAGGTCATTTTAGTATGTTGAAATTTGACTTCGGTCGATTTCAGTCTAGTTCAGTTCTGCCCGACCCAGAACCGAGAACCGAACCAAATTAGTTCGGTTCGGTTTTGTTTTTTTGTTTTTCGGTTTGGTCTTCTTCGGTTTCGGTTTTTCGATTCTTTTTTCGGGGGTTTTCGGTTGAGTTTTTGATTTTTAGTTCCGAAATGCCACCCCTAGCTGCTACCATCCATATCGCTACGCCATAATGATAACGAAATGCAACGAACAAAATCAATATAGTTGACCAGACCGAACAGTACCTCAATCAAAACGCGAGTTAATCGCTGAACAAATATGAAATTCCACAACCCAATGATTGGAAGATCGAAAACCAAGTTAATTTCACGAACTTAAGGAAATCAAGAAGAAATCTGAACGCTCAAAAATCACGATACAAGACCAATAAGACTGGGCAACAAGCGACAACGATCGAGACAACAACAGTCGAACAATCATATTCGAATCACGACGGACGACAAAATAAAATAACCATTCTGAAGTCCACACCTCGACTCGAGACAATAGATGGTCTGGTATAAACGACAAGATATGCATTAACATACTACTCATAGGAATGGAGTCGAATTCGGAAAAAGTCACAATGACAAACGGATTAATCCGAAACAATAACACAACTCGTTCGATCAACAAAAACAAAGATAGGACAAGTCCAGAATATATCAACGAACACAACGAGTTGATATGATTGAGAACACAGAAGTTCAAAAATCCGATTCTCTTCCAATAGAAGAAGTTCATCCCTGAAGTTCGAAACAACAAGGCAAGGAAATAACACAACATACAACTGGTAGACTACACTCTCAGGGACTCCTCGGAGTCAATCCTGATATTGGTGTGCAAGTCTGTGCCTCGAAAGGCTCGGTGACTAACCCACAAAATTGAACCCTGTGTCCCATGAGTCCACACTTGTAACACATTACTGGCAGAGAAGGGCAATGCGCACGAGCATGCCCCGACACATTACAGTTAAAACACCTCCTGGATTTACCAGGAGTCAAAGCAGACGACTTGAAACTCTAAGTCCCACGCATCGAGCGATGAGCCTCACAGCAGAAAGACTACAACGTTGCAATCTAGAAACACCAACTCCTGTATTGTCCATAAGGTCATCGGACTTCCTCTGCTTCTTCGATTCTTACACACACTCCGACGATAACGAAGCTAGTTCATAGGCTAAGGCTCGATCCTGATAATCCCTCAACGAAGTGCAAGTAAATCCCGCCATATACTGGCGAATCCCCAGCTTCATAGGTCTGTCAAAATGAAGGATCTTCTCTTCTTCGGTTCTCACCTGATCTCGCACATAACCGAGTTGTTTTCTATAGTCGATGATAGCCTGCGACACCGATATATCTTGATGTTCTGCCAAATAAAATTCACGAATCCTATGATCTCTAATCGTTTTTGGACATAACTCAGCTTCCATAAATGCCTGGAACTCCGCCCACGTGACATCACAATCACGAGATTTAACAGCTTCCCACCAACTAGCGGCATCTTTGTCAATAAGGTATTGAACGATAGGTACCTTCCGCTCTTCGGGACAATCGACAGTCTCGAATATCTTTCCCAACTGGAAAAGACAACCGTCTCAGCCCAACACATCTGCAGCACTGGCTAATTGATCGGGATTCGTACGGATTACCTCTCAAAGCCATTGACTTACACCGACGTTCTGAGTTTGTCCGTGTTGCGTTGAACCGCCTGGGTCAACTGAGTCATCTGTGTTGTTACTTGTTGCAGTATAGTAGCAACACCAATACCAATATCATTCCCGGAAATATTCTCTCGATCCCGCGTCTGATCCCCGTGGCCATCCGTACCACGGTTGCGACCACGACCTCTGACCCTCGGCATATTAACAAGTAACCACCTAACGCAACGAAAATCACATAGTCACACACAACAATTGTAGTCATTGGACAACACACATAGAATACGGTCACAAATGATCGGTCTAACAATCGCAAAAGTTAGACCTAACGGCCAAAATGCAGTACCAAAGATTATGTCCAGACTGATTAGCGGGCTACAACAGAGACTTAGCGTGCGCTAGCCATGCCATAATAGCGTGCGCTAGCTGCACACTTGGCGTGCCCTAATTGCTCCAATTCAACAACACGTTATGAACATATGTCAAACCATACCAAAATCGAAGGTTACAAATAAACAACAGCGTACAATTCTAAACGCCAACGGTTCACATAATTATAACATTACGCAATTAACCATCAGAAGATATTAACATTCAAAACCAAATTCCCACCTCTCTGTCAAGAAAACTATCTCAATGAGTGCATACCGAACGACTAAGCGTCCACACTACCTCTTTAATCACAACTTCAAGCATGATAGTCGAAATGATAATAACATCATTACTACATACCTACTAACCGAAATTCGTAGCCGAAAAGTTAAAAGCGGAAATCACATTTCAAGTAAATTTTTGATAGACCTCATTTGAGTTTTAAAAATCAAATTTTGAAAATTTGCAATGCAAGATGAAAATAAAATATGAGTAGTTTGAATTCTCAAATATTTTCGGTCTCAAGGTCATCATAGGAAATAAAACTTTTTCCTCTCTTCAAGGATGTTTTATAATGAAATTTACGTGACTTCCCAAAGCATTTAAAGTTTCAAAATATCACGTTGATAAACTCTCCTTGCGTAGCCACACCAAAACATTACTCCTGTAAAAACAATTTATATAAGGACATATATAAATATATACATATATACATATACACCGACACCACTTTTCATTCCAGTACAATGCGAGAACCAACAATCATGGAGTACGTATTCACGATTCACATTTAACTCCACATCATAACACCAAAAATCACACAAGCTCGTGTGATACGAGACGCAACATGTAGAGGGGAGACTTATATCCACATATCGCACGAAGATGATGGCTGCACCTTGATACTAATCACGACCGACATCTCAGACGACGCGTCGCGACATGACTCAGTCAGATAAAATCTGACAAGACAAGACTCGACATCACACAACTCGTCCCGACAGCCTAGGTTTCCGCAACCTAAGCTCTGATACCATATTCTGTAACACCCCCAAACCGATTGGGGATATTACATCACCGCGGACCCTCTCGATGAGGATCTACCAGGCTAAATACAGAAAAACACGATAAACCATACATGCCAACACGCTAAAGTTGAACCACTAGATTTGGCTTTTGCCACAACACAACATATCAAACATACATAACTGATTCTCATAACTCTTACCCACGCAGGGGTTTGAACACATCAATATCTCCATAAAACGGGAGAACACTACAACAAAGACACAAACAACGAGACTCTGCCAAAACACTCAACGACTGGTCTTCATATGATTAGTATCGTCGTCTTCCATCATCCTTCGTACCGATCCTGTGATTCGCTCCCCAGCAACCTGCAAATACCTGGACGCAATACAAACATCCACCCCCTGATTACTCGGGGATTAGCAAAACCCCACTATTTTGCTAGTGCAAATATAAAATACAAATACAAGCCATACATATCATATTCTGGGAATACAATAACTTGATTAATTTTTAAAGACTTCTCGAGATGTTTCATTTAGTTAAAATAGTACAAGTCTTGAAAGTAGAATTGAACAAGTAAGCACTTTTAAACAACTCCAAATCCCGGGAGTTTTTTATTGGAAAATAATCACGAAAACTATAGCCAGACATCAATTCACAACTGAGGACCAATTACATACAACGCATCATCCATAAGCCATTCCAGTCCAAACACCTCTGATAAATATGTATTATATCCCCAAGCATTACAGAAAGTCAAAACATCGTGATACTCTGGACATATCACAAAATGCACTAAGCTATAAGGCTAAATATACTCCCGGATTAACCGTGGACCCGACAATGCGCGAATCCATACTCGGCCCCATCAGGCCCTCTCAAAGTGGCTAATCCGAATGTTCGCAGACCCGACAATGTACGGATCCATCCTCGGCCTCATCAGGCCCTCTCGGAGTGAACGAATATAACTCTCACACTCAGTAGTAATATCCGACTTCCAATGTAAAGAACTATAAACTATATACTCAGAGTACTCACTGGAATGGCCTCCGCAATCGGACACAAGCAAGACTAACAATATAATCTACAAACTATGAAATGTAGGAATGAAACGAGGTAAACAGCTAGTAAAATGTTTTAAAGAATTCCCAGCCTTCCGAAAACCATTTTGGGGCACAACCTAAAGGTTATTTCCAAAATACAATTCCAATCACAAATCACGGGGTCCAAGACCCAGGTATCCCTATCGACATCCTCCCAAGGGTTATTCACATCCCGTGCTAGTAAACCACGGACCTCGGAGCCTCCTTGAGACATCTCCGAGTGAACAACCCAATGGGAAACCACACAACATCACACACCATCGTGACAACAGTCACCTAACAGTACCACACAAAAACCAGGCACAACATACAATACTAATACCCATTCTCAGAACGACACATTTGTTCTCAAACACTCAAGTTAATTTTGGAAGAAAACACTTATCGAGAATATATATCGATTCTTTTGGAAGTTCAATAAAACATTCAATTAGCACATAGACAGTCACCAATTATTATATTTTATGAAATCCGAAGTGTATGGGCAAAATGCTTGCCTCAAAACCACGAGCACGGGAACGACGAACGGACGGGTTCGAGAAGCCCTTGAGCTTCCAATAATGATCAAGAATCTTGACAGTCCCCCGAATACTACGAGAACAATACCATCACGAACCAACAAACTAATCGGAATCCAAATCAAAACTAAGAACGACAAGGATCTAAGGATTTCTCAAAAGAATCAAGAACTATGTTCCGAGTGATATAAAATCATGAATGAGTTCAAAAATCCGAAGGTCATGACCAAGACTACAAGAATTACATAATCGATTCATCATCAATGGATTAAATCGAAGAACCAATGAGAAACCCCCAAAATTCAAGAACTAGGGTTCTAAGAAGAGAATACCTTGATTTGGGCCAATAAGGTGATTAGATGGTGTTAAACATACATAAATCCACCTCAAGATGAAGCTTGGTGATGAAGCCCGCCCCAAAACCCTCCAAAAGCTAGCTCCCGTCGGAAAGGGATGAAGAATGGTGAGAAATGACATTACTAAGAGAACAACAACCAAAAACAACCGAAAATTTGCCAAACCACCAGAATGAAAACCCATTGAGACATTTGATCAATCACTAAATGTTCAAGGTTTCTAAAAAACACATAAATCTTAAACCTGGTTGAACAAATTCTAGATATGTATATATAATCCATAGAATATAATCAACGACGCTCTATAACACTAATCAATCCATCAAAATGGGTTCAAACTCAAAATAAAGAACAAAACCCTAAAAAGTCAACTCTATTGATTTAATAAAATTACCTTCGATCCGGACGATACGGGATGAAGGATAATGGTGGACACAATCAAATCTTTCCAAGACAATGAAAAACACAAGCTCTAAGCCAAAGGGCCACTCCCGGCTCCAAAATCACGAAGAGGAACGAGGGAGGGGAGAAATGAAGAAAATTTCAAAAATGAAATATGTGGCCCACATATATATAGGTTGCGGCTCGTTACATGCAACACATGAAGGTTACGTACCCCACATCCTTTACGTACGTAATCGCCTCAACATTACAATGTAATGGTCCGCCAAGAGGCTACTGAATCGATCCTTCAGGTGTCCTAACGTACGTAACAGTCCTAATATTACGTACGCAGTAATTAATAATGTATGTCATGCGCCCCGTGCTACGCATGTTAAGGTCTTCCCAAAGGCTACTGCCTAGACTATCAGGTACGCTTATGTACACTAACCATACATAACGTAAGTTTCATACTTTACGTACTAATGCACTAGTTACGTATGTAACATGTGATGACAACAGCACCGCCTTAAAGTCGGTAGGACGACCCAATTTTCTGACAATATACCACGACTATGCAACTTGCAACGAAGCCCAAACAATCCAGAATAAAAATAAAGCATA
This sequence comes from Orobanche coerulescens, assembly GCA_033398695.1. NCBI lineage: Eukaryota > Viridiplantae > Streptophyta > Magnoliopsida > Lamiales > Orobanchaceae > Orobanche > Orobanche coerulescens. Next base: position 77,384,124 of record CM065815.1, on the reverse strand, counting down.
CGATGAAATACGACATATAATGCCATGTGCACATGCACCCGATCAACCATGCGACTACAAGTCGCACTCGACGAAAACCACTACACGATAACACCATACAGTACAATGGAGAATTAATTATATTTAAACATCATCGGAAAAAATCTGGCGCAAAACGATAAATAATTCAAGACACACGGAAATGAAAATATCGGATATTACAAATACAGCATTGTATACACGAGCCCTAAATGATAAATTCGTAATCTTGTATAAATACTTACTAAAAGTGCAACTCAGTTTAGGAAAATATAGATAAAATATGCAATAAAAATAAAATGTTACAGACTGTACTGGTCTGATTATGAAATTGGGCTAGGGACTGATTGGCCATCATGGGCCAGATTAGCCCAGTTGTCTGTATCATGATATGGAAATCTAGTAAAATGGTTGGGCCATCCCATCACCTTTGGGCCATCCCATTAACGGATGAGCCCAGTAGAAACTGCAAATATTGTAGGGGTATTACTAAACACCGCCCAAAATTACTAGCGACCGCCCTATAAGATTACCTTTTTATCCATTTCAAGTCTTTCATTATTTCTAGACACCACACCACACCAAAATCTTTCGTAGAAAATGACGCAGGCGTTTGAATATTCCGCCTGTTCCATGGTACAGGCGTCCCCAGATTCCGCCTGGACCATGGTACAGGCGTCTGGTGCGGACGCTCGGTCCTAGGTCTAGGCGACTAAACCAGACGCCTGAACCATGGTCGGGGCGTCCGATTCAGACGCCTGTGCCATGGCTAGGCGTCCGATTTAGACGCTGTACATGGTCCAGCGCCCAAGCTGACGCCAGTACCATGGTCCAGCGCAATTTGACGCCTTTGGACCCTTTTTTTGCTCGATTTTAAATATTAATAATAATATTATTGGTATTATTATTAACATTGTGTCAATTAAAAATTTCAGTTATATTGGAAGAATTTGAAGGCGACGTTGATTATAGTGGTTATTTCGTTAATGACGAAATATTCGCTAGTGATTGTGATGCGATTGCTTCGCGAAAAAAATTGCTCTTCAAATTGGTTTCGAGTTGATCATTTCATCGTAAGAATAAAGGAAAGACAAAGCTATTGAGATGTAACCATGGTGAGCAGTGCAGGGGTATTAAGAGATTTGGATGTCGTTGTTCAAAAGGACACAAAGACGAAAGCATGCAAGTGTACATTTCAGATAAAGGCCGAACAATTGCATGACTTGAGTGGTTGGATAATCAGACCGATCTCTGGGAGTAAGGGTATGCACAATCACTCATTTATTGTTTATCCGGAGGGGCATCGTTAAATGAGTGGACTGAGTAAATCGGCCAAACAAGTTGTTCGTGAGATGAGTGCTGCTCAAGCCAAGCCGTGTGCCATCTTGGCGGCCATTCAGAATAAATTTCCCGAGGACAAACCGACTAGACGACATATCTATAATTATAGAGACCACTTGAGGAAGTATGATTTTGAAGAAAGAGATGTCGTTGGTCAGTTTCACCATTTGGCTGTGACGAATAACTACGTAAATTGGACGCAGGCCGACCCAGATACAAATGCTGTTACCCACGTGTTCATGGCACATCCAACATCAATCAACTTAATCCGGACCTACAGATGGTTCATTGGCATGGATTCCACCTACAAAACGAATAAGTACAAGATGCCATTTCTCGAGATAGTCGGGATGACTCCATGTAACAAGAACTTCCTAATCGCCTATGCAATTATGAAAGGTGAGACCGAATCGAGCTACGCGTGGGTGTTACAGAAGTTGAAAATTTTGCTTGGGTTTGATGTTCATCCGACGGCTATTGTTGAAGGTTATCTCAATGTCCCCGGAGACGGTAATTGCGGATTTCGTGTTATCGCCGACTACATATTTGGCGACCAAGATAAATGGCGTATTGTACATGTATGCATTGCAAATGAAATTATGGCTAACTGTACACTCTACCGATCGATCTACTATGATGGGATTGAACCTGAGGTTCGACGTATTACATGGGATGGTGGTGCGTGTGGATCGGATCATTGGATGGCTATTGCTGAAGATTTATTCCCTATTGCTACTATTTTCAATGCTGCTGTCATACTATTCGGATTCGGAAACGGTAGATCTTTATTTGCATGTCTCACTGTGCTGCCGTTGAAAGCACCCTCGAAGGCAACACGGCCTAGCCAAGAGATTGTCATTTGTCATTTAGGAGATACGTACAAACATTTTATTCGTCTAGATTTAATGCCAAATTTTCCTGTACCGCCCATAGCGAGTAACTGGTTTAGAATCCATGATAGTAGTGTTGGTGGCTGGGAGAATTAGTATACGAGCAGGAGAGAAAAATGGAATAGATTAGTCGGTATGATGTAAAACTTTATTTGTTGTATGTTCCTTAATTAATAAAATTTTCGTTTTTGTTGATCTTTATAGTTGATAGTTGATTTTCTTTTATGTTGATCTTGATAGTTGATGAAAAATTTTCGCTTTTGTAAGGCAATGTAAAAACAAACAAAAGTAAAGTGCCAAATGCAAAACGAAAGTGTCAATCAATATTCAAAATACAAAAAAACGAAACGCCAAACAAAATACCGTCACAAACAAAATATAAAATACAAAATCGGTTGGCCAAATGCCAATCCTCATGAACTCCTCGAGCATCGTCGCCGCGCCTCCCGCCCGGTCCGGGAAGGTGTCCGATACAAGGCCGGGTAATACCGACGGATCGACTCACCCACCGTAAAAATAGAGACAATATAATACAATGAGTAATGTATGATGAAATCAAACAAAGTACAAAGTTAAAGAACATACATAATCGGTCCGAACGAGAAGGGATCATCGATCCAGTGCCGCACCGCTGCTCAAGAGCCGAGGTGCGAATACCGATAATACCACTCAATGTAATCATCGGTGCAAGCACTGATCATGAGTAGCCGCCTCATAGTCGGCGAGAGGAAGCTCGTATGCACCCGAAACATCATCCAAGCATCGATGACATCCGGATGGGATAGTCAACTCGGTACAACTGCCGACCATGCTCGAACCGCTTCTCCGGTCCGTGATCGGAAAGGGATGGTCTCGCACATAACCGAGCCGCCGTAATGCCCGACTGTGCATGTATGGCTCGATAATATCCCGATATCGTAGCCATCCAATGAATGTGGTCCTCGGGACATCCTCACCGGATCGGGGCCATAAGGCAACCACAGATTCTGCGCATATGTAATCAAAAAGTTATACAAGTTATTTTTAAATGAATTGTGAGATTGTTAGAAGGAATCATTATACCTCTGCGGTCCAACCGATCAATGCGGCGACGTAAAGACCGGAGGCGGTGCTCGTCCCTACCCTCGGGCCGACACTCCATGTAGAAGCTCGAGGTCGCGTGGAGTCAACAATCATACGCCTCGATGAGGTCGAAAGGTGGAAAATACTCATAAATCCAAGCCCGAACGAGGGTAAGGCATCCACAAATCCCCATGGAGTCGCCTCGACTAGCGATACCGAGCTGACGGTACATGAAAGCCAATGCGGCCGAACCCCATGAATACTGACCGGTAGTATCCATACCGTCCCTCACCTCCAATATGCAGGAAGGCCTAATCCGGTTACCACTCTTGTCAACAAACAAGGTGGATCCAAATAACAACCACATCCAAGCTACGGCTGGGTGCCCTCCACTCGACCCCCATCGCGACATGACACGAAAATGGAGTCCATAAGTACGCCGCCACCCCCGGTGAGTACTCGGTAGCTCCAACCGCGATACTCCAAGAACCTCCATCACATCCACTCGCAACCGTAGATGTGCTATCGGCATCAACCAATCGCCCCTCGACAGGAATGCGAAGGATCTGCCACACATCATGTAACATGATGGTCATCTCTCCGAACGGCATGTGAAAAGAGTTCGTATCGGGCTGCCACCGCTCAACGAACGCAGAAATCAACGGGGAGTCAATATGTCTGAACATGGCGTCCGTCAGGTGGGATAACCCAGTCCCACTAATCCGACTTACTAGAGGGTGACATAACTGAGCGCCACTGACTCAAGCTCTGAAAAGCAGCAGTCCTGGTGTGACACTTCAGCAAACCTCTCATATCTCCAGTCCAGATACGCGCGGCGACATGCCCACCAAAACTCGGGATAACGCTGCCGTCGATAGGGCCACCAGGCATCTCCTCAGAAACCATCCAAGATGTCTCATCCTCCCCCCTACGCCGTTTACTACTGGTAGACCCAGAAGTCACAAACCTCCCCCCTCTCCCCTTCCGAACCCGGCACGAAAATGAAGAAGAATCATCACCGCCCTCCTGATCGTCGGCCTCATCGTACGAATAATACTCGCTCGAATCCTCGCACCAAAATCGCATAAGGTACGCCTCGAATCCCCTACGCCCGCCTCCCATTGCCTATGAACGGAAGCATCAACACCACGAGCTCGTGTGACGCGCTCCGTAACCCATCAACTCTGTGACTAGCGGCATAGATTTGCCCGCTCCTCCTCTCATCTGCATTTAGCAAACAATACAACTAATAAGTAATAATCATACAAAGAATACACATTATTAATTATTAATTGAAAATTTTATTTTTTTCTAAAATTATGGCTGGGGCGTCCGGAACGGACGCTTGAACCATGACACAGGCGTCTGGTCTGGACGCCACTTCCGTGGTCCAAGCGTCTAAGGCAGATGCTTATACAGCGGCTAGGCGTCCGATCTGGACGCCTGGGCATGGTGTGGACGTCCGCTGTGAACGTCTGTACCACAGGCTGAGCGTCCGTCGTGGACGCCTGAGCCATGGACAGGCGGAATCGACGGACGCGCGTGCTATGGCCAAAGCGTCATCGCTTGACACCAATAATAGTAACGGCCGGCCTCTCGCTGCACTCCGGCACGGCGGCCGCGGCCAATGAAACAGTAGACGGATGAAAAAATAAAATTACCGGCGCTTTTCCTTTTCCGGACATGGCGGCGGTGCGGCGGCAGACGACGGCAGACGGCGGCTACGCGGCGGTAAGATGGCGGCGGACGGCGGCTTATCGGCGGTACTGTTGTGGCGGTTCGGCTGCGTCAGGTGGGTTGTTTAGAGAGAAAAGTATTACTAAATTAGGATCCAAAATCTAATTAAACTGAATTAAGGGCAAAAAGGTAATCTTCTAGGGCGGTGGCTAGTAATTTTGGGCGGTGTTTAGTAATCCAGTATTGTAGCAAAAAATAGAAGCAGAATGCTTCTCACGGGATTTAATCTTGTGTTGCCCAGTGGCGTTAGAACACAACTTTGTAATAAAACTTTGGATCAGGTGTCAGTGGAAAGGAATTTCGTGACCGTGTTTTATGAATTGTTTTTATTATTAGCAAAAAAATTCTATATAATTTGGTAGCATAAAACGACCAATGTAGTTAGGACCTATTCTTTTGGACTTATTTTTCAGTTTTTTAGTTCGATTCGATTTAATTCGATTCGAGTCCATTCAATCTGATTCGATTCGATTCGGGCCATTCAGTCCATTCGATTCTTCTTATTATTATTATTATTATTACTAATCTTAATTATTATTATTATTATAAATAAGAAACTCATAGGGTTTATAAGAAATTAGTGGGGAGCCGAGAAACAATCTGAGCCCCCACTCCTCTAGCTATAGCGAAGCTAACCCTACTAAAAATATGAGCAGCAGCACGTGCTCCAATGTCTTCAGTCACCGAGAATCTTAATTATTATTATTATTATTACTAATAATATTACTATTATCGTTGTAGTTGTTGGTTACTATTATTATTATTTTTTACCATTATTATTATTATTATTTACCCATAATATATATTTGATTCGATTCAGTCATTCGATTCGATTCGATTCAGTCCGTCTGATTCAATTGATTCGATTGATTCATTCAGTCCAAAAGAACAGAGCCTTAGAAGGTTTGTTTATTTATTTATGGGTCTTTTTAATGGCTTTGTCGTTCAATTAGTAGCGCTTAAAATCCGACAGTCATCGATTTTATTTTTATTTATTTATTTTATGTGGTCTCCCCTTGTAATTTACTTTATTAATGTAACGAGGCTTGATCCAACCCGTGCGATACACGGTCTTTGGTTGCAGACGCTTGAATGAGCATTGGTTGCAGACGCTTGAATGAGCATATGCCGTATTTTGATGCCTATTAGAGAATTTATATTGTATTTATTTTAGAGGATTTAATTGTGATGTTATCATGACTTTTGTATTTAAATTAGTTTATTTACATTAAAAGTTACAATTAAAATAGTCTTTTCACATGTAGTCTTTTAATATGAATAAGGACTCATCCGTAACGCTTTTTCCGTGTAGAATTTTTTTAGTCTATGTAATTAGTTATATGTAATGTATTGTATTTATTTTAAATGTTCATAGTGTAATGTTTTATCAACCCGTGCGTTGCACCCATTGCATCTAAATATTCATAGAGTAATGGTCGGTACTAATTAGGTTTCCAGTACTTAAAATAGTTTATTCACATTAAAAGAGTACATGTAAAAAGACTTTTTCTAAGATGTTACATTTAAAAGAGTCTATTCACATGTAATCTTTAAATACTAACAGCTTTCGTTTTAACATTCTACAATTTTATGCAATCTTAAAACTACGATATGATTTTGTTTTTAATTCACAGCGGTTACCAACTTACCATCCCCCCAAGCAAAAAGTAAAAGTGAATAATACAAAAGGAATGGACATGAAGAGTCTTCATTATATTGTAGGAGACTATTGGTAGCATCATGAGATATAGAGAAAGTGTGCATATTGATTATGTAAATCATTAATATGAGGTAAATTTCCAATGAAGAATGCCACCTATAAAGCAAAATACTCATGCAGCCATGCTGTATCTATAATATTTTTCAGCTTCTTTATTCAATGTATACCAATATCGTACATATGTGTCTGCATACATACGTGATACGTGTTTATGTATGCATTGATGAATGTATGTATGTGTCAAATTTACCAATTGCAGGAGGTCCGACTCAGTATTCACATAAGCTTCCCATTATTACATGCATATATCCATTCATTAGCTTTTCATGAGTTGTACACTTTAAAACAATCATTTTATTTCAATCCATTTTGTTTCATCTTTTAGCAGACACTAACCGGTTGATTATTGACATCAATTCATTGTGTTTTGAGATTGTTTTGCTACGGTTGGATCCAGTCCAACAGATTAAAACCCAAAACCAATGGGGTAAAAAAATTCGGGTAAGATGGGATCCAATCCATTCCAAGATATACATCTAATTTTTTATCACTATCCTAAAAACATCCGCCTCCCATCCATCTTTTTTTCTGGTTTTGCAGATCAACCACCAAACACGAACACAGCTTCACACACAAACTACCGTCGTTGTAACTCCTTACCCGAAATAATCAAACACAACATCAAACCCTTTAATGTTTCTGCTCAAAATCATTCGATTTAGTTTCTGTGTTTTTTAACGAACAAAGAAAAGAAAGTAACATCAAATCACAGATCTCCATATTCGAAAGAATACCACAGCAAGTCTTTAATTCCATACAAACATCAAACCCTTTAATGTCAGAAGCACACACAAACATCTTTAAAGAATACCACAGCAAGTCTTTAACTCCATATTCGAAAAGGTAGGCCAAGATTAAAAAATAGTGACAACCTCTTATCTACATATAAATAGAAAATGTAACACGAGACTTATATGGCAAACTGCAAAACTGGTGTGGTTTTTTGCTATGTTGTTTTCTCGTCTTTGGATGGTTTATATAGTGCTTCAAGCATTAATACTTCAGCAACACTTCATATTAATCAATTATGAGAGCATGGTTCCAGGAACCCTTTTGTGTTCACTCCATCATTACACGATTGTTTGTATTCCTTGGGAGTTTAATATGTAGATGTAAATTCGTGAGTTTATAAAAAATAAAATTATTTTTGGTGTGCAATGCATTAGTTGTACAGTACTAATTTTTGTGCACAACCCCCCTTGCACATTAAATTAAGGGGGATAAGCTTTATATATAATACAACCCCCTTGCACATTAAATTAAGGGGGATAAGCTTTATATATAATAGATGGTTCCAGGAACCCTTTTGTGCTCACTCTATCATTACACGATTGTTTGTATTCCTTGGAGTTTAATATGTAGATGTAAATTCGTGAGTTTATAAAAAACAAAATTATTTTTGGTGTGCAATGCATTAGTTGTACAGTACTAATTTTTGTGCACAACCCCTCTTGCACATTAAATTAAGGGGGATAAGCTTTATATATAATACAACCCCCATTGCACATTAAATTAAGGGGGATAAGCTTAATATATAATAGATAGATATAGTCATTTAATCAACACAAGAGGGATAAGAAGTACGAATAAACCGGTTGATCACCTATAATATTCCAGCGAGTTGGGAGATCAAGATGAAGACCAATTTAATCACCTTGAAAATGAATCGTATAATCTTCACGTTGACCGGTGGAAATCATTGCGGGATTATGATCACGCTATCCACGATCCTATAATATTTATATTGTGTGTTGTTATGTCTGTTTAAATTTATGCATGTATGTGATGCAATGTATATTTTTAGATTTACGTTCAGCAAACATCAATCATATCATAAATCTCTTATTAAATTTTAAATGTCATCCATAAAAAAGACACATATCAAGACTCCGATCATTTTAAGTGTGTTAGAGCCAAAGCTAGATTTAACTTAGCGCCAACGCAACGTCATGGGAATATTAATAGATACCTAAAAGTAACCATCAACTTGAGACTGTTTTTTCCTATAAACCAAACCAAACCAAACATACCGAATATATCCCGCTCAGAGCAGGGTCTGAGGGGAGTAAGATCTACGCAGACCATGCCCCTACTTTTACGGTAGGGAGGTTATTTCCGTGAAGACCCCTACCTTAGTGCACAACAAAGTATTGAGTGATATATACAAAGAAGCATATGATACCAAAAAGCTCAAGACCATACTTGAGCTCATGTCTTAATTCACATGAGACTTACCTAAGAGGACTTTGACATCTGCACTTTCGATGAACGTTGTTCTAACAGACGTGAGGTTGACTCTGTGCACAGCTCCCGAGACCTGTTTTTCCTATATAAAGGCAAATATACCTACACAAGAAATGATGATCAATAAAGTAAATATTGATGTCGAAAAAAAGGCTACCCCTTATTTCTATATAAACGTCAAAGGCAGGTGGTGAGATATAAAGAATCATATTCACCTATGAAGCTATAATTTTCTTTGATCAACATTTATCTTTTTCATTGGATTTTGTTATTTGGCAAAGTTCTTAATAAAGCAACATCACATGCATAATTTTTTACTTTTATAGATGGAAACTTCAGGTACATAGACTTAGGCTCTATTAGCAAAACTAGCTGATAAGTTAGCTGGTAGCTGATTAGGTAGCTGATTTTAATACAGGTGTTAGCATATTGGTTGATAAGCTATCTGATATTTTGTAAAATGACATAAAATAGCGTTACATTTTTTTATTTTCTTTAACTTTCTCATTATATTATTACACTAACTTTTTAAAATAAAAATACATGACACTTTTCTCTAATTAGTTTAATGTATACTCACTCTAAATTACATATATGTACTATTCACCTTAACTTTAATAAAGTCATTAAAAATCATCAAAAGTTGAAAAAACTATGGTGAGTATTATAAACTAAGCCAAGAAAATTGAGCGTGAGACGGAAGGAACGAACTATAACGGCAGGGGCAAAGAGAAATAGTAACGATTGATTTTCTTTTTAATTTAGGTCAGAAATATTTGTGAAATAAAAAAAATAAAAAGGAGCTTTTTTGTAATAAGCTAACCTGGTTAGCTTATCAATCAGCTAGCTAATAAATTAACTGATTTGAGAAGTTTGACGTTCATGTAACGAGCTTATTTTCGAACAATGATCAAATAAGCTCATGAATCTTATAAGCTAGCGTTAAACAAAGCCTTAACAAAAAAGCTAACACCTAAAGAAACGCCTTATAACACTTTCTTAACCAAGAATTTATTTCTCATCAATTTTTTATCACTTTAACAAGGTAACAATACATGTAAGATCCAAATAAAGATCATAAAATCTAAATTTAAAGAAAAAGGCCTAACATAAATATATTGATCAACATATTGATCATATTGAAATATGGACTTAACAAAAGAACTCTAATGTAGTTGTCAGTGTTGTAATGTTTTCCTTGACTAAGGTTGTTTTTCCGACAAAATTTTTTTTTACTTAACGAGATTTTAGAGACGCAACAAGACATAAAGTGACTTGACACAAATAAAGTGCTGAAACAATATGTACCAAATCTATTCATAAATATAAGGCCACATTGGTACGCGAAGGAAGTTCAATGCACATGATTCTTTTTGCTATATCAAGATTTTCTAAACTAAAATTTTTACTAATAAAGGAGATTTTAACAAGCAACGAATACAAACCGTCGACACACTAATTACACTAAATGACTTTTATCTAGTTAGGTGGGCTTTATTTATTTTATTCTTATTTAGTTGTAGGCTATCATTAATAGAAACGACACATTGTGGCAGATTTTCTATATTCTTTCAATACATGCATAACTATGCCGAACTACTATACAAAGATTGTGTTATATGATTACAAATTCACAATATTCTCTTGTTCATCAGATTCACTTTAAGCAGACCAGATACGTAAAATTCAAAATTTCGTATAATAGACTTAAATACTTAAATAAAAGAAAGAAAAAAAGAAACACAAAAACTAACCTAACACTATTGCATTGATCTTGCATTCCAAGGTTTATTAACTAGATTTCAACTATTACAGGTAGACACTCTTTTTGCAGCCCCAGGTCGTGTCGTGATTCATCATTGTGCCTTAATCCCAATTATATTGAGCTCATTGAAGATTATAATATCAATTAATAGTTTAAAAATAATTTAACAATAAAAATTTATACAAAGAACAAAATAGCAAAATTTCACATCAATGTCTTTCATGAAACGGAAGGATATCATAAGTTTTTCTACTTAGATATAAATATAAAAAAACAAGCCTGGATTGAGATACATCATATAGTCATGTCCTAGTATAAGATTAATACTGAAAACTCATGTACATTGTCGAACAAGGTCATTATGGTGTGATTAACTCGGTAATGATAAGAAAACTTACACAGTTCACCCAGATATCATCCGAAATCAGTTGGTCAGGAAATTAGTCCTCTTTTGGAGTAAATGAGCACCCCCCCCCCCCAACCCGCCGCACCACACCCCAAACTCTTGCATAGTTATGCTTCACGATGCCTTCTGTACTACACACATTTCCAAATACATCACATCAAAACCCTTTCCCCGAATGCTTTCCCCACCACTAACAAAACATTCCATAAACTTGGACCAATGGAAATCGAGAGCATGATTATCTTTCCCACATACATGCGTAAAAATGATGAGCAATTAATATACAAAGCTGCATAGAATAACAGGGGACACCAAGCTAATGTATGCATTACAAGGTGTCTGCAAAAAAGTGCGAAATTTTTTAAAGGTGAACTAGAATACTATAATCTTTGCAGCCTAAACAAAATGAAATCAAAATTCTGCGTTGAGTCATGCTGCAGCCTCCTGCTGTTCCTCGGACTCAATTTCAGTTGCTGATATTAATGAAGCTGATTGGATTTTTCCAGCATGCTCAAGGCGCATCAGAATCACCCCCCTGCAAAAACAAAATGAAATGTTGTCCTTTTCTCCTTGTGGAAATGACAAAAGCGAATAAGATAGAAACATCTGCTGCATGACGCGGAAAGTCATTGAGGTTGTGGTTCCACATGAGGGGGTAGAATTTGATGGGGAGCACTGAGAGGATTTATAAATGAGATAGCTATATCAATATGGGTGGCAATTGGATCCGATCCGGTGGTTTCAGGTCCAGGTCGAGATGAAAGTATGGATTTATTCAACCAAAACCAGCGTCCGACTGAGATAAGAGTATGGATGTAGTTAATCAACAACAATTTCACTTTTCTAACAAACAATTTATGTTTCGACTTGAGCTCAAAACAATTGGCCTGATCTGATTTTAGTTTCGAAGAATCTTCTCATTATCACACTAATCAAAGATTTAAAATGATGTTTCTTTGACCCAATTTTCACGAAGAACTTTTACTACTACAATTTTCAAAATTTAGAAAACTAAAAAATAACCATTACATTCGGAAAAAAGGAATCTCTTAGGTGACCCAAAACGTAATTCGTTCACAATGTTTTGGCTCCACATTTGGTAGACTCATAACCCAGATGTAGGGCTGTGAACATAAAGGTTCGATTCGATTCGGCATATTCGGCTCAAAATAGTTCGGTTCGATGTTCAATTTGGTGATCAACGAGCCGAGCCGAACGTTTATTTTTGCTATTCGGTGAATTGAGCCGAATAGCTCGAACATGTTCCGCTCGGCCGTTTTTTTTTTTTGGAAAATTATATATAAATTAATATATTACACATATTTATATTAATTATATAAACTAGTCCAGAACTCGAGATCCAATAAGTTTAAGCCCATTTCATGATTTATGAGAAAATTGAATAATATTGTAGATTTTGTCTAACACGAGCCGAACATGTTCGAACTGTTCGAAAAAATTCGAACCGAACTGAATCGAATCGGACGTTAATGCTAAGAAACCCCTTCGAACTCGAGCCGAATAACAAAAATAAAAGCTCGGCCCTTTCGAGCCGGGCCGAACCCAGTGAAAGTTCGGTACTGTTCGGCTCGTTTACAGCCCTACCCAGATGTTCAAACCAAGCATAATATTTCTGCCAAGTTTCTTAATGTATTTATTTGTAAAGAAGCTACAGATTGTCACGAGAAAACTCAGGATTACATGTTTCCAATATATACTGTAAAGCTCAAAAAGTACTCCATCTATGATGTGCTTACATTACCATGAATTTGGCTACAATGAAGGTTTGTATCTACAGTAAAACAAAAGAAGGAACCACGTGTATGGACTTTCCTAATAGACAAAAACAACACGATTATGGGTGTGAAACTCACCATATAAGATTAAGGGGTTATGAACCTCTACTTCTAGAAGAGATGAGAAAAATTCTCTCCGTTCTGGTTTGAGTTAAGAGGTGTGCAGTGCACCTTAGCAACTCAAGGTGTGTCACACACCTTGAGCAATAGAATGAAGTACTGAAACTCAAGGTACCTTGCAAAACGAGACTGGATGGAGATGTCCCGTACTTTTATACGGTTCACAATTCCACTTTGGCTGACCAGCACTAGTTGTTCATCACTTTCTCCATCCTCTGATTAAACCATTATGTTACTCATCTATAAATTAATAATACTCAGTTGCTTGAACAAAATAGAAGGTAAAGCTCTAAGAAATATCACCTCCTACGGAGAATCCTACTACAAAAACGGCAGTCAGATGATCCTCCGCTGAAAACTAAATTATTAACAAAATGATAATTACAATTTGGTGAGGCAAAAGTAAAACTCATTATATTCTACTGTTAAGAAGAAGGTAACCTACCTTGTAACCTTTCAAACCAACCCTATTTAGTGGTGACATCCGGAAGCTAGCAAGGGGAACTCGCTTCCCAAAGCCACTCTCAGATATGAACAGCAGCCAAGGACCAAAAACTCCCCCACTACTGTACAAGTAAATCAAAATTATTTAGAGTTTTTACACGTAAAACATTTTTTTAAGTTCGTACAGGGAAAATTAGCATAATTAAAAAAAACTGTACACGAATGAACAATATAGCAACCGAAACAACAACAAAAAACATATCCAATTTTCATATTGGGTGAAAAGATACTAATCAATTCACCTCAAACAGGTATAACATTCATCAGGTCTTGGACTCTAATTCCAGCATCAAAAGAAAAATCAAACCAATAGTATATTTGAAATGTGATGACTGAATTAGCGTTCTCGTATGTTGCATAACCACATTGCTCGTAGAAGTATGATACCACAAAATTATCAAAGCTATGTGTTGAACTGTGAACTGCAACTGATTTTCAATCATGCAAGTGTAACAGCTAAATTTAATAGAAGAAATAGCCATTTCTTCAAGCAAATTTTCCTACAACCAAACTAATTTAACATACTATTGGAAAAATACATGTGTGCAAGCCCATAGATAAATGCATAGTTCAAAATTTATTTTCATCAAAGAACTAGAGATCAAGTAAATGACAGAAGGCCAACCATGGTAACCGTAAAATAGTTTACTGCTAATAGTTCCATGCCTCGGTCAGAAAAGCTTCGAGTGTTTCAGAAACAAATGGCTGTAGGCAAGCCTAACTAGACTACTATCTAAAATGATTGATAGTGATTCGAACATGTAGACAAACATTGAAGCAGCAGTAGACCTAAAAGCATTCAGATCTCAGTGAGCATTTTTTTCTTGGAGAAAAACACACATTTAAACATTGCTGAATACACACACCAGTGTTACGAAATTCGGAAAACCCAAGAAAGTGCAACACCCAATTCCGAAGCGCAACTCGTGAAGCGCAATTAAGCGCACACTTTTATGCAAAAACTAAAATATGTTAACATAAGTATATATATATATATATATATTTTTATTTCTATATACTTGAACAGCTTTGTTGCTAATTTGAGAAGAAAATTGTACTTGACATAGTTTAAGTTTCAACTCACATAATAAATTATCTCAAACATAATAGATATATCAATCAATAAAGTTCAATAATTCTAAAGCTTCGGAATCATTTAGCTCGATCTCTGGCCCCTCAAGTTCTCGCTCTTCCTCTTCATCATCTTCGTCTATTAGAGTTAAAGAAGAAGCTCCGTGAGTTGCGTTTGAGGTGGATGTTTTTTGTTTTTCTTTTTTATTTTTTTAAAGGAACTTCTGTCTTTTTGAGCTCAGAAGCACCTTTGTGCGCTTTTTTGCCGCTTTTTTGCGCTTAAGCGCGCTTCAGGCGCTCCTTTTTGCCAATTTCAGAATCACACTAAACCGCACATTTTAACTCGCACATTTGGGTCTAAGCGCGGAGCCCAATTAATCGCGCGCTTAAGCGCGCCTTTAATAAAACTGACAAACACACACACAGACACACTGCAACCATTAAAATACATCTCCGGAAGAAACAAAAGCTTACAACAACAACATTACCCCAATGCCTCAACGGCTCCCGCAAAAAGCGGGGTAAGGGGGGATCGGATGTACGCAGCCTTACCCCTGTCTTAACACAAAGAGGCTGTTTCCGGATGATCCAAAATGACTAGTACTTCATGAGAAAAAGAAGTGCAGCTAGTTTAGTGAGTCATTTTGTTTTATTCCATTATAATCCAGAACCAAAGAATAAGGAGTCTTTGGCTCCATTAGAAACATAGAGTTGTATTATATAACTCTGTGCTGCAACCAGGAAAGAAAGAAAAAACAAAACTTAATAACAAACTGCAAGTATATATGTTTAAATAAATGATAAATGATTGAGAATTTACTGTGTCCGCTGTAATTCTGAGACACTCTCTAATCGTTTGCCCAAAGAAGCAGGTATTATGTCCATGCTTGCCATTTTATCCGCTTGTTTCAGTCTCATGGCTATCCCACCTCTAGTTTTCCTTCCAAGTGCTCTAATCTAAAGAAGCAAACAATGGAAGGCAACTTTTAAGAATGAAATATGCTAATTAAAGGGTAAATATGTTGTCATGCCGAATAGACAAATATGGCATTTTTATGCTTTCACATTCTAAACTTTTCTGCCGAGATTCCGTCACGTGCCCAACACATGCTAATGTTAATGCATTTTGTCATCTAAACTTTGGATATGAGGAAACAAACTATTGTTTTGTATGCATGTTTTTATAATATTTTTGTTTATAGTAATTCCAAAAAATTAAATATAATGAACATTTAATTTTCAAAGAACTTGTGTTACTAAATTAATCCTCTAATTTACTTTGTTAATTTTTAACTGAAAGAATTCAAAGATAATATAATTTTTTATAGACATTACTCAAATTTAGTTTTTTAAATCAATAATACGAGAAAAATAAATACATGCTTATAAATAATTTTTTTTCATTATTCAGGGATGTGGCAAAGAGTAACAACTGATAAAAATTTAGTAACCCCGACAGAACATTTTACCGGTGGTGCGCTCAAACAGGGCAAAGGGTCATTGCATAGTTTGCATTGGTTAGTGAAAAAATTTAGAGAAGTGTAAAAGATGACATAGTTGGGGAAGTTAAATGTTATTCTAAATAATAATACATCGTTACAAGGCTTGAAGGGTATTGAGAATTAGATTGACCTACAGAATTATATCCAAAAGTAGAACTAAAAGGTGGTACCAATTAAAGGCCCAAACATGAAATTTCAACTGGAGAAAAAGTTGATCTCCAATTGTCGGCTTGTTGCATCAGTCATCTAACTAATGGGAGGATGAAAAGATGAAAAATTGACTTACATTTTCACAAGGGCTCAAAATCACCATTCCATTTTGTGAGGCCATGGCCACAAAATCATTGTTTGTGCACCGCCTCACCCATTTCAATTCATCACCAGGAATCTGTCAGTTGAAGTTTACGATTAGGCTCCACAATACCGTCATGACTGAAATTCCAAGCAACAAAGAGGTGGACAAACCAGTTGAATTGCTATGATTCCAGTTGACCTTATCGATGAGAAATAGTTTAAAGAAACTTTCTTGATGTATCCCTTCATAGTTAGCATCATAAGATATTGGTCCCCTTCAAATTCACTAACTGGAATGATTGAAGTTACTTTCTCACAATCAGACAGAGACAAGATCTGGATCCCAGAAAATTTCAAAGACCACTTAATAGAAACCAGAGAATACAAGCCAAGGAGGCAATAATTTTGGTAATACAAGCCAAGGAGGCAATCATTTTGGGACTAAGGCTTAGATGTTGTTGTAGGGCAATACCTGGACTAAAGGTGTGCCAGCACCAGCCCTGCTGCATTCAGGAATTTTATAGGCACGAGCGGAGTATACCATTCCCTTATCACTGCGAAAAAGAATATAAACACAGAAATGCAAAAATACTTATAAAGTGAGGAGGTTCATCTTAATAAAAAGCAAGCTACAAAATGGACCAAGACCCATAAACAAGTAAAGGATGAAGCACTTATTGATGTTAAATGACAGTGGAGCACCTTCTAGTGCATATATGATAGTTCATTATGACATCAGATAGAGCAACTCGCTAAGAAACATTTATGCTTATCCTTTCTGATGGGGGACGAACTACAAGATCAATCTGCCCATGTAAGAGACGGAGTTGGAGGCTTGGAGCTGTCTCGCACAGTGAGGCTAATATATACCCAGTCCACTCAAAGATAATGTTTCAATTTTTTGCTGAGCTACCTTTATTTAATTAAACTCAATCTTTCCCAGTAACCTAGAGAAGTGAGTGCACATTGATGCTTTTAAAGTGATAATTTTAACTTTCACAATTTGAGTCAGATACATATTCCTTGACATATGAAGAGCAATATAATTACTTCAGACTATTCAGACTAGAGATCATGTTGGTAAAGTACTAAAGTGAGTCCCTGGTAGCATGCAAAAAGGCAACAAAAGCATAATCCTTCCTTAATATAAAAGGAGAAACTTGTTCTCTCTCAGAAATTTGTAGATTGTAAATTATTACAAAAGAATATGTTATATATTCAATTTGCTTTTTAAATATAAACGGGCATAATTCTTTTCATTCTTGTTTGAATATGAGTGGTATTTAATATTTATATGAAATCATTTGTCTCAAAACTACGAAGAAAAAAAGAGCACTTATGCATATATTTAGACAATAAAATAAATAGTTTTATATATTAAATTAATAAATTATATTATATAGTCTCATACAAAATTCGAACGGAAAATCTAAAGATTTTTTCGCTAAATCAAAATAAAATCAGATTATGTACATGACTGACGACATCAAAGACGACATATCTGTATTTTAATTTTCAAAATAAGAGTGTTGTATGATTAGTACACCTTATTCTGAACAAGAAAAGATATTAATCAAAAGATATTAATCAAATATTAAAATATATTTTAGCTGAAAAAAATCCAGAATTAACTTAAAATAATGAACAAAGTAAACTTCTGAAAAGAGTGAAACATGACACTATTAGTAGTTGAAATGAGCAAGTATTTTTAAATTATAATGTGTAAAATGAGTAAAAGTATAATATTATTAGAAATAGTAATGAGCAAATAATAATTCACTGGGTCAAAAATTATCCATATTAAGACTTATTCAAATTTTTTCTTAAAAATATTTCATAGAACCCAACTAATTGCACGATACAAGTATGATCAAAATATTACAACTAGTATTACACACAATAGAACATGTATGACATTGTACTCAAAATATATAACTTTTTTTAGAAAAAATTTATTACATTTTTATTATTTATACTTAAAAGACTAATTTCTAATCATTTTCTCATGCATTAAAATCCATGAATCCTTAACCCGTGCATCCATGCTAGTTCACATAATAACAAAAGGAAAAATGCATATAGTAGAGCGCACTGCCACCAAGTGTATAAAAGAGTATATTGCTTGGCACATCATCCGTACAGGGAATTAAATAAATCGCTATACATCTTTCTCCTTTTGAAGCATATCTTGTGGATATGGGTTCAAGTGTGGCTTTCCAACAAACAAGACATCTTCTTGGACACCTTTGTATTCAAGTCACATTCATCAATATCTAAGTTACCCCATTAACCATCTCAAAGAAATTTGTTATTGCTTTGTTACGAAATTCATCTCAAATCATACCAATATGGGGAAAACCCTGTACCTTCTGAATATCGTGCTGCTCCAAGTCATCGCCAATCAGATACCGGTAACTAGCCTCTATGCTAAATCTCTAGTATACAAACAGTGGTAATTTCTATTGCCTCAACAAAACATGGGCAAGTTAATACATCCACATGATGAATTGCTATCAAGACACAAATAAAATTAGAACTAGTCTGTGATATTAATGCCTCGAGGCATCCCTTCATAGCTTTCACCACGAATTTTCTATGATTGGACCAGATCAAATTCCATCACACACAATACTCTATGGGCTCGTTTACTTTTCCAGACTGGATTGGATACTTTTTTCCAGGATAGGATAAATTTAGTGTTTATACTATTTATATCATTTGTTCTTTTCCCTGATATCAAGCCGTGTTAACAGAAAAATTGTTCGGGATAAGCTGCTAATCATATCATATCTAGCAATGTACTTTTTGCTTTCTAAACAAACTTCATCACCCTTACCCGACTTCTCCCATTGTCTAAAAAACAAAATCTGCCTTCAACTGTTTTTTGCATGACATGAAAGAAATATCTAGACATATTCAGTTAATTATTAAGGCATACTCTGTGTTGTAAGGTATAGAAAGAATTACAGAGACTAAAAGCGGCATACACATATTTGTGCAGGAGGTTCCGTATCTATGTACTTTTGTGTGTGAATGTGCACACACACACACACACACACACACATATATATATATATATAGGGCTTATTACATTCACACCCCCTATTAGAAGGGTGCTTCTCATTTGGGTAACAATTAGATCAACAATAATGTAGTAAAATTAGATTATTTCTAATTAAAAACAAGCCCAAAAGTCAAACTAATTTAGTAATGGCCAAACACATCCTTATATTCCAAATTGCACATTTGATCCTAACTTATAACAATTTAAAAACATATTATTTTAAAAGAAAAATACAAACAGAATAAAATATTATTTTTTATTTTATTTCTGTTTTTACTTTGGATTAATAAAAAATTTAAAATACAGATTATTTTAAAAGAAAATAAAATCAGAGAAAAAAAATTATTACCGGCTAATAATTTTTTCTAAGAAACAGATTAATTTAAAATAAAAAATTAAAACAAAAAAAACAATTTTTATTTTATTTTATTTTTTATGCTTCTTTCAGGTTAATAAAAAATTTAAAAACAGATTATTTCAAAAGAAAAATAAAAACATAAAAAAGGATAATCTTTTTGCTTTATTTTTTCTGTTTTTTTGTTTTTGGTTTAACAAAAAGATTTTAAAAAACAGATTAATTTAAAATAAAAAATAAAAAGAGAAAAAAATCTTTTTTAATTTATTTGTTTTCTGTTTCAATTTCGGGTTAATAAAAAAAAATTTAAAGAATAAAATTATTTTAAAAGAAAAATAAAAACAAAAAAAAATATTCTTTTTTAGTTTTATTTTTTCTGTTGTTTTTGTTTTCTCTAAAAAAAATAGTTTTTTTAGTTTTATTTTTTCTATAATTTCATATTTATAGGAGAAATGTAGTGTTTATAGAAATATTATTCTCGTATATGAAACATGCCCTGAAATTTCCAAGAAATAAAATTTTAAAAATCAAATTTGGGAATCTATAAGAATTCAAAAATAGTGTTATGAGAAAAAGAACAATAAACAATGTCGGAAGATAAAGGGTTTAAGTTTGAATTAGAAAAAATGTGAGGGATACTTTTACAAAACAAGAAAATAAGGCCATGTTTGGGAGACACTTTGGTCAACTCAAAAATGAAAAAAAAAAGACCTATATGTAATTGTTGATCTACTTGTTACCTACATGTAAATAGCAAATCTAACTGGGGTACTGGATGAAATTTGCGCTATATATATATATATATATATATATATACACACACACATTTCACTACATACATGGCTGAGTTCCTCATTTATGACGATACAAACTTTAGAAATTTTTCCTTAATAATTAAGGGGCTGAATTAAAGATTAAAAAAGCAAAGTAATGCTTCAACAAACAAATAGATTTTCAGCCGAGACAAATAAAAGGATATCAGTTGCTAAAAGGAGAAAGTCAAACAAGATCAGGTGGAAGCAAATACCTGAAGTACAGGACATGATCATGCGTGCTACATACAATGAAATCAGACATGGTGTCATTTACTCTCAATTTCCCAACTGATTTACCAATAGTCCCACGGTTCTGAGGATTGAAAGTATCAGGCCTCATTCTTTTGAGGTAGCCTTTTTCACTTAGTGCCTGAAAGTAGAATATAGAAACGTTTTTGAGCAACATCTGCAGACTATTTTGTGTATATAAATCAACAGCGTACGAATTATGTACCAGTAGCATTTCTCCATTGCGGATAACATCGATATCTTCAAGTAGGCCGCTATCAGTGTCCTCCAGCATTGAACGTCTTGGAGTAGAAAACTTGTTCTTTATTTCATTTGCTTCGGTTTCTATCATCTAATTATCACAAAAATTAAACAACTGATAAGAAATCAATCTGCCCTCATTTAACTAACTAGCCTTCTATTGACGCCCAGTGCAGGGCACCAAGTTAAACAGTGAACAAACAGCAACATTTTCAAGAGTGGATTCAAACAAAACTAACCATGCAAAATAAAGAAACATTCTTCGCTTCATAGGAAACAAAGTCAGTTCACATGTATTTTCCCAATCACCATAGACTATGCATAAATATGAGAAGTAGCTTATTTCTAAAGGATAGAGCAGGATCAAAATTATAGACAGAAAGATAAAGGCCTATAAATTTCAAGTACTGATAGCGAGCTTGATAGTGGAATTGAATGCAAGTAAGGACATGCATTTTGTGTGGCACAACAAAAGAATAGCGAAGCTTAATCAGAAAACTACCTCAAGTATTAGCTTTTTACTCGAAAGAAGCTCCTGTAGCCTAAAAATTTGTTCGGACAAAGATTTTCCTTCATCAATGAACTTGTTTTTCTGTGGGGAGGGAGGGAGGGAGAGAGAGAGAGAGAGAGAGAGAGAGAGAGAGAGAGAGAGAGAGAGACTTAATACAATAGAAAATCATATCAAATGTGGGACAAAACAGATGTCACAAGATACTGAAATACCTCTAGAAATGTTAGCTTTCTGAGGCTTATATCCAGTATAGCGTCTGACTGCTTGTCAGACAAGCTGAACTCTGCAGTAACAAATAAATATTTAATGGAAAGACTAATGCTTTATTAGTAGTTTACGAATCATGACAATTCACAGCAAAAAAATGCCTATTAAGAAACAATATTTAGATTACACATAGATTGCTACCACAATGAGGAATTAGATAAGTTTAGTTCAATTTCATGGCAATCACCTATCGAGAGTAGGATACAAATATGCCTGAGTTTACATTCGATTTGAAGGATCACATAAAATTCCATTTATCCACTTAAGGGATCAGACACAGTACGACCACAACGCTGACCTACATGCAGAAACTATAAGAGTCCAAGTAACATAGGGCCATACTGAAGAGCATAACATTGTTCGTTTGAAAAGCTCCAACTACATTAATTAAACCTTCATAACTAACAGTAGTCTGGGGCCTTGAAGATTTATAATTTAAAAACAGGCATTAATTAATTCAAAAATTATTAACTGAAGCGTTTTTATGATTCACAGAACACACATCCAATCAATTATTATTCAGTAATTTGATTAGCCAATGTGAATTTAACTCGCTAAAACTAATCAACATTAATAAAATTATTGTTATTGTGTTACTTTAATTCTCTGTATTCATTTACTTAGATAATAATCTTTATGTAAACAAACAGGAACCTTGATATATTTTATGTTAAGCATCATGAATAGTTGTGCATTTCTAAATACTCACAAAATATAAATATGTTCTTAATGAATTTTTCTTGAAAGTGTTTTTAAAAACGATTTTCATGAAAAAACTTCAATGATAAGAAAAAAAACACTCCCTCCTATTCTAAATAGATGTCACTTTGGCTCTGTGCACACAAATTTAAGAAAAAAAAGATAATGCCAAAATATACCCCTAATAAAGGATGACTTGTAATTAATGAAGAGTGGAAAGGTGCTTTTTGAGGTAGTTTAGCGCTAATAATGGAATTAAAAAGGGCAGCCAGGTGCACGAAGCGTCCCCGCAAGGCAAGGGTCCGGGGAAGGGTTCCACCACAAGGATGTATAGGGGGCAAGCCTTTCCTTGCCAATTAAATTGGCAAGAGGCCGCTCCTAGGACTCGAACCCGTGACCACAGGTCACACGGCAACAGCTCTTACCGCTGCGCCAAGGCTCCCCTTCTGCGGTAATAATGGAATACGGAGAAGAAAAAGCTAAATTGACATATCTGAAAAAGTTAGAGAAGTCTGCTTAAACTAGGAGGGAGTAACATATTTATTAATGAAAAAGTGACATATTTGAAAAAGTTAGAGAAGTCTAAAGTGACATCTACTTAAACTAGGAGGGAGTAACATATTTATGAATGAATGGACAGGACACAAGTAATGTAAGCTTCTAAAAAGTCATTTTACTAAATGGATTTATTCATTCAACTATTAGCCCAAATGGGGACCATAGAAAATATTATACTAATATAAATCATTAATATATCGGGTTATCGACTGATAGAAGTTTCGTATATAATCAGTGGTCATCTTAGCTGAGTATTTGTTAATAATTAGGATAATTGTGCATGTCAGATGAGAAAAACCCTGCATAAGGTTTGGCAAATAGCAATCAGTGTAGACACACAGTGTTTTTGTACGGAATTGCGAGGCGCGGAATAGCGTAGCACATAGCGTAGGTATATCGAACATGACATTTTTTAAGTAAAAAAATAATATAATATTCCTATGCAAGAATATATTAAAGGTAAAGAACCAAAGCAAATAGCCATGAAATTATTTCAACTAAACTAGGACCGGGATATTTAACCGGAAAACCGAATTATATAAAGAACCGAACCGAGAAATAGGTTCCAGTTCGGACTTCTTATACTAATCGGTTTCCGGTTAGGTTATTTTTTCAACTAATCGTTCCCGGTTTACGGTTCCAATATTTTAATATGTATAAAAACTGGTTTATACCCAAATTATATATATATGATTTAATAATATAAATGTATTACATATATTACATAAAGTATAAAATATAAAGATAAAAGGAAAAATAAAGAAACCGTAGTCTAAAGTTCGAGTTTTTAGTGTAATGTCGTTAATATTTTAGGTTATTAAAAAATTCTTAATCATGTGCTTAAACAGGTTCTTGACTAGATTTCGGTTCATTTGAGTATTCAGTTTTATATGACAATTCGATTCTGAAACATAATTCGATTTTTTTACGAAATCGATCTTCTTACAAGAATCCGGTTTCTAAAAAACCCGATGGAACCAATTTTTTTGGTTCGGTTCCTAAACCGGTTCCTCATAAAAATCAGACAATAAACTGAACAGATTTATATATTTTAAAACCGGTTCTGGTTCTTTAAAATATTAGTAAGAACCGAACGGGTCCCAGCCCTAAAATAAAAATAGCCAAGTCCTTAAACTACAGCAAGCCTGGGGAACTTCCAGAGCAAGGGAAGTCCATACTCTTATTATACATCCTCTTATAGGCCATTTTTTCTCCTTATGAGGTAATACCTGAAGCGTCCCAAAAGTGGATGAAGCTTGCTTAAAGAAACCTCCCATGGAACTAAGTAAAGGCGGACCCCTCACACTCTTGAACTTACATCAACCAATCATATCACCAGGGGCCATTTTTTAGAGTTACACATGCCTCCTTAAGGTTCAGCAAAATTACAAGGAGCTCCAGTAAGGTTCATTCAACTACGATTGCATCTTCTAGTTCACAACTAACTTTGTTGTTCATCCAAGAAAACACATGAAATGGCCTAAATGTCCAAAGGCATTTTCAGACATGGACAAAGAAAAATGTCAAAACCAAATTTAAGGCTGGAGAGTGTGATTGGAATTAGATCTAAATTCGGGTTATACTCACATTCCTGACTTCCAAGACCTCAAGCAAACATCGCTGCCAAGCCTAAAATATTCATATTAACATCTCAAATTATGCTCTCAGACAGTGGCAGATCTATTGCTCATGCAACAATACCAACTCCACTGCTGCAATTAGAGGTGCCCAGGAAACCCCAACCCGGCGGGTCGACCCGTAGACCCGGACCCGGCTGACCCATGTAGGACCCGGACCCGGCCAACCCGTCGGACCCGTCGACCCGGACCGGTGGTATACACAGGTGGGGCCCGGGTCTTATCTTTCCGGACCCGTCGACCCGGTGGAAACCCAAAAAAAAAAAAAACTGAAATTCTGGCCGTTGGACCCGGCGGGTCAAACGGACAGAATCCAAATTTAAAAAAAAAAATCAAAAAATTCTATCTATAAAATGGATGCTTGTAGTAAATCCGAAAGATTATCGAATGCTATTTACAATATGTGTTTAAAATGGCCAAAATACTTTAATCGTATTCATGATGTTTTCTTGATTAGTGTTGTTTTATCTTCCGATTTGAATTTAGCTCAAGTACAACAATTACTTGAAATATATTATAATATTCTTAAAAATTTGGGTTTTCCTAATATTGTGGATAGTGTTGAAAGTCAAACTTTGTTTGAAAATATTCCTGTCGTTGAACAAGTAAAAATTGATTTAACAAATAGTTTAGAAACTCTTTTTGCTGAATATTTAGCTAAATATGGTGATAGGATTCAAACTCAAAAAACAAGAACTGGGACTATAAATAAATTTAACATGGAATTCGAGAGAACTCCCACTAACCCATTTCAACGACAACTCTATAATATAGCAAGAAATGGGGGGTAGTAACGTCGGTCAAAGAAATGACCTTAGTCGATATTATGCAACTAGTTTTGTGCCGGAGGATGACAATGCAGGTACATTTGATCTGTTGGATTGGTGGAAGAGAAGGGGAACCGAATTTCCCATACTTTCCATTATGGCACAAGAAATTCTTGCAGTGCCAGCATCCACAGTCCCCGTTGAGAGTGCTTTTAGTGAAGGAGGCTATATGTTGGACGAGCGGAGATCACGAATGACGCCAAAAAATCTCGAGGCTCAAATGATACTTAAAGACGCAACAAAAGCCGAGTTACGAGATCATGAAAATAAGTGGGATGACCTATTAGCGGACCAAGATACCTACCAAGAAGGCACTACTGAAGGAGAGTCTAGTCAAATGAGTCAAACCGATGATCAAGACGACGACGACATCGACTTCGACTAAAGATAAGTAAGGTAAGTCAGGTAAGTAAAAAGAACTACGTAGGGCTTTGATTCCTCACGAGGATACGTAGGCAATTTAATTATAAGTGAAAACATAAAATTAAATACAAGCTCATTTTTATTAATTCTTCTTAAGTAAAAGAACTACGTAGAGCTTTGATTCCTCACGAGGATACATAGGCAATTTAATTTTAAGTAAAAACTTAAAATTAAATACAAGCTCATTTTATCAAATGATTTCCTTGTTCACTTATAGTTATTTTTCGTGTATAAAATGATAATAAATAAAATTTTATATATACTTCTAAAAAAAAATTATGGCGGGTCGGACCCGGACCCGTGGCCGACCCGCCGACCCGCCAACCCGTACATTTCATAGGTACGGGTGGGGTCCGGGTCCTGGCCGGCCGACCCGGCGACCCGGCGGGTCCGACCCGGACCCGGACCCGGCGATGAGCACCTCTAGCTGCAATGCTCATTATTATTATTTTGTTAAAAAAGAAAAGGAAAGCAAAGAAAATCTAAGAGAAAAACAAAATTTGATAGGTGCAATTAATATTTGAACACAAGTATTTATTAATATTAAGCAACTAATTTATTCATATTATTGAATATCATTTTATTTTTTATGTTGATTTCTGAATACTATATCTCAAGGAAGTCAACACAAATTGGATTAGATCTCAAGAGGATTATTCATGTCAAAACCTTAGGGTAGTCGAGTTTTCACTGAAAACATTAGGAGATGTCAACTGTTTCCATTGCAGAGAGTAACAATTCGGGATAACTTGTTTAGTAATCCAAAGGAGTATATTTATAAATACCACTCCTCAGGGAGGTCTTTGTAAATATCCCGAGAAAATAACACATCCAGTAAATCTAATACTTTTCCTCTTAGCCTAAACAATTCAATAACCTTCTTGAGTACTATATGACTAGACCATAATATTTTCTAAAGACAACTCCGAAATGAAAGTGGCGATGTCTAATTGGCATATAAAAAAACATGGCTCGGTGTCATCCAAGGACAACAATTATTATCGTCTGAAATCTTGCATATCAATGAATATAGTGAAACTCACAAGTGCAGGACTAGCAATTGTTGTTCCCTTAATTTTCAATGTGTTTTCTTCTGGCATTGTGGAGAAAGAAAACTGCACATAGAGAGATATTTAAAACATTATTTAAATATTAGCGACTTGCCTTTCATTAGATCAGTTGCCGCCAACACATGGCTAGAAGCTTTCCTGATTACTTCAATAACTCGGTCCAGGTTATCAAGTCCTATTATAATACCCTTTGATGCCATAAAACCCAAATCAGGGGAATAACATCAGTTACAATTTACGCAAGTTCGCATGCACAAAATAAGTACAGATCCAAAGAGATGAAATGGCAAGATGATCAATATGATATACGATTCAAGCAACTATTACTCATAAATATATAATTTCTAAGAGTTAAGAAATAGATCATGGATCTAATTTGCTTTTAGTAAGCTCTTAACAGATGATGGAAGCTTAATGCAATTGTTAGCATACCTCCACAATATGATAGCGGTCTTGTGCTTGCAATAGTTTATATTTTGCACGCCTTTCAACCACAGAAGATCTAAAATCCAAAAAGGCCTGCACGAAGAAAAAAATTGAAATGAAGGACAATCTCACCACCTAAATACCATAATTTAACCTAATATTTGGAACAGCTGTACTTTTGCGAGTAAATGTGTTCACCAAAATCAAGTTAACATCATTATGTCGTCTACACGAAGTAATTCAACCTCGTTATCTGACATATTTCTCAACAACTTAGCCTTTGGGATCAGAGATCCCACATATTCAGTAGTAAATATCAGCACGAAATCCATCTACAATCTTATTCCCAATATGAAGTAACTAATGAACTTTGATCCAAGAGATCACTTCAATGTGTATGCAAATCATCAAGGGGTGGAAGAGCTCCTCACCTGAAGCAATTCCTTCAGTCCCATTTGTTTTGGTTGGCCATTAAGAATCCTGGGATGAAGAAAAAGTCAGGTTGATCTAATGCATTATAAATATCAGATTAAGAAAACACTGACTGCGAAACTATGTGCATACTTCTTCCCTGATAAACCAATTAAAGCAAGAAAAGAAAATGTGAACCACCTTGAAAAGTAACATCAATGGAACATAGACACATCAATATGATGTTAACCAAGAAAAAATGCTCTGAGGCCCATTTTTTAGCATCTCTATTATCGTTCAAATACTTAATTCGGGAAATCATTAATTACAAATAATTCCGAGCAATCCGGACAATTATCCTTGTAGTATTATTCTAATACTAGATGAATTTTCTTTAGAAAACTCAACATAAAGAGGGGTTTCAAGTTAGGATGTATTATCCCTTAGAATGACACAATTAATATGATCATTGAAAATACTATTGATCATTTCCATTATTATATTCATTTAATCAATTGTTTTCATTTTATTTCTCGTTGTAATTACGACCAATGTTATGAGTTTTATTGCAATTACATTTTTTATTGGTATTATCATTATTACTGTTATTATTATGAAATCTTATTGTTATTAATAAATTCTGATTCTGAATCATGTATTATTCATGGTTATCACGATGCCAAGTCGAGCTAGTATGTTACAACGGGATTTCAAGAAAAGGAAAATTATAGAACAAATTTGATAATAAAAAAGATAGTCGACAAGATAACGTCTTGTCCCAAGCAAAAGCTCCACGAATATTAATTCTCAATGATAATAATCCCTTAACCCTAACCACATATATATAGTCAAATATTTTCCCTCAAGTAAGGGCACTATTAAATAACCATAACTTGGCGAGCAAGCTACTGATTCCTACTAGAATTCTATTCCTACTAGGACACTTATAACATATAAATAATTAAATAACAATATTATTAAATCTACAACTAATTAATTTCACTTTGTCCCCTTAATTGAAGATCATTGGTTTTGCTCCATAACAGAGTACCTTCGAGAAGACTAGTCAACAAGTTGCCCCGACTAGTCGTGACCAGTCGACAAGTCGTGTACATATATTCACTAGATTTGATATATGATATAATTAAACATAATAATATAAGTTCAAATTCAACAAAATTAACATGAAAATAAGTTCAACGGACGGATTGAAGATCATTGGTTTTGCTCCATAACAGAGTACCTTCGAGAAGACTAGTCAACAAGTTGCCCCGACTAGTCGTGACCAGTCGACAAGTCGTGTACATATATTCACTAGATTTGATATATGATATAATTAAACATAATAATATAAGTTCAAATTCAACAAAATTAACATGAAAATAAGTTCAACGGACGGATCTTCTGAATGGATCAGAACGATGAATTTGGATGTGGGGCCACGGCAGTCGCTGCTTTAGAGAAAGGGATAGGGTTTTTAACACGTTTTCTTCTTTTAGAATGCATATAATTCTTTTTTTAACACTAGGCTGGGTCGGGTTTGTCGTTTGGTACCGGGTCGGATCCGGGTTAAACCCATCATCGTAAACTGAGTATCTCGTTCACCAACTAGTTTTCTGAGGCGACTTCTCGACTTGTCGGCGACTAGTCGGCGATGTGATAACAATGGTATTATTATTAGCCAAGTTAATAGTAATATCATTATTCGAATACTTTGATTATCATTCTTATTGTCGGTTTTATTATTGTTGTGATTTACTTCATTTCTACTAGAATTATCGTATACCATCACATATTGATAATTAGATAGCAAAATGATCCTTGGTACTAGTAGGTGTGTGTGTGTGTGTCTAGCATTGGCACTTGAAAATTATACTATATAATCTAGCGTTATCATGTTTTATTCGTACACCCATCTAGCATACACCCTATATTTACCTTTCTCTTGTTTTTAGGAAAGCTCTTAATCATGACACCCTTTAATCATATCGTACTCTACACCTTACCACCACCCTACATTCCATGATGGTTATCTATGACACTCTCATGCCGAATAATCATGCAACCAACACACACATTCAAGATAAGAGAGAGGAAGAGCCAGAGAGAACCTAGAGGGAGGGATAGTGCTCTACGAAGTGAAACAAAGGGAGGGAAAGGGTTTTTACATTCACTTTGCACCCTTCCAAATTAAATTCTCTCTACTCCATTATCCAGCAACAAATGCCCTTTAACTTTTCCCTTCTTACACAAATATACACTACATTTCTTCTTGAAAACTAAGGTATCAAACATAACTCTCCCATTTCGCTTTTCCACTAACAAGTCAATCAAACGAAAATCCTCTCCATTCTGAAACAAGGGAGGCCAAGATTTCAAAGAAGAAAGGTCAGAACATTGTACTTCAGTTCTTGAATCAGAATCTTCCCTCACCTTTCCATACCACACACCAAAACCATGTTTCGTCTTTGGATGATTACAACAGAAACTTGGGAACTAAGAGCAAAATCTAATGACCACTAACCTCGCATGCAGCCGTGCAGCTTGGAGTTGGAATAACACCAACAAGGATCTTGAAACCTTGTGATAAGAAATCGACTATGACGGAATGTTGGACTTGCAAAATCATTTTCCTTGAGGTTCTATTATGGAATGTGTTGCAAGAATCTTGAGTTAGCCGAATATTTAGAGGATAAGTTGATAAAAAAGATGGTCCGGTACTAAAGAATTTTACAGGTGATGAACCGATCTTATTGTGCATAGATTTATGCATTTGTGCGTGGATGGTTACGTTCTCTTTTTTCATTATATTGTGTCAAATTGTTGGAAATGTAAATTGATTAAAGGTTGCATTTGGATTAGAGGAGTTGGATTTGGAGAAAGATTTCAAATGATCTCAAATAAAATGGATTTGAAATCCTTCAAAATGACTCAAAAAAATAGCTTACAATGTACTAAAATCGTTCGTAAAATGAGCTCATGCAGACAACAACAATGAATTTGTAGTTAAGGATTTAACATTAAATTCATCAATTTAAATGGAGCCTATAGAACTAAAAAACCAAAAGTTCTTGAGGAAAAATAAATTTTAAATTCTTCCTTGGGTTGCAATTGGAACATTGGATTAGTTGATTTATATTTGAACCCCGAAAGCGGGACCCAGTTTCCAGAGGCTAGGCAAAAACAGAATTACTATTATTTGGAGTAAAATAGCAACTCAAAAATCTTGATGCAAAGCTGTAGTTCTAGGAAGCTGGGAGTTTAAAGCTCAAAATTTTGAGTTATTAGAGTAAAACCCTTATTTTAGTTATGTTAAATGTACTTCCACTATCAATGTTACACTTTCTATTAATATTCGGGTATCTTGGATGTTGGATCTTAGCTCCAATAGATCTTCATGTGCAATACTCAGGAGTTGGACTCCGAAAGATTTAGTTCCCTTTACGATATTAAGCTACACTAAATTTGGGGAGTACACATGCTTTCGTCTATGCAATACACAGTTTAATGATATTATTTCATGGACATCTAAGCACAGCATGCATGGTCTTGGAAGATATATTTCGTAGATGTGTGTTTCATGTTGAGGTTTACTTTAATGCAATACACAGTCTCGTGATGTTGTTTCGTGGACATCTAAGCATAGCATGCATGGACTTCGAAGATAATTCAAGTAAATGTGTGTTCATTGTTGAGGTTTAGTCTAATAGGGCCCTTTTTGTTCAGCACATCAAAGGTGGTGATGCATTATAAAAAGGTAAGATTCCTTAGCACAGTCGATGTGGTTTACTAGAAATAATACTTGATCTTGAGAAGTAGCTTTCCGATGTTATACATGTTATTCAGAAGGCCATTATGCAAGCATTAAGATGTATTTGTGTTTGCAATAAACATCACATAAGAAACATCCACCAGAGTACTCATCAAAGATCAAATTCGGGAATATCTCTAGTTCCCAAATGATTCCCCAGTGCACAAACGTAAATCAAAGCAAAACATAGGGGTTGAAGATATGAACACTATCAGCTCATAGCCAGCAAATATTAGCAAATTACTTTTTGTACCAAAATGAATCAGCACAATAATCAGTAACTTGACCTCTCTTATTGTTCCTAAAACTCTTGAAACGTATAAAATCCATGTATATCCTTGCTTAGTACAAAATCTAAAAACTTTAATGTTTTCAAACTACTCACCCCACCATGTTGCAGCTAAATGTGGACTGCAGGGCAGTTAAACGATATAGATTATTCAAAACAATGGACGTATCTGATCCCCTCTTAAGCTGAAAAGTCGAAGATAACGAAAATCAAAACAAAGAAAGAAAGAAGATCAATGAACCAAAAATCCACAAAATCCAAATGATACATATATATTTTAGAATTGGAAAACTGAGCCACTTAGTGTCTTCAAGTTGCACGCCCACCAATTAACATAAAAATAATACCTCGATGACTATGCGCATTCCAGATCGATCACTCTCATCACGTATATCACTTATTCCTTCCAAAACCTTACAGAAAGGTAGACGGTTATCGTAAAAATAATAGCAATTTATATTAGTGAAACCAATAAACTAAAGAAAGATGAAGTAGGTGACGGAAGATCTCAAAGCAGCAAGCATGACATAGCAGTCTGAACAATGGAGAAACTCGTCTAGAAGTAACATCTTCAGTCATTTGTATGTATGTGGGTGAGTGAAGGAAACAATATATACCATCTCTACAACAGATAAAAGCATAACACACAGTCCAGAACAAATAACACAGTGATGGACAACATTAAACCCAATGTTCTCAAAAGTGCCAAAAACGCGCTATGTAGCGCGAAATCGCACTTGATAGCCTATTTCAGAGACGAGGTGCTTGAAGATCCATGTTTTGCTCAAACAAACTCATGCATTTTGTTGGCATGTCATGCTACTGCGTGAAAAACATGTGTGTTTTACTATTGTGAATGAAGCGTGGGTAGTTTGAGCAAAAGCCAAAACAAGCCCTAGAAGAAACCTGATACTGCCAAAAAATATTATTTTAAATATGTCTATCTTCCTCTCTTCCTAAGCTCATTTGCTGCTGCGTTGGTGGGTTCCGCATCGCGAACCCCAGCACAGCAGCACCCCAGCAACAGAGGCGGTGGGTATTTTGCTCACGGACTCCGGCGACGACAGAGGGATTAGTATCCATTTTAGTTGATGGAATTTTCATCGGCTATCAGTGGGCTTTTCTCCTTCGTGGTTTGAACTGTTAATTGTTGGGCAATTTTTTCCATTTTGCAGCGTAACTTGTTGGTTTAGGTGTTGGTTATTTCAGGAGTGTGATATTACGGGTCTTTGATTCTAATATTAACCCTTTATTTTGTAAGAATTATGTGAATGTTATTCCTTAGATTTAATATGCAATGCCCCAAGTGAAAAACCTCGGTCCGCAACATGTAGCTCACACACTAGCCCACTAGGCACGCAACAACTTGAGTCGATTGGGCCTACCACAAGCCATAGTTGATAAAGGCGCGCCTTAGAAACAAGGCGCTTAGATAAAAGTGCACATCACCTTTTAAGCCCTAAGGCGAGCGACCTCGTTCAGGCGCACGCCTGGGAGCGTCTCGGTACGCCTCAGTGTGCATAGGTGCTCCTCAGGCACACCTCTCTATTATGTCTCTTTTTCTTTATTTTTTTATTTTTTCATAATACTTCTATATGTAGTTGTTTTTATTGTTCTGACACTTTAATTTTGTTAAACTATTAAGTATTTGTTGGATTGTTATAATTTGTTATCATTATGTGTATAAATTTTATAATTTATAATAATTTATTTTTTATTTTTCTGTGCGCCTCACCTCTCCCGGGCACGGGCATCGCTTACGCCTCGCGACTCAGGCGATAGGAGCCCATGTCGACTTGGTGCGCCTTTCGCCCTTAACAACTACGCCACAAACCTACCCAAAAGTCCATGGATGATGTGGTGGGTGAACATCTTATGAATCACACATAAATCTCACACTTCTTCGATGTGGGATGGGGGCCTTATAAAC
The DNA here is from genome assembly GCA_033398695.1 of Orobanche coerulescens. Classification (NCBI taxonomy): domain Eukaryota; kingdom Viridiplantae; phylum Streptophyta; class Magnoliopsida; order Lamiales; family Orobanchaceae; genus Orobanche; species Orobanche coerulescens. The sequence goes on along the minus strand of CM065815.1, from coordinate 77,350,012 downwards.
TCCCCCACTTAAATCCTTGACGTCCTCGTCAAGGCCGAACAACGCCCTAGACGATGAAGGATTCAGGAGCTGGCTCATACGAGATCCACAGGTGGCATACACCTCAAGCGGTGTAGCACTTTGGCCAGAACAGCACTTTGTTCCCACACTTCCGATCGGGCCATTCTCTAATACCATTTGTAATGACCCGAGTCTGGAAGCTCGAACCGCTACGTGTAGCTCAAACACTGGCCCACTAGGCATGCAACACCTTGAGTCAACTAGGCCTATCACAAGTCCACCCAAAGTCCATGGATGATGTTGGTATCTAGTAGTAGTGAGTGGACATCTTATAAATCACACATAAATCCCACATTTCTTCGATGTGGGATGGGGACCTTATGTAATATATATTTTAATTACCTTATAACTTATTTTACTCATTTTGTTATGTATAAGAATTTATTTATTTATTTACTTTTACATTAAAAAAAGCTTGCAAGTATAGTTCACTCATTAGGCCATGCTATTTACCTATGCAATGCCGGAACAGAGCGCTATGAGTTGGAACTTCTAAAGGCATCTTTTTGCATATGCTAATACACATTAAGCATTTCTGATCATAATCATGTTATATATATCCTATGGGTAGTTATCATTTCTTTTCAAGCATATTTCAGGAAGATCTGCTATTACTTTGTCTTAAGTAAGAAGCAAAATGCCATTGATGGTATGTGGGAATTCTTTCGTCTTTAATGCATAAAGAACTTCTGGTTTTTTAATTCTTATACCTTAACAGATAGATAGAGCATGAGAAAAAGCAAAAAGCAGACGGAGTTTGTTAGGCTGGGGGTAATCACAGAAGCCCAATCAACTTCCCTGTAGAAGTGATTGTATAGTAGCCAAGACATCGTGTTTTAATCAGTGTTCTAAACGCATATCATACATGTCAAGCGAAATTGGCCAAAAGATGTCAATAATATGAAATGGCTAAGTGAGATGCTAGGATTCATCGTGATGGCCTAGGCTAAAAAGAAGTTACTTGATAACTCACCACCACCACCACACCAACCAATAGACAAAAGAAAATAGAAAATAAAAAATGAAAAATAAAACAGAAATCAATAAATAAAAAGAAAATGAAATAATATAAAATTTCATCAAAGGTAGTTTGATATAACAAGTCTGCATGTACATAATGGTGTATATGTATGCATTCATGCGCGCTAGGCAAACGCATTTAGTTTCCGATGGGGTAAGTTCGTAAGACAAGACAACTCATTTTAGTTATTCAGCATAACAAAAAGATACCTTATTTTCAACAAGTTCAGCAATTTTTTCAACAAGAGACGCTTTGTTGGTTTGGTATGGAATCTGTACCAGTTAGAGAACAAATTATGGATCAAAAACTAAATGCTGTTACCCATCATCTAAGGAAATATCATGACAAATACTAATAATAGAATATAAGGCCGACAAAGATAAAACCTCTTTTATGATAATTGCCGAACGCTTGCTTTTGGAATCAAGTAACTCAACATCAGTCTTCCCTCTAATTACCACACGTCCTCGTCCAGTTCGATATGCCTCTAAAATACTTGTAGAGTGACAAGATAATTATAAACAAAGGAACACATCAAGTCATCAGTCAATATGGTTCAACAGGTAATTATGTTGTTTTAAAGTGAAACATCAAAAGATACTGATTTGAGTGTATAATACAACTGCCACAATACACAATAGTTACAGTCAAGTAATGACAACCAAATTTGCCAGTGGGTCTTAATCATGATATCTTCATGCTTCAGATCATAACTGGATCTACCTCATGCCTGGACTTGGCTCCAGACCAAGACTGCCTGCTTTGAAGGCCATACATAAAGTGCAAAAGAAAATTGTATTAATACTCCCAAAGTATTTGTTCCCCTTTTTCGTGAGTTCTCAGCTTGTCATAATACTCTCAAGATTTTGCATGAATAGAAAGAAATTTCAGCTCCATATAACTTTCAAGAACAAAATAAGTTCGTATCTGAACAAACAGCAGGTAGACTTGACAGCAGTCCCTCACCCCACCCTAAACGGATCCACCCACAAAAAAAATACATGAAAAAGAAAATCCCACTGCAGAGCTTCAGAGTCTAATAAACCAACCAGCCTATCCACGTCACAGGTAATCTCTATTTCAGCATTCACGGTATCTAGTAATCACAGCAGCTAATATGTGGGGCTTGTTTGTTTTCAGTCCAAGTGCTCATTCTCAATTTCCAACTAGTCACAAACATAGAATCATGTTTGTTTATAAAATTTTCCACAGGAAATTATGATTTTCACTTTCCATCACATATAACATCTCAAACCACCAATTCCAATTCTCAACCATATACACAAGCCCACATTGTTGAAAGATTGTGCAGAACTAGAATAATTAAGTCCTGAAGGTTCTAGAATAATTAAGTCCTGAAGGTTCTAGAATAAATTAAGGAGTTAATTATGCATTCATGGTTCATGCACTAGAAGGTTCATTGTCTAGAAAGTTCCAATACTTTTCTGCATTTCATGTACTAGAAAGTTCTTGTACTTTTCTGCATCTAATAATCATCTAGAATATTCTACTGCTACTATAAAATGTACTCAGCAGATTTGTATCAAATTAGTGTTAAAAAATCAGAATACTTCTTAAGTAAAATCCCTGCTCTCTCTTGTGTAAACCAGCAGTGTTGTGTGTGTTTTAAGTGCAGTTTTCTGCCCAGTTCTTAAGTCTGATCTTGGGCCTGCAGTTAGTGTGTCTACTGCAGTTTTGAGAGTGTCCATAATTCTCTCAACTTGGTATCGGAGCTGTGTTTCAGCTGCTGTGTTCAGTGGAGGCTGCTCGCGAAAAAGGAAGGCAGAAAATTGGTTTAAGGCAGAAAATCTACTATTGTTGCTGGTGTTTGTATTCCAGGAGATGGATATCAACGGTGGAGCATTGAATCAGTTTGGAATGGAGAAACTAACAAACAACAACTATCAATATTGGAGGATGTGCATGAAAGCATATCTTCAAGGACAAGATCTTTGGGATATCGTTGATGGAGGTGATACTGATTTGCCTCAAGATACACCAGAAAATTCTGAAGCAAGAAGAAAATGGAAGATTAAGTGTGGAAAGGCCTTGTTTGCTTTGCGAGGCTCTATTCACAAAGATTTGATCGATCACATTCGAGATAAGGAGTCTCCAAAAGATGTGTGGGACACATTGGAGAAGCTGTTTACTAAGAAGAACACGGCCAGACTTCAGTTTTTGGAGAATGAACTAGCAAATACAAATCAAGGGAGCATGACAATTGCTCAATATTTCCAGAAAGTAAAGAGCTTATGTGCTGAAATTTCAGAGCTTGATCCGGAGGAGCCCATCAAGGAGGCACGAATGCGAAGATATCTTATCCGTGGCATAAAGAAGGAGTATACCCCGTTCTTGACATCAATACAAGGATGGGCAAATCAGCCTAGCATTGTCGAGTTGGAGAATCTACTTACCAATCAAGAAGCCCTAGCTATGCAGATGGCAAAAGCTTCAATTTCTGATAATGACGAGGCATTGTTTGCTGGAAGAAGGCGCTACAACTACAAGAATTGGAAGGAAAATAATTTCAAGGAAAGAGAGCACTCGAAGGGAAGGAATTTCAGCCGTGGGGAGCATTGGAAAATGACAAGCTCAGATGAAAGAAGGAACTGGCCCAAAAAGAACTTTAAAGAAAAAGAGATGAATTCGGAAAATTCACAATATGAGGCCAGGAAGAAGATAATTTGCAACAGGTGTGGCAAACCTGGACACATTAAGAAGTTTTGCAGATCAAGATTCGTAGAAGGAAATGCAAGCATTTCTCAAAACAAGGAGGAAAATTCTGATGATTGGGGAACTAGTCTTTCAACCGAGATGACAAATTTGGAGAACCCGCACTAACTTCAATAAATGGAGGCTCTTTAGAAGAGGGTCTTGCCACTATCGATTATTCAAAAGATTGGATCATTGATTCAGGTTGCTCTCATCATTTAACAGCAATGGTTCCTTACTTTCATTACAAAAGGAATACACGGGAAACAAAGCAATTGTGACAGCGGACAACTCCATTCATCCGGTTGAAAAGGAGGGAAATGTCAAGGTGAAGGCAGTGCAAGGACCTGTAAATCTGACCAGTGTGTACCATGTTCCCGGTATGACAAAAAATCTGATTTCTGTTTCTCAACTAACAAATTCTGGTCGATATGTTTTATTTGGTCCAAGTGATTTCAAAATTCTGGAAAACGTCAAAGGCATTGATGCTAATACAGTATTGGAAGGGAAGAGAGTTAATTCTCTTTATGTTCTATCGGCAAGTGAAGCCTTTGTGGAGAAAACAAGCCGACAAGATAAAGCATCTTTGTGGCATGCTCGCTTGGCTCATGTGAGTTATGAGAAGTTGAAAAATATTTCAGCAAACAATATTGTTAACGGGCTGCCTCACTTGGGAAGTTTTCATCATGAAGGTGTTTGTGAAGGTTGTCAATATGGTAAAGCACATCGTCTTCCATTTGGCAAATCTTCAATCAGATCTACAAAACCTTTGCAGCTGATCCATTCTGATTTATTAACAAGCAATGCGGCAAGTTATGGTGGCCTTCATTATATGCTTGTTATTGTTGACGATTATACAAGATTCTCTTAGGTGTTTTTCATGAAAGAGAAGTCTGACACATTCTCAATCTTCAAGTAATTCAACAGGAAGATTGAGGGGGAGCTTCAAAGAAGGATCAAGTGCTTGCGAACTGATAATGGAGGGAAATTTACATCCAACGAGTTTGCTGATTTTTGTGAAAGGCATGGAATAAGAAGACAATTGACATGTCCAAGAACATCGCAGCAAAACGGAGTTGCTGAACGGAAATTAAGGCACTTACAAGAGGTAAGTAGAAGTTGGATGCATGCTAAAAGTCTTCCTCAAGAGCTATGGGCAGAAGCTATGCGATGTGCTTGTCATGTAATAAACAGATTGCCCTCAAAAGTTATTAACATGAAAACTCCCTATGAACTTCTCTACAAGGAGAAACCATCGGTTTCATATTTTAGAATCTTTGGCTCTACATGCTATGTCCATGTTTCTGATCAGCTGCGTGCTAAAATGGATGCCAAGGCAAAGAAATGCGTGTTTGTTAGCTACGATCCTATGGCGATGTATGGATCCCGACACACTCAAAGTTGTGACATCCATAGATTGATGAAACATCATCTTACTATGTGCAGCCTATACTAACACATATTCCAGATCCTTCAAACAATGAAAATGAAGATGTACATGATAAATCAAATTCTCCAAGTCCAACTGCAGCACACGAAGATTCTGCCAGTGAAAGTGAGGCAACTCTTGAAGAAAATGCAGAAAACGATGGAACTCAAGAAAGTGATCAGCCGCCTCGACGATCACAAAGAGCACTCAAGAGGAATGAAAGATACAGAGACTACACTATAGGAGCTGATTATGATAAAATAACAGAATGATTCTTTGCTGGCCCATTTGATGAATCTGAACCATCGGCGTATGAAGAGGCTAAAGGTAATCAAAATTGGGAAGCTGCTATGGAGGAAGAAATATCAGCACTTTATAAGAATGAGACATGGGATCTAGTTCCGAAACCTAAAGGAGTTCAGCCGATTTCTTACAAATGGGTTTACAGAGTCAAGCGTAAATCTGATGGAAGCATTGATCGATATAAAAAGATCCTTGAGAAATTCAAGATGATCAATTGCACACCAGCAGCTCCAATGGAGCAGAATTTGAAGTTAAGAGCGAATGTTGGGAAAGAGCTCAAGAATGGAAAAACATATCGGACTTTGGTTGGGAGCTTAATATATTTGACAATTACAAGATCTGATATTTCATTTCCAGTCGGAGTTGTTAGTCAATTTATGCAAAAGCCAAGGAAGCCACATTTGGATGCAGCAAATAGGATCCTTCGTTATCTTAAGCATACGATGAATTATGGGCTGATGTATAAAGAAGGCACTGAGATTTTTCTTAGTGGATTCACCGATGCAGATTGGGCAGGTGATCCCTTCTCAAGACGTTCTACATCAGGTTATACTTTCGACCTTGGTTCAGCTGCTATCTCGTGGTGTAGCAAGAAGCAAGCAACTGTAGCATTATCAAGTACAGAGGCAGAGTATAATGCTGCTACACTCGCTGCACAAGAGTGTGTATGGTTAACGAGACTGATCAAGGACATTTCTCATTCTAAAATGGCGGTTGAGCTATATTGTGACAATATGAGTTCAATTCGACTAGCCTCAAATCCTGTTTTTCACGCAAGAACTAAACAAATTGAAGTGCACTATCATTTTATACGGGAGAAAGTGTTGCAAGAAGAGATTGACTTCATCAAAGTTGATACAAAAGAGCAACTTGCTGATATATTTATGAAGGCATTACCTAAGGCGAAGTTTGAGTTTCTTAGAGCACAACTTGGTTTGGTATCCGAAGTTCGCACAAAGGGAGAGTGTTGAAAGATTGTGCAGAACTTCCTGAAGTTTCTAGAATAATTAAGTCCTGAAGGTTCTAGAATAATTAAGTCCTGAAGGTTCTAGAATAAATTAAGGAGTTAATTATGCATTCGTGGTTCATGCACTAGAAGGTTCATTGTCTAGAAAGTTCCAATACTTTTCTGCATTTCATGTACTAGAAAGTTCTTGTACTTTTCTGCATCTAATAATCATCTAGAATATTCTACTGCTACTATAAAATGTACTCAGCGGATTTGTATCAAATTAGTGTTAAAAAATTAGAATACTTCTTAAGTAAAATCCCTGCTCTCTCTTGTGTAAACCAGCAGTATTGTGTGTGTTTTAAGTGCAGTTTTCCGCCCAGTTCCTAAGTCTGATCTTGGGCCTGCAGTTAGTGTGTCTACTGCAGTTTTTGAGAGTGTCCATAATTCTCTCAACTCACATCACTTATCAAACACTATTCCTATCTTTTCATCATATTATACTTGTGCTTGTGGACCCACCACTACCAAGTCTATATACCTAAGATATTACTATGAAATTATACCTATCTATGGGACCCACGTCACCCACCAACTAAAATCAAACAAATATAATATTATATAGGCAAAATAGCTCTACTAGGGACTCAAGTTTGGCATTTTTATCACTTAAGGGACTAAACTTTAAAGTGTATCAAAGTAGGGACTCAAGTTTATTCCGTTATACACGTTAGGGACTCCGTTATTTCTAATCCGTTGAGTTTTAACGGATTGATGACATGACCATTAAGTGCCACGTGTCAGCATTTTATTGGTCGATAATAATAAAATAATAATAAAACATTTCAGATTTTTGTAATAATAATAAAAATATAAGTCTAAAAAATAAAAAAATCTGGATTTTTTTTAAAAAAATGAAACTTTATTTTTTTCTCAAAAAAAATCTGGAATATTAGTACTTAAAATCTGATGTTTTTATTTAAAATTTGAAAATAAAAAATAAAAAATTAAAAAATTTGGATCTAATTTATATACCTTTTTTTAAAATTGGGATATTATTTTTCATAAATAAATAGAAAACTGGATCTAATTTTTCATAATATTAATAAATAAATATTATTTTACAAAAAATCTAAAAATCTAAAAAAACAAACTAAAGGTTAATTATAAATCAGATCCAAATATTTTTAATTTTTTATTTTTATTTTTAACTTTAAATAAAAGCATTAGATTTTTAATATTAATATTCCAGATTTTTTTAAAAAAAATAAAGTTTCAATATTTCTTAAAAAAAATACAGATTTTTTATTTTTTACATTTTTTTAGACTTTTATATTTTTGTTATTATTTTATTATTATTACAAAAATCTGAAAATTTTTATTATTATTTTATTATTACCGACCAATAAAATGCTGACACGTGGCACTTAACGGCCATGTAATCAATCCGTTAAAACATAACGGATTAGAAATAATAGAGTCCCTAACGTGTATAATGGAATAAATTTGAGTCCTTACTTTGATACACGTTAAAGTTTAGTCCGTGATAAAAATGCCAAACTCCAGTCCCTAGTAGAGCTATTTTGCCTATTATATATCCAAATTCAAACATTGAAAATGAAATCACTAACAAATTCTAAAATTTCACAAAAAGTCAAAAACTACTCGACCAGGCATTCTTATTTCCAAACCTATATAAATTCAATTTGCTTTCGTTAATAAAAACATAATTCCAACTTTCACATGAAAATCAATAAATACTCCAAATTCGTTTTCCAACTCTGTAAAGTGAAAATTGACCAAGGAAACATAACCATACAAGATCAAATTCTTCCACCATTCTCAGCTTATAACTTTGTCCATTTAATATAATCCTATCTTAGACATAAAACATTATCTATAGTCCGTAAGTCCTCCTGTCTCGGGCATTCAACATTCTTTATTTACGAAAAGAAACATTTTCTTCACAATGCATCCTCCACCTATAACAGGCTGCAGAATAAGTACCAAGGACAGGTAGTTTTAGAAATAGTGTAATCTCGAAAATTGAAATTTCCACAGTGGGAGAATCGCAGCACGGTTGACTTCTCATTTGACTGAATTGACAGTCCAAACTTCAAGTACCAATTGTTCAGATCAAGGTTCTAGAACTCAGGACTTGGGACTGGATCTGTGAGGCGTGAAGTGGGGAGTCTTTATTTACTGGGGTTAATCGGGGATTAAACGGAAAAAATCAGATAGGGTATATCATAATACAAATAATATTTTGAATAATTATTATCATAACAAACAAGTCTAGAATATCTATGAAAAGCCAAGTAAAACAATTGATAAGTGAAATGAAAATAACTTAGGGGCTGTCGTGTAATTCACTAATATTAAAAAAATGGAAGGAAAGTGGAAAACAGGTGTAAAGCGTCATTTTTTTCGTTTGTTCCCTTGACTCTCACTCTCTTTTCCATATTGTCCCCGTTCCTTATCTCTTCCATCGCTCTCTTAGTTCTCACTCTCTCTTCGTATAAATGGTCAAATGGCGGATTAGAGCCAATTTTTCAGAACACTAGTTCAGATTTCATCAATTAAATTGCAGAAACTCTTTTGACTCATTATTTTAAGCCATGATGTTCCCTTTTGCTAATTCTTTAACTTACACACTGTGAGCATGAACATACAGGAGGATTAGGAGGAGTAAACAGAAACGAGAGGAAAGAAATCAAAAACGATCTAAACAATGTCACTCTCTATATCCAAATTCTGGAAACATTACTTACAATAACAAGATAACGCATACAAGAATAAAAAGGTGTGAATTTTAAGCATCCTCACCTCAGATTCTTGAACTTAATAGTTAAAAACCTATGAAGCAACGAAACGGGTACAAACACGGATACCGGTGCGGGTATGGGTACGAAAAATGGCATTTTTCAAAAAAATGAGACACGGGTACAGGGAATACGACCACAAAATATGTATATATACAAGCATATATTGTAATAAAAAGTAGAAAATATACTTAAACTAAAGATAATAATGGTGATTAATAGCATTTTACTCCTTTTTCTAAGATTAGTAAAAAATATTCCAAATATTCCTATTATATAAAGAATCCACATTTTTTTAATTTTCTTACAAAAAAATCCATAAATCCGTATCCCCGAAGTAGCCAGTGTATCCCCAACATATCCCCCATTTAAAAAAAAAAAATAGAAGAAAGTCGTATCCCCACGTATCCCATACATATCCCCGCGGATCCCCCCGTATCCCCGAGTGTCTGACACGCATACCTCGACCTTTTCTGTATATCGGTGCTTCATCATAAAAAACTATTAATAATCACATCACCTGCGAGGTATAAAGATACTTCTATAAAGTTATATACCAGTATAGGACAAGAGAATAATGATCAGAATATCCTAAATAAGAAATAGAATAATACAATTCTTCCAGTGAGAGGGTTACTATTCAATGTGCCAGCGTTCAATCAACAGTAACCATAAGAAAGAGAGGACACCTAATGTAAATGGAATGGAGCATTTGACTGAAATTCATCGCATTTTGCAAGTGCAAAAGCTACTGATCTCACTCCAAGGGTGAGAAAGCTATTGATCACACTTCATCAGTGGAAAAGCAATTGATCAATGATCACGCTGTTTGAATGAAAAAGATATTGCCTAAATCTTACGCCTGAATTCAACCACATTCAGAGTGCATAATTACTTTACTGCAAACGTTCAAAAAGGAAAACCAAATCAGCAGTGGAAAAATATTCATCTTTAAATCAATATACATTAGTGTAGAAGTCATCGAGTAACGGGTTCAAGAACCGTCGCATCAAATGAATAATTATTCAATTTATAGACGTGGACACCGCATGAAGAAGATCCAGAAACATCCAGCCATCCATAAAGACAACTGTTACTGCAGTACACTTTTACACTAAACTATGATTTTGCCACTTCAGTGGCTAAGGACATCTTCTTGGCTTATTCAGTCATATGTTATAGTTTGTTTCCAACTAGGTGATGCACTAACTAAATTTTCAAGAGAACAGTCTCCAAATACTCATGATTGCAGAACTCATACATTTCCTAGAGCATTTGCAGTGTGTAAAAAGCATGCAGATTTTAATACTTGTTTTCCATCCAATCACCGCTATGCTGAGAATAGGTGCTTATGCAATAACTTACCCGACATTTCCCATTATAATTCCCCCAGTAGGGAAGTCAGGGCCAGGCATATATTCAAGCAATTCTTGCAACTGTAACAAAACAGATGTACACGTAAAAGGATGAGAAACTGGATCATGAACATAAAAGTTCTAAAGAAATTTTAGGTTGGGGCCATATATGTTTATCCAAACTATCAACTATGATCATCACAGATAACGAAAACGCCGATGCTGTGATCATTTCCATAGAAGTATAGTATAGTTAAAACCCACTATTTGTAATGTTATTTGGAGTCAGTTATCTTCATATCGAAAAAGCGTTACTTTTCCTAAAAAGAACCTTGTTTTTTACACACTCTCCAATCAGGCATCAATAACATCTTTCTGGAAAGAAAAGAAAACAGTCTTGCAACAGAGAAACATGTTTAAGGCCCACGTTCATTACTCACACTTGACGAGTAAGAAGGAATCACAGAAGTGGAAGAACAAGATTAAAGGAAAGGGTAAGATCTAACATAACAAATACAGAAGCTTCTTTGAGATATCATTCATTCAAAAGATATTTCAGAAGCGTCCAAAAAGTAATGATGCTTGACTGATTAAAATGATACCGTTGCTTCAGGATTATGAATCAAGACAGACAGTGCATCTACCAACTCCCCAAGATTATGTGGAGGAATATTTGTTGCCATTCCAACCTGAGAGCAGAATGCATATATTAAATGCAATATAAACATATATATTGAATAATAGCCTCAACATCCTCAACCAACCATGCAGAAAAAGCCAGAATCTCGTACAACATTCTAAATAGACTAGAGATCCAGGCCATACCGCAATCCCTGAAGCACCATTCAATAATAAGTTCGGCACGCGAGCAGGAAGCAAAGATGGTTCTTTTTGTGAGTTGTCAAAGTTTGGAACATAATCAACCTACATGTGTAAGGTGTCAATCAAGCAACAACCAAAATGTATACATTAAACTAAAAACAACTGCACTTTAGAGGGATACTGACGGTATCTTGTTCCAGATCTGCCAACAACATTGCCTCTGTCAGAGCCTGAAAGAAGAACACAAGCATGCCATGCCAATCAGTGATAAAATATAATACGCAGCAACTGAAACTCTGGTAAGCCTACAGGTTCAATCAAAGTATTCGACCTCCAGTCTGCACTCTGTGTAGCGCATTGCTGCAGGAGGATCGGCATCAATAGAGCCAAAATTTCCATGCCCGCGGATGAGTGGAGATCGTAAGGAAAAATCCTGAAAAGTATGAATTGCAAAACGCTTAAAGAAACAGAAGAATGAAATTTCAATGTTTATAACATATATATATATATATATATGTATATGTATAACATATATATATATATGTATATATATATATGTATAAAAGTGATCTGCTTTGCATTACATAGATTAAGGAACTAACTATATTAACACTTCATGCAAGCAAACGCCATACACTGACGCGTAGAAAGAACAAGAAAAATTACACCCTTTGTCCAGCTCCCACAATGATGCATCTTACTGTAATTAATTGGTGGGGAGCAATCTGTATCCATTGTGTTGCGGAAACAGTATTTGTTGCCTAAATAAATAGTAACTACAAACTAAATCAAATTCAGTTGTCGAGTTCAGTGGCATTGATAAAGTTTTCCTTCCCGCAGGACCAAAAGTCATTTACTTAGCATGCCCTTCATTAATACTTGGTAAAAGTTAGAAGTACCGTATTGTTAACTTATTGCTGTTTAATATGGTAAGAGACCAACATTTTCGATAATTGCTGCCCATTCGCATAAAAATTTCATTCATTCTGTAGCTGCCTCTTGCATTGAAATGATAAAAAGGCTCTCAAATTGGATACTTACCTGAGCCATTCGAACCAAGGAATCATAGACAGCAGTGTCTCCATGTGGATGGAACTTACCAAGAACCTGCAATTAAACCAATAAAAAGAAAAAGAAAAATGGCGATGGGAACAATCATCTAGTGATGGTCAAGGTGCATATGACACAGTCATAATATTATTGAAATCATAAAAGCATTTTTTGTGTAGCATGAGGAATTACTAAATATAGATCAAATACCTCACCAACTACTCTCGCACACTTCTTATAAGGTTTCCTTGATGAAAGGCCTAACTCATGCATTGCATATCTGTTTAAAATAGATAAAGAAAATACTCCAGTCAGAAGGCTGTTTAATGAAATAAAAATAGTGTATAGACAATAACTGAAGATGGATTTAATAAATTCCCAAGCTACAAGATGGTATAAACGTGAATGTTATATTAATTGTAGAATTATATCTCGTAAGCAAGCAATCCATGCAGAAGAAAATTGTAGCTTTGTTTGGTTTTGTTTCCATTTTAGCATTTTCCTTCTCCGAAAAAACAAAACATGCCCGCCACTTATCTTTTCTAGAAATTAAATTTAAAATTCCAATCAAGCATTAGACATAACGATGTATAGAACAGATCGCATCTGCTATTATATCCTCACTCATCACAACAAAATAGCATTGACTAGACAAAGAAAATGTTTTCCATTAACTATAACAAACATCTCCAGTCAGAAATGTCTACTAAATACATCACGCTATTTCTTCAACACATCACAAACTAATTTTCTTGCTCTACATATTCTACAATCTCATTACCATACTAAAGTTCTGAATTAATTTCCTCAAGACAACCCAAAATAAAACGACAGAAAAACATAAAGTCTGAGAAATTAGGCTAATAAAAGATTACTGAAATAATAATAAAAATAATAAGATTGTTAAAAATAATAATAAATAAATTATAATATAGTCTGTTAGCCAGCTGCAATACTAGAAAAGTTGTTGTTTTTGATAATAACCTAGAAACGTTGTTATAAGTCTAATAAAATGAACTCAAAAGGTTATGGGGACAGATCAATGTTCAGATAGACTAATCGCCAAGAATGAAGTACATTTGACATTATTCTAATACATTTAGGGAAGCTCAAGGCTAGAAATCAGTATTAGCCCCACCAATCCAGCAGCACGAAAACCGACTGGTTCATTTTATCTGGTCTCAATTACATATCAAAGTGGGAGTTTGATGATAAACTGGTACATATCACTTGGTTAGCAAAATACTTCCAAAATATGCTAAAAGCTTCAGTTTGATTTGGTTCACACATAATCCACAATATAAGCAATGTTGATATTATTCAACCAAATGTCATTCAGTGAAATTCATTCTTAGTATACAAACACACATGCAACATTATTGAACCAAATGTCATTCAGTGAAATTCATTCTTAGTATACAAACACACATGCTAAAAGCATATCCCTACTTCAATACTGCAAAGGCGTTCATTAGTTTATTGTACAAACTTACAAGCCAACAAAGTGTCATAGAATACAAAAATAAAAACTAATGGTGTGACTTGACGACCTTTCATTTTGTTTACTTACATCTTTTAGAAGAATAGTGTGGAAACTTTTAGAAAGTAAAAATGAATTTGAGAGCGCGATTGGTTGTGAGCAAGGTTGTCACGGCGGCCTGTCAAGTCGCGGCGCCACCAGACCGCCTGGACGCCTAGGCGACTAGGCGCCCGCCTAGGCGACGTCCAGGCGACCAATTTCATATAAAATATATAAATTTTATAATATATATAATATATGAATTATTCTAAAATCATGAAGAGTTAGATAATAAATAACATTCATCCCACTCAACAAAGGTTACAAAACACACCATAAACAATATAAATATATAATAAATGACAACTAGAGTTTCATATCAAATTCTTCCTCTCCAATAAGTCTCAAATATCATCAAACAAGTCATCAATAAACCCCTCATTTTCACGAGCATGATCATCATTAGTAGTCACTGTAAGTGTAAAAGGGTTTCTCCCCCTTGTCATTCATCACAATCGATCCATATATACACATACATAGAGTATTCTAGAACTTGGGCCTTAGCCCGTACAAATATACTTGGGTCTATAATAAATATATGACTAATACTCCCCCGCAGTTTGAGCGGGAGGACACCGGACACTCAAACTGGTACGAAATTCTTCAAACAAAGCGGAAGGTAGGCCTTTAGTAAAAATATCCGCGTATTGATAACGTGAGGGAACATGAAGAACTCTAACTTGACCCATGACAACTAAGTACCGAACAAAGTGAATGTCAATTTCTATGTGCTTATGCGTTGATGTTGAACGGATTAGAAGACAAATAAGATCGACATTGTCACGATAGACAAGCGTAGCGAAGACAAAGGAGTATGTAGCTCGTAGTAAATTCCGTAACCAACACGTCTCGGCAACGCATTAGCAACACCACGATACTCGGCCTGCACTAGAGCGAGAAATTGTTGGTTGGCTTGATGACCATGAGACCAAGTTATTACCAAGAAAAACCTGATATCGGAGGTGGAGCGCTAGTAGTTGGGCACCCGCCCGATCCGCATCTGAGTAAGCAACCAGAAGTAGTGGAAGATGAAAACAAGCGTAATCCGTAATCCAAGTACCTAACATACCGCGAGAATCCGGCAGGGGCGAAAAATGAGGCACTCGAGGATCATGCATATGGAGACACACTGTTGAACGGCATAAGAAATATCGGGCGAGTGAATGTAAGATCTGCAATGAACCCGCAAGACTCTATATAATGTCGGATCGAAACGGTTCCCATCATCTCCCGATTTGGACTCGGTATCAGCTGAGTCATTTGGGGTTACAACCAACCATATGAGCTTTCCCGGTATCTCGTAGCATACTTTATTGAGATAAAAACATCCCTGAAGAGTCACGTGTAACCGAAATGCCCAAAAAGTAATTTAGAGAACCCAAATCGGTCATAGAGAACTCCGTATGTAAAGAATCAATAATTCGATGTAACAAACTATCAGATGAAGCAGTGAGAACAATATCATCCACATAAAGTAACAAAAATGCAGAATCATCACCTTCTCTGTAAATAAATAAAGAGGAGTCACAACGGCTAGGATTAAATCCAACAGTAGTAATATAAGTAGCAAACCGCTGAAACCAAGCCCGAGGTGCTTGCTTAAGACCATACAGAGATCGCTGCAATAGACAGACATAATCAGGATGAATAGGATCACGAAAACCAGGCGGCTGATACATATAAACAGTCTCAGCCAAATCCCCATGTAAAAAAGCATTCTTGACATCTAGTTGATGAACCGGCCAATGTCGAGAAACAGCCAAACTAAGAACTGTCCGAATAGTGCCTGGTTTAACAACCGGACTAAAGGTCTCATCAACATCAACACCGTCTATCTGATTGCTACCATTCGCAACAAGGCGGGCCTTGTAACGACTAAGAGTACCATCGGCTAAATATTTGTGGCAAAACAACCACATACTGCGAATAATATTCGCATCCGGGGGTTTAGGTACGAGAGTCCAAGTTTTGTTTCTAATAAGTGCATCATGCTCATCACACATAGCATTTTGCCAATTGGGATCATGAAGCGCGTCATTATAAGACCTCGGTAAAGGAGAAATCGTAGACACAAGACTAGCATAACGAGGATTAGGACGAGTAGTCCCGACACGAGAACGTGTGACCATGGGGTGAATCGAAGCGTGGGTGGGGAGCAGGTGGAGTTGGTGTATCATGAGAAGCAGAGACACGGGAGTCGTTTGTGAGGATGGTGTAGGTAGTGGGTTTGGTGAAATTGGTGCGATATTTGGGCTAAGAGGCTCAGCGAGGCTCAACAGATGTAGGAACGGCTTGAGAGCAGTTTGAACATTGGGTGAAGTGATGGGAGACAATCTTAGAATATTGGAAATGACATTAGATGAGTCATCCAAGAATTCATAAGGAAGGCTGGCGGTGGGAGTGGTGGTAGTAGATGTTTTGTGGCAAATGGGAAAACAGTCTCATCAAAGGTAACATGACGTGAAATAATAATTCTATTGGTGTTCAAATCTAAACAACGATAACCACGATGATTTGTGGCATGTCTAAGAAAATTGAAGGCGTGGCACGTGCTTCAAGTTTGTGAGGCGTGTCAAGGTGAGGGTAGCAAAGACACCCAAATGTACGAAGAAGACTATAATCGGGTTTTGTTCCAAAAGGCGAGTATAGGGTATTTCGTTGTTAATGGCACGGGAGGGTAAAATATTGATAAGTAAGCTGCCATGTTAAGTGCCTCAAGCCCGATAATTTGGTGGAAGATGAGCTTGAAAAAGTAAAGTACGTATGAGATTATTTATGGTGCGAATCATCCGTTCATTTACCATTTTGTTGTGAGGTCTTGGGGCAAGAAAAGCAGCTGGATACCATTAGAGTCAAATAACTTATGAAAGCCACGGTTGTCAAATTCACCGCCATGATCACCTTGAAAAGACTTGATTTCACACTGAAATTGAGTGCGAACAAAATTACGAAACAACATAAACTTAGACAACACATCAGATTTATTAACTAACGGATAAACCCAAACATATTGCGAATAATGATCTAAAAACAAAACATAATATTTAAATCCAGAAAGACTCGGAATTGGAGAAGTCCACAAATCCGAATGAACAATGTCAAAATATGATGAAGCGGAGTCTAGAACTAAATGGAAGTTTCACGTGTTTGCCAAGTGACACGCATGACAAAGCACGGGAGACTTCTCTTTATTACATGAAATGGAATTACTAGACAAGACACGGCGCAACACTTCACTACCGGGATGTCCAAGCGTTGATGCCACGTATCGACTTGTGAGGAAAGCAAAAGGAATCTTTGGGCCAGGGTGTGTGGATCTGAGTCCCGGTGCTATCACATCGGAGGAGCACCCGTTGAGTCGAAATCCTTATGAAAAACCAAGCGGATCAAATTCAACGGTCTGATGATTATCACGAACAAATTGTGAACGAAATTAAGTTTTTGACAATATTAGGGGTAATGAGAGCGTTTTTTAAATAAAGTGGACGATAAGGAGTTGGCAAAATACTATGACCGAGTTAGTAGCAGGAATGGAATAACCGTCACCAATCGAGAGAAGGATAGAGGCACTTATTAAAAACATTACAAAGACTATTAATCGAATCATTTAGATGAGAACTACTTTGTATCCATATTCCGATTACAGGAGATGGATCGTGAAGAGTCATAGCATGAAAAGCACTCGGTAGCTGTGTTTCTTGACCCTCGGGGTTCGAACAGAAGATGGTGACAGGATGGTGGTACATCGAAATTAGTTGGTGTTTTGGAAACATGTTGTACTGATGGCTCGTTTGTGGAGCAGTGCCCATAATGGGTCATGAAGTGTACTAGGTGGAGAAGTAATGCCGATATTGGTTGTAGGCTGAGGTCAGGGTAGCATGTGTATGAAACGCATGATGGGGACTGACGGTAGGCATATTACCATGCGAAATACCACTTGTAGTATTGGTATTGTTATTAAAATGACGATCGAAGAAGTATTAAGAGTACAGTGTAACCAAGTTGTCTTAAAATACCTTGTTGTTGTTTAAGCAAAGCCATGGTTGGTCTCTTGACATATTATTGGTATTGAAGTGCGAGCAACATTGTTCGACCAAAGAGAATTATTAGCATGAGCTGTAGTAGTAGAGCCCTCATGCATATACTTGCAAGCATCACCAAAGCGGCAATAACACATTGCGAAGTTAAAACAAGGCTTATTAACCTTACGAATGGACATTGGAGCGTCGAGTAGAAGTAGAACCCGTCTTGGCTAACAAAACCATAGGAGAGGAGGACGATGAATCAACCGATGAAGCTTGAGCCGCGACTTCAATCTCATCTCCTCGGTAGTAAGCATGGAGCGAACCATCTTAAGATCGGAAAGGTTCGATGAGCAATAATGGTAGCCACACTATCATACTTGTCGTGAGCCTTGAGAGCAAATGTAACAACATCATCATTACTAATAGGTGTACCAAGACCCCGTAAAATAGTAGCTATGGATTCTATTTTTCTGAAATAAGCATCGATACTCATGTCACCAAGTTTCAAAGCACGTAACTCGGCCTTCAAAGCAATAGACCTAGTTCGTTTGTTGTCACTAAAAATCTGCTCAAGAATATCCCACGCATCCTTAGCCGTTTGAGGATCATCAATTACAAGACGTTCTTGAAGTGTCTTGGAGGAGGTTATGAAGATCCAAGAGAGTACGATGGTTTCCACCTTTAACCATTCGGCATCTTTAGAAGACGAAGTGGTAGAGGACTCTTTGTCACTGCCCATGATGTGATCCAAAATACCATAACCTTTGCACAAGTGCTTGAAAAAATAGATCCACGACGAGTAATTCATCTCGTCCACATCCAACTTAACGGGAACAAGTGTGGTGATGTTGTTAATCGTCATAAGCTTATCCGAAAGCAAGATGACGGGTGGAGTAGGGGTGACAGTCATGGTGATATTGTGAATTGGGGTTTCCGTATGTCTATGTAGGGCTGGGAACGGAGCAGGCAAGTAGCAAACGAAGAATATCTTGCGAATAAGCAAAACAAATATGGAGCAGCAACGATCACAACAAGGAAGGAGGAACAAGCAAAAAATGTGTCGACCGGTAACACAACTTGTACCAACGATTGACAAATCACAAGGAACCGGATGGAGCGACTGATAAATTTAGGTTTTAGGGTTTTGGAAGGATCGAATATTGGCAGATCCGTAGAAAACGAGTTAGGGTTAGGAATGGATCGGCTTCTCCGATACCATGTAAGTGTAAAAGGGTTTCTCCCCCTTGTCATTCATCACAATCGATCCATATATACACATACATAGAGTATTCTAGAACTTGGGCCTTAGCCCGTACAAATATACTTGGGCCTATAATAAATATATGACTAATAGTCACATCCTCTTGTCCTTCAAGCTCATCGTCATCCTCAATATCTTCATCATCATGTGGAAAAGGTTCAACCACTTCATCCTCGTCAATCAACCTAGACGTAGTTGCATTACGGCGTCGAGAATAACTCAAGATCGATGAGCCCGGAACTTGACCAACATTAGCTCTCCTAGAAAGACTACGACCCTCAAGATTGCTCGATGCACCAATTGCTTCATCAACAAGACGCCACGAAAGATCTTCCCCGGCATGAACAACATCATCACCACTATCAACCCATTCATTATCCCATTGAAAATCTTCTATGATCAAAGGGTTAAAGTTAGACCCTTCTTCACGCCTCTTTTGAAATCTCGTTGCAATCTTTCGATTATATTGAATGTAAACCAAATCATTGATCTCTTATGCTCTAACCGATTTCTTTTCTTCGTGTGGATCTAAAAATCAAAAAAAAAAAATCACTTATAGTTTGAAAGTTTAATATTTTACTTATTGATGATAATAATAATAATAATTTAATACTTACAAATTCAAATGTGCTCGATTGCGCTCCTGACCCGAAGATGAACAACAAAGACTAATGATGCGCATAGCAAGTTATTGTAGCACGATATGTAGGCCACCAAAAGCATTCCACCAATCAACTAAAATGTCAAAAACAATAATGAATACTAAGTTCAAAGAATATTCAAAAAGCTTTCGAAAAAAATAATATAGATTATATGAATAATATAATACTTGGTTTAACGAATGTAAAAAGGCTTACGAGGATTCTTTGTCTTTTGTTGCTTGATTGCCAATTGCTTTCAAAGCTTCCTCGCATATTGTCATAATCATCCACTTGGTCACTTATCTTGACTTGCAAATCGATATCGGTGATCATTTTTCAAGCACATCGTTTAACATAGCTCGTTGCGCGAGCATATGCATTATCACTTACTTTAAGATCAAAATATTTGGAAGGATTTAAGAATAATCTTTGCCCATATAATTTCACTTCCATTTGATCCGTCCATCGGGTCTCAACAATTTCTGTCAATTTTTGACAATCTTGGATTGTGTGCAAATGACTCCTTGATTTTGTTCTTGGCAACGATCATAGCCATGGAAACCTCGGGCATAGTGGAGTTTCATCACCATCAACTATCCTCAATCTGATAAGAAGCGGGTGGGATGCTCTTATCTGATCTTCAATTTGAACTCCAAAACCTAGAAGAAAGTACGGTGTCACACACCCTTTTCCCGCTTCGTGTTGGCTAATTTTATTGTACCAATCTTCACTAACAAATAGACTTCTCAAAGCATCTTTATGCTTGTACAAACTTTGCAAAGTAAGAAAAGAAGTGGCAAATCGAGTAGCCGGGTCGCACTAGATCCTTACCACCCGTCTTCTCCCTCATAGCATAATGAATCCTCCCATGTCTATAGATAAATGTAGTGACACGCCTAGACTTTCGATCTTAGACTTGAATTCATTCAATTTTCCAATGTCTTCCAACATAAGGTCAAGCGATGCGCGACCTGAAGTCGATAAAGTGTAGGTATTCTCTGCTCGATTGTTTACTGCGCCTTATAATTGGCACCATTATCCGTCACAACTTGAACAACAAGGTCCTTGCCGATTTCTTGATTTTCTTCTCAAGCAAGTCCGCCAACATTTTTGCATCATGTGATTGTCAGGATGCATCAACGGACTCGAAAAAAGTCCCTACGGACTATTGACAAGAAAATTAATCAAGTGTCGATTCCTTCTATCTGTCCATCCATCCGACATAAGTGTGCACCCATCGCTTCCAAGCTACTTTATGCTTCTCTTTCACCAAGTCTGTCTCTTTTTGGCTTTCTCAAGTAGAGTTCCCGCAAATCATGATAACTAGGTGGCTTTACCCGAGTCCCATTTGGGCGATCGACTCAACCATTATTTCATAGCTCCTTGAATTTGCGGCGTTGAATGATATGCCGTTCGTAGAAGAAATTGGCGATGTGCATATGCATTCTCTCTTTCTCTTAGGGCTCTTGTCTGACCTTGATTGTCGTCTGGATACTACCCTTAGTATGTCTCTCTTGACGACCTCTTGGAGTTTTCGAACCATTGCGAAATTGACATGTTTTGTTTTCCTACTCTTGGTTGCGATCTGCAAAATTTAAAGCCGAATGCTTTCTTTTAGCATTGTTCGAACTTGGTTGAGTAATAGAGCCACGAGACGATGGTTGAGTATTAATGTCACTATCACTATTATCACCATCATCGAAATGACTTGTTTATTCCGTGTAGTCTTAGATATGTCTTGTTGCATCTCCCTCATTATTTACGTGGTTGTTTGGGAACATTTAACAACATCTCCATAACCGCGACTAGGTGTTGCTTCAATCTCTTTATTCAGAGTGCATTTGTTTGTGACAAAGCGAACATTCAACCAAATCTTTGTTGTTCAAGTCGGCCAAAACCGTATTTCCATCCGGATCACTCGATTTGGCCTTTCGTTTGGATCTTTGGACATATCGTAATTTTCGGTAGAATTAGTTTCACCGTGATGCTTGGGCACGTAAATAAATATACGAAAAATAATTAGACAAAGAAAGGAAACAGAAAAAAAAGCAGAAAAAAAAAAACAGAACATGGCACATTAATCGAACAGGAAAGAAAAAATTAAGACTGGTCGAATAGTAATTAAGACTAATAAATTGAGACCTAGGAGTATAAATTTTTCTTCACGGTTGAATTTTTCATAATTATTTTATAAAATAAGCACGAATCCTTTTTCTAATATCAGTTTCTTTCAATTCACATTAATTGATAACAATAGCAGTGCCCCAAAATTTAAGTGATGAAATCTAAATACAACGGAGGTCTTGCACCTCCAAATCTGATGTCATCGGTACCCGATCAATGTCAACATGATTATCAACACACTGACAACTACCTAATAATAACATTAATCGGGAAACAAAGAAAGAAAAGCGAAAAAACAAAGAAAGAAAAAGCACGAGAAAAAAAAACATAAAAAAGCACGAGAAAAAAAAGAAAAAAGCGAAAAGAGCGGAAAGCAGAAAGAACAAAGAATTCATCTTTTCTTATATCTATACTTGAAGACTTGAAAGTAGAGAGCAGCGTGATAGAAGCAATGTTCCCATTTGTGAAGAAAAAAAAATAACGAAATAGAAAAAAAACGAAAAAAAAAGCACGGAAATAGGAAACGAAAAACAGAAAAGAACATTAAACAGATGAGAAAAAAACGGGAAAGAACAAAGAAAGAAAAAGAAAAAAAAAAAGTACAGAACAAAGTAAAATGAAGAAGAGTACCTGGTGGGCGGCGGGCGGCGATCGGCGGCGAGAGGCGATCGACGGCGGGCGGCGAGGTGCGGCGACGGGCGGCGAGGTGCGGCGACGGGCGAGTGATTGGAGTTGGAGTTGGATGACCTCTGAAGCAGTCGGGATTGGAGTTCTTATAGACTCCTGCGCTAGGGCTAGCCGCCACGTTAACAACTTAAGTAATATAATTTTTTTTTTTTTAATTTCGGCTTATACCCAGGCGTCCCAGGCGAACCAGGCGTCGACTTTTACGCCTGGGCGACGCCTAGGCGGCGACTTGGAATTCCTGGCGGGGCGAATCATCCAGGCGCACCAGAGAAATCGCCTGGACGCCTAGGCGGCGACTAGGCGTCGCCTAGGCGACGCCTTAACAACAATGGTTGTGAGATGAAATGGTAATAATGATAATGATCTGATATAAAAACCAAATCAAACCAAACATACCCAGTATATCCCGCTCAGAGCAGGGTCTGGGGAGGGTAAGATGTACGCAGACCATGCCCCTACTTTTACGGTAGGGAGGCTGTTTCCGTGAAGACCCCCAGCTTAGTGCACAGCAGTGGTAAATAGAAAGAAGCATATGATACGAAAAAGCTCACGATCATACCTGAGTCCATGGTTTAATTCACATGAGACTAACCTAAGGCCACTTTGGCAACTGCACTCTCGATGAACGCAATGATGTGATATAAAATTAATCAAATAATGATTGAAAATAATGTGTAGTTAGAAATATATGAGTGGGTAAATCGTAAACCTTGCAGGGAAATGTCAAGTAATGATTATATCTTTTTTGAAAAATGTGTAGTGTTGTTAAGACGTGAATAAATGTGTAGTGTACTTTCTGAAAGTGTTTATAATTAACAATAAAATTATGGTAAAAAAGTATCAAATGGAATGAACATAAAAAATGACATCCAAGCACAACATCACATTATATTATTAATCCTCTTTCTGGACACTTATAGCCTAGAGTAAACGTAAGAGGTATCAGGTTGACGGGTTCCTTTGTGCTTCTTTTTAAATCTCACTAATTTTCAAAAAGAAAACGTATACTAATATGTATTTTCAGATGAATGAAATATCTCATGGGGTTTGAGATAAATGGAAAAATGTTTTATGCAGAAGTCGAGTTAACTTTGAAATGTGAATCCAATTTGTTTATGCAGAAGTCGAGTTAACTTTAAAATGTGAATCGAAATTGTTTAGTTTGTGTGCTTTCAAATCTTTCATAAGAAGGAATGCTTACTTAGTCCATATTCCCAACCAATGAACAAAAATAGCTTACTATTGTTTCAGCCCATAAAACTAAGAGTAGAAACAATAAAGAATTATCTGAACGTGCAGCAAAAGCTTACCCCGAGTATATTCTAGTCACGATATACTAGTCATCGGGGGAAAGGAATAATGTCTCAAAATGGAAGATAAAATGAAAAGTTGTCTACTTCGATTACTAGTTCTCTCATTTTAACATTGCAAGAAAATGGGAAAGAATCATATAACTCACAATATTCGGCGGTGGACGGGCTTCAGCCCGTCTCTGACATCAGGCAAAGCCCGGCCCAAAAGCACAGACATTGCATAGGACATGTAAGCCTCTATGGCCTCCTTGTG
This sequence comes from Orobanche coerulescens, assembly GCA_033398695.1. Lineage (NCBI taxonomy): Eukaryota > Viridiplantae > Streptophyta > Magnoliopsida > Lamiales > Orobanchaceae > Orobanche > Orobanche coerulescens. The sequence continues at coordinate 77,325,606 of CM065815.1, read as the reverse complement.
AAGCTCGGAGACGACTATTCTGCCATCGCCTCCTTCCCCACCATTTCCGCCGAGGCTCCTAACAGCAACCACATCCCGTTTCTCTTCTTCCCCCTCCCTCCGCCTTGAAGAAGCTTTAACAGAAAAGAGCCTCTCGCGCTGGTGTGTGCCAAAGGCAGAGAGAAAGCGGACATCCGATAAACGTCTAGAGAGAAGCAAACAAGGCGCCGCTGTGACGGAAAAGGAGAGGTAGCGGGGGTGAGACCGGAGCAAACGAAGTCCGGTGGCGAAAGACATGAGCGGTTTTTCGAGTTCGAGTTTGGTATTGGAAGGTCTAAAATGGGTTACAGGCTGAATGCTAAAGGTGTCCATGCCATGGAAGATAAATAGGGCTTTAGTCTTTGGATATAATATGCAAGTAAAATGTGAATTTGTAAATTTGCAAAACCCTAAAAAGGAGATGGATTTGAGGCGTTCTAGCGCGCCAAGCTCTCTGTTCTGCGTGTGGTGTATTTTTGACAGGAGCTGTGCGTAGAGTCAATCTCTCTTTTGTTAGAGCAGCGTTTATCGGGAGTGAAATTAAGAACAGGTAAATCATGTGGATCAAGCGTACGAACAGGTATGGTCTCGAGCTTTCTCGAATCATGTTTCCTGTATTTATCACACAAGTCTGTTGTGCACAAGACTGGGTCTTCACTTGAATGCCTCCCTACCGTAATAAGTAGGGGCATGGTCACAGACATCTTACCCTCCCTGCACTCGCTCCGAGCGGGATATCTTTAGGTATGTTTGGTTTGGTTTGGTTTGGTTGGCAGACATGATTGGACAGGACTAGACAGGACGGGATGGGACTGGACAAGAGGATAGAACAGGACTGAACAGGACAGGACGAATCAAAACAAGTGTATGTCTTGTCTTTGGTAAGACCGGGACTAGATAGGACACGATTAGACAATTTTCCTTAAACTTGTTTGATGACTTTTTATATATCATATAATTGTTATAAATGACACAAATAAAGAATATATATTTAAATAATTTAATTTAAAAGTATTTTAATTTTTTACAGAATTTTCAAACACATAAATACATACATGAATGATAGTACAAAAGGTGGAGGTGACCGGCGGTGTTTTGCGATGGTGGTGACAGCAATGGGTGGTGGTGATCGGTGGAGATAGAAATGGTCGATGATCGAAGTGGTGGATATGGTAGACAATGATAAAGGATGGTTGGTGGTGGCTACCGGTGGCCGCGGATGGTGGTGGTGGCGGTGATCGTTGGTGGTGACCCATAAAGCTAATATCATAATAGTTATATATCGAATGAGGGTAGGTCAATGATTTTTTTGTTTTTGTCTCACTTTTGTCCCATGTTGTTCCACCTATTTTGGTGGAACAAGAAAATGCCCCTTTTTGTTCCATCTTGTCCCACCTTGTCCAGCTCTTGTTCCTGTCCCATGTCGCGCCAAACGTGGGACAGTGAATTTTTGTCGTGTCCCATGTCACGTAAAACATGGGACAGTGAGTTCTGTCCCGTCCTGTCCTGTGCTGTTCCATATACCAAACGCAGCCTTAGAGACTAGAGTCTGCGCGTGGACAGACGTGTCTTTACACCCGGCAATATACGAAAACACGACACGAAAACGACACGAAAATTTAGTGTTTGTGTTTGTATTTTGAGTAGACGATACGAAAGTAAACGAACACGAAAGTGCACGATCGAGATTTAATATCGGTTTTGTGTTTACCCTTTGGGTACACACGAGACGAGGTACACGAAATAAATAAATAAATATTTATATATATAATATTTTATAACATAATTTAAAATTTATATTTAATTTTATAAAAACATACATTTTATAATTTCTGTTTGTACTAAACTTTAAAATTCGAAAATACAATGTGAACTTTCCTAAATTTCGTGTAAATATTCATGTTTTCGTTCATTTTGGGACTAAGACTCTGATGTTGATACTGTTGTTGTTGTATTCATATTTTCGTAGCCACTCGTTTCGTTTCGTCTACTAAAATATATAAAAATAATATTAAAATATTAAAATTGTGATTTTTTATAAGATTTTAATATTTATTTTATATTATGTGTCTGACATGAAAACAGGACACGGAATGTAACACCCCGAGATATTCGGAATAATTACAGCGCCGTAAACCCTTTAAGTAAGGATTTACAAGGCTGATTATAAAGGGAAAGTAAATTTAAGACATCAATACTGCGGAAATTCAAATTTGTGAAAACGTACAACTGGTTCAACGAGTAATTAATACAACCATATCGAATTAATATCAATAAGACACACGTACTCGAGTACAGAAACCAAACCAAGAAACCAAATCTCCAATAACAATAAACATCACTGAACCCCTTCGTCGTCACGTCGGTACTGTGGCTGTTTCTCTGCTCCTCGGCTACCTGAACATCAAAACAAATGTCCACCCCCGAAGGGGTTAGCAAAACGATGCTAGTACAAGTATCATGTTAAACAATTCGAATATGCATTAACAATACATAACAAGATACATCACACGGACTTCCGCTACCGGAATCCGACAATGCGAATCTACAAGATTCCATTACACAGCATGGGTATTCCAATGATCCAGCGCCCTCAGCATAGATCCCAAGATGATCCCGTCGGACCAACACGAGGTGGAAATAACCCGTCGATGATCCGGCGCCCTCGGCTAGATCCCAAGATGATCCCGTCGGACCAACACGAGGTGGACATCCGATCCAGCGCCCTCAGCATAGATCGTACAACGTATACAAACACAACTCATGCATACACATATGCCAAATCATTATGTTCATCAACATGAACATATAAACACTATATAACGAATATCATGACAAATCAACAAAGTAAATATCATGTTCAACAACATGCATAATCATACGCATACTCCAAAAATACCGATATTAACATATCACGATACTTGCCTCGAAGATGGCAAGAACGATACACTTCAATGCTCTCGACACACTCGAAGGCCGCCTCCTCCGATCAACGCAACAAGCTCGAACCTTAACAAAAGGAACGATATACAAATCATCTCAAGTCGAATGATGGCCTAACAATTCGGTATACGGCCGAAAAGCTCAAAATAAACAACACATGCGGGATCGCTTAGCGCTACGTACTCAACGTAACGTGCGCTAAGCCGGACTGTTAGCGTACGCTATCGTATAAGACTAGCGTGCGCTAGCCACGGACTGGCAGTCTGACTCGGCTGGTCTCATAACGTACGCTATGTACGTTTCGTGCGATAACCGAACCTCGATAGCGCACGTTAACTCACACATGTTAGCGTGCGCTAACCTTGCATGGCAGAATACTGCAAACCGAAAACTGGGTTGAATGGTGAAGAACTCATGAATTCTACCGTGATGATACAAGTTATCCTCGGGCATATCATGCTAATAAGGTTTGTGGAAGATTTGATGATTATGAAATACCAATATATGGATAGTCATCTTAATATCATAATCCATTACGATCTTCAAGAAGTAATCTAAGTTCCGATCATCTTACGTTCCAAAACACATGATTCCAACGTGTACAACTCAAAGAATCGGGTAATATCCGATTACTTGATCATAAAACGATTTGAACATGCTTAGGAGTCCTTATAATAAGATGGTTCAAAGGTTCATACGATATATAGTGCCGATACGTCAAAAGTATCCTTCTAACATGTGATGACCGATTAAAAACGAAATACTTGCTATCCAAACATGATTCAAACTTCCTTAGGAACATTACTAATCATTGGTGAAGAATCACCTACCTCAAAGTAGTGAAGAACACGGATGAAATGAAGCAATCCAACACCGAAGGCTTGAACACCAATCTCCAATGATGTATGATCTTCAATCTCGAACTAGGAGGTTGATACGAAGTGTTTAGGACGAATGGAGTTATGTTCTGAGTGTAAGAGTTTGGGTTATGGGGGAAGAAAGAACTGAAATCACGAATAGGATGATGTCCTATTTATAATAAATGGCTATTAGCGCGCGCTACACCCTGTTCGTAGCGTGCGCTAACGGCTCACAGTCTAAACTGTACTCGGCACTTAGCGTGCGCTACACATACACCTGTAGCGTGCGCTAAGGCGTTGACTCGGCCTTTTCCCGAAAGCCGTCCAGGTACATCCGACACGATCCGACAGGGGTCCCCCGGCCAGATCTCACCTACCGCACGTCTCAATCAATCTGACCACGCATAGCGTGCGCTAATGATCCCCTGTAGCGTGCGCTATGAATCCCTGTTAGCGTACGCTACACGCAGCCTGTAGCGTGCGCTACATGCACAGAATTTCAACCTTTAAATCACATATACGAAATTATACGCTCGACAACAATGGATTATTAAATACGGAGAATAGTACTCATACAAAAGTACACTCATTACAATATCACAAGTTCCAATTACATAACAGAAATCTCGGGTATTACATCCTTCCTCCCTAAAAAGAAGTTTCGTCCCGAAACTTAGGATGAAAACAACTCCGGATATTTAGCCTTCATACCGTCCTCCGTTTCCCAAGTGGCCTCTTCGACTCCATGTCGTGACCATTGTACTTTAACCAAATGTATTGGTTTATTCCTCAATTGTTTGATCCGGCTCTCAAGTATCTTGATTGGTCTCTCTTCGAAGGTGCCATCATTAGCTATCTCGATCTCGTCGAAATCAATGACGTGACTGGGGTCCGGTACATACTTCCGCAGTTGGGATACGTGAAACACATTGTGAACATGACTCAGCGATGGCGGTAAGGCCAACCGGTATGCTAAATCCCCAACTCTCTCGAGGATCTCGAATGGTCCGATATATCTCGGACTAAGCTTGCCTCTTCTCCCAAAATGGAAAATCCCTCGTGTAGGAGACACCTTCAATAGTACGTGGTCCCCAGCGTCGAACTCTAGCGGGCGACGACGTACATCGGCATAAGACTTCTGTCGACTCTGGGCAGTCAACAGTCTCTCTCGAATCAAAGCTATCTTCTCTTGAGTTTGAATAATTAATTCTGGTTCCGTCCCGATCAAATCCGAAGAATCATCCCAACATAGGGGTGATCGGCATCTTCTCCCGTACAAAGCTTCAAATGGTGCCATCTTAATAGAAGCATGCCAACTGTTATTATAGGTGAACTCGATCAAGGGCAAGTGAACTTCCCAATCAGTCGACCAATCTAATGTACAAGCTCTAAGCATGTCCTCTACTGTCTGAATAGTCCTTTCGGACTGACCGTCCGTTTGGGGATGATAAGCTGTGCTAAAGTTGAGCTCAGTCCCCAAAGCCCTGTGAACTGCTTTCCAGAAATGCGACACGAAACGACCATCTCGATCCGAAATAATGGTCTTCGGCGTCCCATGCAATCTGACTATCTCTGCAATAAATACTCGCGCCAATCTCTCGGGTCCCCATGTATCTTTGATCCCTAGGAAATGAGCCGACTTGGTTAGTCGATCAACTATAACCCAAATCATGTTCATTCCCATTCTAGTCCTTGGCATACTGGTGATGAAATCCATCGAGATGTCCTCCCACTTCTATTCAGGGATCGGAAGCGGCCTTAACATTCCGGCAGGTCGCTGGTGTTCAATCTTAACTTGCTGACAAGTCAAGCACTTCGAAACGTACTCTGCTACGTCCTTCTTCATATTCCCCCACCAGAAGTTTTGTTTTAGATCCTTATACATTTTACTGCTGCCCGGGTGAATAGAATAGGGCGCGCTATGAGCTTCTTTCAGAATAGTCCGTCTCAAATCATCATCATTGGGAACGCAAATTCGACTCTGAAATCTCAGAACTCCATCATCTTGTATTACGAATCCTGGGGCTTTTACTTTCTTTACTTCATCACATAATCGAAGGATCAGAGAATCGTTCAACTGCTTAGATTTGATCCCCTCGACTAGTGATGAAGTCAGTTCCATCACATAAAGTTGTCCTTGGATTCCTTGTGCCCATACTTCAATCCCCTCGCGGATCAGTTCCCGTTGAATACTGGTTTGGGATGTAAGTGCTTCCAACACTCGAAGAGAAACGGGTTTTCGGCTCAAAGCATCGGCTACTACATTTGCTTTCCCCGGATGATAGAGAATCTCCAAGTCGTAATCCTTGATCAATTCCAGCCACCTTCTCTGCCTCATGTTTAATTCTTTACATTGAAAATGTATTTGAGGCTCTTATGATCTGTAAAGATCGACAATGAGTGCCGTACAAATAATGTCGCGATTTTCAAGGCAAAGACCACAGTGCTAGCTCCAGATCATGAGTCGGATAATTAACCCGTGCGGTTTCAATTGCCGAGAAGCATAGGCAATTACCTTATCCTTCGCATCGGCACACAACCCAAACCACGATTTGAAGCGTCGCTGTATACCATGAATCCATCGGTTCCCTCCGGCGGTGCTAAAATAGGTCTTGTCGTCAGTCTCTTCTTAAGTTCACAAAACCGGCTGACATTTCTCATTCCACGTGAACTTTTGAGTTTTAGAATAAATGGTGAGTGAGCGGACGAGCAATTTTGGAAAATCCCTCTACAAAGCGGCGATAATATCCAAAGAAGTCCTAAGAAGCTTCGGACTTCCTTCACGTTTAGGAGCTTCCCACTCCAAGATTGCTTCGACTTTCTTCGGTCCACTGAACTCCGTCGGATGATATCACATGCCCAAGGAAGGTTACTTCCTTAAGCCAAAATTCGCATTTAGAAAGCTTAGCATACAGCTGTTCCTTTCTCAAGATGCTCAAAACCACACGTAAATGTTCAGCATGTTCCTCTGCGTCCCTCGAATATATCAAGATGTCATCAATGAAAACGACCACAAACTTATCCAAGTACTCTAAGAATACCCGATTCATCAATTGCATGAATACCGCAGGAGCATTGGTAAGTCCAAATGGCATCACTACAAATTCATAATGCCTGCATCGATCCGAAGCAGATTTCGGTACATCCGATTCCTTAATTCTCAACTGGTGGTATCCTGATCGCAAGTCAATCTTCGAGAATACCCTTGCCCCTTGCAGTTGATCAAACAAGTCGTCGATCCGAGGTATAGGATACTTATTCTTGATCGTCATCTTGTTAAGCTCCCTGTAATCAATACACAGTCGGAGGGATCCGTCTTTCTTCCGAACAAAGAGAACGGGCGCTCCCCAAGGGGAAACGCTAGGTTGAATATAGCCCTTCTGCAACAATTCCTCCAGTTGTTTCTTGAGTTCATACATCTCGGTTGGCGCCATGCGGTATGGTGCTCTGGAAATAGGAGCTGCTCCAGGCTCTAATTCGATGGTGAATTCCACTTCTCTCTGCGGAGGTAACCACGTAGCTCGTCAGAAATACATCCGAGAACTCATTCACAATCGAAATAGACGAGAGCTCTACTCCTTCCTCTTTCCTCATGGCATAACACCAAAGTCCATGACATCCTGTTTCGAAATTTTACGGCTTTCATTGCTTTGATCAATTTTCCCGAGCTTCGGTCTCCATCCTCGGAATAAGTGTTCAGACCGTCATCGGCAATGATAGAAATGACTCTCTCTCGGTAATTCAGGATAGCTCCATAACGGTTGAGCCAATCGTCTCCGAGAATTAAATCGTCACCGTAGATGTCAACAACAATGAGATTCGACGCCAATCTCTCCTCCTATAGATACCGGAAAATCTCTAGCCTCTAGGGTTCCCACAATTCTCTCTCCACTCGGCAATCCCACAACATACGGTTCACAATCAATTAAGCACGAGATTTTTAAACGATTTACGGTTCAATGATACAAAAGAATGTGTAGCTCGGGAATCGAATAAAACACTAATCGGTTGCAAAAGGATCCGAATCGCACGATGCAACAGCAGTGTTTTGATCGTCGATCTCCTCATTTCGTACGGGCGCGAGGAACGGACCCAAAGATTGGATGTCTCTCTCTTCCCAACGTTAACTGCTGAAATCCACTCTGTGTCTGGTTCACACTTATCTCCTTAGGAAGGCCTTTGGAGTGCGGGTACCAAAAGATCTAGCGGCTCCACGAAGGCCGCACGGTGCCCTTCTTGCCCACAATCGTAACAAGTCGCGAGAAGATGCGGCAATCACGTCGAATATGCCACGCTCGACCACAATTGTAGCATTTCTTTGATGCGTCAAAGCTAGCGATCTTGTTTGGAACTTCTTTCCGCCTCTAGAAGGATGTGGAGGTTTCTAGCCGAATAAAGGAAGGCGGCCCTTGCGGGCCCCACCACTCTTGTTTTCTGCAAAGTGCCGGTCACCTTCGCTTCTTTGCCTCTACCGATTTCTCTACCGCCGCCTCTTTCATGTCGTAGGCAGCGCTTTGTCTTGGTACTGCCGCAACGTAGTACACTCGAATCCGGACATGTCTCTTGAATCTCCGGCTTCATCCGCATATCAAAATGAAAAATCTTTTACGCCTCCGTTACACCAAGTGTCGCACACAAGTCGGTGATGATTGAAAGTTTTAATTACATCCACGAGATGCCTCCGAACTCTGTGGTGAGAAAAACTCTCGGATCTTTGCCTCTCTAACAGGGACGAGGACAATCGTGCTTCCATCATTTGTTTGAATTCCGTCCAATCCACATTATGATTCTCGGGTCGAATAGCCTCCCACCAATCAAAGGCCTCCCAAATGGAAAATCCGGGCAATGGGAACCTTCCGGTCCTCGGGACAGTTAAGACCCGCGAATATCTTCTCCAACTCCTTGAGCCGGTGATCCCAAGTAAGTGCCTCACAGATCCGTCAAATTTTGGCGGGTGCAATTTAACCACTTGACAGAAGCCATCTATCTCCCGGTTATCCTCGTGGTGCTGCTGTCCCATCGCCGTCTGCATGCGATCAACGACTCGAGCGAATGGTTTATCCGTGCCACCACTGTTGAAGCACTCCCGCATGTTAGGATTTGCGTCATCATTCGCCGATCCTTGCCGCCTCCGTAATGGGAATCGGTTCGACTAGCCGATATTTCGGGGTAGTTGCGGAATCCTCGTGTCTCATGTTACCACGTCCGCGGCCGCGTCGCGTCCACGTCCTCCTCTCAACATACCGTAAACGCAATTTCTCAATATCCAACAAAATTTCTCGAAATAAAGTTCGTCAATACTCACAAAACAAGAATTAAGTAAAACGGTAGTATAAGAGATTAGGAGACTTACAACCACGGTCCACATGACGACTTGGTGAGCAGGTGATGTTACAAACGACAGTAAATCAAATAACATAAACAGACCCAACTAAAACCCATTGCCAAGATATCCATGAATCTTAGCTCGATACCATATTCGTAACACCCCGAGATATTCGAATAATTCTGCGCCGTAAACCCTTTAAGTAAGGATTTACAAGGTGATTATAAAGGAAAGTAAATTTAAGACATCAATCTGCGGAAATTCAAATTTGTGAAAACGCATAACTGGTTCAACGAGTAATTAATACAACCATATCGAATTAATATCAATAAGACACACGTACTCGAGTACGAAACCAAACCAAGAAACCAAATCTCCAATAACAATAAACATCATGAACCCCTTCGTCCACGTCGATCGTGGTTGCTTTCTCTACTCCTCGGCTACCTGAACATCAAAACAAATGTCCACCCCCGAAGGGGTTAGAAAAACGATGCTAGTACAAGTATCATGTTAAACAATTCGAATATGCATTAACAATACATAACAAGATACATCACACGGACTTCCGCTACCGGAATCCGACAATGCGAATCTACAAGATTCCATTACACAGCATGGGTATTCCAATGATCCAGCGCCCTCAGCATAGATCCCAAGATGATCCCGTCGGACCAACACGAGGTGGAAATAACCCGTCCAATGATCCAGCGCCCTCAGCCTAGATCCCAAGATGATCCCGTCGGACCAACACGAGGTGGACATCCGATCCATCGCCCTCAGCATAGATCGTACAACGTATACAAACACAACTCATGCATACACATATGCCAAATCATTATGTTCATCAACATGAACATATAAACACTATATAACGAATATCATGACAAATCAACGAAGTAAATATCATGTTCAACAACATGCATAACCATACGCATACTCCAAAAATACCGATATTAACATATCACGATACTTGCCTCGAAGATGGCAAGAACGATACACTTCAATGCTCTCGACACACTCGAAGGCCGCCTCCTCCGATCAACGCAACAAGCTCGAACCTTAACAAAAGGAACGATATACAAATCATCTCAAGTCGAATGATGGCCTAACAATTGATCTACGGCGAAAAGCTCAAAATAAACAACTGCACGGGCTTAGCGCGCGCTCGTACTCAACGTAACGTGCGCTAAGCGACTGATAGCGACGCTATCGTATAAGACTAGCGTCGCTTAGCCACGAGCGATCGACTACCGGGTCTCATAACGTCACGTTATATGCGTTTCGTGCGATAACCGAACCTCGATAGCGCACGTTAACTCACACATGTTAGCGTGCGCTAACCTTGCATGGCAGAATACTGCAAACCGAAAACTGGGTTGAATGGTGAAGAACTCATGAATTCTACCGTGATGATACAAGTTATCCTCGGGCATATCATGCTAATAAGGTTTGTGGAAGATTTGATGATTATGAAATACCAATATACGGATAGTCATCTTAATATCATAATCCATTACGATCTTCAAGAAGTAATCTAAGTTCCGATCATCTTACGTTCCAAAACACATGATTCCAACGTGTACAACTCAGCAACTGGGTAATATCCGATTACTTGATCATAAAACGATTTGAACATGCTTAGGAGTCCTTATAATAAGATGGTTCAAAGGTTCATACGATATATAGTGCCGATACGTCAAAAGTATCCTTCTAACATGTGATGACCGATTAAAAACGAAATACTTGCTATCCAAACATGATTCAAACTTCCTTAGGAACATTACTAATCATTGGTGAAGAATCACCTACCTCAAAGTAGTGAAGAACACGGATGAAATGAAGCAATCCAACACCGAAGGCTTGAACACCAATCTCCAATGATGTATGATCTTCAATCTCGAACTAGGAGGTTGATACGAAGTGTTTAGGACGAATGGAGTTATGTTCTGAGTGTAAGAGTTCAGGTTATGGGGGAAGAAAGAACTGAAATCACGAATAGGATGATGTCCTATTTATAATAAATGGCTATTAGCGCGCGCTACACCCTGTTCGTAGCGTGCGCTAACGGCTCACAGTCTAAACTGTACTCGGCACTTAGCGTGCGCTACGCATACACCTGTAGCGTGCTCTAAGGCGTTGACTCGGCCTTTTCCGAAAGCCGTCCGGTACATCCGACGATCCGGCGAGGGTCCCCCGGCCAGATCTCACCTACTGCACGTCTCAATCAATCTGACCACGCATAGCGTGCGCTAATGATCCCCTGTAGCGTGCGCTATGAATCCCTGTTAGCGTACGCTACACGCAGCCTGTAGCGTGCGCTACATGCACAGAATTTCAACCTTTAAATCACATATACGAAATTATACGCTCGACAACAATGGATTATTAAATACGGAGAATAGTACTCATACAAAAGTACACTCATTACAATATCACAAGTTCCAATTACATAACAGAAATCTCGGGTATTACACGGAACAATACAAATTTGCGCGGTACACGACACGGCACGATACGAATTCATTCTGCGTCATGTATGGTTTGGACTTTTAGTACCAAAACACGAAAGTACACGACACGAACGATCTGTCAGGTCTACATATTTTGTTAGGTGTATTGTACACATCTGACTCATATTTAAAGTTATAAAGATCAATGCAAGTCTTATTCGGTTGATCTTTAAAGTTATAAAGATCAATGCAAGTCCTATTGGGTTGATCTCGAAAAAAAATAAGTCTTATTCGATTTAGAACTTTTGGTACCAAAACACGAAAGTACACGACACGAAATTACACGACACGAACGATTTGTCAGGTCTACATGTCTTGCTCTATTTTGTTAGGTGTATTGTACACATCTGACTCATATTTAAAGTTATAAAGATCAATGCAAGTCCTATTCGATTGATCTTTAAAGTTATAAAGATCAATGCAAGTCCTATTCGTTTGATCTCGGAAAAAAAATAAGTCCTATTCGATTTAGTTTCTAAAAAATAATTACTTAATAATAGAAAAATAGTCAAAATAATACTCAAAAAAATAAATAAATACTCAGTAATCGAAGAATAGTCAAAATTAATACTCAAAAAACTAATTGGGATGAAAAAAATATTTTAATTTTTATATATATATTAATGAAAAGAATAATTTGTTTTTATTTTAATTCAATTTTGTTTATAAACAGATGAAACTTAAAGATTTAAAGTAATATAAATAAAAATACGGAATAATTGGGTATATATAATTATTAATTTTCTCTATATTTGAGTATGTATTTAATTATAAGGTTTTTCAAATAATTGCAGTAGAATATATCTTTTTATCGTACTTTTTAAATATGGTAAACTGAAGTGTATACTCATATTAACATGTAACTTTATAAATTTTTTAAACCATTTAATTTGCTTGAATTAACAAAAACAAGTAATTTTTAGTGAAAAATATTGAAATTCGAGTATTCTCCCGATTAGTCCGATTTTGATCAAGCTTTACCTGAATTTGGTCAAAACCGATTTTGACCAAGTAGTCTCAACTCGGCCCGGTTGAGGATCGATTTCTGAGTACTCGCCCAAGTACTTACCCGAGTTCATCAATTCTTACAACACTGCATCATATTTGTACATGCATGTTTTTATTAATTTATTTATAATGATTTTATTATAAATAAATAAGTCCCGCAATAATGGGATGCACGTATGTACAAATATATGTACACACACACATACACACACACACACACACATATATATATATATATATATATATATATGTGTGTGTGTGTGTGTGTGTGTACATATATTTGTACATATATATATGTAATAAAAAAGAATAAGAATTTCCAATGGACCGACCTCTGCCAGAAAGCCTTTGAGGCAATCAAGGAAGTCCTGACGGAAGCATCGATCGTGGTCTAACTCTGAGAAAAACCATTCCTGTGTTTAGGTCCCTACTCAATTCGTAAACTATGCAAAGGTCCTGCGAAGTGTAACACCCCCAAACCAATCAGGAATATTACAGCGCCGCAGACCCTCTCCGTGAGGATCTACCAGGCTAAATATAAAAACAATACATCAATCATATACCGACATCGCTACATGAAGGACCATCAGACCGATTTGATCTTTATCTCAACACACACAACATTACATACAAGATTCTTTCCCAGAACACATACCCACGCAGGGGCTAGAATACAATAACACTCCCATAAAACGGGAGAACAACCCATCAAAGGGTTAACCAACAAGACTCTAACAAATACTCTGCAATTGGTCTTCATGTGATTAGTATTTTCGTCTTCCATCATCCTTCGTATCGAACCTGTGATTCGCTCCCCAGCAAACTGCAAGTATCTGGACGTAATACAGACATCCACCCCCCGAATACTCGGGGGTTAGCAAAACTCCACTGTTTTGCTAGTGCAAGTATAAAACAGAAGTACAAGCTATACATACCATACTCCAAGGACTAAGAAATCATAAACATACTTCCCGAGGTAAATCACTGATCAAAACGGTTAATCCAAACCAAACCAAACATACCCAGTATATCCCGCTTAGAGCAGGGTCTGGGGAGGGTAAGATGTACGCAGACCATGCCCCTACTTATTACGGTAGGGAGGCAAAACGGTTAATCCAAAGATAGGGGTAAACCCGATATACACCTTGTGAAAACATTTTACGATCTCGAGAGTTTTGAAAATATTTGGGATTTAAGAATTCTCAAACCTTTCGAAAATATTTAGGGACACAGCCCGAAGGTCATTTTCCCAAAGTACAATTACGATAACAACACACGGGGTCCACGACCCAATCATACCATTCCGATCACAATCACGGGGTCCAAGACCCGATCATATCATAACAACATGTTTCCACAGATTATTCGTGTCCCATGCTAGCAAGCCACAGACCTCAGATGCACCCGTAGAACATACCCGAGTGAATAACCCACAGGGAAAACATACCGAATCACATGTCACCGTAACAACAGTCACGTGACCACAAGCACAGATACATTCATAACCAAATCACAATCATAAGTTATCCCGACATCGCGCTAACAAGCCACGAACCTCGGAGTCCCCGCAAGACATACCCGATGATAACCCCCACAAGTTATCCCGGCATCGGGCTAGCAAGCCCCCAACTTCGGAGTCCCCGCAAGACATACCCGGATTGGATAACCCTACGGTCACGCCCGACCCATACTAACAAGTATGGATCCTGGAGATTTATCAATCCTACCCGGAGGCACATCACTTTCAACGATCACATAACAATGAGCAGAACATCAAGCCAAGCAATACTTAAACATCACAACCTCCTTTCAAAAGAGTAACAACTAATATCACACACATTACATTCTTACCGAACAAGTACACATAACATTATGTAATCCCCGGCAAAGGATTACTGTCTATTAAAATCACTCAAAGAGATCATAGCATCTTTCAACATACAAAACCAACACATATATTCCGAGAACACATATATTCACGAAGTACATGAATTATCGTTGAAAGACAACATTTATCGAGAACATACCGATCCCTTTTTACGTTCATTAAACATTGGATTTCGCATAAAATCATTTATCAATAATTATGCCTACGAAACATGAAACATATGGACAAGATACTTGCCTCGATACCACGAGCAATGAGAAACAACGAACGGATACGGTCGGTTAGCCCTCGAACCTCCAAAAACGACCAAGGCTTCGACAACTTCACGAACGCTATGAAAATAACATCACCACGCATAATTAACGCTAAATGGAAATCCGAATCTACCGGAAAAACGACAAGAATCTAAAGGTTCTTCAAGGAAATCGAAATTCATGTTCCGGGTAGTGAAAATCAATAAACAAGTTTACAAAAATCCGAAGATTATGGCCAAGACAACAAGAATACCATAACCAATTCATCAAAATCGGACAAATCAATGAATCACGAAGAAAACACCCAAAAATCATACAAGTAGGCTTCTAAGCAAGGAAATACCTTGATTCGACGAAGAACGCGGATTAAATGATGATTTAATAAAAAAAAAAAATCTTCCAAAAAGCCTTGGAAATGAGAAGAATCGGCCAAGAACTCCTCCCACCGGTCGCTCCCGTCCGCAGCCGCCAACAAGGGTGAAAAACGAGTGAAAAACGAAGTGAAACGAATTCTGACCGAGTCAGGCCTATATATGGCCAAACACGTTACGGTCGTAACCGGCAGGGCCTTACGGCCGTAACCCGGTCAACGCGCGTTAGCGTGCGCAATGGTCGACAGGTTGCGTGCGCAACGATCGCACGTTATGGCCGTAATCGGCATAGCCTTATGACCGTAACCGAACTCCCAGTGGCCACTGCCTGCATTCTGCCGAGACATTACAGACGTAACCAGCTGGCTCTAGCGGCCGTAACAAGCCTTACGGACGTAACCCGGTAGACCTTACGACTATAACCGAGTCCTCCCAGGTCAGTCTGTTCGGCAGCCTTACGACCGTAATCGGCCAGGCCTTACGGCCGTAATCGGCCCAGCCTGCCCTCCGACTACCCGGTTCGATACTCGACGACGTCTCGATCATGCGAACGCACCGGCTAAGATTCAAAACAATAACGAACAGTCTAGGAAGCTCAACGTACCATAATACAAGCATGCGATTCCTAAAGACGCAGACGACAACAGTCCGTTCGACCGAAGAAAGTCAACAAAATCAGAATAAAGATATCAGGTATTACATTCTACCCCTCTTAAAAGAAGTTTCGTCCTCGAAACTTGAAACATAGAACGAACAACGCAAAACAAACTCATATAACCCACGATATCCGTTGCCGACAATAACAAAACACAACGAACGAAAATCAATACGGTTGAACAACTCAACAGTACATCAATCAAAACACGAGCTATTCGCTGAACAAATACGAAATTCCACAGCCCAAGGGTTGGAAGATCGAACACAAAACTAATTTCCTGAACTTAAGGAAATTACGAAGGAGTCCGAACGCTCAACAATCACGAAACGAGATCAACAAAAACCGAATAATCAAATGATTGAATTACAACGATCGAGACAACAACAGTCAATCAATCATCTTCGAATCACGACGAACAATAATACCCAAACAACAACCCCAAAGTTTACATCTCGACTCGAGACAATATACGATCCGGTGAGGGCAACAAGATGTGCATTCACATAAGATCCACAGGAAATGGAATAGCAATTGGAAAGTCACAACGACAAACGGGTTATTCTGAAACAATATCACAACTCGTTCGATCAACAAAAGCACAAGACAGGACAAGTTCAGAAAATGTCAATGAACGTAAATGAGTCGACAGAGTCGAAAGTACAGAGTTCAAAATCCGATCCACTTCAAATAAAAGAAGTTAATCTCTGAAATTCGAAACAACAAAGCAAGGGAAATAACTCAATATACAACTGATAGATCACGCCCCTCCGGGACTACTCGGAGTCGATCTTGATATCGGTGCTCAAGTCCCTGTCCCGGAAGGCTCAGTAACCATCTCGCAAAACTGAACTCGGTGTCCCTCAAGTCCGCACCTGTAACACATTACTGACGGAGAAGGACAATGTGCACGAACATGTCCCGCCACATTATAGTTAAAACATCTCCTGGCTTTACCAGGTGTCAGAGCAGACGACTTGGAACTCTCAGTTCCACGCATCGAGCGATGGAGCTTCACAGCGGAAAGGCTACGACATTGGAAACTAGAAACACCAACTCCTGCACTGTCCACACGGTCATCGGACTTCCTCTGCTTCTTCGACTTGGGCACACGCTCCGACGATAATAAAGCTAGTTCACGGGCTAATGCTCGATCTTGATAGTCCCTCAACGAAGTGCAATTGAATCCCGACATATACACGCGAATATCCGGCTTCATCCGTCTGTCAAAGTGAAGGATCCTCTCTTCCTCGGTTCTCACCCGAACTCGCACATAACTGAGTTGTTTGCTATAATCGATGATAGCCTGCGACACCGATATATCTTGCGGTTCTGCCAAGTAGAATTCGCGAATCCTCTGCTCTCTAATCGGTTTCGTATAGAACTCATCTTCCATAAATGCTTGGAACTTCGCCCACGTGACATTACAATCACGAGGTTTAACAGCTTCCCACCAATTAGCGGCATCTTTGTCAAGAAGGTACTAAGTGATAGGTACCTTCCGCTCCTCAGGACATCCGACAGCCTCGAAAATCTTTCCCAACTGGAAAATCCAACCATCCCAGCCCAACACATCCACAGTACCAGCGAATCGAGGGGGATTCATACGAACTACCTCGCGAAGCCATTGATTTACGCCGATGTTCTGACTCGCGTCAATGCTACGTTGAACCACCTGGGTCAACTGAGTCATCTGAGTCACTACTTGTTGCAATATAGTAGCAACACCCAAACTAAAATCATTCCCAGCGACATTCTCTCGATTCCGCATCTGATCCCCGTGGCCATCAGCACCACGGTTACGACCACGACCTTTTCCCCTCGGCATACTAACAAACAACAACCTATGGCAACAAAAGATCATAACACATAGTAAGATATTCACATCTCCGTCTTTAATCAAACACCATTAAATCATATACATATTACGATTTAATTCAAACTAGAGCACAATATATAAACTATTATCCCGACAATCTTCATTATAATGTCGTTGTTATGTGAATTATAAATGCAATGAAATTAAAGTCATTCATTATATCAATCATTTTCTCTACGGGTTCCGCGCCGGAACTCACCAAGTTGAAAACCATTTTCAAAAACGTTCAAAAATGCCAAAAAGGCCGATAACGGTAATACTTTCCAAATACTCACCAAAAGTCATTTTCCAAATACCAAATACCGTCATAAAATAACATTTGAAATTACAAGGCGAAGACACGAAAACTCAATAGTTTCAAAATATACGTTAAGTCACCCGACAAAAGAGTTAGGAAAAGGGTTATCGAAATAACTCAAATTTACGAGATACCCGAAAGGTCATTTTAAAACACACACGATTTGGCAAAAGTACCAAAAAGTCATTTTTAACTTTACACACGCAGCGGACAAGAACACAGTTTAAATTACACTTAATCACACACAACAATTGTTATTCCTGAACACACACATAGAGTACGGTCTCAAACGGCCAGCCTAACAATCGCAAAAGTTAGACTTACGGCCAGAATGTAGTTTCCGAGCTTCTGCTCAGACCAATTAGTGTATGATTTAACAGAGACTTAGCGTGCGCTAGCCATGCCATGTTAGCGCGCGCTAGCTATTCTAATCCAGCAACACATTCATGAGCATATACTAAATGATACCAAAAGTCGAAGGTTAAAAATAGACAGCAACATACGAATCCAAACGCTAACAATTTACATCTCACTACATAACTTTTAACCGAAATTCATGAAACCGAAAAGTTGAAAGCGAAAGTCACGTCTCAAGTAAACTTTTGATAGACCTCGTTTGAGCATTTAAAAATCAAATTTTGAAAATTTTCAATGCAAGATGAACATAAAATATATGTAGTTGAATTCCCAAAATCTTTGGTCTCGAGGTCATCATACGAAAATCAAATCATTTTTCCTCCCCGAAGGATGTTTTTAAATAGAATTTACGTGACTTCCCCAAAACATTTGAAGTTTAAAATACCACATTGGTAAACCTTTATTGAGTAACCAATCCAAAACATCACTCCTGTAAAAACGATTTCACACAAAGATGTATATATATATATACACACATACCGGTACTACTCTTTATCCCAGCACAATACGAGAATCAAACAAGTATGGAGTAAGTATTCACGAGGCACAATTAAATTCCACATAATAACACAGAATCACATAAACTCGTATAACACGAGACACAACAAAGTAGGGAGACTTACATCCACAGATCGCACGAAGATGATGGTTGCACCTCGATACTAATCACGACCGACAACTCAGACGACGCGTCGCGACACCACTCAGTCAGACCAAATCTGACAAGACAAGACCCGACAACACACAACTCAACCCGACAACCTAGGTTTCCTCAACCTAAGCTCCGATACCATATTCTGTAACACCCCCAAACCAATCGGGAATATTACAGCGCCGCAGACCCTCTCCGTGAGGATCTACCAGGCTAAATATAAAAAACAATACATCAATCATATGCCGACATGGCTACATGAAGGACCATCAGACCGATTTGATCTTTATCTCAACACACACAACATTACATACAAGATTCTTTCCCAGAACACATACCCACGCAGGGGCTAGAATACAATAACACTCCCAAAAAACGGGAGAACAACCCATCAGAGTTTTTTTTTAAAGAAAAAGCGTCCAGTGTGGACGGGGGGTTGAGGCGGGACCCACCAACCTGTAGATAAGAAGAAATCAAGAAATACAAAGTATCAGCCCCGAATTATGACCAAATATGGGCCATAATTTGGGTCCAAACATCGAAGAAATCTACAGCCCGCTAAAGAAATACAAAGTGCACCACAAACCCTGGGCTAATGTGCGGACTCGTAGACTAAAATAACTCAACTCCGAATATGACAAAAAATGGGCCATAATCTGGAACCTAAAATCTAAAGTGCCTACGGCCCGCTAGATCAATACAAGGTGCACCACTAAAATTGTGGGCTAATGTGCGGACCAATAGGCAAGCAAGCGATCAATAAAATAAAAACCTATCTAAATCTAAAAGACGGATAACCAAGCTGATCCATCCGTATAAGGGAGAGAAGAAATGGAGGAGCAGTATCGTAAGTATAAGTTTGAATGCCGAGGGACGACATGCCGAGCTCAGAAAGATAGTCGGCCGGCCTGTTGCCCTCCCGAAAAATGTGAGTGACTCTGAACTGAATATCTCTGAGAATGTGTCGGATACGCATAAGAGTGTGACGAACCTGCCAAGAGCCCCGATGGCCAGATGATAGCAGCGTCACCACAGCAGCAGCATCAAAATCAATCCAAACATGTCTCGATCTCTAGGAAGCTAGAATCAATCCAATCGCCAACGCCTGGACCTCAGCATCAAAACTCGAAGAGGCCTGAAAAGAGGAATGGAAAGCAAGAAGGAGATCTCCGTGGTGATCTCTAATCAGACCTCCCCCACCCGCAATCTGTGTGTCTCTATCGAACGAACCATCCGTGTTCAGCTTGATCCAAGGGGTCTCGGGTTGAAGCCAAACCACCGGGACGGGGCGACGAGTCTGAGCGGGGGAAGATGTAGCTCGCTGGAAATGATCAGGCGGCGAGCAACCCGCCCAGAACTCAGATGAAATAAGCCCCGCAGAAGCCAATAAAGCAACATGGCGCTCCACCTGCACAATAACATGAGACGAAAGAAAAGTAACCGCCCTATGCTTTGCACTATTCCTTCTGTCGGATGAACCAAAGGATCAGACAAGGAATAATGAAAGTCGCGTGCCTAAAGTGTGTGCCGTGTGCGAAAAAACTCAGGAGCTCAAAGATATTCTGAGTATGGGGTAGGGATAAATGTGTCCATGCGCCAAAATACTCCCACACGTCACGAGCCACATCACTCTCCAAGAAAAGGTGGGCAATGGTCTCGGTATGGTAGGTCTGGGTAAGGGTATACGAGCAGCACAAACATCTAGAAGCCAGTGAAACGCCCCTCCTCTGTAGAATGTCATCAGTCGGTATCCGTCGCATGAGAAGTCGCCAAATAAACACCGAAGTGGTCGGTGTAAGTAAGGCAGTCCAGATGGCCCCGTAAACAAGATTAGCCTGACCCCTCACCCTGATGTGAAACCAAGCCGACGATAATGAGAACACACCTGAAGAGGTAAGAGTCCGGCACATACTATCCGAATCCTCCTCAGCGATGGGAATCGCGGAGATCTCCTGGATGAACTGAGGGGTAAATCCTAGCTCCTCTCCAACAATAGACTCCAATCTACCCATGTCCCACGTCCCATCAATCCATAACTCATGAATCATAAGATGAGGTCTACCAGTAACCTGATGAAAATAATAAATAGGCCTATCCCCAATCCAAATATCGTCCCAAAAGCTGACCTCCCCGCAGCAATGACCAAGAGTCCATCGGATGAACTCCTGAGCCTCAATACCCACTTGGAGGTGACGGCACCAAGGGTGGATGGCACGAGCTTTAAGAGCGGTATGCATAGGCGTATAAAGGCCAGCAAAGCAGTTTCTGCGGAGCATAAACTGCACCCACAGAGACGTGCCCGCGCGAAGGCGCCACCAGAGCTTATAACTAAAAGCTCTCGTCATATCCGAAAGGCTCCGAACCCCGAGGCCTCCCTCAGAGACCGGACGACAAATCTGTCGCCAACGAACCCAGTGCGTCTTCCTCTTCGGACCAACAGCACCCCAGAAATATCTCGCAATGATCTGCTCGAGCTCCTGGATAATGTACTGTGGAGGGTCCAACACTTGAAGCAGGTGTAGAGGAATCGTGCAGAGAGTGCTCTTAATAAGAGCCAAACGTCCCCCAAAAGCAAGGTGGCAATGGGACCAACCAGAGATCCTATCCAACATCCGTTGCTTCACCCCAGCAAAGAGCTCTCGTCTCATAAAGCCTTTGTAAAGGGGCACACCAAGATAGGTGATGGGGAGATCGCCCTGGCGAAAACCAGTAAGATCGTGAACTCTCTGATGCTAACGAGGCGCATGCTTAGGAGGAAGAATAAAAGTGCTTTTATGGATACTAACCATTTGGCCCGAAGCCATAGAGTAGTGATCCAGGAGACGCATAAGATCAACGAGACCATCATCCACAGCCCATGTGAATATAATGATGTCATCGGCGTAGGATAGGTGCGAGACGGGGAAAGGCCGTCCAGCCGTCCTATACCTCATCAAAGGATGGTCTCGAATGAATCGGTCCAAGTAGCGCGATAAATAATCAGCGGCAAGCACGAAGAGCGATGGAGAGATAGGGTCGCCCTGACGCAAACCCCGACTAGAGGCAAAATAGCCGGCCGGACTGCCGTTCACCAAAATGGAGAACGTGCAATTCTCAACGCAATGACGGATGAACAAAATCCATCTAGCCAGGAATCCCATCCTCACCAGGACCTCACGTAAAAACTGCCAGTGAACCCTATCATACGCCTTGGCCATATCAAGCTTCAGCGCAAGGTTCGGGACACCATGAATGTCCGTGATGTGGAGGTCATGAATAAGTTCTTGGGACAGAAGGATATTATCAGTAATAACCCGCCCGTGAACAAATCCACTCTGGTTCGGAGAGATAATCAGAGGGAGGAGAGGATCAAGCCGAGCGTTAAGGATTTTCGTGATAATCTTATTGGTCACATTACACAGACTAATAGGCCGGTAATCTGACCAACCGCTCGGAACAGGCTTCTTCGGGATCAAGACGACCGTAGTCGCCGTGAAAGCCAGAGGCATAGGATGACCCTCAAAAAACTCGAGCACAGCCCCCTCCACGTCGGAAGAGACAATCTCCCAACAATGCTGAAAAAACAAAGATGAGAACTGTAATACCCGCTAAATTTAGAAAATTATTTCTTAATTTATTAATTAATTTTATAGTAAATATTGAATATTAATTCAATTTAAAATTATCAGTTGGGCTATGATTATTTATTGAGCCCAATTGATTAATTCTTAAATTTAACTATAGACCCAAGTCAATTAGTTACTGAGCCCAACCATTATAAGTCCAAACTCAATTCATGTATTTTGGGCCCAACTCATATAATTCATTATCGAGCCCAAATATTATAGTCCATTTTAATTAATTTTAATATATTCGTTTTGGGCCAACCAACCACTATAATGTTCAGCCCAATAAATATTAGTTCCCAAACCCAATTGAAATTAATAATCAACTACTAAGTCCCAAGTCCAATTAAGAGCCCAATTATCATTTTCCAGCCCAAAATCATTTCTCTCTCCCACACGATGGAAGGAGGTTTCTGCATTTCCCACTATCAACCACCTTAGTGGAATAGTGCGCATCATGGGGAGGAAGTTGGCAGAAGTGGAGTTGAGGGAAGAACTTCAGGAAGCATTTATATATCCATGGAGCAGTTAATAAAATTCAGTATAAAAATAAAAACCTCTGCAGAAAAGAATTCAAGTTACAGAGCAAAATCTCAGTACATAATACACACACACAACGTATCACTTTACAGCAGAAATTTCACATCAAACTTCACAGCAAATCCTATATACCTCCAGCATCTCAGAACCATCCACCGAACACAAATAAACAGGTAAGAAATTCTTCATTCTCCATTTTCAAAATATTTTCAATAACACTTTGTTTTCCATTCTTCACCACTGCAAATTTATTGATTCTTCATCATCAACACAAATTCTATCTTCACAATACCAGACCCGTTTTGGGCCACACCAATCCAGCACCCGACCCGAGCCAAACACAATTCGAACCTTAAACCCAAACCATTTTGTTGAATCAAATTCAAATCTGAAAAAAAAACTTTTGAGTTCTGCGGAAAACCGGAAATCCCCGGCCACAGTCACCTTTTCTGTTGATTTCGGCCGCTGCAACCTTTTCGCCGCCGTCAGCCCGAACCCGCGACCAACCCAGCCTGTTGTCGCCGCCCAGTTCACGATGAGGCTGTACAAACTCTCAAAACACAGCCTCGATCGGCCACCCATCATCGTCCTCTCGAAACTGCCATCACCGCCGCCACGAAGTGCGTGTGTAATTTATGTTTTGAAGGAGAGGGGTCGGGTGAGAGAGAGAAAGAAATTAAGGAAGAAGGGGAACGATTTGGAAGAAGTCCAGCCGTGTATTGCAACGTAGTCAACTCTATCTTTGGGCTGATTAACCCCAAAGCTCAGGCCCATTTCAAGCCTAGCCCAGTTTTAAATTTTAAAACAAACAATTCCAGATCCAGCCCTTATTTTAATCATGGCCCGATCTGCTTTTACTCCAATTCAGCCCAAATAAATTCAATCTTCAATTCCAATTAATTTTATATGTTCACATATATTAAAATACACGCCTCTTTAATTGTAGGCTACGAGAATCAAGGGCTCGAGTAAGACACGTTCATAAATATTTCAAGCATTTTTTCATTCAAGTCATCTCAATTCATGTGGAAATTATTACTTGTCAATTTTAATTGCTTTATTTGGATTGTATATGTGATATGTTATATTTACGATTAACATGCAGTCACATATTTTTCGTACCAAGTATCAGTTTATGATTAACATGCAGTCACATGTTTTTCATACCAAGTATCAGTATATGTTTACATGCAGTCACATGTTTACATGCTCAAGTTGATATAACAAATATTCATGCTATGCCTCCGTTATGTATTGTGATTATTGTTGACTTGTGATGTTCCCACGAGTGATAGAAGGCTCAACCCATTTTTATGTAAAATTTTTAGGTTAATTCGGAATGGAGAGGATGGGTTGTCGAGCAGGCCGACATATGATTAATGTTATAATTATTTCTTTTAATTCCGCTCAAGTTACTCTGAAACAATTAATTTATTTTTAGTAATTATTTTCTGCTGTCATATTTTACGATCGTATTGGAGATTCGAAATCCTTTTTAGTTCCGCAAATATTTTAGAAAATGTATGTTTAGTAACGACTTGAAATTTCTACAAGTTTTCTCATTATTAATATTTTATTCATAAAATACCTTAGAAAAATCGGGTCGTTACAGTATGGTATCAGAGCAAAATCCGGTCTACTTTCCTGGTACGCCGGAAGATTTTTAAAGTTAAAATATTTTCCATCTTCAAGGAAATATCATATGTTCGACTGCCGCTACTTCGCTACTCCATTCCAAGGTAAAATCTTAAAAGTCATGTTTATATCATACATTTAGACTAATATCGTAAAACTTAATAATTTTACGCAAATATGCATGTATCCTGTTAGTATGGCTGGTTTCACAGTAACTCCACGTAAGAGTATCGAGGCGGGATCCAGCTCGCGCCCCCTAGCACATAGAGACTCTTGGCGAAATCCAGGACTCCCCGAGAATGCCCCGTACTACGTGGTCGAGAGGATTCAGAAATGGTTCATGTCCGGGAAGATGGGAGATCCGGTCGAAGAAGTCGAGCACTTGATCATCACTCTGCCGAATGACTGGAGTCTCATCATATACACTTTGTGTACGAGGCGAACCGCAGGACCCCGGAGGAAAGAATAGTCGCAGATGACTTTCAGTATGCTGCTGGAAGAATTCTCGACTTGTTTTCGAGGGGAGAGATCCCCAGGATATATGAGATGCGTGATACCCCATCACAGCCGATGGAGGAATTTGAGGAGGATCCCGAGGAGGATCCAGAAGAATAGGAGGACCCAGAGCTCGAACCGATGGTTGACTCGGATGACGAGGATATCATCTCCTGGACTGAGTCCCCACCCCCTGTTCCTGTTATTGAGATCCTTAGCGATGGCTGAAGATTAATTTTGTTATGTCGTGATTTTAATATTTTAGTAGTAACTATTAGTCTCAGCTTCCATTTCAGTATTTTATGTTGACTATCAAAAGTTATCATTAATAGAATATTTAATTTCTCATATTAATCAATTCCAATATGTAATGAATTATTTTATCTTATGCCACGCGTATAAATATCTTTATCTCTACCTCATTTCTCGCACTCAAGAACAACGATTCGTTGGCAGGATATGGCTCCCCGCGAAACTACCCCGAATGCCGAGTCTCGAAACCAAGCCCAAGACACACTTAATACGTCTGCAAGCGGGAGTGATGCCCCTAGTCAGCAGCAACTGCTCTCAGGTCTAACCAATCTTCTCCAAGGAGCGACTATAATGCCTCCAGCCACTCAAGGGAAAGTTCAGGCCAGAGTAATAAATCAGTTCAACAAGTTCAAACCTCCAACGTTCCTCGGGAGGGAAGGGCCAGCTGCCATCGAGGAATGGCTATTGAACTTGGAGAGTATTTTCGATTACATGGCTTACACGGATGAGCAGAAAGTTTCATGCGCAGTCTTCCAACTCAAGGAGGACGCCAGGACTTGGTGGAATGGATCCTGGAGACTCCGAACTGAAGAGGAACGTAGAACACTGTCTTGGGAAGGATTTAAAGAAACGGTGATGGACAAGTATTTCCCACGGGCGTATAAGGCCAAAATGCAGAAGGAGTTCCTAGATCTAACTCAAGGAGGCATGATGGTCACGGAATACGAAAGGAAGTTCAATCACATGTGCCGATTCGCACCATTCATGGTTGCGAATGATGACATGAAGGCACAAAAGTTTCGTGATGGACTTCAAGACAGAATCCGACATCATCTGGCTAGCCATGGAAAGATGTCGTATAAGGAAGCTGTGTCCAGAGCCGAAGATATATCAGCTAGCTTGGATATGGAAAGGGCTAGGGCTCTGCCAGTTGTGAATACGAACAAAAGAAAGTGGCAAGGACCGAATAATAATACTAGCAACAAGAAGGGTAGTAGAGAAGGACCATCCGGGTCAAAGACACAGTATGACTACCCAACCTGCTTGAAATGCGGGAAGAGGCACAAAGGAGTTTGCATGCTAGGACAGAATCGATGCTACCGATGCCATGAAGAAGGACACATGGTCTCTCAGTGCCCACAGAAGAACAATGGCCCAGACAGAAGGGTCCAGAATCAAGGTTCCGGGGGAAAGGCTCGTATGTATAGCCTATCGGAAATTGACAAGGAGAAACCCGAAACGATGTCAGGTATGTTATCTGTCGCTGGAATTCCTGCTTTGGTGTTATTTGATACTGGCGCATCCCATTCATTTATCTCTAATAAGTTGTTTAGCATGACTGAATTTAGAAGTAGAAAATCTTCTCAAAGCCTTGAAGTTAGTATACCAGCAGGAGAAATAATTTATGTTGATGATATAGCTAACAGTATAACCATAGAGATAAATGAACGTTTATATCTAGCCGATATATACATATTAGACATGAATAACTTCGACGTAGTCTTGGGTATGGATTGGTTGGATAAGTATGATGCCGTTTTGCAATGCGCAAGGAGGAACGTGGTCTTGCATCCAGCAGCCGGAGTAGAGGACGTATTTCAAGGGGTTAAGCGTAGCAAAGCCCCTCCAGTGATATCAGCCATGAAAGCAACGAAGATATTGCGTAAGGGCAATTGTCAAGGATATTTAGTGAATATCATGGGGGAGTCGAAGTCCGAAGTAACGATCGAAGACGTTCATATCGTTAAGGATTATTCAGATGTTTTTCCGGAGAACTTACTGGGTGTTCCACCGGATAGACAAGTGGAGTTTACAATTGACTTGGTGTCTGGAGCAGCCCCTATATCAAAGGCCCCATACAGGATGGCGCCAAAAGAACTACAAGAACTGAAGGTGCAGATTCAGGAGTTACTCGATATAGGATATATCCGACCAAGCGTCTCACCTTGGGGAGCACCGGTGTTATTCGTGAAGAAGAAGGATGGAAGCATGAGAATGTGTATCGATTATCGTGAGTTGAATTGACTCACGATAAAGAACAAGTATCCACTTCCCCGAATCGAAGACTTATTTGACCAGCTTGGAGTTTCAAGAGTGTTCTCAAAGATAGATTTGAGGTCAGGATACCATCAACTAAAGATCAAATACGAGGACATTCCGAAGCTCACAGAGTGTGTCCCAAAGGACATAACAACCAACACGGTTAGTGCTAGCATAGACATAAGTGACATAAATCGACTGAGGAAGAAGGGGGGAAGAAATAGAAAGATGGAGGACTTGATCGGTATCCAACAAAACTTGGTGCTGAAAGTGAGGGGAAGAAAATAACCAAATTTTGTTAGACTGATTATAAAGTCCCGACGCAAAACCTAAAGAACAAATATAAAAATCAAAATTAGCATTGGAACCCATGGGTTCTAAAATGCCAATAAAAGAAAACCTATGAACACGGTTGAGATGTCGAATGCGCTTCTGTGCTCCGGTGTTATCCAGACCACGAGCGTTCCATGTAAGACTGGGTATCGACATAAACTAACCAATCAACTCAGACGAAGACCTAGGACGCTGACTGGAGCGGCCCCGTCTCCGAGGTGTATCCTGCCGGGTAGATGTTCCCCCTTTCAAGGGCGATGAAGATCACCCCTTCGAGGAGGAGGAGGGTCCACGAGAAGCTGCTCTTCCTCGTGTGGAAATTGAGGAGTCGGAAGCATCTTTTCCCCTAGTGGTGACACCAGGAGAAGCAGTATAAGACATCAAACGTCTCTTAACCAGGGGCTTCAGTGCCGTCGTAAGAGGCACCATCGCCGAGAAAGAGAGACTGGACTCAGAAATCTCAAATTGGGTGCGTTTAAGACCACACTCAGTCTGAGATAGAGAAGGAATAGAAGAAGAAGGGGGAGGAGAGGGAGGCTCGTAAACCACCATGACAAGGGTCTCAGGCTCAACGATGATTAGATCATCTGTGCAGTCCTCACCATCATGGCGGGGGGAGGTAGACTCTACGAGTCTAGAAAAATGTGGGATGGTAGAGGACTCCGTGTCGTCTTCTAAAACACACTCAATATCGCTATCTCGACCACCGTCATCGCTACCCAACACGCTATCTTTATTGCCCACGCTAATAATGTCATCTGTGCCTACTAAATCCTCCTCCTCTCTAGCAAAAGAGTCTAACGATGCAAAGTACGAGTGCTGTCCGGTGGCAGCCGTCCCCTTGGAGATCATCCCCGTCTCTCTAGCTCCTTTTTTGGTAACAACCTGCCAATCGGCAGGCTCCTTCCCTTTAACGGTCTTAGGAGCAGCTTGAGAGGTATTAGCCTTAGGGGCTTTAGCAGGGGCTGGCTGCACCTTCTATTGTCTAGATTTGATAACAGCAGGCTTCTTACACTGGGGCGGAGGAGGCCATTCTTTGTTGCCAACTATGTAGCAACTGGACGGGTCGTGCCCCACATGAGAGCAAAGAGAGAAATACAATGGAACTCTCTCATAGATAATGCGCTGCATAAGAATGTGATCATCAAATTCAACTTCAATCTCAGACACTCTGGGCACCAAAAGATCAATCTCGACACACACACACGGGCAACTGAAAGTCGTGAACGTGTGGCCATCGGGGCATCAACTAATATGGGATTGCCTATAGCCTTGGCAATCGTGTATAATGCGCGTGGATGAAATAAGTGCAAAGGCAAACCCGGAAGTCTAATCCAAACCGGGCAGATCGAAGTCTCTGTCCTAACCGAAAAACTAGGTGACCACTTAAAAATACGGGCAGGACATCCAGAAAAATTCCACGTTGATCCTAACCAAATTCGTCTAAAATCCTCATCATTGTCAAACCTAATCGCTATGTGGCAATAATTTTACCAACTCTAGCTAAAATTACCCCTCAGTTTCATATCATTCAAACCCGTAGATACATCTCGAGGGGAGGGAATAACATGCGAAAATTTAAGGATCAAGGTGCGTCCCCATGACGCAGCAAGGGTAATCATATCAGAAGAAGAGAAATTAACACACGTCTTCTCATTTACGGAGGAAAGAGTACCAAAAGGACTTACCTTCGCCCCGTTGAAATTGAAACTTTTAACTGTCGACCTGGTCTGCTGGACTAAACCGGGCTGCTGTGTCGAGCCAGATGAGTTGTTGACCGTCTGGGCATATGATTTCGGTCGAGATGGGTCGGTGGGATGATGTGTCGGATCATGAGTGTTGTTGGTGGGTCGGCTGTTTGGTTCGGCTGTAACCGGTGCTGCCAGAATCGGTGCTCTATGAATCGGTGGGCTGGAGTGATCGGTCTTGGTTCAGTGGGCTTTGTAGGATTTTGGGCCGGGATGTGTTTGCTGGGGTTGGTTTGGGTTAGGGGCATAACGGGTGGGCTGGGGTGTTTAATTAGGACAAATGTTTTTTTTGTTTTTTTGGGCTGTTGGGGCTGCTTGTGGGTTGGGCCGTTTGTTTTTTGGAAATGGGTATAAAGTAGTCAAGTATAGTATTAGGTTTAAGAGAATGGTTGGGCTTGGGGTAAATAATGTTAGGTTGGATGCTGGAGCTGGACAGGTAAGGCGGGTGGGCCGAAAATAAATGCTGGGCCGGTTGGGATGTTGGGTTGCACATAGTGAATTCGGCCTGTTTAGATGGAAGGGCTGGGATTATGCCTGGGCTTATATTTGGTGTAGGGTTTGGGCTGGCCTGCAAGTAGGAGGTGGGCCAAATGGTGGCTGGCCCAGTATGGTTAGGGATAGTGGGCCGTACCTTAGTTACATGGGCTGCTGCATTGGACTCCTTTGCATGGCCCGACATATCTGAGCCGCTGGACGGGAATGGCCCTAATATCGACGTCCCCCCTTCAACAGATGAAACCTTTATATGCTTTCGTTCTTCCGCCGTTAGGGTTACGTGCAGCGCGGATTTTCTAGCTAGGGTTTTCGGAGAAGGCGACGGTGCGGGTGCTGGGACTTGGTTGTTGATCGGAATGGCATCTTCATGAGAACTAGAGTTAGGAAAACCTTTGCTACGGGGAGACGTGACGGAGTGAGCAGTTGGCGACGGCGACGGCAAACGCGAAGCAGACGGCGAAGGCGAAACAAATGAAGATGGCAAAGTCATTTTTCCGGATTTTCTATCTTCTTCTTCCGACTTTCTTTTTTCTTTTGCCGGCGACGGACCCGGCCTATGTTGGGCGTTAGTCACAGTTGGAGACTTGTCGGGCGTCCGCGACGCCCTCTTTTTCTTTGTCATGGATGCAGGCTTCTTAGTCGCCAGAATTAGTGCCGGCGAACATGAAGATGTCAAGCTGGTGTGTTCGGCTTGCTGCCGTGATACCGGATCTGACATCAGGTGAGATAGGCGATGATGGAGACGGCCGGAAAGTGCTGGCGACCGAAAGGCGATTTACACCTTAAGTGTGTGAAAGTCGCTGAACTTTCAGAGCAGGCTGCCGGCGTCGGATATGGCTAGAAGTAGGGGTGGACTCGGTTCCATTCGGTTCGGTTTTTAACCGAAACCAATAACCGAACCAAATATTCGGTTTCGGTTTGGTTCGGTTCTTTTTGAAGTTCAGTTCGGTTAAATTTGGTTTTATAAATATTCGGTTCGGTTTTAGTTTGGTTTGATGTTTTTTCGGTTCTTCACAATATAAATTCAAATATTATATTCAATAGAATAAGTTATATATAACAACAAGCCAAGAAAAGTTATATATAACAAGGTGGCTGGAGAAAGGTGCGGTTGGAGAAAGATGTGGCGGCGTGTGTGAAGGGAGCAAATCGCCCTCGGGGTCAGAGCAATCATAGAAGTTAGTAAGAGTTTAAATTTATATGTACCCATCGGAGGGTTAACCAACAAGACTCTAACAAATACTCTGCAATTGGTCTTCATGTGATTAGTATCTTCGTCTTCCATCATCCTTCGTATCGAACCTGTGATTCGCTCCGCAGCAAACTGCAAGTACCTGGACGCAATACAGACATCCACCCCCCGAATACTCGGGGGTTAGCAAAACTCCACTGTTTTGCTAGTGCAAGTATAAAACAGAAGTACAAGCCATATATATATATCATACTCCAAGGACTAAGAAATCATAAACATACTTCCCGAGGTAAATCACTGATCAAAACGGTTAATCCAAAGATAGGGGTAAACCCGATATACACCTTGTGAAAACATTTTACGATCTCGGGAGTTTTGAAAATATTTGGGATTTAAGAATTCTCAAACCTTTCGAAAACATTTAGGGACACACCCCAAAAGTCATTTTCCCAAAGTACAATTACGATGACAACACACGGGGTACACTACCCAATCATACCATTCCGATCACAAGCACGGGGTCCAAGACCTGATCATATCATAACAATATGTTTCCACAGATTATTCGCGTCCCATGCTAGCAAGCCACGGACCTCAGATGCTCCCGTAGAACATACCTGAGTGAATAACCCACAGGGAAAACATACCGAATCACATGTCACCGTAACAACAGTCACGTGACCACAAGCACAGATACATTCATAACCAAATCACAACCATAAGTTATCCCGGCATCGTGCTAACAAGCCACGAACCTCGGAGTCCCCGCAAGACATACCCGATGATAACCCCCACAAGTTATCCCGGCATCGGGCTAGCAAGCCCCGAACCTCGGAGTCCCCGCAAGACATACCCGAATTGGATAACCCTACGGTCACGCCCGACCCATACTAACAAGTATGGATTCCGGAGATTTATCCATCCTACCCGGAGGCACATCACTTTCAACGATCACATAACAATGAGCAGAACATCAATCCAAGCAATACTTAAACATCACAACACAACCTCCTTTCGAAGGAGTAACAACTAATATCAGACACATTACATTCTTACCGAACAAGTACACATAACATTACGTAATCCCTAGCAAAGGATTACGGTCTATTAAACTCACTCAAAGTGATCATAGCATCTTTCAACATACAAAACCAACACATATATTCCGAGAACACATATATTCATGAAGTACACGAATTATCGTTGAAAGACAACATTTATCGAGAACATACTGATCCCTTTTTACGTTCATTAAACATTGGATTTCCCATAAAATCATTTATCAATAATTATGCCTACGAAACATGAAACGTATGGACAAGATACTTGCCTCGATACTACGAGCAACGGAAAACAACGAACGGATACGGTCGGTTAGCCCTCGAACCTCCAAAAACGACCAAGACTTCGACAACTTCACGAACGCTATAAAAATAACATCACCACGCATAATTAACGCTAAACGAAAATCCGAATCTACCGGAAAAATGACAAGAATCTAAAGGTTCTTCAAGGAAATCGAAACTCATGTTCCGGGTGGTGAAAATCAATAAA
This sequence comes from Orobanche coerulescens, assembly GCA_033398695.1. NCBI lineage: Eukaryota > Viridiplantae > Streptophyta > Magnoliopsida > Lamiales > Orobanchaceae > Orobanche > Orobanche coerulescens. The sequence goes on along the minus strand of CM065815.1, from coordinate 77,292,635 downwards.
CGAGTTTACAAAAATCCGAAGATTATGGCCAAGACAACAAGAATACCATAACCAATTCATCAAAATCGGACAAATCAATGAATCACGAAGAAAACCCCCAAAAATCATACAAGTAGGGTTCTAAGCAAGGAAATACCTTGATTCGACGAAGAATGCGGATTAAATGATGATTTAATCAAAAAGGATCTTCCAAAAAGCCTTGGAAATGAGAAGAATCAGCCAAGAACTCCTCCTACCGGTTGCTCCCGTCCGCAGCCGCCAACAGGGGTGAAAAACCAGTGAAAAATGAAGTGAAACGAATTCTGGCCGAGTCAGGCCTATATATGGGCGGACACGTTACGGCCGTAACCGGCAGGGCCTTACGGCCATAACCCGGTCAACGCGCATTAGCGTGCGCAATGGTCGACAGGTTGCGTGTGCAACGATCGCACGTTACGGCCGTAAGGCCGTAACCGAACTCCCAGTGGCCACTGCCTGCATTCTGCCGAGACATTACAGACGTAACCAGCTGGCTCTAGCGGCCGTAACAAGCCTTATGGACGTAACCTGGTAGACCTTACGACTGTAACCGAGTCCTCCCAGGTCAGTCTGTTCGGTAGCCTTACGACCGTAATCGTCCAGGCCTTACGGCCGTAATCGGCCCAGTCTACCCTCTGACTGCCCGGTTCGATACTAGACGACGTCTCGATCATGCGAACGCACCGGCTAAGATTCAAAACAATAACGAATAGTCTACGAAGCTCAACGTACCATAATACAAGCATGCGATTCTCAAAGATGCGGACGACAACAGTCCGTTCGATCGAACAAAGTCAACAAAATCAGAATAAAGATCTCGGGTATTACATGAAGAGCCTCTCTATTTATATCTCGCTGCGTCAGACTCTGCCATCAGCGCTGCTCTTATCCGGACGGAAAATTTGGTTCAACATCCGGTCTACTGATCGATCAAAAACTTATCCTAAAAATAGGAGTTCTTGAGTTGCTCGCAAATATATACGAGGTAGAAGTAGTTTGTGGTAAGTTCTACCAAGGTCTTTTCTCTCGAGGATTGTCCAACAGGGCTTCGTATAATATTTTGTTATAGATTGCGAGAAATAAATACTAAAATATTAAAAAAAGATATTTTTGGGTTTTTTAAAAATTAACTAAACTAAAATGCACTATATTTTAAACCAAACTATTTTTAATAAGACTATTTTATATAAGACTATTTTTACTAGACTATTTTTATTAAGACTATTTATACTAGACTATTTATATTAAGACTATTTTATACTAGACTATTTATATTAAGACTATTTTATACTAGACTATTTATACTAGACTATTTATATTAAGACTATTTATAATACTACTATTTTTAATGAGACTATTTTTAACTAGTGAAAATGGATAGAATTAAAATGAGTTGGGAATTTATAAAATCTAGGGGATTACGGGTTCATTAAATTAGGTATTTAATTAAGTATAGGAATTGATTTATATGGATATAAAAGAAAAACGAATATTTATCGAGTAATCAACTTTTCACCTCCGTACTTTCGTAATCAAAGATGTCTTAATCACTGTCACTTTTTTAAGATGTTGATAACAAGATTAACACTTGATAGATTGAAAAGATGTGTTTCCAATACACTTAACAATCAATCAAGGAGGTTTCACTAGTAGAAATAGGATATGATCAATCTCTATTTAAACCAATTAGTCCTTTCATTTCTCTAACTTGACTATTTTTAGGATAAACGATCGTTCATCGAGTAATCAACTTTTCACCTCCGTACTTTCGTAATCAAAGATGTCTTAACCACTTTCGCAATCTTAAGATGTTGATAACAAGATTAACATTTGATAGATTGAAAAGATATGTTTCCAATTCACTCAACAATCAATCAAGAAGGTTTCATTAGTAAAAATAGGATATGATCAATCTCTATTTAAACCAATTAGTCCTAAAAATAGTTTAAATCAATCAAATACTCAATATATAACCTAATAGAAATCCCCCTTCCCCTAGGAAGAAAGATTAGCTCATTGGTTTATACAAACTAAAATTATAATAGAAATAATTGATATATATATATATATAATATATAGAAACTTTTAATTACTAGAACTTAATGACAATAGATAAAACTTACTTGAATATGATGAATCAAAGTGCAAGAAACAAACTTCAAAATATAACTTCAAACTTGTTTAAAGGTTACAAGCTTTACCAAAATTGAAAGTAAAATACTAAGTGCTTATTGTAATATCCGCAATTTCGGATTTCCGGTAATTTTATTTTTTCGGCGGAAGTCCATTTCGACGACTCGCTTGGGACCGTCTCATCATTCTGAGAATGATTAATTCTGCACTTTTTGTCATCCGAGTTCGTTTCGGTGTCGTTTTGTTGAGTTCCGTGCTTTTTAGCGACTTTTCCGCACTTGAGTTCGATTCTTGCGAATCTCGTCCGAAACTGTTGTTTCGAGTTTCTCGTAAGTTCATTTAATGTTATTATTCATGTTGCGAGCTTTGGTTTGGTGTTTCGATCGCGTATCGTGATTTTCGGACGTTTTGGGCCATTTTCGTAATTTCCCAAAGTTTTGGGTAATTACTTTCCGTTGTCGAATTTCGAGCCTTCGGGTGATCGGAATCAGGTGTTCTCTCAGTGTTCGGATTCGTATTTACGAGTACTTCGTAACCGTGCTTTCGGTTTACGTTCAAGTCCGAGTTCGGGATTTTTCGGACCGTCGGATCGACCGAGTCATGGTGGCCGGACTGTGCGAAACGGCCACTGAACGGCTGCCCAGCGCCGTGTCTTGCGCCGGGTCGGCCAGGACCAGCAGCCTGCCGAGACACGGCCGAGACACCCGGCTGGTGCGGGCCGTTCTTTGCCGTGTCCGTGAGGGGTATAAATATGGCAGAAGCAATCGGGTTTTTCTTCATTTTTCTCACTCGTTTCTTCCTCTTCCGTTTGGAGCCTTTATTATCATGGAGGTATGTTGTTAGGGGTTAAATCCATGAAGTTTTGAAGTTCATAACATCGATTAATCCTTCCATAACTTGCTCCGATCGACCGAATCAAGGCAAGTTTTCTTAAAATATAGTTTTGGGGATTTTGTTCGATTTGTCCGTTTAATCCGTTTTAACTCAGAATATTGATGGATTGATGATTGTTAAGCTATATTATATCTAATTCCTTGTTATTCCACGGTTGGATTGCCACGGATTTGTCGTTTTATTGAGTATTTTATCGACGCCTTGAAGGTGTTCGATAAAATGTCACAAAGAAAATTCGAGCGTTGTACCATTATTCTTCCTCGTATGATCGATGATTTATTGATTATATGTTGTTAGGGTCGAATTCTTGTGAAGAACTCGAGTCGGAACCCTTCCGTTCGTTGTCTTCTTCGGGGTCCGAGCTTCCCGGTCGAACCGTGTTCTTCGGAGCGTTCGGTAGCGGTTATCGAGGCAAGTATCTTATTATACGACTTGTATCTTGCGACTAGTAATTACATATGCTATGTATGACGATTTTGCTTGCCTCCGTAAATGTGTTCCGTTTGAGTTGGTTGTGTTTTCCGAAATTTGAAGGCTTTGTGATAATAGTGATATATTGGTATACGTGTTCGGCGTTGTGCCATTTGTGCAGGATTGCGATGTACATATGAGATGGTTGTACACGTGGTTGTGCAATGTATTGTGTACCGAATGTGTGTTATGTTGGTTAAGAGTCGTTGTGACGATCATGATATTCGTGTTGTTTTGGTTTACATACTTGATTGTACATTTCGGTGTAATGTGGAATGGCTTGACATTTAATGATTATGAGTTGTGACGTGTCGAAGTGTGTGCGTGTGTTCGGTAGGGTCCAGCGAGGCCTGCGGAGTTCGGTACATGATGTGTACGAACAAGGTGTGTGATCCAGGTAGGGTCTGACGAGACCTCTGGAGTTCGGTACATGATGTGTACGAACAAGGTGTGTGATCCAGGTAGGGTCTGACGAGACCTCTGGAGTTCGGTACATGATGTGTACGAATAGTGTGTGTGGCCGGGTAGGGTCCGTTGAGGCCTCCGGAGTTCGGTACATGATGTGTACGAACAGTGTGTGTGGGCCGGGTAGGGTCCGTTGAGGCCTCCGGAGTTCGGTACATGATGTGTACGAATAGTGTGTGTGGTCCGGGTAAGGTCCGTCGAGGCCTCCGGAGTTCGGTACATGATGTGTACGAACAATGATCGTGTAGCAGTGATTGTTCGGGTAACATTTTAAATATGGATCTCGGACTCATAATGATATATTATTTAGTATGCTTTGAAACGAGAATCGGGCTAAGGCCCTAATGTTTACGAAAAGGTTTTGTAAATTGGGACTCGAGGTCCAAAAGAATTTCTGCTTTAAAAATCCCCGAGATGATGTGTTCCTTTTCAAATATCTCTTACTTGAGTTCGAAATTCTAAAACTTCTCGGGAACATTTTGATAATCGATTTGCGTATTAAATTCGTAGTTGCTATTTGCTTGTTACATTTCGTATGGTTTGATACTTGCACTAGTAAAACAGTGGAGTTTTACTAACCCCCGAGTATTCGGGGGGTGGATGTCTGTTCTGCGTCCAGGTACATGCAGGTTCAGGGGAGAAGTCACAGGATTGGCACAAGGGGATGACGAGCTGCGATACTAATCAAGAGTTGAAAGTTGGTAGAGTTTAGTTGTATTGTTAAAGTTGATTCAGTCTTCCGCTGTATTGTATTTCGACCCCTGTGTGGGTAATGTTGTTAGTCAGTCCTGTTGATAGAGTTGTGTGACCTCATCGGTCTGTGTGTTTATGTGTAAGTGACCTTAACGGTCTGTATTATTATATTGTTTGACCCTGGCCGGGCAAGCATTTGGTTGTTTATGGACGTTTAGCCTGGTAGATCCTTGCGGAAAGGGTTTACGGCGTGTAATATTCCCATACGGTTTTGGGGGTGTTACATTTATGGTATCAGAGCTTAGGTTGCGGAAACCTAGGCTGTCGGGTCGAGTCGAGTCGTGGTTTGTCGAGTAATGTGTGGTCTTGTCGTTCGAGTCGTCAGGTGACAAGTTGAGTTGTGCGTAGTCACAACGTGTCGGTTATGTTGTCGGACGAGATTAGTATCGTGGGCGACCGTCACCTCCGTGCGACCTGTGGATGTAAGTCTCCTCCTCTATGCGTAATACCTGTGTATCTCGATTTTATCTTAGTGAGTTAATTGCGGTGCATAATTTTATTTACACAGTATTGTGTAATATAGTTGTGTTTAATACTTGTGACACATAGTATGTGTATAGAACTGGGCACGTTATTGTTTTATCTTTGAACCACCGGGTGGGGTGGTAGGTTGTGAAAGTTTTAAACCTTGATGGGTTTCGAATAGGTACCGACGGTAGAGTTTGTGAGAAACTCCGATGAATGATTTTGCTGTGTGTTTAAACTTGATACCACGAGATGCATTTGATTGAATTGGCGACCCTGGTTTCCATTTGAGTATATGGTTTTAAATTCGACTGTTTTTGGAATGTTGTAATTTTTGTCCGCTATGGGTAAGTTTGAGAATGTTTCCTGAAGGACTTTACAGTTTGAGAATTTTGTAGAAATCGATTTTTGAAAAATATTTTGGTGGTGCGGTCAAACCATGGTTTATATGGATTTTTTTAAAATTTGTTAAATTTTGACAAATGGGCCGTGTATTTTCAAATGACACAATCAGGTGGTATTTGAAAAATGTGTTTTGAAATACTTCGGACATTGTAAAATATTACCGTCATCGACCTTTTTGGCGTTTTGTAAATGGTTTTTAGCCTGGCGGGTTCCGGCGCGGGACCCACGGCGCTATAATGTTCCGTGTAATTATCTGAAATTGTTGGGCATTCTAGCCCATTGAATTATCTTTGAAAACTTTGAGTACCTTAGAAAATAAATTTCGAGACGTCCTTTTAAAATGAATTATTTTCTTGTGGTACATCCAAGGTGCCACAATATGTTTCAAGATTCTTCTACCTCAAGGACCAAAATGTTTTGAGATATTTTCCAATGTTTTAGAAACACTTTTACTTAGACCCGATGGTCGAATACTTCCGAAAGTTTTTCACGAAAAGAAATTGTCCTCATTTTTATCGAATGCGAAATAGTTTCCAAAGTCTCGATAACGATGTTTCACGATTGTATTGTTATTGAAGGGTGATACTCAAGATCAATCGGTGTTTCCAAAATTATTTTAAAAAGGAGGTTTTCGTTTTTAAAACCTATCCATTCTCGTTTTAGGGCTGGGTATGTATGTATGATGTTCGCATTGTCGTTATGATGTTTGCTCCCGAGTATGATCGAATTGGTGGCATGAACGTCGAGGCGTTGCCACGCATTTGTTGTACTAGCCCTCTGTGAGAGGTGTGAACTGGTGTTTACTGTTTATCGCCTCGTGGTGATTTGCGTGTTGTCGCACGAGTGTGAGCTGTTGAAGCTTGGGTTTGTACGTTTGTGTACATGTGTGATTGTTTCATAATGTTTGTAATTAGGTGCTGGTTATCATTCGGGCCGTTGAGGTCGCCGAACGATACCGTCGTGATTCTTTGTTGTGCTGATTTGGCATCTCCGCTATATTGTTTTGCGACTTTATGCCCCATTGTATCTAGCACTTGTATTTTCGGTATGCCGAGCCGAGGTATTTCAACCGTGATGTGCCGGGGCATGCACGTGTAAATTGTCCTTCTCGTCAGTGACGCGTTCGAGGGACACCGAATTCAGTTTTGCGATTTGGCTACTGAGACTTTCGGAGTTCGCGCTTCAGCACAGATATCAGGATCGACTCTGAGAGACCCATGGGAGATTTTCCTGTCGGATGCTTTTTGTGTTGTTACCTTGTTTCCGTTGTTGTGAGTTGCGGGGACGACATTTCTTTTATAAGAGGTCGGATGTAATACCCGTACTATATTTGACTTCTGCAGTATCTCCTTCTAAATTCTATCGACTTGCACGTGTTCGTCGATACTTTTTGAACTTGTTTGATGTCTCAGTTGGCATCATTCGAACTGGTTGTGACCTTGTTTTAGATCGACCTATTTGTCATCGTGACCTTTCCGAGTTCGGTTCGATTCTTGTGAACCTTGTTTGGAAGTAACATCTTTCACTTTCTACCAGTTTTTTTTAATGTCTGGAGTTGAAGTGGGGACTTCGGAGTCATTGTTCGACTGTTGTCATTCGATCATTGTTATTTGATCATTGTTATCCGATCATTGTTATTTGATCATTGTTGTTCGATCATTGTTATTTGATCGTTGTTGTTCGATCGTTGTTGTTCGAACGGGGTTGTCTGACTGTTGTTGCCTGATCTCGTACTGCGAAGAATTGTCGTTCACCGTTAGTCAACTGTTTCGAGTGTGGCCAAGTGGGTCACCGAGCGGTGCATTGTGAGACCGTTGCCAAGATGTTCGGGAATTGGGTTTTCGTTCCTACTCGGGGAGTGCCTGGTGGTGTCCCGTGATGTAGTTGTGTATCGTACTTCGTGCTGTAATTCGTGTAGAAATTGATATTTGTTGCGTGGACTTTTTGGTTTTGTTTGTATTCTACCATGATGTTTTATTTTAAGTTTCGGGACGAAACTTATTTTTAAAAAGGATAGAATGTAATGTCCGGTATTCTCGTTTTCCGTTATCTTGAATTGTTTGTGTTTTAACGTCGGACATTTTCTTATTGATGAGAATCGGAATGATTTCTATCGTGATACTCTATTTGTTTCTATCGCATAGCTGTTTCAGTCGGGTGCAACTTGTTGTAGCGTACGTTTCTTCGATTAAATGTGTGCATGTGATGTGGTATGTGATGCGTCGTTAATTGCTCGTTGTTGTTTGAAACATAGTCGGTGGCGTTGCGTTAGTCGTCGTGGGGCGTGTTTTTACGCCGTATATTCCCTTGCGTTGCTTGTAACGTTTCGCCGTTGGGCACGAATTTTTTCGGTTCTTGTGTATCTCGTTGAGTTTTCCTGGCGAGATATTGCTTCTCCCTACTTGATTTAAGTTTCGGGACGAAACTTCTTTTAAGGAGGGTAGAATGTAATATCCGCAATTTCGGATTTCCGGTAATTTTATTTTTTCGGCGGAAGTCCGTTTCGACGACTCGCTTGGGACCGTCTCATCATTCTGAGAATGATTAATTCTGCACTTTTTGTCATCCGAGTTCGTTTTGGTGTCGTTTTGTTGAGTTCCGTGCTTTTTAGCGACTTTTCCGCACTTGAGTTCGATTCTTGCGAATCTCGTCCGAAAATGTTGTTTCGAGTTTCTCGTAAGTTCATTTAATGTTATTATTCATGTTGCGAGCTTTGGTTTGGTGTTTCGATCGCGTATCGTGATTTTCGGACGTTTTGGGCCATTTTCGTAATTTCCCAAAGTTTTGGGTAATTACTTTCCGTTGTCGAATTTCGAGCCTTCGGGTGGTCGGAATCAGGTGTTCTCTCAGTGTTCGGATTCGTATTTACGAGTACTTCGTAACCGTGCTTTGGTTTACGTTCAAGTCGAGTTTCGGATTTTCGGACCGTCGGATCGACCAGTCATGGTGGCCGGACACTGCGAACGGCCACGAAAGCAGCGCTGCCAGCGCCGTGTCTTGCGCCGGGTCGGCCAGGACCAGCAACTGCCGAGACACGGCCGAGACACCGGCGCAGTGCAGGCCGTTCTTTGCGCCGTGTCCGTGAGGGTATAAATATGGCAGAGCGATCGGGTTTTTCTTCATTTTCTCACTCGTTTCTTCCTCTTCCGCGGTGGAGCCTTTATTATCATGGAGGTATGTTGTTAGGGGTTAAATCCATGAAGTTTTGAAGTTCATAACATCGATTAATCCTTCCATAACTTGCTCCGATCGACCGAATCAAGGCAAGTTTTCTTAAAATATAGTTTTGGGGATTTTGTTCGATTTGTCCGTTTAATCCGTTTTAACTCGAATATTGATGGATTGATGATTGTTAAGCTATATTATATCTAATTCCTTGTTATTCCACGGTTGGATTGCCACGGATTTGTCGTTTTATTGAGTATTTTATCGACGCCTTGAAGGTGTTCGATAAAATGTCACAAAGAGAATTCGAGCGTTCTACCATTATTCTTCCTCGTATGATCGATGATTTATTGATTATATGTTGTTAGGGTCGAATTCTTGTGAAGAACTCGAGTCGGAACCCTTCCGTTCGTTGTCTTCTTCGGGGTCCGAGCTTCCCGGTCGAACCGTGTTCTTCGGAGCGTTCGGTAGCGGTTATCGAGGCAAGTATCTTATTATACGACTTGTATCTTGCGACTAGTAATTACATATGCTATGTATGACGATTTTGCTTGCCTCCATAAATGTGTTCCGTTTGAGTTGGTTGTGTTTTCCGAAATTTGAAGGCTTTGTGATAATAGTGATATATTGGTATACGTGTTCGGCGTTGTGCCATTTGTGCAGGATTGCGATGTACATATGAGATGGTTGTACACGTGGTTGTGCAATGTATTGTGTACCGAATGTGTGTTATGTTGGTTAAGAGTCGTTGTGACGATCATGATATTCGTGTTGTTTTGGTTTACATACTTGATTGTACATTTCGGTGTAATGTGGAATGGCTTGACATTTAATGATTATGAGTTGTGACGTGTCGAAGTGTGTGCGTGTGTTCCAGGTAGGGTCTGACGAGGCCTCTGGAGTTCGGTACATGATGTGTACGAACAAGGTGTGTGATCCAGGTAGGGTCCAGCGAGACCTCGGAGTTCGGTACATGATGTGTACGAACAAGGTGTGTGATCCGGTAGGGTCAGCGAGACCTGCGGAGTTCGGTACATGATGTGTACGAACAGTGTGTGTGGCCGGGTAGGGTCCGTTGAGGCCTCGGAGTTCGGTACATGATGTGTACGAAGCAGTGTGTGTGTGGCGGGTAGGGTCCGTTGAGGCCTCGGAGTTCGGTACATGATGTGTACGAACGGTGTGTGTGGTCGGGTAAGGTCCGTCGAGGCCTCGGAGTTCGGTACATGATGTGTACGAACAATGATCGTGTAAATGATTGTTCGGGTAATATTTTAAATATGGATCTCGGACTCATAATGATATATTATTTAGTATGCTTTGAACGAGAATCGGGCTAAGGCCCTAATGTTTACGAAAAGGTTTTGTAAATTGGGACTCGAGGTCCAAAAGAATTTACCTTTAAAAATCCCGAGATGATGTGTTCCTTTTCAAATATCTCTTACTTGAGTTGAAATTCTAAAACTTCTCGGGAACATTTTGATAATCGATTTGCGTATTAAATTCGTAGTTGCTATTTGCTTGTTACATTTCGTATGGTTTGATACTTGCACTAGTAAAACGGTGGAGTTTTACTAACCCCGAGTATTCGGGGTGGATGTCTGATGCGTCCGGTACATGCGAGTTCGGGGAGCGATCACGGGATTGGCACAAGGGGATGACGAGTGCGATACTAATCAAGAGTTGAAAGTTGGTAGAGTTTAGTTGTATTGTTAAAGTTGATTCGGTCTTATTGTATTGTATTTCGACCCCTGTGTGGGTAATGTTGTTAGTCGATCTGTTGATAGAGTTGTGTGACCTCATCGGTCTGTGTTTATGTGTAAGTGACCTTAGCAGTGCAGTATTATTATATTGTTTGACCCTGGCCGGGCAAGCATTTGGTTGTTTATGGACGTTTAGCCTGGTAGATCCTTGCGGAAAGGGTTTACGGCGTGTAATATTCCCATACGGTTTTGGGGGTGTTACACTTATTGATCAAGCACTTTTCAATTACAAACTAAATGAAAGAAAAACTTCAAACCAAAAATAAAATACAAACTAAAATTGAAAGTTCTAAGGAAAATATATTGCTAAAAGAAAGGAGTATTTCTTAGCAAGAAGATGGGTTTGAGAATTGGTAATTGGTGATTTTGCAATGGATGAAGATGTCCTTTTATAGGTGATTTTCAAGAATACAATTGATTATTTAATTCAAAATATCTATTGTAATATCATTTTTTTAATTTCTTGTTCACACTTCACCCATGTCTTTGAATTTTCAGATTTTTGACCAAAAAAATATCTTGTGGTTGAGTTCACAAGTTGGTCAAAAGTGGACTAATTTTGCATGGCATCTGCTGAAAAACGGCGATGAAAAACGGCCCAGTTTGCCCCGTGTTGTGCGCCGTTTTGTGGTGACTCGGTCTCTTCCGGAATACGCGCGAGGACACGGCGCTAAATGCCGGCCGTGTGTGAAACGGCCCAAGACACGGCCCTTGTTGCGCCGTATGTGAAACGGCCTACATAACACGGTCCTTTTTGCGCCGTGTTGTATGGTCGTTTTGCCATGAAAAATTCCCGTCGTTGGATTTGATATTGTTTTCCGTCCTTTTTGATGCTTCATGTCAGTAATCTGTAAAATAACCATTTTTAGCTCATGTTTGGACATATCTGTAAAATATGTATTTTTAATCACAAATCAGTACGATTATGTCCGGAAAAAGGAATATTTTGTATATGAATTTTAGATCAATTATGCACTAATCAAATACCCCACACTTAAATTCTTGCTAGTCCCGAGCAAGACTCTTTATTAATCACACACAAAATAAAAATTAAAATAATACATAAAATAAAAAATAAAAAAATAATACACACAAATTTAAGAAAAATAATTATATATAAAGATAAAAAGAGATCAAAATGCCATTAATACACAATAACCAACTTTATACAGTAGATAAAAATGAATCAAGATTCAAAATAAATCTACTAATGATTTTGAAGTTAAAACACGGTTTTTATTTTTGTAATTCCAAAATGCAAGGTTTTCCCCCCAAAAGGTTGATTATTTCTTTCCCACTCGTGACTTCACATGACTCTCTTTAATGGTTGCTCTCGATCACTCGTTTATTTTTCGACTCAATATGAAGAAGAATTTCATCGGCGTCATCAAATATTGTGATTTTTCACGAAATTGAGTGTATTTAAATTCAGCCGCTAATTGATTCAGATCTTGCTCATAAACTACATCCCTTTTAGTGATAGCTTTCACACCGTTATTTGCTAACGTGTAGCTCTTTTCACCAACACAATTTCTATCTTTTTTTTTAAAAGGTGATAGCTTTCACACCGTTATTTGCTAACGTGTAGCTCTTTTCACCAATTTTTCTGTGAGACGGCAGCTACGCACAAACAATGGTTAGTCCTTTATTTTTTGCAAAATTTTAAGACCCCCAAAATTAGGCAGCTGTTGCTGCTCAACACTTCTCCTTTTTGTCATTTTTTTTAGGTGATAGCTTTCACACCGTTATTTGCTAATGTGTAGCTCTTTTCACCAATGACTCCTTTTTTTTAGGGAATAGAATTTTTGCAGAAAATTATTTATTAGTTAAGCATGAAAAATCAAAAACTCCACAAATTAAGTAAATTTCAGTTCTATTTTTCATCAACCGACTGATTCTTCTTTTCTCAAGGTAACGAATGACTCGATTTTATATGATAACTACAAGGTTTGGAAAGAGAGATTAAGGCTCAAAAATTTTGGAATATACAATTTTTTTACCGGTTAAAACAATTTTAGAAGCTTGTATATAGGTAAATTATTGGTGTTATGGCCAGATCTAGAAATCTCACAAATAAACAAAATATATATATATATATATAAAAATATACGTAAAAAAAATCAAATCCAAATAACAAAAATAATCAAATCACACCACAATAATTAAAACATACCACCCCAAAACTTAAAAAATAAACCGTCCTCGGTTTTTTAAAAAAAAATAATAAAAAATAAGAAAGAAAAAAAGAAAATACTCCCTATTATGAAAATTGATGCTTGAGCTATGCCTTTTTGGATCTGCATGAAAAAATATACAAGGCAAACAACAACAACAACAAAAATATACCCGGAAGTATAACACAATTTTTAAGATGCGCATCAAGAAAGTCCGAAGAGTCGCCTTACGCTGCCATCAATACTTTTATAAAAAACACACAATAAAAATTACAGCAATAAAATAACAATACATAAATCGCGAATAGATGCGCGTCAAGAGATCAAGAAGAAACTCCTTAAGCTGCCACCATTTAGCACGATTATTACACACGACAGAAAGTAAAAATAACAAGAGGTCTGATATGGGGTATCAAAGGGAGAGGAATGAATCCACTTTTCGTTTTCTCACGGTAAAATCTTCCATCCAGACAATTTTAGCTAGAAATTTGGATGCGGTTGAGGAACAAATTCATTGAGTTTTTTGATTAGTTCTTCTGGTGTGGTTGCAACGACTATGATTCGTTTAGCACGCTCGGAAATAAAACCTTTTTCAGCAGAGTAGTCGATGAAAGATAACAAACCATCAAAGAAACCATTGACATTAAGCAGACCTATTGATTTTTGATGAACATTTAGCTGGGCTCTGGTAACCACATGAAAAAGTTCCTCAATGGTGCCAAAACCACCGGGAAGGGTGATAAAGGCGCCAGAATTATTTATCATGTGAGTTATGCGATCTTGCATATTTACAGATCTAAACTCATCTCCAATAGTTGCCCCGGTGATTTTACTTTCAGCCAGAGGTTTTGGAATTACTCCCAACACTCTTACTCCTTCCATATAGGCAGAAGCAGCAGCTCCTCCCATTAATCCTAGACTTCCTCCTCCGTAAACTACATGAATGCATTTTTCTCCTAAAGTACGACCCAAGTTGTGTGCTGCTTCAGTAAAGCATGCATCTTTTCCATAACTAGCTCCACCAAAAATGCGGTGCTAAATTTTTGTGGAAGATGATGACTCCATTTTTGAAAAGAAATTTATTTGAGAGAAAAAAGGAAAAAAAAAGTACAAGTTTGAGGGATGAATAAAAGAAACAAGCACAATGTTTATTTATAAAAGAAAAAGAAGGTAAAAATTGTTTAACAAGTTTGTGATTGCGTTGATTGCGCTTCAACTACTCAATAGAATAATGAATGCATTTATCGCGTATCACATTTTTTTATTCAGAAAATCTCACCATACGACAAAAATAAAAGATACTCACGTGTATGTACAGTAGTTGTGATTGTGGCTCACATCTTCCTCTGACTTTACGTTCAGAAACGGCTTAAACGCCTTCTATGAGTCGGGGAGAAGCTTCCCATCCAATTTTCTTACAAATTGGCAAACAGGGTCTTTTAACGTCAGATTCCCAAGACGTTGTTCATATTCTGGTTTGAATTTATTCCACAAACATCGAATTCCGTAATGTACGAGTCCACTAGGATGCATGTCAAGAGAAATTTCGATATCATCTAAATTCTCTTTATTCAGACCATCCTTAATGAATTGAATTTTATCTTCTCTGTTTGTAGATGGAATTCCTAAAGATCGACATTTTAAATTACAGTTCCATCTAGCACATTTATAGCAAACGGCTATCACCTTTGCTCGTCGTTTCTTTGCATATGAACTTTTTCCAAGCCCTGGTAAAAATCTAGTCGGTGTTTCTGTGAATTCACCTTCTATTCTTACTTTGGCTTCGATAATGAATCTTATGTCAAAATGTATGCTTTTATTCATAAGCAACCTCATCCTTTCAAGCCTTGTCTTGTAAATCTTTAAAATTGCATTTTTGCTTAGAAAGGGAAATCTTTTTTCAATTTTATACAATGTTTCTTCCATGACAAAAAAAATTAAAATGAAAAACAATAAAATATCTACAAATATCAGTTGTGGGAAACTGAAAAATCCGACTTTGATAGTCACGGAGTACCGTTATCCGCCACTTGACCGGACAGAAGAATAAAAGATGCAGAAATAAAGAAAGATAAAATAACAAGATATGAACAAAAATATACAAAAAAAAAATTATATTTGGCCTAAAACAATCCCCGGCAACGGCGCCAAAATTTGATCGGTCAAAAACTTATCCTAAAAATAGGAGTTCTTGAGTCGCTCGCAAATATATACGAGGTAGAAGTAGTTTGTGGTAAGTTCTACCAAGGTCTTTTCTCTCGAGGATTGTCCGTGAGCTTCGTATAATATTTTGTTATAGATTGCGAGAAATAAATACTAAAATATTAAAAAAAGATATTTTTGGGTTTTTTAAAAATTAACTAAATTAAAATGCACTATATTTTAAACCAAACTATTTTTAATAAGACTATTTTATATAAGACTATTTTTACTAGACTATTTTTATTAAGACTATTTATACTAGACTATTTATATTAAGACTATTTTATACTAGACTATTTATATTAAGACTATTTTATACTAGACTATTTATACTAGACTATTTATACTAGACTATTTATATTAAGACTATTTTTAATACTACTATTTTTAATGAGACTATTTTTAACTAGTGAAAATGAATAGAATTAAAATGAGTTGGGAATTTATAAAATCTAGGGGATTACGGGTTCATTAAATTAGGTATTTAATTAAGTATAGGAATTGATTTATATGGATATAAAAGAAAAAACGAATGTTTATCGAGTAATCAACTTTTCACCTCCGTACTTTCGTAATCAAAGATGTCTTAATCACTGTCACTTTTTTAAGATGTTGATAACAAGATTAACACTTGATAGATTGAAAAGATGTGTTTCCAATACACTTAACAATCAATCAAGGAGGTTTCACTAGTAGAAATAGGATATGATCAATCTCTATTTAAACCAATTAGTCCTTTCATTTCTCTAACTTGACTATTTTTAGGATAAACGATCGTTCATCGAGTAATCAACTTTTCACCTCCGTACTTTCGTAATCAAAGATGTCTTAACCACTTTCGCAATCTTAAGATGTTGATAACAAGATTAACATTTGATAGATTGAAAAGATATGTTTCCAATTCACTCAACAATCAATCAAGAAGGTTTCATTAGTAAAAATAGGATATGATCAATCTCTATTTAAACCAATTAGTCCTAAAAATAGTTTAAATCAATCAAATACTCAATATATAACCTAATAGAAATCCCCCTTCACCTAGGAAGAAAGATTAGCTACTCATTGGTTTATACAAACTAAAATTATAATAGAAATAATTGATATATATATAATATATAGAAACTTTTAATTACTAGAACTTAATGACAATAGATAAAACTTACTTGAATATGATGAATCAAAGTGCAAGAAACAAACTTCAAAATATAACTTCAAACTTGTTTAAAGGTTACAAGCTTTACCAAAATTGAAAGTAAAATACTAAGTGCTTATTGATCAAGCACTTTTCAATTACAAACTAAATGAAAGAAAAACTTCAAACCAAAAATAAAATACAAACTAAAATTAAAAGTTCTAAGGAAAATATATTGCTAAAAGAAAGGAGTATTTCTTAGCAAGAAGATGGGTTTGAGAATTGGTAATTGGTGATTTTGCAATGGATGAAGATGTCCTTTTATAGATGATTTTCAAGAATACAATTGATTATTTAATTCAAAATATCTATTGTAATATTATTTTTTTAATTCTTTGTTCACACTTCACCCATGTCTTTGAATTTTCAGATTTTTGACCAAAAAAATATCTTGTGGTTGAGTTCACAAGTTGGTCAAAAGTGGACTAATTTTGCATGGCATCTGCTGAAAAACGGCGATGAAAAACGGCCCAGTTTGCCCCGTGTTGTGCGCCGTTTTGTGGTGACTCGGTCTCTTCCGGAATACGCGCGAGGACACGGCGCTAAATGCCGGCCGTGTGTGAAACGGCCCAAGACACGGCCCTTGTTGCGCCGTATGTGAAACGGCCTACATAACACGGTCCTTTTTGCGCCGTGTTGTATGGTCGTTTTGCCATGAAAAATTCCCGTCGTTGGATTTGATCTTGTTTTCCGTCCTTTTTGATGCTTCATGTCAGTAATCTGTAAAATAACCATTTTTAGCTCATGTTTGGACATATCTGTAAAATATGTATTTTTAATCACAAATCAGTACGATTATGTCCGGAAAAAGGAATATTTTGTATATGAATTTTAGATCAATTATGCACTAATCATCTACTATGTTAGCCAGGCCCTTCACGAGGACGATCTCCGGTACACCCCAATGGAAAAGTTGGTCTATGCGTTCATAATGGCGTCCCGAAAACTAAGGCCCTACTTCCTCGAACATCCGGTAGTAGTCTTAACGAACTACCCCCTAAAACAAATCATGCACCGACCAGACGTTGCCGGCCGGATGATTAAATGGGTTGTCGAGCTCGGACAGTTCGACATAGCCTTTGAATCACGCACCACCATAAAAGGTTAGGTTCTTGCAGATTTCATCGCGGAGTTCACACCAACCATCACCCAAGAGAATGACCGATCCAAGGAATGGTCACTTTACGTGGACGGGTCTTCAACTGCCGACCGAGCAGGCGCAGGAATAGTCCTGGTCAGTCCCGATCAACGGTTGTCCTGTTCGGTCGTTCGCCTAGGTTTCTCAGCCACTAATAATGAGACGGAGTATGAAGCCCTCCTGGCCGGACTAGAAATGGCGACCTCCCTCGGTCTCATCCGCCTCACCGTTTTAAGTGACTCCCAATTGGTGGCTAACCAAATCAAAGGCGAATACAAGGCCAAGGAGACTAAGCTAATCAAGTACCTCCACCTAGCACGAGCTCGTTTGCAGGATTTCCGGGGGACTATACAACATATTCCTCGAACAGAAAACATTCAGGCCGACTCCTTAGCAAAGCATCCAGCTCCAGAGCCGAGCATATGGACGAGGTCAGCATAGGGTACCACACATCATCGACCCTGGAAATGGCCGAAGTTCAAACAACCGTCCAGTCGTAGCCACAAGGATGGATGCAACCAATAATTCAATATCTCCAGAACGGCGTTTTACCCGCGGAACGAGCCCAGGCACGCACACTCCGAACTAGGTCCGCCCGATTTACCATATATATATATATCATAGTAAAATCTTTATTAAGTCATATATTTTGGGGTACAAATAATTATTTCTACATGAAGGTTATTCTTAAATAGAAGTCTAAGATGAACGAAAAAAATTTATAATTTTAAAGTGCATGCCAAATACATAAAGGTTATAAATTATCAAATACATATGTATATAGGAGAATCTTAACAAACATAATATTGTACAAGTTGGAAATATTTTGCTTTCCACAATAAGATAGTTATGTAGATGAGCTGTTGAGCACACGCAAGTAAAATGATGAAGTAACAACAAAAAATTAAGTCATTGTCACAAATAAGCTTCTCAAGTATTTTAAATCAATTTAAATGTAATGTCACAAAATAATATAATATATATTATTTATTCTTAGATGGGGTGTAATGCATTAAGACATTACCTAAAAAATATGAGTTATGACACTGTAGATTGTATTCCTATTTATAGTTGATACTAAGTTGTGACCGTAAATTCTTATTCTTAATTCTTGAAAAGAGTATCTTTTATAAATGTTTTATTGTACTAGGATTATGAATAAAGAGAAATTTGAAAACTTGTCCAATAGGATTGTGCTCTTTGCATTTTCAGTTCCATATGACGCGAAATTGATATGTAACACTTTTTCGTGCAAAGTTAAAACCACAATTTTTTTAAAGTATGCCATATTCACCTCACCTTGTTTTTATTGAAATTAAATTAGTTTAATTGATTAAAAATAACTCAAACTAATTTTTACTGAATCAGACCGATTTTACTTATTGAAACTTATTTTTATAGATTCAAACTGACTTTTACTGATTAAAACTGATTTTTGTTGATTAAAATTGAATTTGATGATTACAATTGACTCGTAAACTAATATTATCATTATTGCTACTACTATAAATTTCTATAACTATTATTTTTCAACATGTCTGAAGTTTTATACTTATCTATATATATATAAAAAATGAGTTCCATGGCATAAATGAGAGCATTAATGCATAAATGAGAGCATTAATTTTCTCTATACAAATAAATCAACTCAATTGTATATAAAGGCATTAATCTATCTTATGATAGTTAAATATACAGATTTATCAAGTCTCTTTTAAGTCTTTATGGGTCATATGACTTTCCATTTGTCTAAAAAAAACCGTCATATTAATTACCTTTAAATGCTAGGAATGAAGCTACGATCACCAAACCTTTTCAAGTTACCATGTCAGCTCCTTTCACTTGCTCACCATTAAATGTATCAATTTATTATTCATGTTCATTGAATCCTAGCAATAACAGTGGTGAAATAGTGGTTCAACACAATGACAGCCACCAATTATTTCCTCCCTTTGCTTTTATAAAACCCAACATCTCCTTTTTTACACACACCAACCTAACATCTTCCTCTTCTCTTTCTCAAAATCATTGGTGATCTAAATTATTTATTGCTTAAAACTGCTTTAATTCGTTAGAGGATTTTGGTGCTAACATCCAAACTATATATCAGTGAATTTTCATATGATTTCATATATTGATTTTTAATTTTTATGCATGTTTTTTATTTACGATTTGAGGTTTATTGTTCTAGGTATCTTCATGGAAGAAGTGGTGGTACTAAGGTGGATACCAATAGGAAGATGGATGATTTTTTTGGTAACATTTTCTTCATCCTTTATATATGTGTTTTCTATGTGTATTTCTTTTTCTTCATATTTGTTCATAATTTCGTGACCTGATTTTATTTAACAAATTTGTTCTTGATATCCATATCCATGATATTTATCAATGTTCTTAATTCATTCTTTTAGGTTCAGTGGATAAATCGTTGAGGTAATAGTTTCTTTTGCTATCCATGTTTCTTATATCTTTTCTAATATAGTTTTTTTCTCTAATTATTTATTTATTTATTTTTATTATTATTATTATTATTTTTATGTAAAAACAGGATTGCTTTAGTATATTTGAGAAAATCTAACCTTTTTTCTTCTTAATTTTTTAAACAATTTAAATTTGTGTGTATAATTTTGTAAAAAGTTTTAGAATTTATGTATTTTCTCTATTTTTCTAAATATGATACGAATTTGTGTGGGTGTATATAAACATATATTCTTATTAAAATGTACACTTTTTATTTATATATACAAAATCATAAAATGATGAGGTTATATCAATATATACATGTAAACAGTTGTATATAAAGTTATATGTAAAAAAAAATAGAAATTTTTTATATAAAAAATCTTATCTTTTTGTCTTAAGAAAAATTGGTACGACACAAAATATGATTTTTTGTATGCCCATAAAAAAAATTATACTTATATCAATATATACTTGGAACTTCTAAATGATGTTTTTAAGCAAGATGATCCGTATATATTTTGTAACAATATGTAAAGATGATTATATTATTATACAAGTAACTTTTTACTAATTTGTAATGTTTTGAACAAATAATATAAGGAGGGAGTATATAAATAGATTTTATCCAAAAGTGGGTAAAAATTTGTATACAAATATCGAGATAAAATGTCGTGTTAGATAACTTTTTATTGTAACTCATATTTAGTTATGATTATTACCGAATAAGGATAACTCATATTTAAATACTCTAGAGAACCACAAATCTCGGGATAGAATGGCGTGTTAGATACATCTTTTAGATATTAATTGAATCAGGTAAGTCGAAGTCACATAATAACTGAGGACTAAAAGAATACACAAGAGGTTAAGATTTAGGTACGATATTACAAAACAATGATAACTCATATTTAAATATTACGGGATAGCCATATATCTCGAGATATAATATCGTGTTAGCTATACTATTTTAGAACTTATTGAATAAGTAAGCCGAAGTCACATAATAGTTGATGACTAAACGAGTATACAAGAACAAGAGCTTGAAGAATTAGGTATGATTATTACAAAAAAGGATATATAACTCATACTCGAGCGATACTATATATATACTTTTTCTAAATGAGGAGTTATATCGCTATTAGTATTGCCTAAGATTGTTGCATGAAAATTAATATTTGAGGTAATTTGTGTGGGTGTATACAAACATATATTCTTATTAAAATGTACACTTTTTATTTATATATACAAAATCATAAAATGATGAGGTTATATCAATATATACCTGTAAACAGTTGTATATAAAGTTATATGTAAAAAAATTTAGAAATTTTGTATATAAAAAATCTTATCTTTTTGTCTTAAGAAAAATTGGTACGACACAAAATATGATTTGTTGTATGCCCATAAAAAAAATTATACTTATATCAGTATATACTTGGAACTTCTAAATGATGTTTTTTAAGCAAGATGATACTGTATATATTTTGAAACAATATCTAAATATGATTATATTTTTATACAAGTAACTTTTTACTAATTTGTAATGTTTTGAACAAATAATATAAGGAGGGAGTATATAAATAGATTTTATCTAAAAGTGGGTAAAAATTTGTATACAAATCTCGAGATAAAATATCGTGTTAGATAACTTTTTATTGTAACTCATATTTAGTTATGATTATTACAAATTAAGGATAACTCATATTTAAATACTCTAGAGAACCACAAATCTCGGGATAGAATGGCGTGTTAGATACATCTTTTAGATATTAATTGAATCAGGTTAGTCGAAGTCACATAATAACTGAGGACTAAAAGAGTACACAAGAGGTTAAGATTTAGGTACGATATTACAAAACAATGATAACTCATATTTAAATATTACGGGATAGCCATATATCTCGAGATATAATATCGTGTTAGCTATACTATTTTAGAACTTATTGAATAAGTAAGCCGAAGTCACATAATAGTTGATACTAAACGAGTATACAAGAACAAGAGCTTGAAGAATTAGGTATGATTATTACAAAAAAGGATATATAACTCATACTCGAGCGATACTATATATATACTTTTTCTAAATGAAGAGTTATATCGCTATTAGTATTGCCTAAGATTGTTGCATGAAAATTAATATTTGAGGTATTGGATAAAATCTTGCTTAAACTAAGAGCTCAGGGAATAAACTGTCGTTTCAAAGTTGTGAGTTATAACTTTGTTGAGATGTATTGTCTATCAGGAGATAACGGACTGTAATGAGTAAACTGATGCATTTAAATGTTGTATACAAAAGAAATCAACGTATCAACATAACCCGAATACTTTTTACCCGAAATACAAGTATGATTTAATCATGGTGAACAAAGCCCGTGCATCGCACGGGCCATGATGCCTCGTTTTATTAAATAATGATATCTTAACTATAATTACTTCTTATAAGTATCTAACATTAAGAAACAATAATAATCATCAAAGAGAAAATACTACCCACGTGTTCATATATTAAATAAACATTGTAATATTTTACATCTTCATGAGAACATTTATGTTCTTCTAATCATTGGAACATCTATAAAATCTTAGTCTACACAAAACTTCTAATTGAGCTATCCAATTTTGAACTTCATTATTTTGATAAAATTGAAACTAGCATTCCTAACGGACACTAAACCAAGACCATAAGAGCGTCTTCTATGATGAGCTTCCTTCTTTAGGCCTAATTGCACACGAGATACATACAAATACTATAGTGAAGAGTAAATGTCGAGAAGATGATTGTTATTTGATATGTCAGAGTAATTTGAAGCTTGTTCTTCAGAACTTTCCACTCACTTTTAACATTATAAAAACACCTTAGAATGTTCAAGGATTCTTCGAGGTGGAGGACTATCACAAAACTCTAGCATATAATAACATGTCTCTTAGTCTTTACTTGGACTCAAATATACAAGTGTATTTGGTCGAAAAATATTAAATCTAGAAATATATACCAAAAAAATAGTAGAAATTTTGTAAAGAAAAATAATTCTAAAATAAGGCATTAGAAAATTTTAAATTTTGTGATGAGATTCGAATAATATAAGGAACAATATATCATTATAAAAATATACTATATTGATTACTGTTACAAATTATTAAAATATTTTGTTGATTAGCACTATTTTACACACAAACTAATTCTTACTAAACTCAAAAGTTACCATTCGTTTAATGATAAGTGGCAAGATTTAGACTATCGCGGTGGAGAAGAACAAATGTTACCTGTGCCCGTTTGTGCGAGCTATGTAACATTAGTAAATAATGTTGACTGTATCGATGAAGCCGATAGAACACAATATGTTTATGTTCTATTCTCAATTTGACTGTGATGGAAAAAAGAAGAAAAATAAAGATAAAAAATGATTATGATATAAATTACTTGTTCCAATTTTATGCAGAACCTATGATTTTTATTAGCCTTTAGAATACAACTACCAATTGTAGTAATAACCAGTTCAAAAAACTACTACTAATTTTAATTTTTCCCAGTTCCAAAATATTCCTTCAATAACTCGCTCATTTGGTCCACAATTTGATTTACCTGGATCTAGCTATTTTTCAGTACATTACAATTTTAATTATATGGATTGTATGACTGATTGTGGTTCAAGCATGCAAATCCCTCATGAATTTGATTATTCTCAATTTCATGGTTGCGCTCCTTCAAATAATGTATGTGATGTTGGTGGTAATGGTGGTGGTGGTGATAGTGATGATGATGGTAGTAATGATGATGATAATGAAGACATAAATATCGATGATATCGATCTTGAAGATACCGAGGTTCAGAAATCTTAGTTTGAAAAAAATTGCAAATATTGTGAGAAAAAATACATGTTCAAAAAAAGATTTGAAAAAGAGGCAAAACCATAACCAGAATGTAGACGCTTTGATTTCGATCAACTAGTAGATGAAGAAGGTGCTCCATGCAACACCCCCAAATTATTCAGGGTATATTACAGCGCCGTGAGCCCCGCCATGGGACCCACAAGGCTATTTATACTCGGAACTATGAACTTTGACCGAGAAGGTCCAAGTACAATGAAATGGAAGACAAAAAAATGGTATTCAAAACCATATCCAATACATCCGAATACAACACATCACAAATCAATACCACGACAACACAAGCCGAAACATCAAGGTAACCGAAAATAGTACTCGAGTATTCAAAAACCATTCAAGTACAACAACACTGAACGGAGGAAATACAAAACATAACCAGAGACAAGACACAACATCACACTTGCCCATCATCTTCATGCCAGACCCGGTACATGCCGCTCTCCTGGATCCTGAAATACATGAAAGGTATTTCCCCTATAAAGGAGTTAGCCGTCGAATAGCTAGTACAAGTATATCGAATATAAAACACAATACTCCTCGACAATAAAGTAAATGTAATCATCATCTCATTAACTCAAGACTAGTATTCCGGAATAACTAAATCTGATAACATCACATTCAATACATACATGATTAACCGCGGAACCGCACCAGAGGCTACGGAACCCTCAAAGGACCCGTCGGTCCGTCCCAGAGTGGTTAACCCAAAATATCCGCGGAACCGCACCAGAGGCTACGGAACCCTCAGAGAACCCGTCGACCCGCCCCAGAGTGGATATAAACTATTATAAAATTCATATATCTTACTTTCAAAGTCGAGAACGTACAATCATAAACATATACTTGCTTTGAGACAATGAGAATCGGAAGAAAAAGAGTATAAATTCGGTAGGTCCAAGAACGCACTTCCGGCACCTAAACGATTCGTAAAGAATATGATAATCAATAATCCATACTCAAATCACACGAAGAAACTCCCGAAATTCGCCTACTATTCACGAAACTACGAGAAAAATCAACTAGAGGTTTGAAAATCACCCAAACCCTCTCAAGACCGAACAAGGTACAAAACAATCCATATAATCGTAGGGAAAATGTGGGTACGGGGTAGATACATCATAATCTCAAAGATCTCAAGCTCCAAAATGGATAAATCGAACGAATCTAAGAAAATCCCAAAAAATTCCCAAAAACTAGGGTTCTAAGGATTTTACCTTGATTTGGAAGATAGAAATGGATTAGATGTTGTGTAATCTTTATTATCCAACCAAAGATGATGATAGTTGAAGAAGGACCGCCCCAAATCGCCCTCTCCCGAGCTCTCCCGTCAGAATGAGTGAAAAAGATGTAAAATGACAAGTGCAGGGGTTGACTGCCCCTTATATAATACGCCAGGTTAGCGCGCGCTAAAAATCGGGGTTAGCGTGCGTGTAAAACCCAGATTTTTGAACAAGTTAAAATACCCTTTAATCTCGAATCTATAACAGACGTTTAATTATTTAAAATATTGCATTACGATTATAACCCAAGTATTTAAATCGTTAACATTAGAACAAATTAATGTAATATGAATATAAGACTTATACTGAAATAATTTGTACACATTTAAAATTGTCACACGTTTTCTATTTTTGTCCCTAGCCGAATGATATGTTGTACACAAACATATGGAATCGTGAATCATGTCAAGGTTCGTGATGGGTTTTAAATTTGGCAAATTCTTCCATCAAATCCCCATAATTTAGGTTTTTTCCTTTTTGAAATTCCTCCCCACTCGCCTATATATATATATATATATATATATATATCACACATACTTCACAAAACTAAAAACCCTAAAACCTAAAACTAAAAATGGCGGCTACCTAGTTCTCTACCATTCCCGTTCGATCGAGACATGCACAAAGGAAGGCTTGGTGGTAGATTGAAGGTCTCGGGTGCGTTGGTATGATTAAACACGTTATATGATGGCTTAAATGAATTCTGGAATTAAGACAACTTGTATATCTGAATTTGTGAACGAGATAAGTCATGATATATAATGATTCAACTAAGTTTCTTTTGATAAAAACCTAGTTTTATGTCTTAGTTAAGTTCTCCAATTGGTTTGGAGTGATTTCGAGTTGTTTTGGTCGTGTTTTTTATTTTTGAGTGATTAAGTGTTGAATCTGAAATTCGGGAGTCTGAAATCAGTCCACTTTGTCGATTTTTGATTCAAAAACTATAATGAGTTGGACCATAAACTCTCCAGTATGTAACTTATATATGATTAGTAATACCATGAATTTTAGAGAATTTTTCATGGATGTTTTGGTAGGTCGTTGAGGTGGATACTTTTTGGGTACAACTGCAGGTCGGTTTTCTGAATAGTCTGAGTTTGAATATTTTTCGTGTGGGGTTAAACTAACTAATAAATTCTGGGAAAATTCGTGTGGGTTCTAAAGACATTGAAGTACCTGTGTGAATTTTTGTGAATTTACTTTTGAGTTTTGATGTGGTTCAAAAATTCATCAAGTTGTAACCTGTTCATAGATAAAAGCTGATAAAAAAGTTAAAAGGCTAATAAAGGTTAGGGTTGTATTGAATTTACCTCCAGGTATGCTGTCAGGTTTTTGGGTTATATTGAAAGTGGTCCATTTTAATGATACCAACGTGTTTTTAAGTGATTCTTGAGTCTAAAATCAAGTTCTGGAAAAGTACTTTCTGAATATGTAAGTCTTGTAATTTTTAGAAGTCGAAAGAATGTCTTTTCTGATTTTACAAATTCAAGTGCCAACCTTGTCAATTAGTAATCCGAATTTCAACCTTGGTTTATAATTTTTGTTTTGAAAATAGTAAGGAATCATTAACTCAAATTGGACAGGGCTTAAATATAAGATGTGTTTGGCCTCTGTGATTTTTGGTGGAATTTTTAGAGGTGCACATCATGGTCTCTTAATTGCTTACCTTTTGAGTCTAAGATTTGTCACCGAATCTGGACTAGTTTTGATAAGGAATTTTTGTTCTATAGCCATACTACCTGGAAATTCTACAAAAATTACACAAAGTAGAAAACATATGTACCTACCTGGGGTAATTTTTCTAAGGCTCCAGGAGGTTCACAAGTATACTTTAAAAATTCGGAAACATGATACATGTTTTGATATTAAAAGCTGAGTTTTCTTAAAAAGGTGGTTACACACTCAAAGTCTAAAATGAGTAACCAAATTCATTTGGACTTAATGTAATACTTGGTTATTGATTCGTATAGGTTCTGTGAAGCGGGAGTGATCCTGTATCTTGTGATCCATCTATCTTTGTTTACTTTTGTTGTTGAATAAGGTACAGATATTCCGTACTCTTTCAGCAAGAGTACAACTACTTTCTCTCTCATGACCTTTCTCTCTCTTATATATTATTTGTCTATCTTATTTTGGACTATTGATATTCGAACTCTTCGTTTGAACCTTGACATTGCATCTTTGATTTGATACATGTGAACTGAACTTTTGATATTAGCCCTTTGATTATTCAAAGTTCGAACCTCTGATATTGAACTTTGACTATATGAACGAGACCTACACTTTGATTTGGACTTGTACCTTTTTGACCCTTCAGTATTTACCCAGGTATTATCTGTTCCCAGTTATGGGGGGTCCATGACCGTAGCATTGATGCACTAATATTATGACTCTAGTGTAGTTGGAGAGATGTACCACACCGTCCATTATCTGCTATCTGCTATGGCCATTATTATGATTATGAATTGTTTGCAGGGGCGTATGGATGCATCCTAGATTTGTTTGTTATTTGTTTGGGCTACTATGATGATATGGACATATTTTGGTGATTGGGCATGTGTGCATGCAGTTCCTTCACATTTAGGAGTTGATCACTCCATTGAGCTACTATTTGTTTGGATATTTGTTTGGGCATGGGGTAAAATACTGAATCCACATTCATACATTTTATACTTAAACTTTGATATCCTTTTGATTATCCATTAACACCATATGTATTCTATCTTCGCATTCCTTTGATTATCTTATCTCGTTTGATCTGTTTGTTATTTGCTTTATATCTGTTCACTGAGCTTTTTATGCTCAGCCGCTTTTCTTCTCCATGCGACAGGTACTTAAGCTAGGAGCGGGGTTATTAGCTTGGGGATAAGAGAGAGTGGATTACCCTATAGATTTATTTTAATAATGAACTTTATTTACTTATCGTTATTTCTGGATTTCGGACATTTGTATCGTACTCTCTTTTGTTCGGTCTCGGGGATACTTGGTGTTGTTTTAGTCCCCTTTTGATACTCTTTTGATAATTTTTATTTAAGACTCCCGCTGTTTGATTTGAATCTGTTGTATCTGATATGTCACCATAAAGTGACGCTTCTACCCTTGCCGGGTTGGGGCGTTACAATTTATGGTATCAGAGCTAGTAGTATACACTAGTGGGTCAACGATGCAAAGCCCACACGCGCCCTGCCGCCGCCCGTCCGCTCGACTGGGGCACGGGCTCGAACCTGGGCCTTGCTTTGGATCTTGGCAATTGGACTTTGGCCTGGACTGGGGCTTTGGAAGCATTGGGTGCTTGACCGTATTGTTAACACGGAGTATGCTGATGTGTCGATGGTTTGTGATGCGGCACGTAATATTGAGCTGTTACATGAGGTTGGAGTGTCGAACAAGAGGAATCGTGATGGGGACAGGATACAATCTGGGTCTTCTGGGCAGTAGAACCGGGGTTTTGACCATCGGGGTCGTTCTGAGCAGGGTTTTGATCACCGCGGTCGTTCAGACCATCAGTTTGAGCACAGGGGAAAGTTCAACTGGGGACATGATCAGGGTCGACAGGTCCAGAGGGGTTTTGATTATAGATCTTCGGGTAGGCATGGTGACCGGTCGGGTAACACCAACCAGAGGCAGTTTTCGAGGGGCAACCAACAGAACAGGTACTAGGGTTCTGGGTCTTCGCATCAGCAGTACCGTTCTAGGAACTCGTCGGGTTAGCAGAGGCATGCTGAGATTTTGCCACCCCCACCACTTTGCCCTACATATGGTAAGGCACATCCCGGGCCATGCCACAGAGCTTCAGGAGCTTGTTTCGAGTGCGGTGCCACTGATCATCGGGTGAAGTATTGCCCGAAGAGGACTAACATTATTCCTGCAGGCTCTTCTCAACCTTCTACTTCCTCTGGTCGTGTTTACTCTCTTACTCGCGAGCAGGCGGGTAAATCTACAGGTACCATTATGGGTTTTCTGCATATTGGTGATCATACCGCATTTGTTTTATTTGATACTGGCGCAACTCATTCTATTATATCTATCACATTCTCTAAGAAACTGAAATTAAGCCCAACACCATTAATTGATCCCTTATCTATATCTACGCCTATGAAAAACAACGTTATCATTGATCATGAGTTTGTTGATTGTCCGCTACGTTTTGATGATCGCATACGTCCGGCTAATCTTCTTCCGCTTGACATGTTTGATTTTGATTTGATTCTTGGTATGGACTGGTTGGCTTCTCACCGATCCACTATTGATTGTCATGCGCGGAAGGTTATATTTGGAGATTTGTTTAAACCTGAATTTGTGTACTCTGGTTCCCAACCACTTCGATCTGTTAAGATCATATCTGCTTTGAAGGCGCGTACTTTGATATCCCACGGTTGTGCGGGTTTCATCACTTCTATTCAGGACACTTCAAAGGAAAGTCCTACTATCGACAGTATCCGAGTTGTCCATAATTTTGCCGATGTATTTCCAGAAGAGCTTCCGGGTCTTTCTCCTAATCGCGACGTAGAATTTGGCATTGATTTGATTTCGGGTGCGGAACCCATTTATAAGGCTCCCTACCGTATGGCTCCTACGGAACTAAAAGAGTTGAAAGATCAAGTGTAGGAACTCCTTGAGAATGGATTCATTCGTTCGAATGTATCTCCTTGGGGAGCACCTGTACTATTTGTGAAGAAGAAGGGCGGCAGTATGAGATTGTGTATAGACTACCGGGAGTTGAATCGTATTACCATCCATAATCGTTATCCTTTGCCTCGTATTGATGATTTGTTTGATCAGCTCCAAGGAGCTAAATGTTTCTCCAAGATCGATCTTAGGTCCGGTTATCATCAGCTTCGGGTTAAGGAGCAGGATATCCCTAAGACTGCTTTTCGAACTCGCTATGGACACTATGAGTTTTTGGTTATGCCTTTCGGACTGACTAATGCTCCGACAGTGTTTATGGATCTTATGAACCGTGTATTCTGTTATTTTCTAGACAAGTTTGTTATCGTTTTCATCGATGATATTTTGGTTTATTCGAAGTCCGAGGAGGAGCACGAACAGCATCTTAGTACGGTTTTGCAGATTTTGAGGCAGGAGAAGTTGTATGCGAAATTCTCCAAGTGTGAGTTCTGGCTTAATCAAGTTGCTTTCCTTGGTCATGTTGTATCTGCTAGTGGTATCACTATGGATCCGGCGAAGGTTGAGGCTATCACTAAATGGCCGAGACCTACTACGGTGACCGAGGTCCGGAGTTTTCTTGGTTTGGCAGTTTACTATCGGAGATTTATCGAGGGATTCTCACAACTCGCCTCACCATTGACTAAGCTGATGAGGAAGGGATTGAAGTTTGATTGGACCGATGAACAAGAAGAGAGTTTTGAGACTCTGAAGTAGAAACTTGTGTCAGCTCCCATTTTGACACTTCCATCTGGTACAAGCGGATATCAGATTTATAGTGATGCTTCTAAGAAAGGGTTAGGTTGTGTTTTAATGCATCACGGGAAGGTTATTGCGTATGCCTCACGCCAGTTGAAACCCTATAAGGAGAACTACCATACGCATGATCCAGAGTTGGCTGCAGTTGTTTTTGCTCTTAAGATCTGGAGGCATTATCTGTATGGGGATTCTGTTGATATCTTCACGGATCATAAGAGTCTCAAGTATATATTTACCGAGAAAGAGTTGAACATAAGACAACGTAGATGGTTGGAGTTACTCAAGGACTACGACATTAACATTCAGTATCACCTGGGTAAGGCTAATGTAGTTGCCGATGCTCTTAGTTGTAAGTCGGTATGATTGCCAGTCTGAAATTTGAGCCTAAGATTTTGCATGATCTTGAGCTCATGGAGGTGGATTTCTGTCTGCCTGGGTGCGACGGTTATTGGGCTATCTTGAAGGTTGAGTCTAACTTGATCTTGAAGATTAAGGAAGCTCAACGTGACGATGGTGAGTTCTGGGTCATTGTTCAGAATGTGGAAGAGGGGAAACAGTCTGAATTTCGGGTTGATGATGATGGCATTGTTTGGTTAGGAGATCGCCTTTGTGTTCCGAGCGATCTTGAACTTCATGAGACAGTTATGTGAGAAGCTCACAGTTCTCCTTTCACCATACATCCGGGATCTACTAAAATGTATCGGATTTGAAACAGCATTTCTGGTGAAACGGGATGAAGCAGGATGTAGCTTCATATGTTGCTAGGTGTTTGACTTGCCAACAGGTAAAGATTGAGCACCAAAGAGCTAGTGGTCTTTTGCAGCCGTTAGAGATTCCCCAATGGAAGTGGGAAGAGATAACGATGGATTTTTTTACGGGTTTACCGGTCACACGAAAAGGACATGATGCAATCTGGGTAGTCATCGATCGGCAGGAGATTGTTAGATTGCATGGCACTCCGGTTGTGATTGTTTCTGATAGAGATCCAAGGTTTACTTCGCGTTTTTGGAAGGCGTTACATAAGGCTTGGGGCTCTCGTCTTAAGTTTAGTACTGCTTTTCACCCACAAACGGATGGTCAATCTGAGAGAACTATCCAAACGTTAGAGGACATGTTACGAGCTTGTGAACTTGATTGGACTGGTAGTTGGGATGAGTACTTGTTTTTAGTCGAGTTTGCGTATAACAACAGTTGACACGCTAGTATTCGGATGGCACCATACGAGATGTTATATGGGCGTAAGTGTAGATCACCTACTATGTGGGACGAAGTAGGTGAACGGATTATTGAGGGTCCTGAAATGATTGAGATCACCAACGAAAATGGGACTGTTGCTAGAGAGAGGCTTAAGGAAGCCAGGTCCAGACAGAAGAGTTACGCCGACAAGCACTGACGTGAGTTAGAGTTCCAGGTTGGCGACCGAGTATTTCTGAAAGTTTCTCCTTTTTGCGGCGTCAAACGTTTTGGCATTAAGGGCAAGTTGAGTCCTCGTTTTATTGGTTTTTTTGAGATTTTGGAACGTGTGGGCGAGGTGTCTTATCGTTTGGCTCTTCCACCTCAACTAGCACATGTGCATAATGTTTTCCACGTATCTCTTTTGCGAGGATACAACTATCATCCTCTACATGTGGTGTCATACCCTTTTGACCAGATTCAACCAGACATATCACTTCCGAAAGAACCAAAAGCCATTCTTGATAGGCAGGAGAGAGTCATGAGAAATAAGGTCATTCGCTTTGTTAAGATTCTTTGGAAGAATCACCCAGAGCGTGAAGCTACCTGGAAAACCGAGGAATCGATGCGAACAAGTTACCCTCATTTCTTTTCGTAGTCTGGTACGTCTTCATTTCCGTTTTCATTTCAATTTCGCGGACAAATTTTTTTTTTAGAGGGGAAGAGTTGTAAAACCCAGATTTTTGAATATGTTAAAATACCCTTTAATCTCGAATCTATAAAATACGTTTAATTATTTAAAATATTGCATTACGATTATAACCTAAGTATTTAAATCGTTAACATTTGAACAAATTAATGTAATACGAATATAAGACTTATACTGAAATAATTTGTACACATTTAAAATTGTCACACGTTTTCTATTTTTGTCCCTAGCCGAATGATATATTGTACATAAACATATTTAATCATGAATCATGTCAAGGTTCGTGATGGGTTTTAATTTTGTCAAAGTCTTCCATCAAATCCCCATAATTTAGGCTTTTTTTTTGAAATTCCTCCCCACTCGCCTATATATATATCACACACACATACTTCACAAAACTAAAAACCCTAAAACCTAAAACTAAAAATGGTGGCTACCTAGTTCTCTAACATTCCCGTTCGATCGAGGCGTGTACGAAGGAAGGCTTGGTGGTAGATTGAAGGTCTCGGGTGCGTTGGTATGATTAAACACGTTATATGATGGCTTAAATGAATTCTGGAATTAAGATAACTTGTATACCTGAATTTGTGAACGAGATAGGTCATGATATATAATGATTCAATTCAGTTTATTTTGATGAAAACCTAGTTTTATGTCTTATTTAAGTTCTCCAATTGGTTTGGAGTGATTTCAAGTTGTTTTGGTCGTGTTTTTGATTTTTGTGTGATTAAGTGTTGAATCTGAAATTCGGGAGTCTGAAATCAGTCCATTTTGTCGATTTTTTATTCAAAAAATATAATGAGTTGGACCATGATACTCTCCAGTATGGAACTTCTATATGATTAGTAATACCATAAATTTTTGGGAATTTTTCCTGGATGTTTTGTAGGTCGTTGAGGTAGATAATTTTTGGGTACAACCGCAGGTCGGTTTTCTGAATAGTCTGAGTTTGAGTATTTTTCGTGTGGTATTAGACTAACTAATAAATTCTGGGAAAATTCGTGTGGGTTCTAAAGACATTGAAGTACCTGTGTGAATTTTTGTGAATTTTATTTTTGAGTTCTGTTATGGTTCAAAAATTCGTCAAGTTGTAACCTGTTCATAGATAAAAGCTGATAAAAGGTTAAAAGGCTAATAAAGGTGGGGAATTCTAGGGTTCACCCTTCCTTGTATTTGGTTAACATACACCACCTTAAGATGTACTTAATTATAACCATTGGATGAATAGTAAATTTATTATAAATGATTGTACTAAATCTTAACCACATATATTATAATTGTAGTACATTATATTTTTATATATATTCTGAAAAGTAAAAAAAATTCTGAAAAATTCTGAAAAAAATAAAAAAAAATCTGGAAAATAGGAAAAAAAATTAAAAAATCTGGAAAAAAATTCGGACCTTTTATTTTTTAAGAAAAAATTATTTGGAATAAATATTAAAAATCAAATCTTTTATTTAAAATTGAAAAATAAAAAGTAAAAAATAAAAAAAATTCTAAAAATTCTGGATAATTTAAAAAATGTGACAAAAAATACTTTTACTTTTTGAGAAAATAGATATGGAATAATATTAAAAATCAGAATTTTTTATTTAAAATTCGAAAATAAAAAGTAAAAAATAAAAAAATTCTGAAAAATTTAAAAATCTGACAAAAAAATCGGAACTTTTATTTTTTTAAAAAATATATGGAATAATATTATAAATCAGAATTTTTATTTAAAATTAGAAAATAAAAAGTAAAAAATAAAAAAATTCTGGAAAATTTAAAAAATCTGAAAAAAAAATCAGAATTTTTATTTTTTTAAAAAAATTATCTGGAATAATAATATTAAAAATCAGATCTTTTATTTAAAATTCAAAAATAAAAAGTAAAAGTTCTTAATTTTAATATTATTATTTTCAGAATTTTTAAAATTTTATTTTAAATTTTTCAGATTTTTTTTATTTTTTATTTTTGAATTTTAAATAAAGGATCTGATTTTTAATATTATTGTTCAAGATAATTTTTCTTAAAAACTAAAATTTCTGCATTTTTTTCAGATTTTTTAAATTTTGCGGAATTTTCCGGAATTTTCAGAATTTTTTTTTATTTTTTTCAGATTTTTTGGATTTTTCGGAATTTTTCAGGGTTTTTTTATTTTTTAGGTTTTTCAAAATTCCGTAGTGGAATATAGACAAATTCATAAATAAAAAAATATTGAATTGGAAAAAATAAAAAAATTATGTAGGTGTGAAATTTATTTTTTAATATAAAAAATAAAAGGTTAAATACGTAATTTCAATTCTAAAAGTACGACTCTAACAAAATACTTGTACTAGATTACAATATACATATGGCTAAGATTTAGTACTATTGATTTCATTATAGTTACAATTAATCTAACGATGGAAATTAAGTACATTTTAACTTGATGTATATTCACCAAGTACATTCTTGGTGGACCGTAGAACTACCCAATAAAGGTTAGGGTTGTATTGAATTACCTCCAGGTATGCTGTCAGGTTTTTGGGTCATATTGAAAGGGGTCCATTTTAATGATACCAACGTGTTTTTGAGTGATTCTTGTGTCTAAAATCAAGTTCTGGAAAAATGTAAGTCTTGTAATTTTTAGAAGTCGAGAGAATGTCTTTTCCGATTTTACAAGTTCAAGTGTCAAACCTGTCAATTAGTAATCCGAATTTCAACCTTGGTTTATGATTTTTGTTTTGAAAACAGTAAGGAATTATTAACTCAAATAGGATAGGGCTTAAATATAAGATGTGTTTGGCCTTTATGATTTTTGGTGGAATTTTTAGAGTAGCACATCATGGTCTCTTAATTGCTTACTTTTCGAGTCTAAGATCTGTCACCGAATCTGTACTAGTTTTGATAAGGAATTTTTGTTCTATAGCTATACTACCTGGAAATTCTACAAAAATTACACAAAATAGAAAACATATGTACTTACCTGGGGTAATTTTTCTAAGGCTCTAGGAGGTGCACAAGTATACTTTAAAAATCCAGAAACGTGATACATGTTTTGATATTAAAAGCTGAGTTTTCTTAAAAAGGTGGTTACACACTCAAAGTCTAAAATGAGTAACCAAATCCATTTGGACTTAATGTAATACTTGATTATTGATCTGTATAGGTTCCGTGAAGCGGGAGTGATCCTATATCTTGTGATCCATCTATCTTTGTTTACTTTTGCTGTTGAATAAGGTACAAATATTCCGTACTCTTTCAGCAAGAGTACAACTACTTTCTCTCTCATGACCTTTCTCTCTCTTTTATATTATTTGCCTATCTTATTTTGGACTGTTGATATTCGAACTCTTCGTTTGAACCTTGACATTGCATCTTTGATTTGATACATGTGAACTGAACCTTTGATATTAGCCCTTTGATTATTCGAACTTCGAACCTCTGATATTGAACTTTGACTATATGAATGAGACCTACACTTTGATTTGGACTTGTACCTTTTTGACCCTTCAGTATTTAACCAGGTATTATCTGTTCCCAGTTATGGGGGGTCCATGACCGTAGCATTGATGCACTAATATTATGACTCTAGTGTAGTTGGAGAGATGTACCACACCGTCCATTATCTGCTATCTGCTATGGCCATTATTATGATTATGAATTGTTTGCAGGGGCGTATGGATGCATCCTAGATTTGTTTGTTATTTGTTTGGGCTACTATGATGATATGGATATATATTATATTCGTTTGGTGATTGGGCATGCGTGCATCCAGTCCCTTCACATTTGGGAGTTGATCACTACATTGTGCTACTATTTGTTTGGATATTTGTTTGGGCCTGGGGTAAAATACTGAATCCACATTCATACACTTTATACTAAAACTTAAATATCCTTTTTATTATCCATTGACACCATATGTATTCTATCTTCGCATTTCTTTGATTATCTTATCTCGTTGATCTGTTTTGTTATTTGCTTTATATCTGTTCACTAAGCTTTTTATGCTCAGCCGCTTTTCTTCTCCATGCGGCAGGTACTTAAGCTATGAGCGGGGTTATTAGGTTGGAGATAAGAGAGAGTGGATTACCCTATAGATTTATTTTAATAATGAAATTTATTTCCTTATCGTTATTTCCGGATTTCGGACATTTGTATCGTACTCTCTTTTGTTCGGTTTTGGGGACACTTGGTGTTGTTTTAGTCCCCTTTTGATACTCTTTTGATAATTTTTATTTAAGACTTCCGCTGTTTGATTTGAATCCGTTGTATCTGATGTCACCATAAAGTGACGCTTCTACCCTTTCCGGGTTGGGGCATTACAGTGCGCTAACAGTGTCACCCGGTAGTCCAGTGGCTTCTGTCCTGAGACGTTAGCACGCACTACCACACCTTAGCGTGTGCTAACTGGTATCCTGGAAAAATTCCAGTTCAGTGCCCAACTCCGCTAGCGTGCACTACGACTGGGCACTAGCGCGCGCTACGCAACACCTATAGTGTGCGCTAGCTGCCGCCTAGCGTGCGCTAGCTGCTATTCCAGAAAGTATAAATACCCCACTGCCTCTGCCTACTCAGCTCATTAGCGTACGCTACGGGCTATGTTAGCGCGTGCTACCGAACACGAATAGCGTGCGCTAGCTAATACCTAGCATGCGCTAACAGCTAGTCCAGAGGGCCGAATCATCTACTGCCTCTGCCATGCTCCGAACGTTACCGCGCGCTAAGGCTCAAAGCTAGCGTGCGCTACTCAAGTAGAAATAGCGTGTGTTAGGCCTAGCGTGCGCTATCTGCCTGTCCCATAACACTGCCGAAAGCTCTAGTCAACATGATCATGATCCAAAAAGGTACGAAACTCTAAATCAACACCGAAAACATCTCAAAGTGTTTACAGAGCGACAAAAGAGGAAGAACGGCAAGGTCAAACATTCAATAAAAAGTACGGGTATTACATTCTCCCCCTCTAAAAAGAAGTTTCGTCCTGAAACTTAAGAAATAAAAAGTTAGGGGTAATCTGATTGCATCTTCTCTTCCATCTCCCAAGTCGCCTCCTCGACTCCATGTCTCGACCATTGCACTTTAACCAATAGAATGGCTTTGTGCCGAAGCTGCTTCTTACGATGTTTAAGGATCTTCACCGGCCTCTCCGGACAGGTAACATCCTCAGCTTCGTCAATCTCACTATAATCGCTAACATGACTTGGATCCGGCACGTACTTTCTCAATTGAGACACATGAAAAATGCTATGGACATGACTCAAAGCTGGAGGCAACGCCAAGTGATAAGCTAAATCTCCAACCCTGTCCAAAATTTCAAAAGGTCCGATATAACTCGGACTAAGTTTCCACTTTTTCCCGAAGCAGAAAACTCCTCTGGTCGGCGACACCTTGAGTAGAACATGGTCTCCCACTTCGAATTCTAAAGGCCGATGACGAGTATCGGCATAAGATTTCTGACGGCTCTGGGCGGTCAACAACCGGTCCTGGATAATAGAAATCTTCTCCTTAGTCTCCAAAATGTTCGGTTCTGTTATGACTAGCTCCGAAGCCTCGTCCCAACATAATGGCGATTTACACCGCCTACCATAAAGTGCCTCGAACGGTGCCATTTTGATCGATCATGCCAACTATTATTGTAGGCAAACTCGATCAACGACAAGTGGAGCTCCCAATCATTACTCTAGTCTAGGGCATAAGCCCGCAGCATATCCTCTAACATCTGAATCGTCCGCTCCTTCTGACCGTCTGACTGAGGATGAAAAGACATGCTCAATCTCAACTCGGTGCCCAAAGCCTGATGAAAGACCTGCCAAAAATGCGATACAAAACGACCATCTCGATCGAAAACAATGGTCTTAGGGGCACCATGCAATCTCACGATCTCAGCTATAAAAGTTCGAGCCAATCTCTCCGGTCCCCAAGTATCCTTAATACCTAGGAAGTGTGCAGACTTGGTCAACCGATCGATGATTATCCAAATGATATTCATTCCGGATCTAGTTCTCGGCATCCTAGTGATAAAATCCATAGAGATATCTTCCTACTTCCACTCGGGAATGGAAAGCGACCCTGCCGGTCGTTGATGTTCAATCTTGACTTGTTGACACGTCAAGCATCATAGTACAAACTCCGTGACATCTTTCTTCATATTATTCCACCAAAATTTTTGCTTCAAGTCCTTGTACATCTTACTCGTTCCGGGGTGGACTGAGTAAGGCGTAGCATGAGCTTCTCGGAGAATTCTATGCCTCAACTCCAGATCATTCGGAATATAAAGCCTGCCTTGAAATCTCAGAGTATTATCCTCATGGACTATAAAACCAGGGGCTTTTCCTTTAATTACATCTTCCTTCAGTTGAGAGATCATCGGGTCACTCCACTGTTTCCCTTTGATGTCGTCAACTAAGGACGAAGTAATTTCGAGAGTGCACAACTATCCTTGCACTCTTTGAAGCCAAACTTCTATTCCTTGCTCGATTAAATCCTAACGAATCTTCATTTGAGATGTAAGAGCCTCGAGAAGCGATGCCGATTTGCGGCTCAAAGCATCCGCTGCGACATTGGCCTTTCCCGGATGGTAAAGAATTTCCAAATCGTAATCCTTGATCAATTCCAACCAACATCTCTGCCTCACATTTAGATCTTTCTGACTGAAAATATATTTCAAACTCTTGTGATCAGTATAAATCCGACACAGAGAGCCATACAAATAATGCCGCCAAATATTAAGTGCGAAGACAATTGTGGCCAACTCCAAATCGTGAGTAGGATAGTTCATCTCATACGGCTTCAACTATCGTGACGAAAAATCTATCGTCTTATCATGCTGCATAAGCACACATCCAAGTCATTGTCCCGAAGTGTCGCTATAAACTGCAAATCCTTCATTACCCTGGGGTGAAGCTAAAATTGGCACTGAGGTCAAATGTATCTTCAGCTCATCGAAGCTCTGCTGTCTCTCAGCCGTC
This sequence comes from Orobanche coerulescens, assembly GCA_033398695.1. Classification (NCBI taxonomy): domain Eukaryota; kingdom Viridiplantae; phylum Streptophyta; class Magnoliopsida; order Lamiales; family Orobanchaceae; genus Orobanche; species Orobanche coerulescens. The sequence goes on along the minus strand of CM065815.1, from coordinate 77,253,528 downwards.
CAAACAAACTTTTCTATCTTTTGGAGTAATTTCGTAAGCGGCCGAGTGAGTTTCGGGAACCCCTCGACAAACCGATGGTAATACCCAGCAAGACTCAAAAAGCTATGAACTTCTTTAATATTTTTAGGCTGTGCCCAATCTAGCACTGCCTCAATCTTCTGCGGGTCTACATGAACCCCTTCGGCCGAAATCATATGGCCGAGAAACATAACTTCTTCCAACCAGAACTCACATTTCGAGAATTTTGCATAGAGGTGCTCGGCTCTCAGAACTTCTAGTATCAAACGCAAGTGTTGGGCATGTTCCTCCTTATCCCGAGAATAAATCAAGATGTCGTCAATAAAGACGACCACACATCTGCCCAAGTATTCGATAAATATCTTGTTCATTAGTTGCATGAATACTGCCGGTGCATTAGTCAATCCAAAAGGCATGAACACAAATTCATAATGTCCGTACCTCGTCCGAAACGCAGTCTTGGGAACATCGGACTCTTTCAACCGAAGCTGATAGTACCCTGATCTCAAATCAATTTTTGGGAATATTGCGGCTCCCTGAAACTAATAAAATAAATCATCTATACGAGGAAAATGATACTTGTTCTTGATGGTCACTTTGTTTAGTTCACGGTAGTCAATGCATAAACGTAGTGAACCATCATTCTTCCTCATAAAAAGAATAGGCACACCCCAAGGCGAAGCGCTCGGTCTGATGTACCCTTTCGCCAATAGTTCTCCCAGCTGACTCTTTAATTCTTGCATCTCGGTCCGGCGGTAATCCCGGGAGGTCGTCCGAAAAAACGTCGGGATACTCATTAACAACTAGAATCGAAGAGAAATCGACTTCGTTCCCTTCCGTCTTCAAAGCATAACACCAATAGCCCGTGCAACCTTTATTCAAAAGTTTTACGGCCTTCATGGCACTGATAAGCAACTTAGGTTGGCCCGACTTACATCCCATAAACGAGTGCTCGGAACCATTTTTAGTCATCATAGTGGTAACCTTAGTACGGTAATTCATAATCACTTGGTGACTGTCAAGCCAATCCTCGTCGAGGATCACATCCTCGCCTTCCATATCAACCACAATCAAGTTCGACAACCAATTCGTACGGGCTATATTCACCAGAAAATCTCTAATCTCTCGATTCCCCATGATTCTATCCCCGCTAGGTAGTTTCACAATAAAAGGATCGCAAGCAGTCATACAAGTTATATTCAAATGGCGTACACACTCCAAGGAGATGAAAGAATGTGTAGCACCCGAATCAAAAAGTACACGAACTGGATAACATATGATATGAATGGTACCTGAGGCCACCGCAGCATCGGGTTCATCGACGCATCTCATAGACTCGTGGGTGTGCCGAACCGACGCTAGAATCTCCCCCTCTAGCGTTCTGACTCCATACCCGGCCTCTGCCATAACTCTGATGTGATTGTCCAATCCGTTGCCGCTGATTCATGCTCTGATCTAAAGGCGCTGGGGCAGAAGCCCAAGTGTCTATAGTCTGATCTTGTTCGGGGCAATAAGATGCCCTATGTCCTATCTGTCCACAAGTGTGACACTTCAGGGGTGGGAAATTGCACTCCAGATTAACGTGGCCTGGACGACCACAATTAAAACAAGTTACCGGGCGAGTTTTGGTGCCTGGAGTAGAACAAAAACTCCTCTTCCCTCTAGCAGAACGTGACGACTGCCCGATAGAATGGTTAGTCGTCTGAGGTCTCTGGAAGTTGCCACCTTTAGAACCAGAAAAGTTACCAACGATCTTCTACTTCTTCGGTTATTCTGCGGTATCATTGTTGGGACTTAACATGTCATATGCCAAAGCCCTGTCTTGGTATTCCTTCAAGGTAGTACAAGCAAACCCGACCATATAACGCCGTAAATCCATATTCATCCGCATATCAAAGTAACAGATCTTGTCACGCTCATCCTGCACTTGATTCTTCACGTGGATCAGTTGTTGGTTGTATTCCACTATCGCCTGCGAGACTGGAATATTATGCGGCTTAGCCTCGAAAAAAGCTCGGATTCTGCCTTCTTGCACTAGCCAAGGACAAAACTCGGCCTCCAGTAGCTCTTTAAACTCTCCCCACGTAGCAGCATGATCCTGAGGCTTGATAACTTCCCACCATGTCGCGACTTCCTTGGTAAGGAAGTAGTGAGCAATCGGTACCTTCCTCACTTCCGGACAATCAACCGCTTCAAACACTTTCTCTAACTCTGCCAACCAATTCTCCCAACCCATCGGGTCTGTAGCACCACTGAACTGCGGAGGGTGCATATGGATTACATTCTGAAGCAAGGCATATGATGTCGCGTTCGGATTGTTCGGTTGAACGACTTGGGCCAGGATAGTCATCTGGTTAGCCAATTGTTGAAGGACATTCGTAACTCCAAAATCTGCGTTATTCCCTTGTCCGGTCGACCGGTCGTGATGACCCTCGGTATCAGGATGTACTGAGTTACATAAACTAGGGGTGGTCGACCTCGCAATGGAACCGAGGGAAGCGGCCGCGCCACATCCTCGTCCGCGTCCACGACCATGGCCCCGTCTCTGTCCCCTATCAGCAAACATTCTGAAGGATACACAAAGCACGTAAGTACAATTCAAATCGCACGTCATCGAAGTGACCGATTCCCAAAAATACCAAATCAAAATTAAAGCGATTAAGGAAACACTAGGAGAGTAAAAAGTCTTACAAGTACCGGTCACACTATGATGATGGCAAAGTAGTGATACTGTAGAAAAACGATGACTCAACCGACCCAAAAGATCGACAGCCTAGGTATCCATAAACCTAAGCTCTGATACCATATTCTGTAACACTCCCAAGTTATGCAGGGTATATTACAGCGCCGTGAGCCCCGCCATGGGACCCATAAGGCTATTTATACGCGGAACCATGAACTTTGACCGAGAAGGTCTAAGTACAATGAAATGGAAGACAATAAAAATGGCATTCAAAACCATATCCAATAAATCCGTTACAACACACCACAAATCAATACCACGGCAATACAGGCCTAAACATCAAGGGAACCAAAAACAGTACTCGAGTATTCAAAAACCATTCAAGTACAACAACACTGAATGGAGGAAATACAAAACATACCAGAGACAAGACACATCATCACACTTGCCCATCATCTTCATACCGACCCGGTACATGCCTATCCGCTCTCCTGGATCCTGAAATACATGAAAGGCATTTCCCCCATAAAGGGGTTAGCTGTCGATTAGCTAGTACAAGTATATCGAATATGATACACAATACTCCTCGACAATAAAGTAAATGTAATCATCATCTCATCAACCCAAGAATAGTATTCCGGAATAACTAAATTTCATAGCATCACATTCAATACATACATGATTAACCACGGAACCGCACCAGAGGCTACGGAACCCTCAAAGGACCCGTCGGTCCTGTAATACCCGTAATTTCGATTTCCGATAATTTATTTTTTTCTCGGCGGAAGTCCGTTTTGATGACTCACCCATGACCATTTCATCATTACGAGAATGATTAATTATGCACTTTTTGTCATCCGAGTTCATTTCGGTATCGTTTTATTGAGTTCCGTGTTTTTGAGCGGCTTTTCCGCACTTGAGTTCGATTCTTGTGAATCTCATCCGAAACTGTTGTTTCGAGTTTCTTGTAAGTTCCTGGTTAATGTTATTATTCGTGTTGCGAGCTTTGGCTCGGTGTTTCGATCGTGTATCGTGTATTTCGGACATTTTGGGCCGTTTTCGTAATTTCCCAAAGTTTGGGGTAATTACTCTCCGTTGTCGAATTTCGAGCCTTCGGGTGGTCGGAATCATGTGTTCTCTTAGCGCTTGGATTCGTCTTTGCGAGTACTTCGTAACCATATATTCGATTCATATTCAGGTTCGGGTTTCGGGATCGTCCGGGCCGTCGGAGTGGCCACGGTCGAGTTACGGCCATACGGGTGCCAGACAGTGTTCGGATGAATGCCGGTTACGGCCGTAAGGACCTGCCGGGTACGGCCGTAAGTGCAGAGTTACGGCCGTAAGGCCCTTTCGGTTACGGCTGTAAGCGATCGGCAGGCGCTGGGCGGATTTTGATGAATGCCGGTTACGGCCGTAAGGCCCTGCCGGTTACGGCCGTAAGCGTCCGGCAATGTCTGGCTATATAAGGCCTGGCAGCGGGTTTTTGCTCATTTCTTCACTTTTCTTGCGGCTATCGGACGGGTGCGATGGCAAATAGGGTTCTTGGTCGATTCTACTCAATTCCAAGGCATTTTGGAAGATTCTTGCTGATTATATCATCATCCAATCCGTGTTCTTCATCGAATCAAGGTATATTTCTTGATTTTCCTTCAAGTTGACTTTTTGGGGAATTGTTCTTGATTTCGATTCTAGTCCGATTTTGATACATCGGTTGGTGTAGTATGATGTTATTAATCGTGTTTCATGGATTGTATATCCATATATCGAGTTTGTTTAACTCGATTGACGATTCGAGTGTTCTTGGGAATTATTGAACATTTAGTGTTCGATTAAATGCCCCAATGAGTTCCTTTCGATAGTTTGTTGGGATTTCCGTTGTTTTCAGCCTTGATTCTCATCGTAATTAACTTTTATTGTTCCTTCCGGAGGATTATAGGTGCTCTAGGATTCCGATGTTGAATCCCGTTTGGTGATTGATGATTCGTGTGGTGTTATTCTCGTAGTACTCGTGGTGCTATCGCGTTCTTGATATTGTTTGGGGGTTCGGGGCTATTCGACTGCATCCCACCCGTCATCTCGTTGCGATCGTGATTTTGAGGCAAGTGCCTTGTCCATATAATTCTTGTTCTGTGGATATGATAATTGGTGATCGTCTAAATGTGTTTGTTTGGTCGTTTGAATTGAACTTTCAAAAGATTCGGTTTAGCCTTGTTAAATGCTTGCTTTCAAAACGCGTGTGTTTTGTGAATGGTGTGGTTTGTGAATGACTATGTGAACTCTATGGATATGTTTGGTATTGATGTTGCACTTGGTATTGCGTGTGGACATATATTATTTCATTTGAGTGCGTTTTGGTTTGACGTAGTGTTTTGCTAAGTGTTTGATGCTTCTGGGTGAATTGTTTGAATATATGTGTTGTATTGTGCTATGTGTGAATGTATGGATGTGGGAGGGGCCTACGGTGGCACATGGCATGCGGTCATGTGGCCAGGATGCAACGAGCGATTGATCCAACCGTGAGAGCCTAATAAATACTACGGTGACACATGGCATGCAATCATGTGGTCAGGATGCAACAAGTGATTGATCCAACCGTGAGCGCCAAAGATAATCTACGGTGGCACATGGCATGCGATCATGTGGCCAGGATGCAAAAAGTGATTGATCCAACCGTGAGATGTTGTGATTTTTGTTTCGCTAGCCAGCTCAGGAGGGTCCTTAGAGTCCTCGAGTGGGATTTGTGGCTTCATCCCGGTCCTAGGCGATGCTTGTGCGTGATTACATTGTGTTGATTTTATGTACGTCGAGGACACGTGATATGGGTTCTGACCCTGTGAATTGTTAGTGGTTTTATATTTACGAAAACAAACTGTTGGGCTGTGACCCCTGTTGATTTTGGAAAGAGAAGGATTCGATAATCCTAAATGGTTTACGTTGAAAACTCCCGAGGGCATTTTTAAAAAGGTTTTATAAATTATCCTCTCGATTTGCGATCTTTCGGTTTTGGAATGCTTTACCCAAACTCTTGCCTCGGGAAGTACTTTTTGTTATGTTTGGATCTTTGGGTATTCCTGGTTATTGTTATTCTTAGAACTTGAATTATATGGCTCGTATTTGCACTTTGTACTTGCACTAGCAAAATAGTGGAATTTTGCTAACCCTCGAGTAATCGAGGGGTGGATGTCTGTATTGCATTCAGGTTTCAAGGAGCGTGGCACAGGGTCGGCATGAAGGATGATGAAAGATGATCGATACTAATCACATGTGGAACCGTACATTGTGTATTGGTTGAGTTGTACTTTATTTTCCGCTGCTGTATTTTTCCCCATTATACGGGAGTTTGTGGTATTTTGAACCCTGCGTGGGCAAGTATTGTAATCGAGTTGTATGTTTTTATTGAAAGGCCAAATCGGTCTACTGAGTCTTTTTAGCCTTAAAAGCATTGTCGAGTTGTTCGTTTGTTGTTACCAGCCTGGTAGATCCTTGAGGAAAGGTTCTACGGCGTGTAATATCCCTGAGCGGATTGGGGGTGTTACATAAATGGTATCAGAGCTTAGGTTGTGGAAACCTAGGATGTCGGGTCAAGTTGTGTCTATTGAGTTTTGTCTCGTAGGATTTTGTCTGACTGAGTCGTGTCGCGACGCGTTGTCTGAGTTCGTTGGTCATGATTAGTATCGTGGGGCGATCATCATCTTCGTGCGACCTGTGGTTGTAAGTCTCCCTTCGTCGTGATAGTGCCTCGTCTGTTGCGAGTTACTGGTATGATTATGTGTTAAGTGACGGAATCCTCCTATGGATTTTGATTTCGTGATATGTAGATATTTGACTCTCATATTTTGTTTATATGAGGAGTGTCGCTGGTTATGTATTCTTGACTGTTGGTTTCGTCCGCTGCGTGTATATTTCCAACTGATTTGTTCGTTTGCAAGTGTTTTCGTGAAACCTTGCGCTCAATATGGTATGGAAATGTTTATGGGTGCGATTTACTCAGTCCGGAGGGGATTCGGATGGACCAGTGGTTTAGCCCTGGTCCTAAGCAAGTTTGAACTGCGATGTGACTGTCTGTTTTCCGGTAAAAGACATATATTGTCTTGATTTTGCACGATTTGATGCGTGTACTATGATGTGTTTAAACGAATATTAATAAATGAGAATTTTTGGGCATTCTAGCCCATTGATTTATTTTTGAAAACCTTGAGTATCTTAGAAAATAAATTTCGAGACGTACTTTTAAAATGAATTATTTTCTAGCGGTACTTTCAAGGTGCCACAGTACGATTCAAAATTTTTCCAGTGGAGGACCAAAATATTTTGAGACATTTTCAATGATTTAGAAACACTTTTGCTTAGACCCAAAGGTCGAATATTTCTGAAAGTTTTTCACTAAAAGAAAAGTGTCCTCATTTTTGTTCAAAATGCAAGATGGTTTTCAAAGTCTCGATAATGGTGTTTGTACTACTTTTTGTAAGGTGATACTCAAGATCTACCTGTGTTTCCAAATTGTTTTCAAAAAGGTGGTTTTCATTTTTAAAACCTATCATTCCTGTTTACGGACCGGAAATGTTTGTATGATGTTGGTATTGTCGTTAGGGTGTTAGCCCTCCGAATTGTGATTGAATTGGTGGCGTGAGCGTTGAGTCATTGCCACGCATTTGTTTCATTAGCCCTCTGTGAGAGGTGTGATGCTGATCTTTAATGTTGTCGTTTCGTGGTGATTTGCGTGCTATTGCACCCGTGTGAGCGGTTAGGACTTGAGTTTGTATGATTGTGTACATACGTGGTTGTTTCGTGATGTTTAGTAATTATATGCTGGTTATCGTTCGGGCCGTTGTAATCGTCGAACGATGCTGTGGTTGTTGTGATTTTAGTATGTGTTGATATGTTATACCAAGTTGGCATCTTCGGTTTGTTGTTTTGCGATGTTATGTTCCATCGTATCTAGCATTTGTATATTCGGTATGCCGACCCGAGGTGTTTCAACCGTGGTGTGCCGGGGGCATGCACGTACCAATTGTCCTTATCGTCAGTAACGCATTTCAAGTGTGGACCCGAGAGACACAAGATCCAGTTTTGCGAGTTGGGTTCTGAGTCTTTCGGGGCACGAACTTCAGTACAGATATCAGGATCGGCTCTAAGAGGCCCATGGGAAATGTTTCCGTCTGCTGCTTTTGTGTTGTTGCCTTGTTTCCATTATTGTGAGTTGCGGGGACGACCTTCTTTTATAAGAGGTCGAATGTAATACCCGTATTGTTTTTTTTGGAGTTATGCATTTCCTCTTTCTCAAGTCTATCGACTCGCTCGTGTTCGTTGATACTTTCTGAACTTGTTCTGTATTTTGGTTTCATTGTTCGAACGAGTTGTGCTCTTGTTTTGGGTCGATCTGGTTATCGCTGTGACTTTTTCGAGTTCAGTTCGATTCTTGTGAACCTTGTTCGGAAGTAACATCTTTTGGTTCTATTAGTTCTTTTGATGTCTTGAGTTGAAGTGTGAACTTTGTAGTCATTGTTCGACCGTTGTCATTCGATCATTGTTGTTCGATCGTTGTTATTCGATCATTGTTGTTCGATCATTGTTGTTCGATTGTTGTTATTCGATCATTATTGTTCGATCGTTGTTGTTTGATCGTTGTTACTCAGTCATTGCTTTTTGATCGTTGTTGTTCGATCATTGTTATTTGATCGTTGTTGCTCGATCATTGTTTTTCGATCGTTGTTGTTCGATCATTGTTTTTCGATCGTTGTTGTTCCATCATTGTTATTTGATCGTTGTTGTCCGATCATCGATATTTGATCGTTGTTGTTCGATCGTTGTTGTTCGATTGGGGTTGTCTGACTGTTGTTGCCCGATCTCGTACCGCGAAGAATTGTCGTTCACTGTTAGTCAGTTGTTTCGAGTGTGGCCAGGTGGGTCACTGAGCCGTGCATTGCGAGACGGTAGCTGAAATTTTTTTTGAGGATTTCGGCGTAGTCCGAATTGTTTGTGATTGCCCTTGTGGATCGTTTTGTGTTTACTTTCTATTTTCTCGACTGCGCGTGTTTCCCTGTAATAGGTACTTTGTATTTTGTGATTGTTCGGATAATCGACTCGATTGTATTATCTGTTTGATGACGCTTGTCACTTGTTGATTTTATTATGTCTCGACCGGTGGCGTTGTGTTAGTCGTCGTGGAGCGTGTTTTCACGCCGTATATTCCTTTGCGTTGCTTGTAATGTTTCGTCGATGGGCGTAAGTTACGCGTTTCTTGTTTATCTCGTTGAGTTTTCCTGGCGGGATATTGCTTCTCCCTACTTGTTTTAAGTTTCGGGACGAAACTTCTTTTAAGGAGGGTAGTGTGTAATACCCGTAATTTCGATTTCCGGTAATTTATTTTTTTCTCGGTGGAAGTCTGTTTTGATGACTCGCTCATGACCTTTTCGTCATTCCGAGAATGATTAATTCTACACTTTTTGTCATCTGAGTTCGTTTCGGTATCGATTTATTGAGTTCCGTGTTTTTGAGCGGCTTTTCCGCACTTGAGTTTGATTCTTACGAATCTCATCCGAAACTGTTGTTTCGAGTTTCTTGGAAGTTCATTTAATGTTATTATTTGTGTTGCGAGCTTTGGCTTTGTGTTTCGATCGTGTATCGTGTATTTCGGACGTTTTGGGCCGTTTTCGTAATTTCCCAAAGTTTGGGGTAATTACTCTCCGTTGTCGAATTTCGAGCCTTCGGGTGGTCGGAATCATGTGTTCTCTTAGCTCTTGGATTCGTCTTTGCGAGTACTTCGTAACCATATCTTCGTTTCATATTCAGGTTCGGGTTTCGGGGTCGTCCGGGCCGTCGGAGTGGCCACGGTCGAGTTAAGGCCGTACGGGTGCCAGGCAGTGTTCGGACGAATGCCGGTTACGGCCGTAAGTGTCGAGTTACGGGCGTAAGGCTCTGTCGGTTACGGCCGTAAGCGATCGACAGGCGCTGGGCGGATTTTGACGAATGCCGGTTACAGCCGTAAGGCCCTGCCGGTTACGGCCGTAAGCGTCCAGCAGTGTCTGGCTATATAAGGCAGCGGGTTTTTGCTCATTTCTTCACTTTTCTTGCGGCTATCGGACGGGTGCGACGGGAAATAGGGTTCTTGGTCGATTCTACTCAATTCCAAGGCATTTTGGAAGATTCTTGTTGATTATATCATCATCCAATCCGTGTTCTTCGTCGAATCAAGGTATATTTCTTGATTTTCCTTCAAGTTGACTTTTTGGGGAATTGTTCTTGATTTCGATTCTAGTCCGATTTTGATACATCGGTTGGCGTAGTATGATGTTATTAATCATGTTTCATGGATTGTATATCCATATATCAAGTTTGTTTAACTCGATTGACGATTCGAGTGTTCTTGGGAATTATTGAACATTTAGTGTTCGATTAAATGCCCCAATGAGTTCCTTTCGATAGTTTGTTGGGATTTCCGTTGTTTCCGGTCTTGATTCTCATCGTAGTCATCTTTTATTGTCCCTTCCGGAGGATTATAGGTGCTCTAGGATTCCGATGTTGAATCCCGTTTGGTGATTGATGATTCGTGTGGTGTTATTCTCGTAGTACTCGTGGTGCTATCGCGTTCTTGATATTGTTTGGGGATTCGGGGCTATTCGACCGCATCCCATCCGTCGTCTCGTTGCAATCGTGATTTTGAGGCAAATACCTTGTCCATATAATTCTTGTTTTGTGTATATGATAATTGGTGATCGTCTAAATGTGTTTGTTTGGTCGTTTGAATTGAACTTTCAAAAGATTCAGTTTAGCCTTGTTAAAGGCTTGCTTTCAAAACGCGTGTGTTTTGTGAATGGTGTGGTTTGTGAATGACTATGTGAACTCTATGGATGTGTTTGGTGTTGATGTTGCACTTGGTATTGCGTGTGGACGTATATTATTTCATTTCGGTGCGTTGTGGTTTGACGTGGTGTTTTGCTAAGTGTTTGATGCTTCTGGGTGAATTGTTTGAATATATGTGTTGTATTGTGCTATGTGTGAATGTATGGATGTGGGCGGGGCCTACGGTGGCACATGGCATGTGGTCATGTGGCCAGGATGCAACGAGCGATTGATCCAACCATGAGAGCCTAATAAAAACTACGGTGACACATGGCATGCGATCATGTGGTCAGGATGCAACAAGTGATTGATCCAACCGTGAGCGCCAAAGATAATCTACGGTGGCACATGGCATGCGATCATGTGGCCAGGATGCAACAAGTGATTGATCCAACCGTGAGATGTTGTGATTTTTGTTTCGCTAGCCAGCTCAGGAGGGTCCTTAGAGGCCTCGAGTGGGATTTGTGGCTTCATCCCGGTCCTAGGCGATGCTTGTGCGTGATTACGTTGTGTTGATTTTATATCCGTCGAGGACACGTGATATGGGTTCTGACCTTGTGAATTGTTAGTGGTTTTATATTTGCGAAAACAAACTGTTGGGCTGTGACCCCTGTTGATTTTGGAAAGAGAATGATTCGATAATCCTAAATGGTTTACGTTGAAAACTCCCGAGGGCATTTTTAAAAAGGTTTTATAAATTATCCTCTCGATTTGCGATCTTTCGGTTTTGGAATGTTTACCCAAACTCTTGCCTCAGGAAGTACTTTTTTTATGTTTGGATCTTTGGGGATTCCTGGTTATTGTTATTCTTAGAACTTGAATTATATGGCTCGTATTTGCACTTTGTACTTGCACTAGCAAAATAGTGGAATTTTGCTAACCCCCGAGTAATCGAGGGGTGGATGTCTGTATTGCATTCAGGTTTCAAGGAGCGTGGCACAGGGTCGGCATGAAGGATGATGAAAGATGATCGATACTAATCACATGTGGAACCGTACATTGTGTATTGGTTCAGTTGTACTTTATTTTCCGCTGCTGTATTTTTCCCCATTATACGGGAGTTTGTGGTATTTTGACCCCTGCGTGGGCAGTATTGTAATCGAGTTGTATGTTTTTATTGAAAGGCCAAATTGGTCTACTGAGTCTTTTTAGCCTTAAAGGCATTGTCGAGTTGTTCGTTTGTTGTTACCAGCCTGGTAGATCCTTGAGGAAAGGTTCTACGGCGTGTAATATCCCTGAGCGGATTGGGGGTGTTATAGGTCCGTCCCAGAGTGGTTAACCCAAAATATCTGCGGAACCACAACAGAGGCTACGGAACCCTCAGAGGACCCGTCGGCCCGTCCCATAGTGGATATAAACCATTATACAATTCATATATCTTACTTTTAAAGTCGAGAACGTACAATCATAAACATATACTTGCCTTTGAGACATCGAGAATCATAAGGAAAAGAGTATAAGTTCGGTAGGTCCAAGAACGCACTTACAGTACCTAAACGATTCGTAAGGAATACGATAATCAATAATCTATACTCAAATCACACGAAGAAACTCCCGAAACCCGCCTCCGATTCATGAAACTACGAGGAAAATCAACTAGAGGTTTGAAAATCACCCAAACCCTCTCAAGACCGAACAAGGTACAAAACAATCCATATAATCGTAAGGGAAACGTGGGTACGGGGTAGATACATCATAATCTCAAAGATCTCAAGCTCCAAAATGGATAAATCGAACGAATCTAAGAAAATCCCCAAAAATTCCCAAAACTAGGGTTCTAAGGATTTTACCTTGATTTGGAAGATAGAAATGGATTAGATGTTGTGTAATCTTTGTTATCCAACCAAATATCATGATAGTTGAAGAAGGAGAGCCTCAAATCGCCCCAAATCGCCCTCTCCCGAGCTCTGTTGTCGGAATGAGTGAAAAAGATGTAAAATGACAAGTGCAGGGGTTGATTGCCCCTTATATAATACGCCAGGTTAGCGCCCGCTAAAAATCGGGGTTAGCGTGCGCTAACGGGGTCAGCCGGTAGTCCAGTTGCTTATGTCCTGAGATGTTTGCGCACGCTACCACATCTTAGCGTGCGCTAACTAGTATCCTGCAAAAATTCCAGTTCACTGCCCAACTCCGCTAGCGTGTGCTACGACTGGGCACTAACACGTGCTACGCAACACCTATAGCGTGCGCTAGCTGCCGCCTAGCGTGCGTTACCTGCTAGTCCAAAAAGTAGAAATACCCCACTGCCTCTGCCGACTCAGCTCATTAGCGTACGCTACGGGCGATGTTAGCGTGCACTACTGAACACGAATAGCGTGCGCTAGCTAATACCTAGCGTGCGCTAACTGCTAGTCCAGAGGGCCGAATCAGCTACTGCCTCTGCCATGCTCCGAACGTTAGCGCGCGCTAAGGCCCAAAGCTAGCATGCGCTACTCAAGTAGAAATAGCATACATTAGCCTAGGCCTAGCGTGCGCTATCTGCCAGTCCCAGAACACTGCCGAAAGGTCTAGTCAACACGATCATGATCCCAAATGGTACGAAACTCTAAATCAACACCGACAACATCTCAAAGTGTTTACAGAGCGACAAAAGAGGAAGAACGGCAAGGTCAAACATTCAATAAAAAGTACGGGTATTACACTCCAGCTCCTACCTCTGATCCTGGGTGGAGAATTCCATGCATACCTCAATATGTGTCACCTTTTGGAGTTGATGATGATATGGATGAGACATTTGATCATGTAAATGCAATACCTTTAGAAAGAGGATCTATATTTCTCTCCAAAGATAGATTGAAGAACATTGTTGGGCGGTATCATTTGAAAAACAAATCTGACTATCGTACTCTAAAATCTGATAAGAATCGCTAATCTACAGCTTGTACAGATGAAACTTGTAATTTTTTGTTGAGCGCCCCCGGGGGTGGATTTTGGAGAGTGCAGTCACTAAACAAGCATACATGGCATTTTGACCCAAAACCCAAGACACCTAAGCAGTTGCCTTCTAAGATGCTCGATGAATACATATCCCACAAACTGTGAGTGGATGGGCAGTAGGGATGGACACGGTTCCATTCAGTTCGGTTTTTGACCGAAATTGAGAACCGAACCAAATATTAGGTTTCGGTTTGGTTCGGTTCTTTTCGAAGTTCGGTTCGGTTAAGTGAGGTTTTATAAATATTCAGTCCGGTTTCGATTTGGTTTGATGTTTTTTAGTTCTTCACAATATAAATTCAAATATTATGTACAATATAATAAGTTATATATAACAACAAGGAAACAAGAGTTATATATATATACTCAAGATAAAAGCTTGAGTTGCATAACAATTTATAAATATCTCAAAAGCATAAAACAATCACAAATCAGAGTAGCTCATTTTCTAAACATAAATCAGTTGAATCACAAATTACATGAGCATGTTATCGGTCCTCCTTGGATCCATGAGGGTCTTAAAAAAGGAAAACAAATTACACTAAAATCACAAACACACCAAAATTACAAAAATAATGTCGTTTTTGTATGTTGACTTTGACTTCGGTCTATTTCGATCCGGTTCGGTTCTGTCTGACCCCGAAATAAGAACTGAACCAAACGAGTTCAGTTCAATTCTGTATTTCTATTTCTCAGTTTGATCTTCTTCAGTTTCGATTTTTCGGTTCTTTTTTTGGGTTTTTTCGTTCGGTTTTCGGTTCCGAAATGCCACCTCTAATGGGCAGATTATGACTCTGAAGCTAGTGCATGCTCAACTTAAGAAGGAGCATTGTTTGACAATCTGTTAGGGTATGGCATTGAGCATTTGCAACCATGCTATTTCAATGATATATGGAGACCATCAAGATTCTTTCAGAATGATCCCTCGTACATGCATATGTTAGAGGTGACGAATCCAGGTACTATAACTGATTGTGTGGTTAATGTTAATACTGGAAAATTTAAAAACATGTTCTATGCTTTGGGGCTTCGGTATCTGGATTTTCGTTACGCTAGACCAATTATTTTTGTTGATGGGACACAACTTAAGGGTAAATATCGAGGAACATTATTTATTACTGTTACAAAAGATGGTAACAATCAGATTTTTCCACTTGCTTTCGGGATTGGCGATGTTGAATGCGAAGAGTCGTGGAAGTATTTCATGTATAAATTGAAACAAGCCTTCGGTTGTCCAAGGATTGTTTCAGACGGGCACAAATCTATAGCAAATGCTATATGAAAGGTACTCCCACTTGCACATCACGGGTTATGTTATTACCACGTAGAAGAATTTGGATAAGTATGGTCAATATGTGGTGGCAATTTTCAATGTTGCAGCTTACAACTATCGTATTGAGGACTATAATAGGCATGTTGAGAAATAGCATGTCCAGATGCAGCTACCCACTTGAAAGAAGATGTTGGTGGAAACAGATGGGATCGTGTGAAGTTCCCAGTTCGGCGATTCGATGTTATGAATTCAAATGTCGTGGAAAGCATGAACAACCATCTCCTGTGGGCTAGAAGGCTACTCACTTCCGCACTTCTCGAGGTATGTCGAACCTGTTGGGATTCGATGATTAAAATCGAGTAATGCAACGGAAAATAAATTGGTCCAACCGTATAAAAACCAAACCCCTAAAACGTATCAATCAAGTATCGTATAAACGAATATAAATTGACTAAGATAAAATTAAGAAGTCATACCCTCGTACACCTTTAAAAATATCTTCTTGAAGGGAAAACCCGAGCCAAGTTTTTTCCGGTCACCAATACGTACACGAATCCAATTTGTTCTAGCTTGATGAATGATCAAACACCGAATATGCCAAGTGTCTCTATGTTATCACACGTCGGATATTGATCTAGAAAATTATATTTCAATTCATTCTCGAAGAACAGGGCTAGGAATTGATATAGTATTTTTCTTCTCTTCTCTTCTCTTCTTCCTTTTTATTTCTCTCTAAGATGAAATAATATCAAGAAAAAATTTCTTCTCCTTCCTCACAAGAAACTTACGGCCAGCGTATATGTGTTTGTGTGTGTGTTTTTCAAGTTTTGCATAAAATGAAAGACTTTCTCATTTTATAAAACGAAAATGAGATCAAATGATGAGATATGATATCTCATCCATTTGTCCTCATATCATAATATAAAACTAACACACCCCACATCACATGAAGCAACATAGAAGCTAAGAAGAAAGAGAGAGGGGGCGGCCACATGGTGGCTGGTGAGAAAACGAGCCGAGCCACTCAGTTCGTGTACCGGATGTTCGCATGTGTAGTCCATTAAGTACAGTTCGTCCTATCTCAATTGTATTTTTACTTAATTAATTAATCCAATTAATTAATTTTATCAAATACAAAATTATAATAATATATTTCTAAGAAATAATTATTTATGAATTAAATTAATTACCCGGTAATTAATTTCAATTCACAAGACCGCTATGATTTATCAAAAATCAAATTAGATATACAATATCCAATATTAATAAAGAGATAATAAATACATATTTTATCCATCAAATATCTTTGTGCGCGACTCCATAGGTCCGTCTTAGTCGGCAATGGTAGGAACCACGGAGTACGGGTAATACTTAGCCAGTCTAGTGCTTCATATCGTAACCCAACTAAGAATGAATGATTGGATCATTCCAAAACTATTATATCGTGAATACTATATACGTATAAACCCTTCAATCATGTCCCCGTCAAGTATTAGGGTCACGGTGAAGTCAAACGCTATTGTAACTTGACTTATACATTTGTTAATGAAAACCGAGATCATCAATCTCTCGTGTATCAAATACAATTAGCTCTAACTGCTTTGGACAAAGACTTATGATTTCATTTACCATTAACCGCATAGGACGTTTACCTGCTCACTACAGGAGAAAGAATCATATCTTGGTATTTAGTAGAGACTGTTACTTGCCCACTAAATTGCATTTCGAGGTTGACCCCACCAACCGGCGATGGGATCGAACTACTCTAATAACTAAGTTAATATCACAAGCACATCTCCTACTGAAACCTCAAGTCAAAGGTCCACGTATACCTATTACAACCTTTCGATTCAGTCATTGACAATCCCTGAGTGATATCTATGTGACCGAATCGAGGTGAGTCGTGTTCGACTATACTAACCCGTTAGGATACCTATAATGTGTGCTCCCACCAGACACCCTACATATCAAAGTACACGTTATACAAGACTTGTCTAAACTTACTACCTACATTAATTTTTATCGATTTGCGAACCAATTAAGCATTCGAGCGCTAAACACTTCCAGTGCCTATCTCCTTATCTCCATAAGGAGTGGAATGTTTGCTCTCAAATGCAAGGACTATTATTCTATATACTAAATCACGATGCCAGTGATATACAATAATATAGAAATGATAAATGCCTTATTTAATTTATGTTCATAATTACAATTCAATGCTCTCACTCTCTCATCCTCTTAGTCGCATTCAGTGGCGTATTCCTAATAGTCTCCCACTTGCACTCAATGCCACAAACTATGGTATATAATATCCATACTATTTAGATGTCGCTCTAAGACCATCTAAGATAGTGGCTTGGTCAGTGGATCAGCAACGTTATTTGCCGTGTCTACTCTTTGCAGTATAACATTCCCTTTCTGAATCATTTCTTTTACAAAATGATATTTTCTCTAAATATGTTTGGTGTTGTGGTGAGCCCTAGGATCTTTAGCCTGTGCAACAGCTCCGTCGTTGTCGCAAAATAGCGTTACGGGTTTCTCTGCATCAGGAACCACTATAAGTTCCTCAGTGAACTTCTTAATCCCAAAAGCTTCTTTAGCAACCTCTGTGGCTACCTGATATTCGGCTTGAAATATAGAGATTTCAGCCGCGCTTTGTTTGGCACATCTCCAAGATACTGCTCCACCATTCAGAGTAAAGATATACCCTTAAGTGGACATCTTTGCATCCATGTCTCCCGAAGCATCTGAGTCTGTATAACCCTCCACTTTTAGTTCTCCACCGCCGTATGTAAGAACCAAGTATTTAGTCCTTTTCAGGTACTTAAGAATATTCTTTACTGTAGTCCAATGTTCTTGCCCTTGGTTTGACTGAAACTGACTTACTACGCTCACAGCATAGGCAATGTCCGGTCTAGTGCAAATTATAGCGTACATGAGGCTACCTACTGTCGAAGCATAGGGTACCTTACTCATTTTATTTCCGTCTTCCTCACTTTGAGTACACATCTCTAAGGAAAGTTTTATGCCATGTTGCATAGGTAGGAACCCTCTTTTTGAATCTTCCATCCTAAATCGCTTTAGGATCTTTTCTATATAGAGTGCTTGGGAAAGACCTATTATTCTTTTCACTCTATCCCAGTAGAGACGAATACCCAGAATATAGGCAGCTTCTCCCAAATCTTTCATTGAGAACTCATTAAAAAGCCAAGCTTCTACAGAACTGAGCATTCTTACGTCATTTCCTATAAGTAGAATGTCATCCATATATCGTATTAAGAACGCAATTTTGCTCCCACTAACCTTTTTGTAAATATAGGGCTCCTCTTCATTTTGGAAAAAAACCAAACTCTTTGACTGAACAAAGATTCCAACTTCGCGAAACCAATTAATTTTATCAAATATAAAATTATAATAATATATTTCCAAGAAATAATTATTTATGAATTAAATTAATAATCTAGTAATTTATTTAAATTCACAAGACCGCTATGATTTATCAAATAAATCAAATTAGACACCCAATATCCAATATTAATGAAGATATAATAAATACATATTTTATCCAATAAATATCCTTGTGCACGACTTCATAGGTCCGTATTAATCGGCAATTGGAGGAACCAAGTGTTGGGAGTAGGCCCTCGAATGCCACTCAGAGGATGATGAGTGAGGGCATTGTACTTGTAATTATGTAAAACATCTATATAAGGCAATAATTGTTTCTTTATTTACTGGTAGTTACCGGCATTCTTAACTCATAAATATATATATAAAAACTAGTCCGTGAATTTGAGAGCAAAACGTTCCACTCCTTATTGGATAAGGGGGTAGGCACTGGAAAGGTTTATAGCTCAAATACTTAATCATTCGTAAGTCGATGAAACTTGACTGGGCGTTAAGTTTAAGTGAAGACTTGTATGACGTGTTCTTTGACATGTAGAGTGCCTGTCGAACACTAATGGTTAGTGGGAGCACATGTTATACGTATGCCAATTGGATTAGTATACTCGAACCGACTCACCCTCGATTCGTCACACGGATTTCACTCTGGGACAGTCAATGACGGAATTGAAAGGTTGTGGTAGGTATTCGTGAACCTTCGACTTGAGGATTTAGTAGGGATGTGCTTGTGACGTTAAGATTTTCATTAGAGTAGTTCGACCCTGTAAACCAGGAGGCGGGGGTCAACCTCGACGTGCATCTTGATGGGCAAGTAGCAGGTCCTACTGAATACCAAGATAAAGATCTTTCTCCCATTAGTGAGCGGGTTGCGGTTATTGGCAGATGAGATCATAAGTCTTGGCCAAAGCATTGGAGCTACTTGTATTGGATACACGAGAGTTTGATGATCTCGATTTGCATTAACGCATGCATAGAGTCAAGCACAGATAGGGTTTGACTGAACGTGACCCTATAACTTGATCGAGACATTTGAAAGAAGGGTTTATACGTATACTGGTATTCACGACAGAATGGTTCTTGAATGATCCCAATCATTCGTTCTCAGTTGGGGTACAGTTAGGCCACCAGGCTGGCTAGGTGGTGCTACTACTCTTTGGTTCCTCCCATTGCGGACTGAGACGGACCTACCGAGTCGCGCAATAGGATTCACGACGGAATGAATCGAGCTTATTCTCTCATTATGAATATTAGATATTGGATATCTAATTTACTGGGACATTGAATGTCTAAATTGATTTATTAGATATATTAATTTACGGCCGAATGAATTTAATAAATTACTGGGTGATTAATTCAATTCATGAATATAATTATTTCTTGGAGAAATTAATTATGTTAATTTTATATTTGATATGATTAATTAATTGGATTAATTAATTGATATAAATACATCGGAACGGAATTAGAGTTTATCTGATTGGACTCTCGGGAGTTCGAAACGAACCGAACTCATCCGATTCCTGCTAGAGGCTGCCCCACCTTTTATCTCTTACCTTTAGTCTTAGTCTTGCTTCGGTGGGTGAAGACTAATGACCTTTGAGATTTGATATCTCTTAAAATAAGAAAAAGTTGATTTTGTGGGATTTGTAAGAAGAATATATTGAAGACTACCTCTCACTCTTGAGTTGAAGATTCCAGCCGTGAGTTACACTTTGAGAGATAGAAAATGGTTTCCTCATATGGTCTTCAACTTCATCTTCACCTTGTTCATTCTTTCCTTCAATAATCTTTATATTCAACACTTAGAGTGTAATAATCTTTATATTCAAGCTCCTATAATCTTGTTCTAGCCATATCCTTGGAGGATAATGAGATTTAGTCATTCCAGTCGTTTCTCCGGCGTGCAAGTAGAGACGTGGTACTTTCGGCGTTGGATCATCCAAGGGCTTGGAGCGGATTGGATTCGTAGAGATCAATCCAAATCTTGGGGAATAGCTCAAGGGAAGGATACCATTTAATCAACGGACTACAAAGGTATGTTTTCTCATAACTCTTGTGTTTCGTTTATATATTCGTATATACGTAGCTCGATCGCTCCTTGTAGGGATTCAGATCGAATTAATTTTTATTTTACCGCTTCCGTTGGGCCTTCGTTTTAGGCACCGAATACCAAGAGTGGTATCAGAGAGTAGGTCTTGCGATCGTATATACGATATAGGCATTTAGAATGCTCGATTAGATGGTGAATGATTTGGAATCATTTTAGTCATAATCTTGGTATATGCTTTTACGTTCGTTGTAATTATATTTTTCGTAAGTTTATGTCTAATTATAAATCTTAATTTCTTGGAAATATGATTTATATTGAAGATATGAATGTTGAAAAATATAGATATTGGATATCCGATCGAAAAACTAGCCTCGAATCGCCGTTGGACGGTCCGGGGGTGGTCCGGAAGCAAGGGGCCATGGCCCAGGGCTCGGGGGCCGCGGCCCAGGGCTGTTGCAGCCCGCTTGGGAAAGGACTGGACTGGGGGCCGCGGCCCAGGCTCAAGGGGCCATGGCCCAGGGCTGCTGGGCAGCCCTGCTTGCTGCCTGGCTCGTTTCGAGTGCGATCCAGCCCCTTTTCGGACCCGTTTCGGGCTTGTTTTCTTCGTGTATTCCTAAAAATGATTTCCCACATTTTAAATTGGATTTAATATGATTAAAATGATTTATGGTATTTCATTTTATACGGGAAAATTGATTAATTGGAATACTTGTGATCGACGGAATTATTTGAATGTTTTTCATATTACCGATTGTGTGAATCGATTGGATCGGTTCGTATTGTTGATTGGATCAATGTATCTCTACGCTTTCCATTTATATAGTATTTATTGGATGAATGCTTTTGAATGGGGATGTGGTTCGTGGACTTAGTTTTGAATCGTTCGTTTTATTCGATTGGGTTGTAAAGGCCGTTTTGAGCGTATTTATTTTACTAGAAATATTTGTATCTAGAATGCAATTTTCAATGTAAAATTTATATGTAATGACGAAGACCGGAGGAAGATCCGTTTCGAAAATACGAAGATTCAAGACGAAGACTTGTAATTAGATTACGGAGTTTTTGTTTTCTAGGAACAGTCCATGAACCACATGTTGGTAGCAACTAGATTGTGAATGGTTGTTTCATATTGTATGAATGCCACAAACGCGCTAAAATGATTAATGTGCAAAGTGTAACATTAATCGCGAAAATTCTCCCACAACAAATTATTAAGTTTATAAGGTTTCAAGGTTTTCCTTCCCTCCATCGAGTTTTCGGGAAATTGAAATCCAAACCGGATGTGCTATGCTTCCGAGTTATCGGGGTAGTCGTTCGGGGAGGACGGATAAATTCCCGGAAGCGCATTGGATGCCTTCGGTTGGAGCAAATTTTATCCCTAGAAACCTGATAGGTTGCCGGATAAGATTCAATTATGAAACTGATTTGCATCGATGGTATAAACTTAACTTGTTCACGAACCATAGAAACCGTATAGGTTGAGGGGAGTGAACAAGGGGAAAAAGAAGATCAAATCATCCATTAGATGGGTGGTGTTGAACATCATTTTATGAAAATTAATAGACTAGAAACCTGTTCAGTTGCCCTCTATTAAGATTTATAAAGAAATCGATCACCACTATGAAGTAGTGCGACGATACTTCTGGTTTTCACATGGGAGTGTGTTGTTCCGATAAAAATAGTGGGAGTTGGGTAACAAGAATAGAAAAGACCTTAATTCTATACTCAGAACATAATTGAATGAGTCACTAATTAATCTGTCGTACTTGATACAGACATAACTCTCAATATGACAATGAATCCACTCGCAATTCTACTCGAAAATAACACCTTGATAGGACCTAACTTTGTGGATTGGCTCCGCAATCTGATGATTATCCTCAGTATAGAGGCACTGGGATACGTCTTGGAGACGGACATTCCAGCGCCTCCTGTGCGGACAAGAGCCAATCAGGAAGAGATTGAAAACCACGAAAAGTGGGTTAAGGATGACGTGAAAGTCCGTGCTTATATGATGGCTTCCATTTCTAATGAGCTTCAGAGAGCTCATGAGAAAATGACTTCTACTAGGCAGATTCTATCTCACTTAACCGAGCTTTATGGTGAGCACAGTCGAACTGCTAGATATGAGATATCCAAACAACTGTTCGGTGCAAGGATGAAGGAAGATGAGAAGGTTGGGGACCACGTACTCAAAATAATATCCATGATCGAGAGATTGGAGGCTCTTGATTTTTAGATGGATACTTCTCTTCAAACCGACCTTATCCTATAGTATCTCCCTGAATCCTTCTCACAGTTTGTTATGAACTTCAACTGCAATGAGATTGCATGTAACTTAGCAGGGCTAATGAACAAACTTGTGACCGCTCAGTCTCAGATGAAGACTCCACGGATGAAGGAGTCTGCCCTTGTGTTTTCTTCTGGATCTCGGAAGTCTAAGAACAAGAAGAAAAAGACCAAGAAATAGATGGGACCACAAGTCGAGGACCTTAAAGGTAAGGGCAAGGCCCCAATGGTTCCAAAGAGCAAGAAGAAAGACGCTTGTCTCAAGTGCGGTGAGCTGGGCCACTGGTCTAGAGAGTGTCCGATTCTTCATGGCGCTTCAGGTACAAAACTTTTAGTTTTGGAAACAAATTGTTCTGCTACTGTATTTTCTACTTCCTGGATACTGGATTCTGGTGCTAGTTCTCATATTTGTACCATGAATCAGGATCTGGAACAAAGTAGGAAGCTTGGAGCTAGAGAAGTTATGATCACAGTCGGAAGCGGGCATAGTGTCGAGGCGACCGACATAGGATCACTTCTTTTGGGTTTAGAATCCGTCTTTGTTTTGACTTTAGAAGATGAACTTGTTTTGCCCAAGGGGCACAAAAACATTGTATCCATTTCGGTCACGGACCGAAAAGGTTTTTCATTTTTCATTGGTGATGGTTCCTGCAAAATTTATTTCAGAAATAAACTAGTGGGTACTGCTACATTGTTAAATGGATTGTAGCATCTAAATCTCAGTAACAAAGTAGTTGTGAATACTATGACTAGAAAACTTGGTAGGGATGAAGCCAATCAAGTTTTGAAATGGCATCTTAGACTTGGTCATGTTGGTTAGACCAAGGTTTACAAGATGGAAAAAGATGGACTTATGGGTCCATTGAGATCGGATCCCTTTCCTACTTGTGAATCTTGCCTTAAAGGCAAAATGACTAAGTCCCCCTTCACAGGGACTTTTGAGAGAGCCGCTGATAAATTGGGATTAATCCATACCGACGTATGTGGTGCTTAAGCAGCATGTGACGGATATCAATATTTCATTACGTTTACGGATGATCATACTAGGTATGGTTATGTATACTTAATGAAACATAAATCCAAGGCCTTTGAGAAATTCCAGGAATTCAAGGCCCTAGTCGAGAAACAAACTGGTAATCATATCAAAGCACTTAAGTCGGACCGAGGTGGCGAGTATATGAGTATGGAGTTTGACGAGTTCCTTAAGGAACATGGAATAGTTTCACAACTAACACCTCCAGGTACTCCTCAGTTAAATGGTGTGTCAGAAAGAAGGAACCACACCTTTATGGACACGGTCCGTTTCCATGCTAGGCTATACGGACTTACCAATTTACCTGTGGAGGTATACACTCCTGACTACTGCAAATATCTTGAACAGATGTCCTTCCTAATCCATTCCTAAAACTCCACATGAGATGTGGGAGGGTAGGAAACCAAGTCTTAATGACATTAGGATTTGGGGATGTCCCGCCTATGTCTATAAGACTAAGGTGGACAAGTAGGAAGTTAGGTCCATGCGGAGACTTTTCATTGGATTCCCATTTGAGACGATGGGTTATCTATTCTACATGCCCAAAGATCGAAAGACACTTCCTGGAAGAAGAGTTCATTCAGAAAGGCGGAGCACGTAAAAATATTTCTTTGGAAGAATACAATGAAACTCCTTAGGAGACACCTGCGCAAGAAAAATGGAACCGAACCTTCTATAACACAAGTACAACCACCTCGTAGGTCAAGTAGGGTGTCTCAATTACCTGAGAGGTATAGTTTTATGCACTTGGAGGAACTGGGTTTCCTCGAGGTTCCAAGTGATAAACAAGAGACCGACCCGCGACCAATGACCTATAAATGGTGGATGTAGACTCCATGAAATGGACTGTAGCAGTCTTCATGTAGTTGGGACCTTCATTTTGATGAGACAGTCAAAGAGTTGGACTTTGTGCAAAATGAAGAGGAACCTTGTGTATACAAGAGGGTTAGTGGGAGCAAGATCGCATTCTTAGTACTATGTGTAGATGACATTCTACTAATAGGAAATGATGTGGGAATGCTCAGTTCTGTGAAAGCTTGGCTTTCGAGTAATTTCTCCATGAAAGACTTGGGAGAAGAAACCTATATTCTTGGCATTCGACTCTACTGGGATAGATTGAAGAGAATGATAAGTTTTTCCCAATCCTTCTATATAGATTAGATCTTAAGGAGGGTTCCGTCCGATGCGACATGGAATAAAACTCACCTTGAAGATGTGTCCTCATAGTGAGGAATAATGAAAGGAAATGAGTTATATACCATATGCTTCAGAAGTGGGTAGCCTTACATATGCTTTATTGTGTACGAGACCTGACATTGCGCATGCTGGGAGCGTGGTAAGTAGGTTTCGGGCTAAACCAGTTTGGGAACATTAGACCGCCATAAAGAACGTTCTCAAGTACTTTAGAAGGACTAGAGATCTGGTTCTTATATATGGTGGTGGAGAACTGAATGATGGGATTCACTGATTCAGACTTCCTAGGACAGAAAGATGACTCTATGTATACTTCTGGCTACATTTTACTCTTAATAGAGGAGCAGTATCTTGGCATAGTGCCAAAGTATAGCGCGACTGCTGATTCCACCAGTTAGGCTGACTATAAAGCGGCCTCGGAGGCCTCCAAAGGAAGGGTCAAGAAGTTACTAGGTAAACTTATCATGACACTTTATGCTACGCTGCCAGAGCGGTAGCACAGGCCTAGGAGCCGAGGTTTCACAACAGTACCAAACATATTGAGAGAGAGTATCGTCTCGTAAGAGAATTTGTTCGCATAGAGATACATTGTGATGTATAGAGTAGAGTCAGCCGACTACGTCGCTGATCCACTGACCCAGCCACATTCTCAGATTAGCTTGGAGCGTAATCTGGAGAACATGGGTATTAGATACCATAGTGTGTGGCATTGAGTGCAAGCGGGAGATTGTTGGGAGTATGCCCTCGAATGCCACTCAGAGGATGATGAGTGAGGGCATTGTACTTGTAATTATGTAAAATATTAATATAAGGCAATGAATGTTTCTTTATTTACTGGTAGTTACTGGCATTCTTAACTCGTAAATATACATATAGAAACTAGTCCATGTATTTGAGAGCAAAACGTTCCACTCATTATTGGATAAGGGGATAGGCACTGGAAAGGTTTATAGCTCAAATACTTAATCGTTCGCAAGTCGATGAAACTTGACTAGGCGTTAAGTTTATGTGAAGACTTGTATGACGTGTTCTTTGACATGTAGAGTGCCTGTCGAACACTAATGGTTAGTGGGAGCACACGTTATAGGTATGCTAATTAGATTAGTATACTCGAACCAACTCACCCTCGATTCGTCACACGGATTTCATTCCGGGACAGTCAATGACGGAATTGAAAGGTTGTGATAGGTATTCGTGAACCTTCGACTTGAGGATTTAGTAGGATGTGCTTGTGACGTCAACATTTTCATTAGAGTAGTTCGACCCTGTAAACTGGGAGGCGGGGGTCAACCTCGACGTGCATCTTGACGGGTAAGTAGCAGGCTCTACTGAATACCAAGATAGAATTCTTTCTCCCGTTAGTGAGCGGGTTATATGTCCTATGTGGTTATTGGCAGATGAGATCATAAGTATTTGGCGAAAGCATTGGAGCTAGTTGTATTGGATACACGAGAGCTTGATGATCTCGATTTGCATTAACGCATGCATAGAGTCAAGGACAGATAGGGTTTGACTGACCGTGACCCTATAACTTGATCGAGACATTTGAAAGAAGGGTTTATACGTATACTGGTATTCACGACAGAATGGTTCTTGAATGATCCCAATCATTCGTTCTCGGTTAAGTGCAGTGTAGGCCGCCAGGCTGGCTAGGTGGTGCTACTACTCTTTGGTTCCTCCCATTGCTGACTAAGACGGACCTACCGAGTCGCGCAATAGGATTGACGACGGAATGAATCGAGCTAATTCCCTCATTATGAATATTAGATATTGGATATCTAATTTACTGGGACATTGGATGTCTAAATTGATTTATTAGATAAATTAATTTACGGCCGAATAAATTAAATAAATTACTGGGTGATTAATTCAATTCATGAATATAATTATTTCTTGGAGAAATTAATTATGTTAATTTTGTATTTGATATGATTAATTAATTGGATTAATTAATTGATATAAATACATCAGAACGGAATTGGAGTTTATCTGATTGGACTCTCGGGATTCCGAAACGAACCGAACTCGTTCGATTCCTTCTAGAGGCCGCCCCACCTTTTATTTCTTACCTTTAGTCTTAATCTTGCTTTGGTGGGTGAAGACTAATGACCTTAGAGATTAGATATCTCTTAAAATAAGGAAAAGTTGATTTTGTGGGATTTGTAAGAAGAATATATTGAAGACTACCTCTCACTCTTGAGTTGAAGATTCCAGCCGTGAGTTACACTTTGAGAGATAGAAAATGGATTTCCCATATGGTCTTCAACTTCATCACCTTGTTCATTCTTTCCTTCAATTTTGTTAGAGAAATATTGAGAGAAAAATAGAGAGAAAAATATTAAACACTTAGAGTGTAATAATCTTTATATTCAAGCTCCTATAATCTTGTTCTAGCCGTATCCTTGGAGGATAACGAGATTTAGTCATTCCGGTCGTTTCTCCGGCGTGTGGCAAGTAGAGACGCGGCACTTTCGGCATTGGATCATCCAAGGGCTTGGAGTGGATTGGATTCGTAGAGATCAATCTAAAGCTTGGGGAATAGCTCAAGAGAAGGATACCATTTAATCAACGGACTACAAGGGTATGTTTTCTCGTAATTCTTGTGTATCGTTTATATATTCGTATATATGTAGCTCGATCGATCCTTGTAGGGATTCAGATCGAATTAATTTTCGTTTTACCGCTTCCGCTGGGCCTTCGTTTTAGGCACAGAATCCCAACACCAAGGAGTACAGATAACACTTAGCCAGTCTAGTGCTCCATACCATAACCCAACTAAGAACGAATGGTCTGATCATTCCATGTAACGCCCCGACTTTCTAGGGATATTTATTGGGGAAAATAAATAAAAAGGTAAATTTTGACAAAAATATTTTTCTTTTGATAATATAATAATTCTCGCCTATAAAGTCGAGTCGCTACACTGACATAAATTAAATACCTTTAAATAAGGCAACAATACATCATAAATACGAGATAAAAATTTACGGCGGAAGAATAAATTATAAATTATAAATTTCTAGTCAAAGTTTCCCCAAATAAGTTTCAAAATATTATACATAACGATAAACATCATGTAATAAATTCTCATTCATATGCCCTCTCAGCTCGCTCCTTCATCCATCCGGCTCGGTTTAACCTGCGGGATCAATAAAGGTGGGGGTGAGCTTCCTTCAGCTCGTGGAAATCACACTGATCACACTAATATACAATCTCATGGAAAGCATAATATGAATAATCTATCATATCTTTTCCTCAACGTGAATGCATACACACAATATTACGTATAACATGAATCGAGCATGCATAACACGAATATTGAGATTGCGCAGGTGCCCCTGCAACAACATTAAACATACACACAATACCACATATAACATGAATCGAGCACACATGTAAATATTGAGGTTGCGCAGGTATCCCCGCAACAACATATATCTTAAGATAGCCTCTTACACGAATACATGTGAGCCTGATTTACAACATGCATCATAATTTTAAACATGAATAGAATATTATATATACAATCCAATTAAAGCAATTAAAGTGATAGTGAAAATTCCCACCTGAATAAATAATGATGTCTGACTTGAATGTGAAGATGCTCGACTCATAGTCCTAAACCCGTAAATCCTCGATAAAGTCTACATATAATAATAATTTAATCATTATAAAACATTACGATATAATGACTGAAATTAAAATATATGTGCATAATTCAGATTAATTATTAATATTAATTGAAAGTCAATATTTTAATGTCTCAGTCAATATTAGGACTGAATTGAAGGTTTTAAAGTTGATTGAGGTCAAATTGTAAGAGTTGAGAAGCTGACTGGATTAAAATAAAAGAAGCATAAATCAAATCGGGTTTGAATTGAAGTGTCCATAATTTTTTGGGTTAAATTGAAAGTCCATGGAAAAAATGAGGACTAATCTGAAAACCCTAAAAATTCGCAGGTATAAATACCCCTAAATCTAACCCTCAGCCGACACAAAACTCATTTCTCCTTCTCCCGTGTACCCCCTTCCCTCTCTGCCCTATTCCCTCTCTCTCTAACCCTCTCTAAATTCCTTTCTTCTGAAGTCGGTCTGCAGAAAACACTCTCACAAACACAATCACACACTAGAAATTGAACACACAAACACACAATGGAAGATCGGACGGAACACACGCACGCACTATCTAGATCACCCGAGTTTGGGTTGACCAGTCGTAGCTACAGGATGGCGGCGACGATGGCTTCCGACGGCGACGCGCGTCTCTGGGGCGAGGATGTGCATACGGGTTCAGAACGAAATCAGGGTTCGTCCATGACGAGCCGGGTTTGAGAGTTACTCATTTTGATATTCAAATCGGATTTTCCTTTTTTTTTTTTTCGGCTGGATTCACCAATGGGTCTTGACCAAACGGCTTCTGGTTCAGTACTCCGGCGAGGTTGGCCAGAGCGGCGGCGGTTGGTAGGGTTTGGGTGAATTTCCTTCTGGTTCAGCAAGGACGTTTAAATCTGGGACTTCAATATATGAATTTGGGTTACGAATTGGTAGTGGTCGGATTAGATTTGAGGCATATTCGTTCTTTTTTTTGTTGATTTTTGGTTAAGATTTCGGAATTAGTTCGGGCTATTCGACTCGATTAGCAGTGAGTGTACGATTATTATGTTTTGAATCGTTCTAGTTTGGTATGAAACTTAAAACCAACAGTGAAGGATTTGAACTATAAGTTTACCTTCGCTATGCTGAACGGGATATGGGTGAAACTCAAACTGGAATTTGATCTTGAACTCGAACTGGAATTTGATCTTGAACGACATTTTCTTTACTCCTCTGTGAGCAGTAGAATTTGATCGTAGTATTGTAGATTTTGTATCGAGGATGAGCTCCCTGAAAAACTGTTCTGGGCAGCTCTTTTTTTGTTTCAGCCGATGAATTGCTGGCAGATTAGTAGAAGTATTTTCTGTGTGGTAGTTTGCACTGCAGAGTTGTATTTATACTGTATAAAAATTAGGGTTAGGGCATATTTTTCTGGGCTTAATTGTTTATTTGGGTCAGCTGATGTTTGGGCCAATGATAATAATAATAATAATAATAATAACAATAATTATAAAAATAATAATAGTAATGGGTAGTAATAATATTAATAATTTCGATACTAATAATAACAATATCGAGAGTAATATAAATGATGATATAGAAATAATACTAATAAAAATATTAATACCGTTAATATTAATATGGTTCCGATTATAAATATTATTATTAATAATAATAATACCTCTAATTATCATATTAATAAAAATGACTAATATTAAATGTTTTTGAAGTTAAATTGAGAAATTGACTCAGGCTTAGAACATATGAGATATCATAAAAATGTCTGATCTTATTAAATGATATTACATGAATTTGACTTGTACGTGTAGTGAAAGTAATTGTACAACAATTACTCACTCGTTAATGAAATGAGATTAAATGAAATAAAATGCATTATTAATATTATTATATAAAAATGGCGGATATTACATCATACCCATCTTAGAAAATTTTCGTCCTCGAAAATAAATGACATACCTCAATTGAAGAAATTCGGATAACGAGCTTGAAGTTCTTCTTCGCGCTCCCAAGTAGCCTCATCTTTATTGTGGTTACGCCATTGGATTTTGACAAACACCTTCTCTTTGTTCCTCAACTGCCGGACTGATCGGTCGAGAACTTTGGGTTGTTCTTCATAAGTAAGATCTTTGTTCATCTCCACGACGGTATAGTCGATGATGTGGCTGGGATCGTGCACATACTTCCTCAACAACGATACATGGAAAACATTGTGCACAGTCGAAAGTTCTGGGGGTAAAGCCAAACGGTAAGCTAACTCTCCAATTCGTTCAAGAATTTCGAACGCTTGAATGTATCTCGGCCTCAACTTGCTCCTTGGACCAAAACGAACAATTCCCTTGGTAGGAGATACTTTCAGGAATACTTTGTCGCCAACACAGAATTCGAGATCCTTCCTACGCTTGTCGGCGTACGACTTCTGACGATCCTGTGCTATCTTGATTCTCTCACGAATCTTATCCACCACACCTACCGTCTGTTCGATCATCTCGGGACCCAAAATTCTCCTTTCACCTACCTCATCCCAATACAGTGGTGATCGACACTTCCTACCATATAAAGCTTCATACGGTTCCATACCGATCATCGACTTATAACTGTTGTTGTAAGCAAATTCTACCAAAGGCAACAGTCGTTCCCAATTATTGCCCATGTCTAACACACATGCTCGCAACATATCCTCAAGGATCTGGATGGTCCTCTCGGACTGACCATCAGTCTGAGGATGATAGGACATACTAAAATTCAACTGCATTCCCAAAGCTTCTTGCAAACTCGCCCAAAAACGCGATGTGAAACGAGTATCCCTGTCGGATACTATAGAGAATGGCACTCCATGCAACTTAATAATCTCCCTGATATAAAGTTGAGCATACTAATCCATTTGAAAGTTCATCTTGACTGGGATGAAATGAGCTGAGTTTGTGAGTCGGTCCACAATAACCCAAATAGCGTGGTTTCCTCTTTCCTTTCGAGGCAAACCTACCACAAAGTCCATCGTAATGTGTTCCCATTTCCATTCTGGAATATGAAGTGATTTAAGTAGTCTAAAGGGGCGTTGGTGTTCTGCCTCCACTTGTTGACAAACTATACACCTTCTGACAAAGTCTGCCACATCTCTTTTCAAACCTTCCCACCAAATTGTCCCCTTAAGGTCTTGGTACATCTTTGTACTCTCAGGGTGTACTGTATATGGAGTACTATGTGCATTCTTCAATATCGCTTCTCTCAACTTGACAACATTGGGCACACAAATCCTCCTTTCATAGTACATTGTGCCATCATCGGACACACTGAGACCCTTATCCTCACCTGAAAGAGTACGTTCTTTCATCTTGACCAAGAAATCGTCTTGTCATTGACATTCTTTGATCTGTTCACTCAAGGTTGGTTGTACCACCAAACCAGTCAATAATGACTCAACTGGATTCGATGGTGTAGCCATCTCAAGGTTCATTCTTGCAAATTCCTTGACCAAGCTTTCCTCTTTGGTCAACAAACAGGTTAGGTCTCGTCTTGCCTTACGGCTCAGTGTATCAGCAACTACGTTTGCTTTATCGGGGTGGTAATGAATTGTACAATCGTAGTCTTTGACCAACTCTAGTCATTTGCGCTACCTCATATTCATTTCCTTTTGTGTGAAAATATATTTTAGACTTTTGTGGTCTGTATAAATTTCACACTTACCTCCATACAGGTAATGTCTCCATATCATCAAGGCATGAACTACCACTGCTAATTCCAAATCATGAGTAGGGTAGTTCATCTCGTGCGGTTTCAACTGTCTCGAAGCATAGGCAACTACCTTGCCTTCTTGCATCAATACACATCCCAAGCCTTGTTTGGATTCATCAATGTAGATGACAAACTCTCTCGTTGGATCGGGAATCGTCAAAACTGGTGCTGCAGTCAACTTTCGCTTAAGTTCTTGGAAACTCTTTTCGCATTTCTCATTCCATAAGAAAACTTCTCCCTTACTAGTCAATCTAGTCGTAGGTGCAGCTATCTTCGGAAATCCCTCGATAAATTTCCGATAATAACCGGCTAATCTTAAGAAGCTGCGAACTTCATTTGTATTACTCGGTACTTTCCAATCATTGACTGCTTCGACCTTAATCAGGTCAACCTCAATTCCTTTAGAAGTGACCTCATGTCCCAAAAATGCAAGTCGGTTAAGCCAGAATTCACACTTGTTGAACTTTGCATACAACTTCTCCTTGCGCAGTATTCCCAATACTGTTCTAAGATACTTCTCATGTTCAACCTTGCTCTTTGAATAACAAGTATGTCATCTATGAATACAATGACAAACTTATCCAAATAAGGTTGAAATACACAGTTCATGAGATCCATGAATACCGCTGGCGAATTAGTCAAACCGAATGGCATTACTATAAACTCATAGTGTCTTTATCGAGTTCGAAATGATGTCTTCGGGATATCGTCATCCTTAATCCTCAGTTGGTGATATCCGGATCTCAAATCTATTTTCGAGAATACTCCCGATCCTCTAAGTTGATCGAATAGGTCCACTATTCTAGAAAGTGGATATTTATTCTTTATCATGAGTCGATTAAGTTCACGATAGTCTATGCACATCCTCAAACTTCCGTCCTTTTTCTTCACGAAGAGCACTGGCGCACCCTATGTCGAAACACTCGGTCGGATAAATCTAGAGTCCAGCAGTTCCTGAAGTTGCACTTTCAGCTCTTGTAATTCCTTGGGCGCCATTCTATAGGAATCTTTCGATATTAGTGCTGCTCCTGGCACTAAATCAATCGAGAACTCAACTTGATGACT
The DNA here is from genome assembly GCA_033398695.1 of Orobanche coerulescens. Classification (NCBI taxonomy): domain Eukaryota; kingdom Viridiplantae; phylum Streptophyta; class Magnoliopsida; order Lamiales; family Orobanchaceae; genus Orobanche; species Orobanche coerulescens. Next base: position 77,220,395 of record CM065815.1, on the reverse strand, counting down.
CGGCGGAACTCCGGGCAAGTCTTCGGGAAAGACATCTGGATACTCCTTGATGACAGGTACATTAGCTACCGTCTTCTCCGAAGTTGTTTTCCCCATCACATTCACCAGGAATCCTTGGCAACTACGCTTCTTCAACATCTTCACAACTTTTCTCGCTGAAAACACCTTCGGGGTACTAGAGTGTCTTACTCACTCGAATACGGTTATCAACAGGCGGACAAAAGGTTACCCTCCTATGGCCAGCAAGTTGGTGACATATCCAGTCACAAAGTCCATCACGAAACTCCTGCGGCTTCATCCATCAGTCTTAACCATATGCAGTGTAAAACAGCACATGTGGTTGAATTTCTCTCGTAACCCATCACAATTATGCTACCATGCGTCAAGTCTAAGAACTCTCTTTATATCTTAGCCTTGTACACCCTCAGGTAGTACTTCTCTATGACCATCTCCTTGTCCTTGCTACTGGACTCACTATCAGCCATCTCGGCACTATTCGAGTCTCCCATCTGCCTCACATCCAACTCTTCCTCTGGTTCTCGTTGTTCGGGATCCTCCTTAGGGTCTTCTTCACCCATAGAGTCGGAACTCCAATTTGCAGCTGGTACCCCCTCTCGAGCGTACATATCCAATAAGCATCCAGCTACGAACTGGAAATCATCTACGGTCTCTCGCTCTTCTGGTGATCTCTTGATGGACTATTTCCAAAGGCCGAAGATGCAACAACTCCAAACTTCGGATAAATTCTCCAATAGGTGTTCCAGCTGTCGCGTGACGGAACCTCGTTTCCCAGACTGCAACCACTTGCTCAGCCTATTAATGACATAGTGTTGTGCATTTTATGGTAAACTCGGATCGTCCCACCAATCCTTGCGTGCTAGAAGACGCGAGCCAAATGTAGCAGGAACCCTCTTACGCGGCGTCATTCTAGGTTTGGCCATTCTAACAATTCATACATACATATATAATTATGTAAATAAAATGGAATGACATATGCATGAATAATGACTGAAATTTGGTACCTTGGACGGAGTGACGAAGTGGCGAAGCTGAGAGCATACGATACTTTTAGATTTTAGCGATTCTACAGAAAGGTAAAACCCTCTCTGATACCACTATGTAACGCCCCAACTTTCTAGGGGTATTTATTGGGGAAAATAAATAAAAAGGTAAATTTTGACAAAAATATTTTTCTCCTGAGAATATTAAAATTCTCGCCTACAATGTCGAGTCGCTACACTGATATAAATTAAATACCTTTAAATAAGGCAACAATACGTCATAAATACTAGATAAAAATTTACGGCGGAAGAATAAATTATAAATTACAAATTTCTAGTCAAAGTTTCCCCAAATAAGTTTCAAAACATTAGACATAACAATAAACATCATGTAATAATTTCTCATTCATATGCCCTCTCGGCTCGCTCCTTCATCCATCCGGCTCGGTTTAACCTGCGGGATCAATAAAGGTGGGGGTGAGCTTCCTTCAACTCGTGGAAATCACACTGATAATATACAATCTCATGGAAAGCATAATATGAATAATCTATCATATCTTTTCCTCAATGTGAATGCATACACACAATATTACGTATAACATGAATCGAGCACACATAACACGAATATTGAGGTTGCGCAGGTGCCCCCGCAACAACATCAAACATACACACAATACCACATACAACATGAATCGAGCACGCATGTGTATATTGAGGTTGCGCAGGTGTCCCCGCAACAACATATATCTTAAGATAACCTCTTACACGAATGCAGGTGAGCTTGATTTACAACGTGCATCATAATTTTAAACATGAATAGAATATCATATATACAATCCAATTAAAGTAATTAAAGTGATAGTGAAAATTCCCACCTGAATAAATAATGATGTCTGACTTGAATGTGAAGATGCTCGACTCACAGTCCTAAGCCCGTAAATCCTCGATAAAGTCTACATATAATAATAATAATTTAATCATTATAAAACATTACGATATAATGACTGAAATTAAAATATAAATGCATAATTCAGATTAATTATTAATATTAATTGAAAGTCAATATTTTAATGTCTCGGTCAAAATTTGGTCTAAATTGAAGATTTTAAAGTTGACTGGGGTCAAATTGTAAGAGTTGAGAAGCTAACTGGATTAAAATAGAAGAAGCATAAATCAAAACGGGTTTGAATTGAAGTGTCCAGAATTTTTGGGGTTAACTTGAAAGTCCATGGAAAAAGTGAGGCTAATCTGGAAACCCTAAAAATTCGCGGGTATAAATACCCCTTAATCTAACCTTCAGCCGACACAAAACTCATTTCTCCTTGTCCCGTGAACCCCCTTCCCTCTCTGCCCTCTCCCCTCTCTCTCGAATGGAGATCCTCTCCAGTAACTGGACGGTCCAGTTCGATCTGGACCGTCCAGATCACACACACCCATGCGGGTGTGTGTGTGTGGGGCTGCATCGGACGGTGCAGCCCCTTCCAGTCCTCTCCGGAAATGGAGAGGATCCGGACTCCTCTCTCTCTAACCCTCTCTAAATTCCTTTCTTCTCAAGTCGGACTGCAGAAAACACTCTCACAAACACAGTCTTACACTAGAAATTGAACACACAAACACACACTAGAAGATCGGACGGAACACACGCACGCACTATCTGGCTCGCCCGAGCTTGGGTTGACCAGTCGCAGCTACAGGAAGGCTGCGACGATGGCTTCCGATAGTGACGCGCATCTCTAGGGCGAGGATGTGCATACGGGTTCAGAACGAAATTAGGGTTCGTCCATGACGGGCCGGGTTTGAGAGTTACTGTTTTTGATATTCAAATCGGATTTTTCTTTTTTTTTTCAATTTCCGGCTGGATTCGCCGATGGGTCTCGACCGAATGACTTCTGGTTCAGTACTCCGGCGAGGTCGGCCAGAGCGGCGGCGGTTGATAGGGTTTGGGTGAATTTCCTTCTGGTTCAGCAAGGACATTTAAATCTGGGACTCCAATATATGAATTCGGGTTACGAATTGGTAGTGGTCGGATTAGATTTGAGGTAGATTCGTTCTTTTTTTTGTTGATTTTTGGTAAGATTTCGGAATTAGTTCGGGCTATTCGACTCGATTAGCAGTGAGTGTACAATTATTTTGTTTTGAATCATTCTAGTTTGTTCTAGTTTGGTACGAAACTTAAAATCAACAGTGAAGGATTCGAACTCTAAGTTTACCTTGGCTATGCTGAACGGGATATGGGTGAAACTCGAATTGGAATTTGATCTTGATCTTGAACGGCCTTTTATTTACTCCTCTGTGAGCAGTAGAATTTGATCGTAGTATTGTAGGTTTTGTATCGAATATGAGTTGCCGTGAAAAACTGTTCTGGGCAGCTCTTTTTTTTTTGAGTAATGCTACTTTCCCCATTTCATTGACAACTAGTTTGACAATTCTTCTCAACTCAAGAGTGCTTACTTCACACCCTCTCTCTCTCTCTCTCTCTCAAAACCCTCGAGAATCTCGGCTTCCAATATTCCAGAAGAAAAACCCAGGTGCTCTTGGTTTACTTTTTTTTTTTTTGAAAGGCACATGAATTTTAGCTGTAAATAACGAAATTTACAGCACATGAATTTTAGCTGTAAATAACGAAAAAAATAATAATATTTTTTTGCCTTTTTTTTCTATAAATTTAAGTATGCCTGGTAATTGTTACACTCATGCTATTAGGGTTTTTGTTATTTTTTCGAACTCTTGTCAAAATTAAGATTTAATTGAAGTTTAAATCTTGATCCAGAAATCTTGATCATGGAAGATGAGTTGGGCCAAGGTAGTGATGTTGGTGTATCGGAGCAGCCTCCGAGTGATGGTAATCTTTTCAATGAAACACTTGTTGAAAATAATATGGGTGGTGAAAATCAGGTTGAAGATACTTATAAAGAGGGAGATGATGATGGTGGTGGGGAAATAATGGTGGAAATCGTCGGTTCAGATGTGTTTGTTGATGGGGTCAGTGGTAACAAAGAAGGTGACTTTGTGAGGTCTGCCGAAATTGGGGAAGCAGAATTTGATGAGGATTATCAGTTGATTTCGGATGAAGATGTTGTATTTAATAACGAATTAACGAAGGATGTTTGTGATATTGTTATTCCGGAGGTTGGGATGAAGTTTTGTACATATGAAGAAGCATTTGATTTCTATAAGCAGTATGCTTTTAATGTGGGGTTTCCCGTGCGTAAAAGAAACTCCAAAAAGGGCACGGATGGAAACTTGACTAATGCCACTTTCGCTTGCAGTCGAGAAGGGAGAAAGGTCGGTACAAACAATACAATGAGACCTCACCCAACGATGCAAACCGGATGTAAGGCGAAGATGACTATATGCTCAGATGTTTCAGGCACATTTCATATTACCCGGGTGTTTCTTCAGCATAATCATAGGACAAGTCCAACAAAATCAAGGTTGTATCGTTGCAATCGGCAGCTTAATAATGAGGTGAAAAGAAAGCTTGAAGTAAACGATCTAGCTGGAATTCCAATGCACAAGAGTTTCAATTCAAATGTTGTTGAAGCTGGAGGATTTGAACAACTCACTTTCATCGAAAAGATTGTCGAAATTATATAGATAAAGTTAGGCGCTACGATTGGGAGATGGTGATGCGATTGCAATACGGTCTTACTTTGTGAAAATGCAAAAGACTAGCCTGGTTTTCTTGACTTAGATGTAGACGACGAGTTTCGTTTAAAGAACGTATTTTGGGACGATAATAGGTGTAGATTGGCATATAAGGAATTTGGGGATGTTGTTACATTTGACACAACTTATCTGACGAATAGGTATGATATGCCATTCGCACCTTTTGTTGGCGTTAATCATCACGGGCAATCTACACTATTGGGATGTGGTTTTATATGTAGTGATGAAACGGAGAAGTTCATTTTGCTCTTTAAGACTTGGTTGGAGTGCATGGACGGGGTACCCCCTAATGGTATCATTACGGATCAAGATAGAGCTATGCAGAATGCAATTGAAATTGTGTTTCCAAATACGAGGCACCGGTGGTGTTTATGGCACATATTGAAGAAATTGCCGGAGAAATTTGGTTATCATCCGAAAAAAGCAATACTACATGCGGTACATGACGTAGTATATGACTCTCAAATTCCCGATGAGTTTGAAAACGGATGGGCATCCATGCTTGATAATTTTAACTTGCACGACCATGATTGGTTGATCGGTTTATACCTAGAGAGACGACGTTGGGTGCCTTGTTTCTTGCGAACTAGTTTTTGGGCCGGGATGTCAACCACTCAAAGAAGTGAGAGTATTAATGCCTTTTTCGATGGTTATGTCCATTCGAAAACATCTTTGAAGCAGTTTGTTGAGCAGTATGAGAGGGCATTGAAGAGTAAAGTTGAGAAAGAATTTCATGCAGACTTCAAGTCGTATGCCCAAATGGTACCTTGTTCGACTGGATATAATCTGGAGAAACAGTTTCAATCTATCTACACAATTGCAAAATTCAAAGAGTTCCAAGCTGAGTTGTTGGGTAAAGTATATTGTGATGTTATGTCGATTAGCGAGGGATATGGATACATGAGCTACATCATTCGGGAGGATATCATACTAAACGGTTATCAAAAGAGAAAAAATTTCACTGTTATGTATCGGCGGGACAAATGCGATATTGTATGTAGTTGTTACTTGTTCGAATTTAGAGGTATCATTTGCAGGCATTCTCTCTCAGTATTGATTAGAGAAAATGTTCAACTGCTTCCGGATAGTTACATTAGTAGGCGATGGCGACGAGATGTTGTCCGAGCATATACGAGGGTGAAGAGCAACTACGATGGTCTAGTTAGCACTCCGGCTCAGGTACGGTATGCTAAAGTATGTAAAGCGTTCGAGAAGATGGCAAACTTATTAGCTGATGACGAAGATCGCATCCAGGAGCTACTCGATTGGATAGAATTCAGGACTAATGGAATTTTAATTGGAGAAGACAACTTTCGAGTACCCAAAGTGGGGGAGAAAGTGATCAAGCCTTCAACGAAAAAATTATTAGATCCTCATTTGAGGAAAACAAAGGGAGCTCCAAAGAAGTTGAGGAAAAAAGGTCCACTAGAGAACAAATCTAAGAAAACAAATGTATGTCATTTTACATATTTTTTTATTCATTATTTTTTTCTTTATATTTACTAATTTTAACTTATGATTGAAATGTAGGGAAATAAAAAAACAAAGACTGTGGATACTAGCTCTTTTTTACCGAGTGGATCATCACAAGTATGGGGTAATGAGGCCAACCGGATCATACCTACATTCGAAAGTCAAGTTTGTTCGTCATCATATGCTACACAACGTCCTATAAAATTTTTATGAATTAGTGGTGATATTGTGTAATATGTTTTGACTATTATTATGACTTGATTTATGTAATCTGTTTTTGGAATTTTTATGATTTGTTTTATGTCATAATGGAATTATGTAATATGTTTTGGGAATTTTTATGACTTGATTTATGTCATAGTGGAATGATATAATCTGTTTTGGTAATTTTCCCAGCATTTGCTCCTTTTTATATATTACTGCGCATTTGAAAAATTTGATACACTTTGCTGAACAAGCATTGCATGAAGTGTTCGATAATGCTAGCAAGGCTTCACCTGCTGTGGTAAGTCTTTTGGCTTACAAAATTTCTTAATCAACCCTGATTGTTGATTTTATTATGTGGTTTAAGCATTTTCCGAAGCACACAGTGGCCATACATCAACGTTCTCATCATTTTAGATTTCCTTAGCCGCAAATTGTTTAGAATGATTAGCAAAGTATTATTCAGATAAATCTGTATCATCATTTTTTATTAAAGTAGTGAACCTTTTTAAACTACACATTCATGGTTATTAAGAAGGTCCATTTTACATATTTTCCTGAAAGAGTGGAGCCAGAGGCCCAGAAACTACACGATAGAATGGTGCCTTTATTAATTGTTAATGAATTGGGAGGGGTAATAATGTAATTTATCTTTAATTGTCAAAGTAGTTGTCAAGGAGATTGGGAAAGTAGCATAATTGTTTTTTTTTATTTCAGCCGATGAATTGCTGGCAGTTGCTGGCAGAGAAGTAGAAGTATCTTTTGTGTGGTATTTTTAGACCCGGTAATTTACCACACGACACGAAAACGACACGAAAATTTAGTGTTTGGGTTTGTATTTTGAGTACACGACACGAAAATACACGAACACGAAAGTACACGACCGAGATTTACTGTCGGTTTTGTGTTTACCTTTTGGGTACACGACACGACGCGAGGTACACGAAATAAATAAATAAATAAATATAATATTTTATATTTAATTTAATAAAAAAATATATTTAATGAATTGTGTTTATACTAAACGTTAAAATTTGAAAATATAATGTGAATTTTCATAAATTTCGTGTAAACATTCGTGTTTTCGTTAACATTCGTTTCATTTCGTCTACTAAAACATATAAAAATAATATTATAATATTAAAATAACTTTTTTTTTATAATATTTTAATATTTATTTTATATTATGTGCCTGACACGAAAACACGATACGAAACGACACGAATTTACGCAGTACACGACACGACATGACACGAATCCATTTAGTGTCGTGTATGGGTTTGGACTTTTGGTACACGAAACACGAAAGTACACGACATGAAAATATACGACACGAAGGAATTGCCAGGTCTAGGTATTTTGCACTGTAGAGTTATATTTACTGTATAAAAATTAGGGTTAAGGCATATTTTTCTTGGCTTAATTATTGATTTGGGTCAGCATAATATGTTTGGGCCAATGATAATAATAATAATAATAATAATAATAATAATAATAATAATAACAATAATGATAAAAAATAATAATAGTAATGATAGTATATGGAGTACTATGTGCCTCCTTCAATATCGCTTCTCTCAACTTGACAACATTGGGCACACAAATCCTCTTTTCATATTACATTATGCCATCATCGGACACGCTGAAACCCTTATCCTCACCTGAAAGAGTACGTTCCTTCATCTTGACCAAGAAGTCGTCTTGTCCTTGACCTTCTTTGATATGTTCACTCAAGGTTGGTTGTACCACCAAACTAGCCAATAATGACTCAACTGGATTCGATGGTGTAGCCATCTTTTGGAAATTCCTTGATCAAGCTTTCCTCTTTGGTCAACAAACAGGTTAGGTCTCCTCTCGCCCTACGGCTCAGTGCATCAGCAACTACGTTTGCTTTACTGGGGTGGTAATGAATTGTACAATCGTAGTCTTTGACCAACTCTAGTCATCTGCGCTGCCTCATATTCAATTCCTTTTGTGTGAAAATATATTTCAGACTTTTGTGGTCTGTATAAATTTCACACTTACCTCCATACAGGTAATGTTTCCAATTTCCAAATCTTCAAGGCATGAACTACCGCTGCTAATTCCAAATCATGAGTAGGGTGTGGTTTCAACTGTCTCGAAGCATAGGCAACTACCTTGCCTTCTTGCATCAATACACATCCCAAGCCTTGTTAATGCAAACCGAGATCATCGAGGTCTTGTTAGGGTTGTATACTGCAAAGCATACTTTATGCTTGTATTACCTTATTTCCCTGTAACTACCTATGAGAATATTAATTACATTTAATCACATATTTTGCTTATTTATTCACGTTATGGTTATGCAAATGAAATGTCTAATTATTTTATATTGTAGATAATGTGGTGTGTTGATGTCACATGAAAAATCACATTATCAGTGCCTTATAAAATAATATAATAGTTCACAACGTATATAATTATTAGATAAGTTATGTGAAAGGTTGTAGTGTATGCTTGAGATTAGTTGGTCTTGACTATTAGTATACATAGCGTATTTGCATACGTTGAACTGGATCGACGTGAGATAATGTCTTCTGTACTGACTGCAAGAAGAACATAAATCTCGAATAATTATTATTTCTTAATTCTAAGTATATAATATTTAATTGTATATTTATAATATTTATTTTTTTGATTTACCATGGGTGAGAGTCAAAATGACTGACTCAATAAGCCTCGTATCTTGGGCAATAATATTATTTATATGATAATTATTATTATTACTAGAAATCGTGTCCCGACTCGTACGGATTGATGAGGTCCACTTGAGGAGCTCGATAATGATTATTATACTAAACACTGCAGGTGGATTTAATTCTGATATAATAATAAGGTACGAGTGGTACTACTCTTAGATAAGATATTAATTAATTAAAGCTGTCAGTAGCTTAAATTAATTAATGGACATTCGATATCTTAAACACGGAAAATAATATATTTAAATAAGGAGCCCGATTTTTTAAATTAGGATTTGGGTTGGAAGTGCAATATTAATTCTTTAGTGGATTGAATTGATATTAGTGAATTCAACCATATTAAAAAAGTGATTAATTTGGAAAGTTGAGTTGCACTAGGAGTCCTTCCATAATCATCTTTAAGATCCCTAGAAGTAGTCCAAGAGCCTATAAATAGGACATCATGAGGGTTCGACCTTAGCATATCCCTATGAGGTTGTGAGAACGATTTTTCTTCTTGTGTCTAATTCTAGATATTGACTTGTGTCTCTGATTCTACAATTTAGATAACACATCAATTTTCTAAGAGTGTTCATATAATACTGGAAAGTAAAAAAAATCGAGTGACCACAAACAAGAAAATTTCGGCGATCCATATTTTGTCCAAGCAAGATCTGGTAGCTCGTTGCTGTTGGGGTTCGCACAGCAAACGAAGAGCGCAGCGGAAGCGAAAACATGAAGTGCAATACGAATCCCTCAAGAGGATCGATTCAAGCTACGTATATACGAATATAAAACGAACAAACAGGAAGATACGAAATCATACCCTTGAAGTCTGTTGATCAAATGGTTGTGAAGATTGCGATCTCCACTACAAAACCGATTCGCCAAGATTTTGGTGATCTCCGCAACAAATCCAATTCATCAAGCTTTTGGTGATCTCTGTCACGAATCCGATTCTTCAAGCTTTTGGTGATCTCCAAGCCCCGAAAGCACAGTGCCTCTACTTGTCAGGCACCGAAAGTCGACCGGAACTCTGTGGCCCTCGAGTCCACATTTATAACAAGTAATCGGCTGCGAAGGACAATTAGCTTGCACATGACCCACAACGTTGCAATTGAAACAACTCCCAGTCTGACTTGGAGTCAAAGAAGATGACCTGGAACTCTTGGTTCCACCGAACGAAGAAAGGGAAGGTTTCGCCGTAGGACTACACGAAACTCGATGAGAAGAAGTTCCGACTCTCACACTATTCGGAAAATCACCAGACGTCCTCTGCCTCTTCGACTCATGCAAAGGCCCAGTAGACAACGATGCAATCTCGTACGCCATGGCTCGATTCTGATACTCTCTTAAAGTAGCACAAGTGAAATCCGACATGTACTGTCGAATCTCTAGTTTCATCCGCATATCAAAATGACGGATTTTGTCTTCCTCGGTCCTCACCTACCTCATCACGTAAGAGAGCTGTCGACTATAATCGATAATAGCCTGCGACACGAGTATATCCTGCGGCTCGGCTAGATAAAAATCTCGGATCCTCTGCTCTCAGATCGGCTCCGGACAGAACTCCGCTTCCATCAACTTCATGAACTCTTCCCAGGTAATAACATGATCTTGAGGCTCAACGACCTCCCACCAACTAGCAGCATCACTATCGAGAAGGAACTGAGCGATAGGAATTCTCTGTTCCTCTGGACAACCAACTGCCTTGAAAATCTTCTCCAATTGGAAAATCCAACCGTCCCAGCCCAAAGTATCACCCGCGCCCGCAAAATGAGGAGGATGCATACGAATCACTTCTCTAAGCCACTGAGTCGACCCGACGTTCTTAGTCACGGTAGGGTTACGTTGAACCGCCTGGGTCAAATGAGTCATCTGGTCTGCCACCTGCTGAAGTATAGTAGCAATACCAATACTAATGCCATCACCGGCATCATGATCCTGATCGCGCAACTGATTGCCACGACCTCTTGGCATACTGAACGGACAACCATTCAAAACGACAAAACAAACACCACATAATCAACATATGGCAACAAACAGTAACACAATAAAATGCTCACTCTGAGTCATTACACGAATACACGAACTATCACTACAACAATAGAATTCAAATTCATAAATAATTCACTTGGCTACATCAACAAAAACGTACGACCTTTACCAGAACAATCACGGTCAAGACCACATACATATCATTGTGGTCAAACATAGGTAATATTTTTTAAAAACAAATTTTTTCGAGGTATTTGTTCAAATGATAATATTTTAAAATTCTTGATTTTGAATGATTTTGCTGAAATGAGTTTTTGAAAAGAAATATTTTTAATACCTCGGTCGTTTGATCAAAACTATGAACCCATTATCATAAATTTTTTATTTTGAAAGTCATCTGCAAAACAACATTTTGAAACATTAATCTACTCGATAATTGATATCATCAAAATGACCTTATCAATATATAACATTATTACCACCGATCAACTATCACATCCGGATAACGTCATAGAATAATACAATTAAACCAAACTATGTAGTCATAACATCTAGGTGTACAACCAAAATTCGCTAACAAGATGGGTAATGATTAATAGTACATCGATAATATCCAAAATGACTGTAACATTTTACGATGTCCTAAATACTTTAAAACGCCTCCTTCAAATACCGTCTGAAGGTGTCATTTGAAAATACACGACTAACTCGTCAAAGTTCAACCGATTTAATCCATATAAAATTGTGTTCAACCGCACCATTGAAACATTTTCAAAAATTGGTTCTTTTACAAATATACTCAAGCTCATAATTACAATTAAGAAAACCGTTCTCAAACCTACACACAGTGGACATAATTACAACTATCCAAAAATAATCGAACTTGAAACCACATGCCCAAACGATAACCGAGATTACAAATTCAATCAAATATAATTCGTGAACACCAAATTCAAACATACGTCAAAACCATCCATCTGAGTTCCTCACGAACTCTACCATAGATACATTCTCTGGAATACATTAAGGTTCACAGTTTTCACATCGTATTGCACCATTCGGTGTCCAACCATTAATACATTCAACTTAATACTCAGGCGGTGCAACGAATATCAAACATGGATTCCATTACACAACACTATGCAAATAAAATTATGCACCACAATTGTAACACCCCCAAGACGTTCAGGGCATATTACAGCACCGTGGATCCTACCCTTTGGAATCCACCAGGCTAACGTACAAACTCGACATCATGACCAATGACAAACATCATCAACATACAAACAATTCCACACTTTAAGACATTCAAGACAAATGGACCGAACCCGACAGTGATAAATAAAATCCTTCCCAGACCGGGTTCACAAGCAAATACAAGTTTAAAAGAAGAAAGTGCTCGAGTACTGAACAAATGACATAAATACTAAAATAAGAAAGACAACACGCCAGACAGACGACCATTGAACAGAATCACTCTTGCCTATCCTCGTACTGTCCGCATGCTCGTTCTCCTCCATGACCTGCACCTGAAATACAAAAGTATTTCCCCCATTTAAGGGGTTAGCGACAACAGCTAGTACAAGTACAATCCATTTGAACTACCATTCTAATAAGATGAAATATGCGCCAAAAATCATTTTAGAAAATATTTTTACATTCCAGAATATTACGGTGCACAAGCACAAAACACAGTCCTCCAACAAAACATTTCAAAGGTTAACCGTTGATACGAGACTCACGACCACCGCACCCCGCAGAGGCCCCGTCGGACCATCCCTGGGTGGTTAACCCCTGTTCATGATATGCATACACACAACACTACGTATCCCTAGAGGTCCCGTCAGACCATCCCTGGGTGAACATACACATTCACATATACAACATACACGAAAAGTCATAATTCAAATACTAGAATACGTAACCAAATGTAAAGTACTTGCCTTTGAAACATCTTCGACGAGACGGAAAATGAACAGCGACTAGGAATGATCCGGAGTGACCACGACCATTCCTAATTGAAAAGTTACCACGAATCAGTCCTAAACGACAACAATAACCGAACGATATATGCCCACAACCCGATTACAACCTTAACAATGTGTGTACATTCAATACGGGCGAGGGTTTTCACAAAATCTCCTCGAATCAACAATCCACGGATTAAACATGACGAAAACAGATTGAAAATCACCCAATAACAATAATCAATAAGGATTACAACAACATAAACGAACAATATGAGTTTAAAAGTACAAATCCCAAAACCCCCCCAAAATGAACAAAGTTAGGGTTCTAAGCCAAAATACCTTGGATTAGGGCGAGAGAGACAGATTAGGATGATGATAAACTTTGTTTGGATCACAGCAATCGGTCTAACATGGATATCCACGGATTTACCTCGAAGAATCGCTCGAAAATGCTCGGAAAAACTTAAACCACAGACAAGGAAAGATGAAGGAGAAAAAATGACGCGACTGGACCTGTTCAGGTATTAAATACCTGACTACTCGTTACGTACGTTAACATGGTGAGGTTAACGTACGTTATACCACTTACGTATGTAAACTCTCAAGAATTAACGTACGTAAGGGCTCGGCAGAACATTCTGCCCAATTTGCTGAAGTCGATAGCGTATGCTATATCAAACAGTTTGCGTACGCTATAAGGAAGCTTACGTATGTAACACCCATGAGTTAACATACGTAAGAAATCGGCAGAAACTGGGCAGAACCTTCTGTCCAAAATGCCGAGGACCGTAACGTATGTTAACACTAAGGTTTAACGTATGTTCTGTATGCATCGATAGCACACGCAATAAAGCATGAATAACGTACGTTATTCATGCAGCAGTTCAACACTGCTAAATGCAGTTCATTGCTCAGGAAAATAAGAAGTCAAACGCAAAACAAGGACATAATCTAAAAATATAAATATGAGGTATTCACGACGACGAATCTAGGCTCTAAAAGGAAACACCATTCCGACTAGCCAAAGATTCATAATTCGACGACGGAAGTAAATTTCCTCAAATTCTTAGGAAATTATGAAAATTGAACATACATGCGACAAAACATAACATGAAGCAAAATTACATAAAAACACCTCCGAAACTCGTCCAAATGGAAAAACACCAAGAACAAAATAGATTCAAAACGTCGAAACAGTTACAACCCAGTCGTTAAAAATAGACCTGCGCCAAAAATAGAAACTGCTAAAAACAGAAAGATACGGATATTACATTCTCCCCTCTAAAAAGAAGTTTCGTCCCTAAACTTAAGGATCAAGGGTATCTCGCACGCATATCCTCCTCTAGTTCCCACGTCGCTTCCTCCACTCCATGCCTCGACCATTGCACTTTAACCAAAGGGATGGTTTTGTGCCTTAACTGTTTATCCCGACATTCTAAAATTCTCACTGGCCTCTCCTGAAATGTAACATCCTTCTCGATCTCCACATCCCTAAAGTCAATAATGTGAGTCGGGTTTGGAACATACTTCCTCAACTGAGAAACGTGAATTACACTATACACATGGATCAATGATGGGGGTAATGCCAAACGGTAGGCTAACTCTCCAACTCTTTCCAATATCTCGAAAGGTCCAATATACCTTGGACTAAGCTTCCCCTTTTTCCCAAAACGGAAAACTCCCTTCGACGGAGACACTCTCAACAAAACATGATCCCCTACCTAACACTCCAAGGGGCGACGCCTATCATTCGCATAAGACTTTTGTCGACTCTGAGCCGCCAGCATAATCAACTCGACTTTCCTCCTAGTCTCCAACACAAGATTCGGCTCGTTGCCAACTAAATCAGATGGCTCATTCCAACATATCGGTGACCGATATTGTCGGCCATAAAGTGCCTCATATGGTGCCATCTTGATCGATGCATGCCAGCTATTATTATAAGTGAATTTGATCAGGGCCAGATGTTCCTCCCAATCACTACTCCAGTCTAGCGCACACGTGCGCAACATATCCTCGAACGTCTGAATGGTACGCTCAGACTGTCTATCAGTCTGAGGATGGAAAGATGTGCTCAAACGCAAATGCATCCCCAAAGCCTTATGTACCGCCTGTCAGAAATGCGATACAAACTGACCATCTCTGTCCGAAATAATAGTCTTCAGTGTACCATGAAGTCTCACGATCTGCGAGATAAAAATACGAGCTAATTTTTCTGGACCCCAAGTGTCCTCGATGCCCGGAAAATGTGCTGACTTAGTTAGTCGATCCACGATCACCCACACCATGTTCATTCTCGTCTTTGTCCTCGACAAATTCATGACAAAATCTATAGAGACGTCCTCCCACTTCCATTCCGGGAAGGGAAGTGATTTCAACAACCCGACTGGCCGCAAATGCTCGATTTTGGCTTGCTGACAAGTCAAACACTTAGCCACAAACTGCAATACCTCATTCTTCATGTCATTCCACCAGAAATTCTTCCTCAAATCCTTATACATTTTACTCGAGCCCAGATGGACTGAGTAAGGTGACGCATGAGCCTCCCGCATAATGCCCTACCTCAATTCCAAGTCGTTCGGAAGACACAGCGACCTTGGAATCTCAACACACTATCTTCATGAATCACGAATCCTAGGGCTTTCCATTTCACCACATTCTCATGGAGTTGAATAAACATTGGATCTTCTACCTGTCTCGATTTAATGTCGTCGACCAGATACGAAGAGATCTCAAGAGCGCACAATTGCCCAGCATTCCCTGGTAACATAACCTCAATACTCAACCCCATCAACTCTCGCTGGAGCTATGGCTGCGCCGTGAGCAACTCAAGTGTCCGAACCGATACTAATTTCCGACTCAAGGCATCTGCCACAACATTTGCCTTGCCCGGATGATAAAGGATTTCGAGATCTCAATCCTTGATTAATTCCAGCCACCTCCTCTATCTCATATTCAGTTCCTTCTGTGTGAAAATATACTTCAGGCTCTTGTGATCGGTGAAAATCTGACACGACGAGCCGTACAAGTAATGACGCCAGATCTTCAACGCAAACACAACTGCAGCCAACTCAAGATCGTGGGTAGGGTAATTCAACTCATACAGTTTAAACTAACGGGAAGCATAGGCAATCGTCTTTCCGTGATGCATAAGTACACATCCAAGCCCTTGGCCTGAGGCGTCGCTTTAAATTGAGAAACCCTCATTACCGCATGGTAAGGCCAAGACGGGAGCAGTAGTCAACCGCTTCTTCAACTCTTCATAACTCTTCTACCTCTCGTCTGACCACACAAACTTTTCTGACTTTTGCAACAACTGAGTGAGCGGTCGAGCGAGTTTAGAGAACCCCTCGACAAACCTTCCATAATACCCCAACAAACCCAAAAAACTACGGACCTCCTTCATGTTCTTGGGCGGCGCCCAATCCAGCACTGCCTCTATCTTGTGTGGGTCCACACGAACACCCTCGATCGAGATCACGTGGCCAAGAAACATAACCTCTCGCAACCAAAACTCGCATTTTGAGAACTTCACATAAAGGCGCTGAGTTCTCAAGATTTCCAGCACGATATGTAGATGACGTACATATTCCTCCTCGCTCCTCGAGTAAATCAGAATATCGTCGATAAAGACGACTACACACTTATCGAGATATTCGATAAAAACCTTGTTCATTAGCTGCATGAACACGGTTGGGGCATTAGTTAGCCCGAACGGCATAACTACAAACTCGTAATGGTCGTATCTCATCCGAAAGGCCGTCTTCGGAATATCGGAATCCTTCACTCGGAGTTGGTAGTACCCCGTCTCAAATCAATCTTTGAGAACACAGTCTCTCCCTGCAATTGGTTAAACAAGTCATCAATCCTCGAAGCGGATAATTGTTTTTGGTGGTCACCTTATTCAACTCTCGGTAGTCGATGCATAACCGCAGTGACCCATCCTTCTTCCTTACGAACAAGACCAGTGCGCCCCAAGGCGAAGCGCTCGTTATAATGTAACCCATGTCTAACAACTCTCCCAACTGTTTCTTCAACTCGAGCATCTCGGCAGGTGCCATTCGATACGACATTTTCAAAATCAGGGATGCACCCACCTCTAAATCAATGGTGAACTCGACCTCACGGTCTGGTGGCAAACCCGACAACTCATCTAGAAAGATGTCGGGATACTCGCTCATTACCGGAATAGACGAGAGCTCGACTCCCCCTTCTTATAATCTCAAAGCATAACACCAGTAACCAGCGCAACCTCCTCGAAGAAGTTTCACCGCTTTCATAGCGCTGATCAGGAATCTTGGATTACCCCGTTTGCATCCCACAAAGGAGTGTTCAGTACCATCATTGGCTAACATTGAAATGGTTCTCGCTCTATAGTTCATGATCGCCCCATGTCGATCCAGCCAATCCTCACCAAGAATCAAATCCTCATCCTTAATGTCTACCACAATCAGGTTAGAAGACCAATCCGTCCCCGCGATACTCACCGAAAAATCTCTAATCTCATGATCCCCCATAGTAATATCTCCACTAGGAAGTTTAACAACAACCGGTTCACATGTAACTAGACAATCAACATGCAGACGATGCACATAATCCAAAGAGATGAAAGAATGCGTAGCATGAGAATCGAATAGCACGGAAACAGGATGGTCAAGGATGTGAACAGTACCCGTAGCCACTGTCGTGTCCCTATCTCCATCTCGTCTCATCTCATACACACGGGGTGGAACATACCCCACACTAGAAGCTCCCCCTTTAGAAGACTGCCCACGTCCTCGACCTCTGCCTAAACTCTGCTGAGGCTGATTAGTTGTCGGAGCCTGATTCACGCTCGGTTCTCTCGTAGCTGGGGCTGACACCTGAGTAACTGGTGTCCGACTTGCATCTCCATAATACTTAGCATGATGCCCCATACGACTGCAATTAAGATACTGTAACGGCGGCTTGTCACACTCAATCATCATATGACCCGAACGACTACAGTTAAAACAAGTATGGCCACGAACAGGAACAGCCGGAGCAGACTTAGAACCATGGCCTCGCCCAAATGACGGGGGCTGATTCCCAAAGACTCGCGAACCAGATTGAGTCTTGTGATGTCCGCCAGACTTACCCCCAGAAAACTGACCGGAGGTCTTCTGTTTCTTACCCTCTGCTGCCACCTCTATCACAGAAAAAGACATCTCATAGGCCATCACCCTGTTTTGATAGTCTTTTAAAGTTGTACACCCAAGACCTGACATGTAGTGACGAACCATCGGTTTCATCCGCATATCGAAGTGGCGGATCTTATCTTGCTCATCTCGGACCTGATTCCTCACATAATATAGCTGCTGATTGTAGTCCTCAATTGCCTGTGAGATGGGAACATCTTGAGGTTTTGCTTCAAAGAAGGCTCGAATCCTTCCCTCTTTTACCGGCCACGGACAATATTCACCCTCCATCAAATCTCAGCACGTAGCTGCCCGGTCACGCGGTTTTATTGCTTGCCACCATGTTGCCGCCTCCTTGGCGAGGAAGTACTGAGCAATTGGTACTTTTCTCTCCTCGGAGCAGTTTGCTGCCTCGAACACTTTTTCCATATTGAATAACCAACTCTCCCAACCAAAAGGGTCGGAAGTACCATCGAATTGCGGTGGACGCACACGGATCACGTCATGAAGCAACTTATCAGTACCAGAACCAGTAGGCATAACTATATTAGCATTGGCTTTGTTAACCAGGACCGCCTGGGTTAGTATCGTCATCTGGTTCGCTACTTGCTGCAGAATGTTTGCTACCTCGGCGTTATCATTGGTATTACCGAAGCTATCAGACTGATCCTGCTGACCTTCAGCACTAGGCGGGACACTGTTCGACAAAGAAGGCGTTGCCGAACCGCGTCCGCGACCGTGTCCGCATCCTCTACCAGCAGGCATTCTAAATAAGAAACTCGTGAGTACAATTCAAATGCAACACACATCGTGATATTAAGAAAAGGACAACACAGGATAACACAACGAGTCAAGTTAGAAAAACTTACGAGCACCGGCGTACTGAGATGATGGCATAGTAGTGATACTGTTCAGAAACGACACTCGACTAGACACAAATGACCGACAACCTAGGTATCTATAAAACCTTAGGCTCTGATACCATATTCTGTAACACCCCCAAGACGTTCATGGCATATTACAGCGCCGTGGATCCCACCCTTTGAAATCCACTAGGCTAACGTACAAACTGTAATACCCGTACTTTTTGTAAATTTTCTACTCTAGTGCTTTTGTAATTTTGACACTCGTTGTAAGTGTTTAGTAAGTTGATGTTGATCTTGAGGTTCATATTAATAGGAATCTATCCTTTCTTGTTCGTATCATTGCCGTTTTTGGATCCTTGATGTGATTAGACCACCTGCGTGGTGAGGGGTAGCGCACACTACGAGCCCTTATAGCGCATGCTAAGAGAGTGTGGGTAGCACACGCTATCGGTCATCATTAGGGCACGTTACTAGTGTATTTGAGGCAGATAGTCCAATTGGTACTGGACTGGAATAGAGCATTCGTAGCGCACGCTATGTGTGATTATAGCGCACGCTAATGATATTTGTAGTGCACGCTAAGTTATCGGAGTAACGTGCGCTAAGGCGAGCAGGGCAGAGGACAGTAGGTTATGGACTCCATTTACTGGGCACCAACTATCAGGTAGCACACGTTAACTATAGGCTAGCGTACGCTAATGGAAGGCGTTAGCGCACGCTACATTATGTGTAGGGCACGCTAACAATGCTGGCAGAGGCCACTGGACTACCCGGTTAGTCCGATAGCGCACGCTATTCTTCAAAATTGGCGCACTCTAGTCCCTATTTAGTATAAATAGGACACTTCCACCCCAATTCGTCATTTTTACACTTCTTCCCCTTCCTTGGATGATTTCGGACGATTCCGGGTGATTTCTGAAGAGTTCTTCGAGATACAATCATCTAGCAACATCTTTGAGCTTCTAGTTCGAATTAATCAATGTTTAATCCTCTCCACCGCTCCAAATCAAGGTAAACTTCTCACAACCCAAGATTTTCGGGATTTGGGGGTTTTCCTTCCGATCTCTTCGATCCAGCTTGTCGTTATGATGGAATATGTCGAGTATGAATTATCTACTTGGGATACATGTTTTCCTGCGGATTTATTGGTATATTTCCGGAGTTCTTGAGTATTTGGGCTGGTTGACTTGCGATTCACCATCTAAGAGATTTATTTCCGGAACACATGTATCGTGGGTAGTAAATTCGGGTGAATTCCAACATATTTTCATACCGATGGGTTTTTGATAGTTGATTACGAACATGTCTAGGTTCGGAGTTGTCGATTCCTTCAACATTGGTATCTCGTCGTTCGTACCCCTTTTCTCTCGATTCTAAGCAAGTGATTCTTGTGAAAGTTATGTTCTTAAATGTGAAAAGTAATGCATGTGAATGCGAGAGTTATATCTGTTCACTCCGAGAGGGCCTGACGGGTCCGAGGAGGGTTCCGTTTATGACGGTTCCATGAACATTTGGGTTAGCCACTCTGAGATTACCTGACAGGGTCGAGCATGGATTCACGCATTGTCGAATCCATGGTTAATCAAGAGATATTGTCGTTATTGATATATGTTTGGATAATTGTATTTTCCGAAAAATCATTATCATGGCTTTGAAATTGGTGCATATGCTTTTATGTGTAAGATGTGACATTTCACTTGTAATACTTGCCCTAACCCCTCTCGTGTGGGGAAAATTCCTTTTGTGTTTTTCAGGTTCTAAGGATCCTTATGAGCGAGCACCAGGACAGTACGATGATGATGGCGAGGTATGATACTGTGGCTAATTGTGTTCCCTTTATTTTGAGCATTATTCTCTTTGTTCCGTTTCATCCTTGTAATAATAAACGGTATTCGAGTACTTTAGGAAAGTTCCTTTCCGGTTGATGTATAACTTTCTTGTATTTCTTCGTGGTTTTGGTTGTGATTGGTTTGTTTGTATCGGACTTATTGATTCCCAAGTGAACTTGGTGTAATAGATGTGTCACGTGTAAAAAAATTCAGCCTAGTGGGTGCCAGGAAGGGGTCCACAACACTGTAATATTACCCGAATATCTCGGGGGTGTTACAGAATTTGGTATCAGAGCTTAGGTTTATGGATACCTAGGCTGTTGGTTTGTTGGGTCTAATTGTACTGTTCCAAGAACACAATATCATCGCGCTGCCGTCATCTCGTACGACCGGTACTCGTAAGTTCCCTATCTTCCTTACCCTCTTTATTTCCTCATTGTTATTCGATTATGGGACATGAGAAATCCATATCCAAGATGGTAATGTTTCGAGTTATGCTTATGAGTTTACTTCACTTTTCTCTTTAGAATGTCAACTGGTAGAGGACGTGGATGCGGCCGTGGTCGTAGCTGAGGGCGTGGCGCAACCGGTGGAGCGGCCATGTCCCCCAGCTCGGTATAAGGCTCAGCTACGCCTAGATTGTCAGACTCGATTCAACCTATCACCGGTAGTCATCAGGAGTCGTTGGCCAGTCTGGGAACTTCCACAGGGAGCCAACCAGATGTTGGCGTCGCCACTATACTGCAGCAAATGGCAAATCAAATAGATCTTTTAACCCAGGCGGTTCAGCTCAACCAACCACCTCTTGTGGCCAATATTGGGGGTAAAGAAATGGTTACACGATGTTATTCGAATGCGCCCTCACCACTTTATTGGTGAAAATGATCCGATCGGCTGGGAAGATTGGATTAATGACATGAATAAGGTTTTCATGGCCGTAAATTGTCCAGAGGCACGCAAAGTGCCAGTTGCTCAGTACTTTTTATCGAGGGATGCGACTAGTTGGTGGCAAGCTATCGCACCTCAGGATCGTGTGGTTTCATGGGACGGGTTTAAAGAATTGATGAAGGCCGAGTTTTGCCCGTGGCCCGTCCAGGAGGCCAGAATTAGAGCCTTTTTCGAGGCTAAGTCCCAGGATATCCCGGTATCTCAGGCGATTGTTGAATACAATCGTCAGCTCAATCATGTGAAGGGTCAAGTGAAGGAAGAGAGAGATAAAATCTGTCATTTTGATATGCAGATGAAACCAAAAGTTCAACACTATATTTCGGGACTCGTTTGTACCACCCTGAAGGAGTACCAGGACAGAGCATTGGCATATGATATGTCCTTCATTAATACCGAAATGGCAAGTGAGAGTAAGAAGCAGAAGACCACTGGAAAGTTTTCTAGTGGTAGAGGTGGCAACCAACGGGGATCTCAGTCGGCGAGTTATCCAGTCAGAGGGTCTTCCCGTGCATCGGGGAGTAAATGGAATTTCAGAGCTGGTACTAGTGTGTCCAATCGGGTTGTGACATGTTTTAATTGTGGCCAACAAGGTCATCTTAATCGTGATTGTAGTCTACCCCCTTTGAAGTGTTTTAATTGCGGCCAGGAAGGCCATAGAGCTATGTACTGTACGGAAGAAGAAAATACATTTGGAACTCAAGCGTCAGCCCCTATGCCTGGAGAACCGAGTGTTAATCAAAAATCATCTGCAGGTCAGCCATCCCAAAGTTACGGTCGGGACAAAGGCCGTGGTCAGTCCGTTAGAGGGGGAGCCCCAGTGCTGGTTTGGTGCAACCCCATGTCTATGAGATGAGGAGAGCTGGAGATCCAGAGGCTACCGTAGCCACATGTATCGTTTATGTTTTATCTCATCTAGTTAGAGTGCTTTTTGATTCCGGTGCTTCTCATTCGTTCATCTCTTTGGATTGTGTGCGTCGATTGAATATTGAGTGTTTGACTGCTTGTGAGTCTTTTGTGGTTAAACTGCCCAGCGGGGATAGAATCGCAGGGAATGAAGAAGTGAGAGATTGTCCGGTGTTAATCACTGAGAGAGTGTGGCTTTCGAATTTGATCATCGTGGATATTGTTGATGAAGATTTAATCCTCGACGACAACTGTCTTGATAGACATGGAGCGGAAATGAATTATCGCACGAAGGTCATATCGATGTTGGCCGAAGATGGTACCGAGCATTCATTTACGGGATACAAAAGGGGGTGTCATAAATTCTTAATTAGCCTTTGAAGGCGACTAAACTTATCAAAAAAGGCTGTGTTGGGTATTGGTGCTATGCTGCGAAAGTAGAGGATGGGAAAGTCGAACTTCCCTCGATTCCTGTGGTAAATGAATTTCCAGAGGTTTTTCCAGATGACTTACCCGGACTACCACCGGAGCGGGAGGTTTAATTCACAGTTGATTTAAGTGCAACCCCGATTTCTAAGGCACTGTACCGTATGGCACCTTCAGAAATGCAAGAGTTGAAAAGACAGCTGGGAGAGTTGTTGGATAAAGGGTATATTAGACCTAGTGCTTCACCTTAGGGTGCACCAGTCTTGTTTGTAAGGAAGAAAAATGGTTCACTATGTTTGTGTATCGATTATCGGGAGCTGAACAAAGTGACCATTAAGAATAAATACCCTTTGCCACGTATCGATGATTTGTTTGATCAATTGCTGGGAGCCGCGGTGTTCTCGAAAATTGATTTGAGGTCCGGTTACTATCAACTTGGCATAAAGGAATCCAACATTCCTAAAACCGCTTTCCGTACGAGGTACTTGCATTATGAGTTTGTGGTTATGCCTTTCGGGTTAACCAACGCACCAGCGATATTTATGCAGCTGATGAATAAGATCTTTATTGAACATCTCGATAACTGTGTAGTCGTTTTCATTGATGATATTCTGGTCTATTCTCGTGATGATGAGGCACACGCTCGGCATTTGCGATTAGTGTTGGAAATTTTGAGGATTCAGCATCTCTATGCGAAGTTTTATAAGTGTGAATTTTGGTTAAGGGAAGTCATGTTCCTCAGGCATGTGATTTCAGCAGAAGGGGTCCGAGTAGATCCCCAGAAGATTGAGGCGGTATAAGAATGGGCACCGCCTAAGAACGTGAAGGAAGTTCGTAGCTTTTTGGGGCTGGATGTATATTATCGAAGGTTCATCGAGGGGTTCTCTAAACTTGCTCGACCACTTACTCGATTACTTCAAAAGTCCGAAAAGTTCGAATGGAATGAAGAGAGACAAAGGAGTTTCGAAGAGCTGAAAGAGCATCTGACTACCGCGCTGGTTTTAGCCCTGCCCCAGGGATTCGGTGGGTATTCTGTTTATTGTGACGTTTCAGGACAAGGACTTGGGTACGTACTCTTGCAGCATGATAAGAATATCGCCTATGCTTCACAGCAACTTAAACCATATGAGTTGAATTATCCTACCCATGATTTGGAGTTAGCTGCCATAGTGTTTGCATTGAAAATCTGGCATCATTATTTGTACGGTTCTTCATGTCGAATTTATACCGACCACAAGAGCCTAAAGTACATTATTTGCCAGAAGGAACTGAATATGAGACAGCGTCGTTGGTTAGAGTTGATAAAGGATTACGACTTGGAGATCCTTTATCATCCAGAAACGGCCAACGTTGTAGCTGACACATTGAGCCGGAAATTGGTATCTCTTCAGATGCTCGAGGTCCTTATGCCTCAAGTGAAGATCAAATGGGAGTTGATTGAGCAAGGAGTCAAAGTATGGAGTCAAAGTATGGATCCAACGGGTTCAGGGTCAGATGCATACTCTTGAGATTATTCCGTCCTTGGTTGATGACATCGGGGAAAAATAGGGGAATGACCCAATGGTTGTCCAACTGAAGGTGGACGTGGAAAAAGGGAAAGCCCCTGGTTTTATGATCCACGAGGATGGCATTTTGAGATTTTAAGGTAGGCTTTGTGTTTCGAATGACTCGGAATTGAGACAGAGAATACTCCGAGAAGCCCATGCTACACCTTACTCGATCCATCTTGGGACGAGTAAGATGTACAAAGACCTTAAGAGAAGTTTTTGTTGGAATAACATGAGGAGAGATGTCATCGAGTTTGTATCAAAGTGTTTGACATGTCAACAAGTCAAAATTGAACATCAACGGCCGGCCGGGCTGTTGAAGCCTCTCCCTATTCCCGAATGGAAGTGGGAAGATATTACCATGGATTTTATCACCGAGATGCTGAGGACTAAGACGGGGATGAATACGATTTGGGTTATTGTTGACCGATTGACTAAGTCAGCACATTTCCTTGGCATTAAGGACACCTGGGGACCAGAGCGATTGTCCCGGATTTCTATATCAGAGATCGTGAGATTACATGGTACGTCAAAGTCTATTGTTTCCGATCGAGATGGTCGTTTCATGTCGCATTTTTGGAGGTCGGTCCATCAGGCGTTGGGCACCGAGTTAAGGTTGAGTACTTCTTTCCATCCGCAGTTCGACGGTTAGACTGAGCAGACGATCCAGACATTGTAAGATATGCTGAGGGCATGTGCCCTAGACTGGAGTAGCAATTGGGAAATACACCTACCATTGATCGAGTTCACTTACAATAATAGTTGGCATACATCGATCAAAATGGCACCTTTTGAGGCATTATAGGTAGGCGGTGTAGATCCCCACTTTGTTGGGACGAAGCTTCATATTTAGTCGGGATGAATCCCGATATGTTGATGGAAACAAAAGAGAAGATCGCTATCATCCGAGACCGATTGTTGAATGCTCAAAGTCGACAAAAATCCTACGCTGACATTCGTCGTCAGCCCTTGGAATTTGATGTGGGAGATCATGTCCTACTCAAGGTATCACCAACGAGAGGTGTCTACAGGTTTGGGAAGAAGGGCAAGCTTAGCCCGAGGTATATTGGACCATTTGAGATTCTCTACAGAGTTGGTGAGTTGGCTTATCGGTTGGCGTCACCTTCGGCCCTTAGCCACATTCACAATGTGTGTCACGTTTCCCAACTAAGGAGGTATGTTCCCGACCCGAGTCATATCATTGATTACGGGGATATCGAGATTGCAGATGATGTCACGTTTGAGGAGAAACTAGTGAAAATGCTAGAGCATCGTGTAAAACAACTCCGGCACAAAACCATTCCGTTGGTTAAAGTTCAGTGGTCGAGGCATGGAGTTGAGTAAGCACAATGGGAAACCGAAGAGAGCATTCGCGCTACATACCCAGAGTTATTCATTTCTTAAGTTTCGGGACGAAACTTCCTTTTACAGGGGGAAGATGTAATACCCGTACTTTTTGTAAGTTTTATACTCTGGTGCTTTTTTAATTTTGACACTCGTTGTAAGTGTTTAGTAAGTTGATGTTGATCTTGGCGTTCATATCAATTGGAATATATCATTTCTTGTTCGTATCGTTTCCGTTTTTGGATCCTTGATGTTATCAGACCACCTGCGTGGTGAGGGGTAGCGCACGCTACGAGCCCTTTATAGCGCACACTAATAGAGTGCGAGTAGCGAACGCTATCAGTCATCGTTAGCGCACACTTACTAGTGTATTTGAGGCAGACAGTCCAGTAGGTACTGGACTGGAATAGAGCATTCGTAGCGCACGCTATGTGTGATGGTAGCGCACGCTAACGATATTTGTAGTGCACGCTAAGTTATCGGAGTAACGTGCACTAAGGCGAGCAGGGCAGAGGACAGTAGGTTTTGGACTCCATTTACTGGGCACCAACTATCAGGTAGCGCACACTAACTCTTGGCTAGCATACTCTAAGGGAAGGCATTAATGCACGCTACATTATGTGTAGCGCACGCTAACGACGCTGGCAGAGGCCACTGGACTACCCGATGAGTCCGATAGCGCGTGTTATTCTTCATAATTAGTGCACGTTAGTTCTGATTTAGTATAAATAGGACACTTCCGCCCCAATTCGTCATTTTTCCACTTATTCCCATTCCTTGGATGATTTCGGACGATTCCGGGCGATTTCTAAAGAGTTCTTCGAGCTGCAATCATCTAGCAACATCTTTGAGCTTCTAGTTCGAATTAATCAACGTTTAATCCTCTCCAACGCTCCAAATCAAGGTAAACTTCTCACAACCCTAGATTTTCGGGATTTGGGGGTTTTCCTTCTGATCTCTTTGATCCAGCTTGTGATTATGATGGAATATGTCGAGTATGAATTATCTACTTGGGATATGTTTTTTCTTACGGATTTATTGGTATATTTCTGGAGTTCTTGAGTATTTGGGATGGTTGACTTGCGATTCACCATCTAAGATATTTATTCCTAGAACACATGATCGTGGGTAGTAAATTCGTGTGAATTCCAACTTATTTTCATAATGATGGGTTTTTGATAGTTGATTACGAACGTGTCTAGGTTCAGAGTTGTTGATTCCTTCAACCTTGGTAACTCGTCATTCGTACCTCTTTTCTCTCGATTCCAGGCAAGTGATTCTTGTGAAAGCTTAAATGTGAAAAGTAATGCATGTGAGTGTGAGAGTTATATTTGTTCACTCCGAGATGTCCTGATGGGGCCGAGGAGGTTTCCGCTTATGACGGTTCCGTGAACATTTGGGTTAGCCACTCTGAGATGACCCGACGGGGTCGAGGAGGGATTCGCGCATTGTCGAGTCCACGATTAATCAAGATATATTGTCATTATTGAGATATGTTTGGAGAATTGCATTTTCCGGAAAATCATTATCATGGCTTTGAAATGGGTGCATATGCTTTTATGTGTAAGATGCGACGTTTCACTTGTAATACTTGCCCTAACCCCTCTCGTGTGGGGAAAATTCCTTTTGTGTTTTTCAGGTTCTAAGGATCCTTACGAGCGAGCACCGGAACGGTATGATGATGATGGCGAGGCATGATACTGTGGCTAGTTGTGTTCCCTTTATTTTGAGCATTATTCTCTTTGGTCTGTTTCATCCTTGTAATAATAAACGGTACTCGAGTACTTTAGGAAGTCCTTTTCCGGTTGATGTATAACTTTCTTGTATTTCTTCGTGGTCTCGGTTGTTATTGATTTGAACTTCCTTGTTTGTATCGGACTTATTGATTCCTGAGTGAACTTGGTGTAGTGGATGTGTCACGTGTAAAAAAATTCAGCATAGTGGGTCCCAGGCAGGGGTCCACGGCGCTGTAATATTACCCGAATATCTCTGGGGTGTTACACAAACTCGACATCATGACCAATGACAAACATCATCAACATACAAACAATTCCACACTTTAAGAAATTTAAGACAAATGGACCCGAACCCGACAGTGATAAATAAAATCTTCCCCAAACCGGGTTCACAAGCAAATACAAGTTTAAAGAAAGAAAGTACTCGAGTACTGAACAAATGACATAAATATTAAAATAAGAAAGACAACATGCCAAACAAATGACCATTGAACAGAATCATTCTTGCCCATCATCCTCGTACTGTCCCCATACTCGTTCGCCTCCATGACCTATACCTGAAATACAAAAGTATTTCCCCCATTTAAGGGGTTAGCGACAATAGCTAGTGCAAGTACAATCCATTTGAACTACCATTCTAATCAGATGAAATATGCGCCAAAATCCTTTTAGAAAACATTCTTATATTCCAGAATATTATGGTGCACAAGCACAAAACACAATCCTCCAACAAAACATTTCAAAGGTTAACCGTTGATACGAGACTCACGGCCACCGCACCCCGCAGAGGCTCCATCGGACCATCCATGGGTGGTTAACCCCAGTTCATGATACGCATACACACGACACTACGTATCCCCAGAGGCCCCGTCAGACCATCCCTGGGTGAACATACGCATTCACATCCACAACATACACGAAAAGCCATAATTCAAATACTAGAATACGCAACCAAATGTAAAGTACTTACCTTTGAGACATCTTCGACGAGACGGAAAACGAACAACGACTAGGAATGACCCGGAGTGACCAAGACCGTTCCTAAATGAAAGGTTACCACGAATCAGTCATAAACGACAAAAATAACCAAACGGTATATGCCCACAACCCCGATTACAAACTTAACAATGCGTGAACATTCAATACAGGTGAGGGTTTTCACAAAACCTCCCCGAATCAACAATCCACGGATTAAACCTGATGGAAACGGATTGGAAATCACTCAATAATAATAATCAATAAGGATTACAACAACATAAACGAACAATACGAGTTTAAAAGGAGAAATCCCGAAAAACCCCCAAAATGAACAAAGTTAGGGTTCTAAGCCATTAGGGCGAGAGAGACGGATTGGGATGATGATAAACTTTGTTTGGATCACAACAATCGGTCTAACACGGATCTACACGGATTTACCTAGAATAGTCGCCCGAAAACGCTCGGAAAAACTTAAACCGTAGACAAGGAAAGATGGAGGAAAAATGACGCGACTGGACCTGTTCAGGTATTAAATACCTGACTACTCGTTATGTACGTTAACATGGTGAGGTTAACGTACGTTATGCCACTTACGTACGTAAACTCTCAAGAGTTAACGTACGTAAGGGCTCAGCAGAACATTCTGCCCAATTTGCTGAAGTCGATAGCGTACGCTATATCAAACAGTTTGCATAAGCTATAAGGAATCTTACGTACGTAACACCCATGAGTTAATGTACGTAAGAACTCGGCAGAAACTGGGCAGAACCTTATGTCCAAAATGCTGAGGACCATAACGTACGTTAACACTAAGGTTTAACGTATGTTATGTATCCATCGATAGCGCATGCAAGAAAGCGTGAATAACTTACGTTATTCATGCAGCAATTCAACACTGCTGAATGCAGTTCGTTGCTCGAGAAAATACAAAGTCAAAACGCAAAACAAGGACATAATCTAAAAAACATAAATGAGCACGATGACGAATCTAGGCGCTAAAATGAAACACCATTCCGGCTAGCTAAAGATTTGGAATTCGACGATGGAAGTAAATTTCCTCAAACTCTTAGAAAATTATGAAACGGCCAAAACGTCCGAAAATCACGATACAACTTTGGATTATCAAACCGAAACACACAACATGAATAACTCAACCATACGGACTCATGGAAACAAAGAAACAACGAAGACGAATGAGCTTTACGAGAATCGTACATAGATGCGACAAAACATAACATAAAGCGAAATTATGTAAAAACACCTCCGAAACTCGTCCAAATGGAAAAACACCAAGAACAAAATAGATTCAAAACTTCGAAACGGTTACAAACGAGTCGATAAAAATAGACATGCACCAAAAATAGAAACTGCCAAAAATAGAAAGGTACAGATATTACAACAATCATCGCACATAAATGAAATCATGAAATACCGATAGCTCACATAAAAGAGGAGACTTACGTCCACAGGCCGCAGGGAGATGATTGCTGCACCACGATACTAATCACAACTAATCACAATTGATCACAATGGATCTCAATGATCACACTTGTTCACAATTGCTCACCTGGGTGACACGATAGGACACGACTCGATAAGACCCAACTGCCTAGGTTTTCACAAACCTAAGCTCCGATACCATTTATGTAACACCCGCAATCTACTTAGGGATATTACATGCCGTAGACTCCTTTCTGCAAGGATCTACCAAGCAGGAAACTACAAAACAAAACCCACAAGTGGTCAACTTCGACCATAACATAAAACCGTATACCGATTAGGTCTCTCAAAACGCAACATGGTAGTACAACTAATAATACAACTCGTTCACATATTACACAACATGTCCATCCTCTTAAGGATGACAAATAAACTAGGAATAAATACTCAGACCGACAGATCACTGATGGACAACCGACTACAACTGTGACTAGTATCGCTGCTTTACATCATCCTCCAAGTCGATCCTGTTATTGCTCTCTCCAATCAGGACACCTGAAAATAAATATAAAATAATCCCCACGAGGGGTTAGCGATGGAAATCGCTAGCAAGTACCAAGCTATACAGTTATACATCAAGAATACAACCGTTATGAAAATAACATTTCAACAAGGTAGCAATATGATCCCCGAGTCTAAATTCCTTTCAAAATAGTTTCCTTTGGGAAGGATCATAAGAATAATTCCAAACACATTTAAGAGAATAATTGAACACTTTGGGGGTCTCAGTGTAAAATCATGAAAAGATTTATAATTCTTCTTTCCAAAAGGGTTTTCTTTCAAAATCATATAAATGATTCAATTCTCAACCAAGCCTCAATGACAAAACCATATTCACCAATATAACCGGGATCCAAGATCCAAGCATTCACAATTCAGAGATATCAAATCAAACACTCAAATCGCCTCCATGGCCTTGATGGGACCACCCATATTAGCTATCATAAACAAACTCGAACACACCCATAAGTTATCTTGACATCGCACTCGCAAGTGACGATTCTCGGAGCCCCCTACAAACCTACCCAATTAGATAACCTTATGGTCAAATCATATCAACTGGCCGTACTCGCAAGAACGCGCTGCCGGAGGCCTCATGGGTCCCTACCCGGATAACATCAATCAAACACACCCATAAGTTATCGTGACATTGCACTCGCAAGTGACAATTCTCGGATCCCCCTCCAGACCTACCCGATTCGATAACCTTATGGTCAAATCATATCAACTGGCCGTACTCGCAAGCACGCACCGCCGGAGGCCTCACGCGTCCCTACCCGGATAACATCTCAATTCACCAAGATACACAACAACAAAGGTACAATAGTCACCACAATTGCAAACACGTAAAACATAAGTTAACACATCATACATCTCCACAAAGGCACAACATTCACATGACAACATCATTCAGGAAAAAGGCTAACAAACGAATAATACAAATATTCCGCGATTCCACAATTCCTCGGATAACTACTCTTTTCTAGCATCCATTTCAATCAAAATACAACATGAAATGGTTGTTATCATTCTACATGCTACTCAAGTTTATGTTCATATTTACTTTCATAGAAATCGCATATTCATGTAAAGTAAGTTACGGTTCAATGTCCAATCACTAACAAGTCAATGTTAAACTCACAACAAATCATATTCTCTAAGTATAAAGAATATAGACGAGATACTCGCCTCAAGTCCAAAGCACACGAAGAAATGGGAAAGCTCGATCGTAAACCCTCGAATCCTCCAACTAGGTCGAAAACACAAGAACAAAATAGTTACTACAAAATCGATCGCAAGGAAGATGGAAAACATACGAAATTCTCAAAAAGAATTCATAGGAACAAAGAATCGAATACTTGGGGTTCAATCATTCCCCAAGAACATCAAGAACATCACCCGAACCCGAACACAATAAGAATATGGATCAAAACACCAAAATATAATCAATACTTCCGAATAAGGATACACAACACCACGATTCAGGAAGAATAGCTCGAATCATAAAGATTCTAAAAATACATCAAAAAGGGTTTCAAGAAAATTACCTCGAATCAAAGACGAAGAACACGGATTGATGATGTTAATCAACACCAAGAACTCAAGGAAGATGAAAGCTTGGAGTTACAAGACTCCAAAATTGCCCAAAATTGCTTACGAATCGCCACAGCCACGGAGGAATGAAGAAGGGATGAAAAATGACGAACACGGTCAACCCCTGGGTGTATATACCCGCGCCAGCATAACGTACGTTAGGGAAGAAGGTTAACGTACGTTAGAAATCTTACGTACGTAAGGCATGCAAGCTTATGTATGTAACGATGGACAGAACTCTTTGTCCACTATTATGAAGACTCTTACATACGTTATGATTAGGGCTTAACGTACGTAAGACGCACATGAAGTTAACGTACGTTATGCTTACCGCATAGTGTACGTAAGACACTTAGCAGTTCCAAACTACTAAGTTCAGCTCGTCGAGTTCGAGCGCGATGAAACCGCGAAACGACAAAAATAACACAAGGCGAAGACATGTACAGGAAGAGTGCGCAATGACGAACTCAAGTGCTAAAAGAAAACACGATTCCGACTATCCGAGGGTTCGGAATACGACAATGGAAGTGATTACTCCCAAACTTTGGGAAATTACTAAACGGCCCAAAACGTCCGAAAATCACAATACGGAATCAAACAACCAAACCGAAGTTCACAACACATCTAACAAAGTTTAACGGACTTATAGAAAACACAAAACTATAGTTTAGAACCACCATCACACGAATTGAACCAAATAGAGGAAAAAGTCGCTCAAAACACGAATTCAGCCCCGAAACAAACTCGGATGACCAAATACGCAGAACAAAAATTTATCAAAATGTCAAAACGCTCGCAAGCGAGTTCTGGAAGTAAGAAAAATGCCAAAAATAAAAAATTACCAAAAGAGAATATCACGGGTATTACACATATCATATGTGCTAATTATAGGTTCATTAATTTTAAATTTCAATTGATAACAAAAGATAAATATTATTTTTTATGATAGGACCTCTCCATCTGTAGGACTGTTATTAAAAAGATAATATTTTTAGGTTGTTAAATTTGGTGTTTACTTAGGTGTATTAATTAATAAGCTTCTCATCGGAATCAATGTTAATTAATACATGGCCAAGAAGAACCAACTATTAATTTTACTTATCATAACGTAAATGGACTATATAGTAAAAATAAAGACGTAAAACTCTACTTAAAAAATGTGTGTAAACGTCCACACGATCGTGGCTTGCATATGTGGGTTTTTCGAGGTGTTGGTTGCTAGAATATATATTGTGTGTTGAGGTTTTTCAATATATTTTGCTATGCATTATGTGATAAATGTTTTAATTTTTATCTCAGATGTCTTTCAATCCACTTGCTGTAATTCTCAAAGAAAACAAACTAGATGGCACTAACTTTGCTGATTGGAAACGTAATCTTAATATTGTCGTGACAGCTGAAGAACACAAATATGTGCTAACTGAGGAATGTACATTGGAGCCAGATGCAGATTTGACACCCGATGAGGTGAAAGAATTCCGCAGATGGAAGAAATATGATGAGATGTCTCGCTGTTACATCTTGGCTTCTTTAACAAATGTATTTCAGCATCAGCATCAGAGTATGGGCACCGCCGCAGAAATGATGAAAAATCTCGGGGAGATGATTGGTTATCAGAATCGGGTCGACTAGGAAAAATGTTGTGAGGGTCTTGATGACGACCTAAATGCCTGAAGGAACCCCGATAAAGGATCATGTTCTAAAGACGATTTCTCATCTATACGAACTTGATATCTTAAGGGCTACTATCAATGCGGAAATGCAGGTCGATATCATCCTAGGCAGCTTATCTAGGAGCTTTGAGTAGTTCCGCCTAATCTACAATATGAATCGTAGGGAGTAAACCTTGACGGAATTACTGATAGAGCTTCAAGCTGCAGAAGGTCTCATTAGGCAAGGGTATCAAGGTCTTGCGGCTACTAGTGTTTGACTTCTAAACCCAAGTGGGAAAGAAGAAGAAACAAGTGGGCTAGAAGCAAGTGCCAACTCTCAAGGTAAAGAGCAAGGCTCCTCATTCCGAGGCGAACAAAAAGCCAAAGGAAAAGTGCTACAAGTGCGGTCAGAAAGGACATTTTAAAGCAGACTGCCCTGCTCTTAAGAAAGGTATGTCTCGTGCATTAGTAGTCAAAATATGTTTGGCAGCTTGTTCTTCCACTTCATGGATAGTTGATTCAGGATCCACTGATCATGTTTGCTTTGACTTGCATGGTTTTCAGGTAACCAAGCAGCTTAATGCGGGCGAGATTACCATTAATTGGGGCGATTATTCCAGGCTTATGGCTGTTTCAGTGGGAGTCGTGCAGTTGAAGATTAATGATAAATTATTAGTCCTCAATAATATATTGTTAGTACTAGATATTAAAATGAATTTAATTTCGGTTTCTAAATTAAAATGTGATGGTTATTCAGTTTCTTTTGATGATGATGCTGTTATTAGAAGAAGAAACGGCGAATACATTTGCAAAGGTATTTTTGCTGATGGACTGTATGTCATTAATACTGCACAAACTCCCATATATAAACATAAATCACTTATTATCTAAACCTAAAAAGAGAAAAGAACCTTCAATCATAAACCAAATATATCTCTGGCATTTACGATTAAGGCATGTAAACCTTGGGAGGATTCAAAGATTGGTAGATGATGGCCCATTGGATGACCTCCAAGTTGAGTCCTTTCCAATTTGTGAATCCTGTCTGGAAGGTAAGATGACCAAAAGGGTCTTTAAGACCAAGGGAAACTGTGCGCAGAATGTGTTGGAATTGGTTTATACAGATGCATGTCGTCCCAGCTCACTGCGCCGGGAACTCCACAACAAAATGGTGTTGCTGAGAGAAGGAATAGAACTCTTTTAGAAATGGTAGATCAATGATGAGTTATTCAGATTTACCTATTTCGTTTTGGGGATACGCCTTAGAAACAGCAGCGTACATTCTAAACCTGGTGCCTTCGAAATCAGTTACAAAAACACCCACAGAACTGTGAGGTAGGCGCAAGCCCAGTCTAGGACATGTTCGGATTTAGGGTACTCCGGCACATGTGCTGAATAAGGAAACTTATTAGTTTGCATCTTGTACAGAAGTACGAGTGTTTGTAGGATATCCTAAGGTAACGAAGGGTGGCTTGCTCTATAGTCCCCAGGATCAGAAGGTCATTTTTACCACCAATGCCCAATTCCTAGAAGAGGATTATATGATTAGTCATAAGCCCATGAGTGAAATAATTATGGAAGAGTTGAGGGGCGAGACTCCATCTATACTAATCATATAAGCGCCAACTAACATTGCACCATGTATCAATTCTGAGACTTTTACACCAACTCAGGATTTGCCTCATCGTAGTGGGAGGGTTGTTCGTCAACCAAAATGATTCATAGGCGTGGGACAGTCTTTGGACTGTATCCCAGGTGAAGATGAATCAGATCCCTGGACCTACAAAGAGGCAATCCAAGATAAAGATGCTGACTCTTGGCAAGTAGCAATGAAATCAGAAATTGGATCTATGGATTCTAAGCAAGTGTGGGAGCTAGTAGAACTACCTAATGGGGTACAAACCATTGGGAGTAAGTAGGTATACAAGCGAAAGAAAGGAGGTTATGGGAAGGTTGAAACCTTCAAAGCGAGGCTTGTTGCGAAAGGTTACACTCAGAAAGAGGGTATCGATTATGATGAAACCTTTTTGCCGGTAGCCATGCTTAAGTCAATCCAGATTCTTTTAGCTATAGCTGCGCATTTGGATCTGGAGATTTGGCAAATGGATGTCAAGACTGCATTCTTGAATGGAAGCCTAGACAAGGAAATCTACATGCGCCAACCAGAGGAATTCATTACTGAAGGAGAGGAGCACTTAGTGTGCAAGATTAAGAGATCCATTTATGGACTTAAGCAAGCATCTAGATCTTGGAACACTCGATTTGACGAGGTTGTTCAGTCATATAGATTCGTTCAATGTCCGAGTGAGAGTTGTGTGTATAAGAAATGCGATGGAAACGTGTTGGTCGTGATGTTTAAGGAGGCGGTGTCGCTTAAGTACTTCCTGCAGGACTTAGAAGTGATTCCAATTTGCCAAAGGATATTACACTTTATTGTGATAATACCAGTGCAGTCGCAAATTCGAGGGAACCATGAGCCCACAAGGCAAGTAAATATATCAACCGCAAGTACCATATCATATGACACTTTGTAAAGGAAGGAGATGTAGTTGTAGACAGGGTTGCATCGAAAAATAATCTTGCTGATCCTTTCACGAAAGGCCTACCTTCAAAGTTTTTGAAAGGCATGTCGAAGGAATGAGATTACGGTGTATAGCAGCATTGCTTTGAGTATAAGTGGGAGAAATGAGAGACTACGTAATAGAGTAGTATACTTAGAAGCATGCTTTGAGTATATGTGGGAGATTTTTAGGGTTGTTTACCGCAAAGCATACTTCATGCTTGTATTACCTTATTTCCGTGTAACTACCTATGAGAATATTAATTACATTTAATCACATGCTTTGCATATTTATTCACGTTATGGTTATGTAAATGAAATGTTTAATATTTTATATTGTAGATAATGTGGTGTGTTGGTGTCACACGAAAGATCACATTATCATTGCCTTATAAAATAATATAATAGTTCACAACGTATATAATTATTAGACAAATTATATGAAAGGTTGTAGTGTATGGTTGAGATTAGTTGGTCTTGAATATTAGCATACATTAGCGTATTTGCATATGTTGAACTGAATCGAGGTGAGAAAATGTCTTCTGTACTGACTGTAAGAAGAACGTAAATCTCGGATAATTATTATTTCTTAATTCTAAGTATATAATTTTTAATTGTGTATTTATAATATTTATTGCTTTGATTTACCATGGGTGAGAGTCAAAATGATTGACTCAATAAGCCTCATATCTTGGGCAATAATATTATTTATATGACAATTATATTATTACTAGAAATTATGTCCCGACTCGTTCGGGTTGATGATGTCCCCTTGAGGAGCTCGATAATAATTATTATATTAAACCCTGCAGGTGGATTTAATTCTGATATAATAATAAGGTTTGAGTGGTACTACTCTTGGATAAGATATTAATTAATTAAAGCTGTTAGTAGCCTAAATTAATTAATGAACATTCAATATATTAAACACGGGAAGTAATATATTTAAATAAGGAGCCCGATTTTGTAAATTGAGATTTGGGTTGGAAGTGCAATATTAATTCTTTAGTAGATTGAATTGATATTAGTGAACTCAACCATATTAGGAAAGTGATTAATATGGAAAGTTGGGTTGCACTAGGAGTCCTTCCATAATCCTCCTTAAGATCTCTAAAAATAGTCCAAGAGCCTATAAATAGGATATCATGGGGGTTCGGCCGTAGCATATCCTTGTGAGGTTGTGAGATCAATTTTTCTTCTTTTGTTTAATTGTATATCTTGATTTGTGTATTTGATTCTACAATTTAGATAATACATCAATTTTCTAAGAGTGTTCATATAATACTAGAAAGTAAAGAAAATTCGAGTGACCGTAAATAAGAAGATTTCGGCCGATCCATATTTTGTCCAGGCAAGATCCAGTAACTCGTTGCCATGTATGGTTGAGATTAGTTGGTCTTGACTATTAGCATACATTAGCGTATTTGCATATGTTGAACTGGATCGAGGTGAGAAAATATCTTCTGTACTGACTGTAAGAAGAACGTAAATCTCGGATAATTATTATTTCTTAATTCTAAGTATATAATTTTTAATTGTGTATTTATAATATTTATTGCTTTGATTTACCATGAGTGAGAGTCAAAATGACTGACTCAATAAGCCTCGTATCTTGGGCAATAATATTATTTATATGACAATTATACTATTACTAGAAATTATGTCCTGACTCGTGCGGGTTGATGATGTCCCCTTGAGGAGCTCGATAATAATTATTATATTAAACCCTGCAGGTGGATTTAATTCTGATATAATAATAAGGTTTGAGTGGTACTACTCTTGGATAAGATATTAATTAATTAAAGCTGTTAGTAGCCTAAATTAATTAATAGACATTCGATATATTAAACACGAGAAATAATATATTTAAATAAGGAGCCCGATTTTGTAACTTGAGATTTGGGTTGGAAGTGCAATACTAATTGTTTAGTAGATTGAATTGATATAGTGAACTCAACCATATTAGGAAAGTGATTAATATGGAAAGTTGGGTTGCACTAGGAGTCCTTCCATAATCCTCCTTAAGATCCCTAAAAGTAGTCCAAGAGCCTATAAATAGGATATCATGGGGGTTCGGCCGTAGCATATCCTTGTGAGGTTGTGAGATCAATTTTTCTTCTTCTGTTTAATTGTATATCTTGATTTGTATATTTGATTCTACAATTCAGATAATACATCAATTTTCTAAGAGTGTTCATATAATACTAGAAAGTAAAGAAAAATCGAGTGACCATAAATAAGAAGATTTCGGCCGATCCATATTTTGTCCAGGCAAGATCCAGTAGCTCGTTTCCCACACAACGTCCAGATTAAGGCAGATCATACTCTAGAATATCTAAAGGTAGAAATACAAGGAGATCAAGAAGAAAAGAAACTACTACGCTTCAAAGGTAATATCCTATGTTCTTTGATCTAGATTAGGATATTCGATTACCAACATATTTATTTAATAAATAATAAATAATATTTAAATTGCTTATTAATCTTAGTAGTTAATTAAATAGCATGCCTAAAGAGATTTGGTACTCCTGGATGCGTAAAATATTTTTGTTAAACTTTCTCCAGCTTCGCTTACACTGCGTTTTATTTCTAAAAGCTCTCGTGTATCAAATACAACTAGCTCTAACTGCTTTGGTCAAAGACATATGATCCTATTTCCCATTAACCGCATAGTACATTTACCTGCTCACTAACAGGAGAGAGAATCCTATCTTGGTATTCAGTAGAGACTGCTACTTGCCCACTAAGTTGCATTTCAAGGCTGACCCCACCAGCCGACGATTGGATCGAACTACTCTAATGACTAACTTAATGTCACAAACACATCTCCTACGAAAACCTCAAGCCAAAGGTCCATATATACCTATCACAACCTTTCAATTCAGTCATTGACAATCCCTGAGTGATATCCATGTGACCAAATCGAGGTGAGTCATGTTTGAGTATACTAATCCCATTAGCATACCTATAATGTGTGCTCCCACTAATCCTTAGTGAAGACAGGAACCCCACATATCAAAGTACACGTTATACAAGCCTTGTCTAAACTTACTGTCCAGTTAAGTCTTATCGACTTGCAAACTAATTAGGCATTCGAGCCCTAAGCACTTCGAGTGCCTATTTCCTTATCTCCATAAAGGGTGTAATGTTTGCTCTCGAATGCAAGGACTATTATTCTATATACCAAATCACGATCCCAATAATATACAATAATATAGTAATAATAAATGCCTTATT
This sequence comes from Orobanche coerulescens, assembly GCA_033398695.1. NCBI lineage: Eukaryota > Viridiplantae > Streptophyta > Magnoliopsida > Lamiales > Orobanchaceae > Orobanche > Orobanche coerulescens. The sequence goes on along the minus strand of CM065815.1, from coordinate 77,180,605 downwards.
TGATAAATATTCATTATTACAATACAATGCTCTCACTCTCTCATCCTCTAAGTGGCATCCGAAGGCATATTCTTAACAGAACCGTGGTAGAAGAATGGATATCTGGTTGACATAAAAATGCAAACGAGTATCCTGGACCTTTAAAGAATCATGCATACAAGATATTGACGAAGGCGGTTGGAGCTGGATCTAACATGGACGGTCAATTCCTTAGGGATGGGGTGTTCAAGGAGACCTCTAATCGAAAAAAAATATGTTGTGGAGTTGAGCGAGCAAAAAAGCAATTGTATGATGTTCCAACATGATATGATCTCGTATATACATGCCACTGTAAATATAAGGTACCTTAATCACGACCAAACTATGTACATACACGATTACTACAAAATGTCCACGCTTCGCCAAATGTGAGGACGATATGTGATTCTAGTACCTCACCCAAGTGATTGGTTCATTCCTTCTAACATAAAGGTGAAAGTTTGTGAACCACCAGACAATCCGAGGGAGGCAGGGTGACCAAAAGAAAGGAGATACACATTAGGGGTTGAGTCGTCGACTCATACTCGTAAAGTACAAACATTCCTTATATGTGGAGGGACATGGCACAATATAAGGACTTGCACTGCAGTTATTCCCCAATTCTTTGAGTATTTCACAACGCAACCAACTCCGTCTAAAAGGGACGTGCAAAAAAAGTGTAGTATATGTAACTCTGATGACCACACTGCTCCAAAATATCCAACTAAACATCGTTTCAACCTAAATGAGTCCCTAATGTAAAAGTAGTTATATTTAATTGAAGTATTTGTATTTTTCATATTTATTCTTTCGTATTTATTTATAGCTTAAGTATTTTCACTCCATATTTATTATAGTTAACACAAGAATAAGTAGTTGTATTTTTCATATTTATTATTTTGTATTTATTTAATATTACTCAATAACTCAAATTACACATCTATCGAGTCACTCATGCTATATTTTGAGTTACTCATCTCCATCGAGTCACTCAAATTAAAATGGAGTTACTCATAGTCACAGTCCATAAAATACAAAGTAACTCGAATGAGAATTTCGAGTTACTCGATACCCATTAGATTACTCGAGACACTCACTTGAGTCACTCGGGATAAAATTCGAGTTACTCATTTCTATAGTCACCCAAAAATCGAGTTACACGATACCCATTAGATTACTCGAGCAATCGTTCAAGTTACACGATAGCACCAACACGAGTTACTTGAAAATCTTTTTTCGAGTAACTCGATTTTAACGAGTAACACGTGTAACTCAATCGAGTTACCCGAATTTCTTAATTAAGTTAATCGATTAGTGTATTACTCATAATATTTTTCATCGTGTTACTCTGTGGTGTATTCGTCTTACTCGACTGCTCATTCCTGTTACCCAAATATTAATCTTACTCGATATTGTATATTTTCATAACATTACTCGAAATTTTATTACACGAAAGTACAACATATGGCTCGATTGTAGTCATTTTTATTATACGGAACACCAAAATAGTAGTTTTGTTTTTTATATTTACTATTTTGTATTTATTTAATGTTGAAGTATTTCTATTGTGTATTTATTATACCGAACTATAATTTAGGTATTCATACTCAATAATTATTATCGAAAAAGAATCGTTATTTACTGTTGGAATATTTATATACAATAATCACTAAAAAAATCACTAATACTTATGATCCCACCCTATAAGAAAACTAGTGAGATCACGTTGTTGGGATAGATAAAGCCTGTTTTGATAATCGCCACCATACAACATGAAGTCTTCAAAGTCCACACTTCGCTAAGTATGGAATCTGCTAGGAAACTCCATACAGCCTATCCATACAGCAAGAGATCTTCCTGTATAGTCTGATCCTATAGTGCCTACATCATTATACAGCAGAAGTGAACAGAGTTGGATACAACAATCTTGTTGTAGGAGTTTTACTTAGGAAAAGTAAAACACATCTAACAGGACTGAAGAATAGCTTTAAACCGTTGTGAAATAAACTTTTCTTCTTCATAAAGTATTTACGGTTAAAACAACATTTAATGCTGATATGACATCCTTTAATGCGGCCGAAAGAGACAATAGTTTGAATGCGCTGAAGAGCATTTAATGCAAAGTCAAAGAGAATTCTGAAGCATTAAATGCAAATCGCCTTTAATTCCTGCAATTGCCAATCAGAGCTGCCTAATTCACCAACCGGCCAATAGGTACATTTATAACGGACCTATTTTCAAGGTTATAAATAGCCCCAAGCAGAGGATATTAGTAAAGATAAAACTTAATCATCTCGCGCATTACATCTGACAATCAACTCTGACAATCAGAATATCAAGCTAACAAAGAGCAATAAATTTCCTTAGCATACAACATTAGATAGCCGAAGAAATATAGAGTCCTTAACACAAACAGCACAACATCCACAACCTAGTTGCTGTATTTACAACAACTCAATATTATTTTGCTCCGCAAATAACTTCGAAAAATGTACAGCTTATTGTATCCTCCCTGTCTAAGCTGTTTACTTTATACTCTGTGGCCAACAAGTGGTATCGAAGCGGTTAATTCTAAAAAGAGCCAGTCGATTTTTAGCTGAATCAGATCCACAAAAATCACTAGCTTTTGAAAACTTTGTCTTATATGTCCATTATTTATCCTATTTCTAAAATGGACACCTCCATGATAAATAAAGTTCCTATGTTTTCTATTAACGGATTTGATGACTGGAGAATTAAGAGGGAAGCCCATCTTGCAGCAATGCACGAAGAAGTGATCTTTGTCATCCATGAAGTGTAACACCCCGAGATATTCGGAATAATTACAGCGCCGTAAAACCTTTGAGTAAGGATTTACAAGGCTAAATAAAAGAAATGTAAATATAATTCAACCTTACAATTGAAGTTCAAAATACAGAACTGGTTCAACTGATTCAAAGAGTTAACTTATACAACCATATCGAAATTGACATTATTAAAACACACGTACTCGAGTACTAAAGTGAACCAAGAAGACAATATAACAATAAACATCAACCACATCACTAAGCCATTTCATCGTCCTGTCGGTACTGTGGTTTCTTCCCCGCTCCTTGGCTACCTGAACATCAAAACAATGTCCACCCCCGAAGGGGTTAGCAAAACAATGCTAGTACAAGTATCATAATACATAAATCATCAGTGAATCATAAATCATGCAAAACAGACTTCCGTCATCGGAATCCAATGATGTGAATCCTCACGATTCCATCAACACATTACAGGGTAATCCAGCGATCCAACGCCCTTGGTATAGATCCCCATGATGATCCCGTCGGACCAACGCATAGTGGAAAACCCGTCCAGCGATCCAGCGCCCTCAGCATAGATCCCCATGATGATCCCATCGGACCAACGCATGGTGGACATTCGACCAAGCGCCCTCAGCATAGATCCTCATGACCCCCTCGGATCATTTATACCATAAACCAATCAATTATGCATACATATATGCATTTCAATATTTTCATCAATACGAACGATTAACAACAAATACCACGAGAATTTACAAAAATAAATCTCATATTCGACAACATGAACAAAACCATATGCATGATCAAAGTTCCAATATAAATCAAACTCAACATATGATACTTGCCTCGAAAATGGCAAGAATGAAATACTCTAAAAAACGTCAAGCGTCCGTATGTCACCGCCCCACGATCGACCCCTATGCAAGGCTCGGACCTTGTTCAAAAAGAGATACAAGGAACTTAACATACCACTCGATACTAACATACGCTCACCGAATACTTATATTATGATCGTAAAGTAGTGACGCTAGGTTGGTTCACGGTTAGAACACTAGGTAAGAACTGAACCGGAAACGATAAGGCACTTCATGAGGGCTGAACGATCATTTCGAAGGTGAAGTACCGTTGTTTAAAAGTTCACTGTTTTACAAGGTATTGAAGGTTTCGTGTTTTAATTAAGGAAATGAATGCCAAATCCTCATATGATCGGCTATTATGATTCTACCCCCAATATTACTCAAGACGACAAGCATGCTCGAATAATACGCAAGGAAAACGACACTACGGTGATTCGGTTTGAGTTCAAGGACTTGGTTGATATATTACCCTCAAGAACATGGAGAACATTGTCATAACAAATTCTTCTAACATACATGAATTACTCCAATGGAACATAAAAAGGGTTCATAAAATCTAGCGGAAATCATGCTTATTACTCCCACGAATTAAGGATACTACATGTTAAGGTTTTCATCCACCGAGGCTAAATCAATACTCTAAGTAACGGAAGAAAGACAAGGTATAATCGGGTTCTAAACTCTAAAATATGGTGCTGGACTCAAAAGGTCATTTAACTAATCCAATGATTTCCAAAACAAGCTCAAAGTATAGTTAAGAATGTAAATTCTAGCTTGGTGAATCGTAATACCTTAAGAGATGTAAGAATAAAGAAGATCTTCAATAAACTCTTCACCGGAAGCTTGATCACCAAATCACACGGTCTAGCTTCCCAAAATCGGATGTAGATGATGATATGAGGGATATGAGGTGAAGGATAGTCTCAAGAACACAAAAATCGGCTAAGACAAGAGTGGGAAATGAAGTGAGGGTCGGGTTCTATAAATAGATTTCTGGGCATTACGTACGTTATGCAATCACCCTTACGTACGTAACAAACTTAACGTACGTTATACCCTAGCCTTAGCATACGTAATCGTCTGACCAGAGTTCACTGGCCTGATTTCGCCATTTCCTCTCGTACGTAATCACACGGGATTTACGTACGTAATATCCATGTCCTTAGCGTACGTAAAACATGCACCATAGCGTACGTAACACCTATGTACAGGTTCATGCGGAAATCACACGAATCTTCCCCGGCCCCTTCCTCGGCCCCCACACGCCGACCCTTATCCGAACCTAAGTTGACTTAGCTTACGTACGTTAAGAACATCATATAACGTACGTAATACTGAAACTTTAGCGTACGTTATGGACGCCTGATAGCGTACGTAAGTACGTGCAGAATCATGCATGAAATGTTGAAGATATATAAAAACATAAGGGCACAAATACGGGAAACCAATCTACGATTTATAACATCATGAAGTCGAGATCATACAAGATCGAGTACAAGGTAAATACACCATTTATCCGGGCATTACATACAACCCCTCTAAAAAGAAGTTTCGGCCCGAAACTTAAAACGAAAATAATTCCGGGTATCTCGACTTCATACTCTCCTCCGTCTCCCAAGTTTCTTCTTGGATTCCATGTCGAGACCACTGAACTTTTACCAAGGAGATCGGTTTATTCCTCAACTGCTTGACTCGACTCTCGAGTATCTTGATTGGTCTCTCTTCGAAGGTGCCGTCATTAGCTATCTCGATCTCGTCAAAATCAATAATATGATTGGGATCTGGTACATACTTCCGCAATTGGGATACGTGAAACACACTGTGAACGTGACTCAGCGATGGCAGTAAGGTCAACCTGTATGCTAAATCCCCAACTCTCTCGAGGATCTCAAATGGTCCGATATATCTCGGACTTAGCTTGCCTTTCCTCCCAAAACGGAAAATCCCTCGTGTAGGAGACACCTTCAATAGTACGTGGTCCCCAATGTCGAACTCTAGAGGGCGACGACGTACATATGCATAAGACTTCTGTCGACTCTGGGCAGTCAACAGTCTTTCCCGAATCAAATCTATCTTCTCTTGAGTCTGAACTATCAATTCCGGTTCCATCCCAATCAAGTCCGAAGAATCATCCCAGCACAAGGGTGATCGGCATCTCCTCCCGTACAAAGCTTCAAATGGTGCCATCTTAATAGAAGCATGCCAACTATTATTGTAGGTGAATTCAATCAACGGCAAATGAATTTCCCAGTCAGTTGACCAATCCAAGGCACAAGCTCTAAGCATGTCTTCTACTGTCTGAATAGTCCTTTCGGACTGACCGTCAGTGTGAGGATGATAATCCGTGCTAAAGTTCAGCTCAGTCCCCAGAGCCCTATGAACTGCCTTCCAAAAGTGCGACACGAAGCGGCCATCTCGATCCGAAATTATGGTCTTCGGCGTCCCATGTAATTTGACTATCTCTGCAATAAATACTCGCGCCAATCTCTCGGGTCACCAAGTGTCTTTAATTCCTAGGAAATGAGCCGACTTGGTTAGTCGATCAACTATAACCCAAATCATGTTCATTCCCATCTTGGTCCTTGGCATATTGGTGATGAAATCCATCGAGATATCCTCCCACTTCCACTCAGGAATCAGAAGCGGTTTTAACATTCCGGCAGGTCGCTGATGTTCAATCTTAACCTGCTGACAAGTCAAACACTTCGAAACATACTTTGCTACGTCTTTCTTCATGTTTCCCCACCAGAAGTTTTGTTTTAGATCCTTATACATCTTACTACTGCCCGGGTGAATAGAATAGGGCGCACTGTGAGCTTCTTTCAGAATTGTCCGCCTCAAATCATCAGCATCGGGGACGCAAAGTCGACTCTGAAATCTTAGAACTCCATCATCTTGTATCACGAATCCTGGGGCCCTTCCTTTCTTTACTTCGTCACATAACTGAAGGATCAGAGAATCGTTCAACTGCTTAGATTTGTTCTCCTCGACTAGTGATGAAGTCAGTTCCATCACATATAGTTGCCCTTGGATTCCTGATGCCCATACTTCAATCCCTTCGCGGATCAGTTCCCGTTGAATGCTGGTTTGGGATGTAAGTGCTTCCACACTCGAAGAGAAACAGGTTTACGGCTCAATGCATCGGCTACTATGTTTGCTTTACCCGGATGATAGAGAATTTCCAAGTCGTAGTCCTTGATCAATTCCAGCCACCTTCTGTGCCTCATATTTAATTCCTTCTGACTGAAAATATATTTGAGGCTCTTGTGATCGGTGAAGATCTGACGAGTGCCGTACAAGTAATGTCGCCAAATTTTCAGAGCAAAGACCACAGTTGCTAGCTCCAGATCATGAGTCGGGTAATTAACTTCGTACGGTTTCAGCTGCCGAGAAGCATAGGCAATCACCTTATCCCTCTGCATCAACACACATCCCAGACCCTGATTTGAAGCATCGCTGTATACCATGAATCCATCTGTCCCATCTGGTAACGCTAATATAGGTGCTGTCGTCAGTCTCTTCTTAAGTTCATCAAAACCAGCCTGGCATTTCTCATCCCACGTGAACTTTTGAGTTTTCTGTAACAGCTGAGTGAGCGGACGAGCAATTTTGGAAAATCCCTCAACAAAATGGGGATAATATCCAGCAAGTCCTAAGAAACTCCGGACTTCTTTCACGTTATTAGGAGCTTCCCATTCCAAGATTTCTTCGACTTTCTTCGGGTCCACCTGAACTCCGTCAGCTGATATCATATGCCCAAGGAAAGTTACTACCCTAAGCCAGAACTCGCATTTGGAAAGCTTTGCATACAGCTGTTCCTTTCTCAAGATGCTCAAAATCACACGCAAATGCTCAGCGTGCTCCTCTGTCTTTTGAATATATCAATATGTCATCGATGAAGACAACCACAAATTTATCCAAGTATTCTAAGAATACCCGATTCATCAATTGCATAAATACCACAGGAGCATTGGTAAGTCCAAATGGCATCACTACAAATTCATAATGCCCGTACCGGGATCTGAAAGCAGACTTCGGTATATCCGATTTCTCAATTCTCAACTGATGGTATCCTGATCGCAAGTCAATCTTTGAGAATGCCCTTGCCCCTTGCAATTGATCAAACAAGTCATCGATCCGAGGTATCGGATACTTGTTCTTGATCGTCACTTTGTTTAATTCCCTGTAATCAATACATAATCGGAGGGATCCATCTTTCTTCCGGACAAAGAGAACGGGTGCTCCCCAAGGAGAAACGCTAGGTTGAATGTAACCCTTCTGCAATAATTCTTCCAGTTGCTTCTTTAGTTCATACATCTCGGTGGGCGCCATACGATATGGTGCTCTGGAAATAGGAGCAGCTCCAGGCTCCAATTCGATAGTGAACTCCACTTCTATCTGCGGAGGTAATCCAGGTAGTTCGTCAGGGAATACATCTGAGAATTCATTCACAACTGGAATAGATGAGAGCTCTACTCTTTCTTCTTTCTTCATGGCATAACACCAGTATCCGTAACAACCCTGCTTTAGCAATCTCGCTGCTTTCATCGCTTCGATTAATTTTCCTGAGCTTCCCGGTCTCCACCCCTTAAATAAATGTTCAGACCCGTCATCGGAAATGATAGAAATGACTCTCTTTCGGTAATTCAAAATAGCTCCATAACGATTGAGCCAATCGTCTCCGAGAATCAAATCATCACCAAGGATGTCGACTACAATAAGATTTGATATCCAATCTCTCCCTCCTATAGTCACTGGAAAATCTCTAGTTTCTAGGGTTCCCACAAGTTTCTCTCCGCTCTGTAATCCCACAACATAAGGTTCACAATCATACAAGCACGAGATTTTCAAACGATTAACACAGTTCAAAGATATGAAAGAATGCGTAGCTCCTGAATCGAACAAGACACTAACTGGTTGCAAAAGGATCTGAATCGTACCTGATGCAATAGCCGTGTTCTGATCGTCTGACTTCTTCATCTCGTAAATACGCGGAGGAACGGACCCAGCGCTGGATGCCTCTCTTTTCCCAGCATTCTGCTGCTGGAACCCACTTTGTTACGTCTGGTTTACACTAGTGTCCTTCGGAACCGGTATAGGAGTGCGAGTACCAAAAGATCGGGTCGCATTTCCACAAAATGTTGCGCGATGCCCTTCCTGTCCACACTCGAAACAGGTCACAGCAGGCGCGAAACAGTCACGTCGAACATGCCCCGCTTTGCCACAGTTATAACATTTCTTCCCTGCGTCTGAAACGGTTGGTGCTGCCCAGAACTTCTTTCCACCTCGAGAAGGATGCGGAGGCCTCCTGGATGAATGAAAAGAGGATTGGCCCCTGCGAGGCCCACTACTCTTATTCTCCGTGAAGTTGCCAGACACTTTCTGCTTCTTTGCTTCCGTTGATTTCTCGACTGCCGCCTCTTTCATATCATAGGCCAGCGCCTTGTCCTGATACTGTCGCAGGGTGGTTCATTCAAATTCGAACATATATTGCTGAATCTCCGGCTTCATTCGCATGTCAAAATGAAAAATCCTCTCTGCCTCGGTCCTAACCAAGTGGCGCACATAAGTCAACTGGTGATTAAAAGTCTTAATCACGTCTGTCACAGATGCTTCTGAATTTTGTAGTGCGAAAAACTCCCCGAATCGGGCCTCCCTAACTGGGCGAGGACAATACTGCGCTTCCATCATTAATTTGAACTCCGTCCAGTCAACATTATGCTCCTCAGGTCGAATGGACTCCCACCAATCGAAAGCCTCCCCCGTCAGAAGATACTGGGCGACCGGAACCTTTCTATCGTTGGGACAGTTAATCCCCGCAAAAATCTTCTCTAACTCCTTCAGCCAGTAATCCCAAGAAAGCGTCTCAGCAGAACCGTCAAATTTCGGAGGGTGCAATTTGACCACCTCAGTAAGCCATTTGTCTCCCCGATTATCCACATTATGCTGCTGTCCCATCGCCGTCTGCATGCGATCAACAACTTGAGCAAACTGGTTTATCTGAGCAACCACCTGCTGAAGCACTCCCGGCACATTAGGATCTGCATTATTATTTGCTGATCCCTGCTGTCCTCCAGAATGGGAATCGGTTCGACTAGCAGATATCTCCGGGGTAGACGCCGAATCCTCCTGTCTCATATTTCCGCGTCCGCGTCCACGACCACGTCCGCGTCCACGACCTCCTCTCAACATACTGTAAATACAAATACTCAATATCCAGGGCAAACCTTCTAAAAGAAAGTCCATCAATGTTCACAAAACATGAATTAAATAAAACGGTAGTAATTGAGATTAAACTTACAACCACGGTCCGCACGACGATGCTGGCTCAGCAGTGATGTTACAAACGACCAATAATCAAATAACGTAAACAGACCCAACTAACCCGACTGCCAAGATATCCATGAATCTTAGCTCCGATACCATATTCTGTAACACCCCGAGATATTCGGAATAATTACAGCGCCGTAAACCCTTTGAGTAAGGATTTACAAGGCTAAATAAAAGAAATGTAAATATAATTCAACCTTACAACTGAAGTTCAAAATACAGAACTGGTTCAACTGATTCAAAGAGTTAACTTATACAACCATATCGAAATTGACATTATTAAAACACACGTACTCGAGTACTAAAGTGAACCAAGAAGACAATATAACAATAAACATCAACCACATCACTGAGCCATTTCATTGTCCTGTCGGTACTGTGGTTGCTTCCCCGCTTCTCGGCTACCTGAACATCAAAACAATGTCCACCCCCGAAGGGGTTAGCAAAACAATGCTATTACAAGTATCATAATACATAAATCATCAGTGAATCATAAATCATGCAAAACGGACTTCCGTCATCGGAATCCAACGATGTGAATCCTCACGATTCCATCAACACATTACAGGGTAATCCAGCGATCCAGCGCCCTTGGTATAGGTCTCCATGATGATCCCGTCGGACCAACGCATGGTGGAAAACCCGTCCAGCGATCCAGCGCCCTCAGCATAGATCCCCATGATGATCCCGTCGGACCAACGCATGGTGGACATTCGATCCAGCGCCCTCAGCATAGATCCTCATGACCCCCTCAGATCATTTATACCATAAACCAATCAATTATGCATACATATATGCATTTCAATATTTTCATCAATACGAACGATTAACAACGAATACCACGAGAATTTACAGAAATAAATCTCATATTCGACAACATGAACAAAACCATATGCATGATCAAAGTTCCAATATAAATCAAACTCAACATATGATACTTGCCTCGAAAATGGCAAGAATGAAATACTCCAACAAACGTCACGCGTTCGTATGTCACCGCCCCACGATCGACCCCTATGCAAGGCTCGGACCTTGTTCAAAAAGAGATACAAGGAACTTAACATACCACTCGATACTAACATACGCTCACCGAATACTTATATTATGATCGTAAAGTAGTGACGCTAGGTTGGTTCACGGTTAGAACACTAGGTAAGAACTGAACCGGAAACAATAAGGCACTTTATGAGGGCTGAACGATCATTTCGAAGGTGAAGTACCGTTGTTTAAAAGTTCACTGTTTTACAAGGTATTGAAGGTTTCGTGTTTTAATTAAGGAAATGAATGCCAAATCCTCATATGATCGGCTATTATGATTCTACCCCCAATATTACTCAAGACGACAAGCATGCTCGAATAATACGCAAGGAAAACGACACTACGGTGATTCGGTTTGAGTTCAAGGACTTGGTCGATATATTACCCTCAAGAACATGGAGAACATTGTCATAACAAATTCTTCTAACATACATGAATTACTCCAATGGAACATAAAAAGGGTTCAGAAAATCTAGCGGAAATCATGCTTATTACTCCCACGAATTAAGGATACTACATGTTAAGGTTTTCATCCACCGAGGCTAAATCAATACTCTAAGTAACGGAAGAAAGACAAGGTATAATCGGGTTCTAAACTCTAAAATATGGTGCTGGACTCAAAAGGTCATTTAACTAATCCAATGATTTCCAAAACAAGCTCAAAGTATAGTTAAGAATGTAAATTCTAGCTTGGTGAATCGTAACATACCTTAAGAGATGTAAGAATAAAGAAGATCTTCAATAAACTCTTCACCGGAAGCTTGATCACCAAATCACACGGTCTAGGCTTCCCAGAATCGGATGTAGATGATGATATGAGGGATATGAGGTGAAGGATAGTCTCAAGAACACAAAAATCAGCTAAGGCAAGAGTGGGAAATGAAGTGAGGGTCGGGTTCTATAAATAGATTTTTGGGCATTACGTACGTTATGCAATCACCCTTACGTACGTAACAAACTTAATGTACGTTATACCCTAGCCTTAGCGTACGTAATCGTCTGACCAGAGTTCACTGGCCTGATTTCGCCATTTCCTTACGTACGTAATCACACGGGATTTACGTACATAATATCCATGTCCTTAGCGTACGTAAAACATGCACCATAGCGTACGTAACACCTATGTCCAGGTTCACGCCGAAATCACACGAATCTTCCCCGGCCCCTTCCTCGGCCCCCACACGCCGACCTTTATCCGAACCCAAGTTGACTTAGCTTACGTACGTTAAGAACATCATATAACGTACGTAATACTGAAAATTTAGCGTACGTTATGGACGCCTGATAGCGTACGTAAGTACGTGCAGAATCATGCCTGAAATGTTGAAGATATATAAAAACATAAGGGCACAAATACGGGAAACCAATCTACGATTTATAACATCATGAAGTCGAGATCATACAAGATCGAGTACAAGGTAAATACACCATTTATCCGGGCATTACATGAAGGACCTATCAAGATTATGAAGGTTAATAGAGCCGCAAATGGAAGGGCAACCATATGCGGAGATGCTCGAGAAGGAGCGCGATCAATGGACGACTGATGAGCGCAGGTGTGCAACCCTGGACAACGTCTCCAAGAATGTGGTATTTGTCACTCTCGATAAAGGCATATTCCCTAAGGTAAAAAGCTATCAGACAGCCAAACAAATCTGGGAAAAACTCAAGCTAATTTGCAAGGAAACTGAGCTCTCAAAAGAAAATAAAATTTCTAAACTAACTCAGAATTTGAGTCTTTCGAAATGAAACCTACAAAAACACTTGAGGAGCTTGACCTCGGATTTACCGGCATTGTCGGTGAACTTGAATCATTGGGTAAAGTGTATACCCCAAAATAGAAAAATTTGAAAATATTTAGATGACTCCCTGCTCGATGGGACATAAAAACCACAACTATGCGTGTGTCCTTTAACTTAAATTATATTTCTATTTTTTTTATATCTTTTTTGACCTAAAGGCATTCGAGTATGATATAGAGAGGAGAGAGAAATATAAAGAGTCACCTGCCAAGACTGCTTCACTGGCTGCTGTATGTGACACGAGACATAGTTCAACACCCAGCACATCCAAGTTGGCGTACAAGGCAGCAGACAGCGATGATCACATCCAGTCACAAGATGAAATGGCGTTGCTCATGAACAAATTCAAGAAGTTCATCAAACAGTCTGGAAAGACTCCATACAGGCCCATGCCAATTTAATAGGGTAAGCTTTGAATCCCCTTTATCGGGTGATTCTAACCTATCTATAATTGTAGGAAGCCAGGACATTATGCAAATAAGTGTCTTCATCCAAAAGTGTAGAAGTTGTCTGAAGCTGAGCAACAAGAAGGATGAGAAGAGACATGCCTGGAGAAACAAGCTTTAGGCCCTGATTGGTGAATCAGAATCCTCGCCCACATCGAACAAGACCGAAGAGTGCCTACAGGCGATCACTGACAGTGACTCATTCGATGATGAAATTGAGGATAAAGCATATATGTGCTTTATGGACAAAGAAATAGAAGATGATGATGAAAGCGATGATGAGGTAACCTCAAATTCAACTATTCCTATCAATGCATCATAAACTTTTGAAAACATGATGTATGAATTTAAAAACATTCAAAAAGCTAATGAGACACTCAAACGATAAAATAGGCAGCTCGCCATTTCAAACATGGAGCTGAAAGACGAAAATGACTTGCTCAAAAACAACTACAAAAATATGTCTTTGGATTGCGAAAACAGCAAAGTCACTTATAAAAAACTCATGGAAACGATCATCAACTTGAAAAAGATCTAAACGAGTCAAAGTCTCATAGTGAGTGCAAGACAAATGACTATGCTTTACTTGAAGCTAAAGTACAAACTCTCGAGAAATGAGAAGGAGAACTCGAGACCATCTTGAAATCATTTGAAAAATCTTCTGGAAGGATGGAATAAATTCTAAGCACTGGGCAGCACGCCCACGATAAACATGGCTTAGGATACGACTCGTTCTCCCTTAAGGGAAAATCTAGTATGGTGTTCGTCAGGGGAGTGGAACCCATTCCTAAACCCGAAGAGGCCCCAAGTCCCGCAAAGGTTACAATTTCCCCTCCTCGTATAGCAAAGGCTGCGATTCCGCCCCCAAGTTCCTCTCATAAATAGCGGAAACCTCAGCCTCCCAAACATGTGAGACGTAATAAACAGTATGCTCCCCGAATATACCAACAGCGCCAGCAGCCATCGAGAAAGAAGGCTGTATCTAAGTATTAGAGGCACTCACCGCAGTATTACCAATAGTATAGTTCACCTAGATACTAGATACAAGAACCCCTTTATCGATCCAGGAAATAGGCCGCTGCGCAGAACCACCAACAGCTATGGGAATCCAACTAAAAACCTATAAGGTAAGCTGTAAGGCCGAATAAAATGGTTCCCCTCCAAGACGACAATCATACTGGAATCAAAACCTTAGATTTTTCATGCATAATAGTCAAAGTTATAGTGAATACGTGGATGACCCACGTAAATATCACAAAACCAGACCAAAAGAAACCTACAACAAACCAATTGCTGTCACGCAAATTTGGGTACCAAAAGGCACTAACATCCATGGACCCAATAATCAAAGGGGACCTAAATCTTCCTAACCTCTTTGCTTACAGGATACCAAGGAAAAGGACATCTGGTACTTCGACAAAAAATGTTCTCGGCATATGACAGGAGATATTAGCAAGCTGTCAGATTGTGTGGAAGGTCGTTGTCCAAGGATACGCTTTGATGACAAATCCAAAGGAAGAACAAGAGGGAAGGGAACCCTACTTGTAGAAAAGTTTAAAGTCACTGACGTGGCTTATATTGAAGGCTTACAATATAATATACTTAGTATTATCCAGTTCTGTGACAAACAGTTCTTGGTCAAATTCTATATAGATCACTGTAGGGTGAAGGACATTAAGACCAAGGTAGTCATCCTCATAGGAAGCCAATTAGGTAATATGTACATTACTGATTGGAAGCCCACGAGCTCCACTATTCCATGTTTCGTTGCCAAAGGCACTGCAGATCAAAGCTGTCTATGGCATAAAAGAATGTCGCACATCAACGTAAAGACTATCAACAAACTCACTAGACAGAGAATGGTCAGAGGTTTGCCCGATATATCATTTCATAAAAACAACGTCTGTGCACCCTGTCAGAAAGGCAAGCAAGCTAAGACCACCCTGAAAAGCAAGGCATACCTGTCCACCCACAGGGTACCGGATTTGCTACACATGGACCTCTACGGCCCTGTAGACCCTATAAGTTTGGGAGATAAGAAATACTATCTTGTTATTGTTGACGATTTTTCCAGGTATGCTTAGACAATCTTTCTGAGAAAAAAGAAAGATACCACCACAAAGTTGCCAGAGCACCTGAAGAAGCTACAGAATGAGAAAGGGCTGAGTACCGTGTCCATTCGTTCCGACAGAGGCACTGGATTCAAAAATCATTTCATAGAGCAATACGGTTTAGAAAATAGAATATAACACGAATACTCAGCAGCCTGAACTCCTAAATAAAATGGAATTTCCGAGCGGAAGAACAGGACGCTCAAAGAAGCAATAAGGACCATGTTAGCTACAAGCAAATTGTCGTAGCGGTTATGGGGAGAAGCAATAAATACAGCATGCTACACACAAAACCGCAGTATTATCAGCAAGTATCACAACAAAACATCATATGAGGTATGGAATAATAAAACTCCAATGGTTGCATACTTTCATATTTTTGGATGCAGGTGTTATGTTCTAAACAATGGGAAGGATCAACTCAACCATCGATGAAAAGTCGGATGTAGGTATATTCGTAGGATGTTTTTATGTCAGCAAAGCTTTCAGAATATTTACTAATAGGAAGCTGACAATAGAGGAATCCATCCATGTAGTATTCTATGAACCCCATTATGACTCTATATGAGTAGAAGACATAACCCAGAACATCCAAACACTTTCCATCGATGATCCCCAAACTCCAATAGAACCTGTCGTGGACCTAGAAATCAATCCCGCCGCTCTAAGATCAGAAGTAGTCAAAACTGATGCTATACAAGCTGAAGCCGAGACTCCAGCACCACAAGATACAGCATGGGATTCCGAGTTAGAACCTGACAGGAGATGGCTGAGAGATCACCCCTAGGAGTTGATTATAGGAGATATTGATGCTGGTGTGACCACTCGTAGGAGAATACAAAGTACACAAGGAACTGTATTGTGTGCACAGAAGAAACAGATTATGAAAAATCTCAATTTCCTGTATGAAAATTTCAAGCCGAACTTAGGAGACTAGTTATGTGTACTCTAGCTATATTCTTAGCCCAATACGAACCTGTTTCGACCAATAAAGCTTTGAATAATTCCCACTGGATCACTTATATGGAAGAAGAGCTAAATGGTTTCGGAAGAAACAATTTATGGTATCTTGTACCCAGACAAGATCATCAAACTGTAATTGGAACTAAATTGGTATTTAGAAACAAAAAGGATGAAAATGGACTTGTCATAAGAAACAAATCCCGACTAGTCGCTCAAGGTTACAGATAGGAAGAAGGCATAAACTACGATGAAACTTTTGCTCCTGTATCCAGACTAGAATCCATCAATAGATTCCTAGCATTCGCCACTCATAATAACTTTATAGTCTATAAAATGGACTTTAAGAGTGCATTCCTGAATGGAAGATCTTCTCCATCGTTGCTATCATTAAGCCAGCCTCGGAGACCTAGTATACATGCTAAGGAAAGAACTGTATGGACTGAAGCAAGTGCCTAGAGCCTGGTATGGAACCTTATCCCTGTACCTAATAGACAATGGATTTCAGCAAGGTGCAGTGGACAAGACCCTCTTTAATATACATGAAGGTGACGATCTTTTAATAGTATAAATATATGTCGATGATATTATATTTAGTTCAACTAACCTTGCTCTTTGTCAAAGGTTCTCTCATCTCATGCAAAGTAAATTTGAAATGAGTATGATGGGAGAACTTAGCTATTTTCTAGGATTGCAGGTTAAGCAATTGCCTACAGGCATATTCATCAACCAGGAAAAGTACAGCGAGGAGCTGCTCAATAAATTTGGGATGAACAACTCAAAATCCTCGTCCACTCCCATGAGGACTTCCACGCAAATTAGTGCGGACAAATCTGGAAAGCCGGTTGATCAATCACTCTACAGGAAGCTAATAGGCTCACTCCAGTTTGCTGTATAAGTGTGTGCTCGGTATCAGGTAGCACCTAGGGAGTTACACTTCACCACAGCCAAACAAATCCTTAAGTACGTAAAAGGAACAATCGATGTAGGATTGTGGTATCTCAAGGAAGGAGGATTTGATTTGGTAGGATACTACGACTCGGATCTTGGAGGCTATAAGTTGGATAGGAAGAGTACAAGCGGCACTTGTCACTTTCTTGGACCTAAACTTTTGTCATGGTTTAGTAAGAAGTAATTGGCCAACTCATTTTCTACAGCTGAGTCGGAATATTATGCCACTGGAAGTTGCTGTATGTTAATTATCTTGATGCAAAAACAGTTAGAAGATTATGGAATCAATGCCAGAGAGACTCCAATCATGTGCGATATCACGAGTGCAATTGCAATCATGCACAACCCTATATTGCACTCGAGAACTAAAATATTGATATGAAGCATTATTTCATGAGGAATCATGTTGAGAATAAAGATGTTCAGATCAAGAAGATTCATACAAACATCCAGTTAGCCGACATCTTTACAAAACCTCTCAGCAGAACCAGATTCTGCATGCTTCTCCAGGAATTGGGAGTGTTACAGCCAAAATCCCTATAAATTTTAACATTTTACTCATCAATTGAGGGGGAATGCTGTAATACACAAGAATATAGTATCCACTTTAATTAACTGTACACTCAGAACAAGTCATATCTTACTGTAGGAAGAAGAAGGCATAAAACCTTCCTACAGGTGACATGTGCATTAATTAAGGGGGAATACAGTGCGACCCATGAATACAGTATTAATCCAATACTGCTGTAAGAATTGAATCATGTATGCACCTTTTAAGGGGGAATGCTGTATTTTCATGGATACAGCACATACACTGTAGGATATCAATTAATATTATAATCATATCAAATTCATACATTTTCTCACAACAAACCATTTTAAGTCCACACACTCTAAATTTAAAATGTTTTATCCCTTAGTAGTTTTAAAGACACCTGGACTTTACTGCCTCAAATACCGAGATTTCAAAATTCAAACCGTCTTTTCGTGTAATAGTGGAAGCTGAACTATGGCATAAGTGGGACCGCCCATTAATTTCAAATCGATGGATTAGACGTACAAGTTACATCTGAATCTATCCTGTATGTTCTTTCAAAAGACTGTTCCCATCCCTTACATCTGACCGTTCACTGTTAACCTAGTCTTCCATGAACACTATAAAAGGATAGTACATTGCTCTCAGAGACTCTTTACGCTTTCTGCAATATTAACGGGTCTACAACAATCGATCTACATATCATCTCCATTCCTTTGCTTAATTTCCTGTTACCTCACCCCATTTTTCTACAAAATGTCTACTTCACAGACCTCTTCAATCTCTCTGAAGAAGAAGCAAACCATCATTGACGGCCGCATCTTTTCTAAATCTGTTTTTAATAGAGAGGATTACCTTTGAAAGTGAAGACGAAATCAGAATGGACTTAGTTGTTGCTAGAGTGAAGCAACAAGGTCTGTACCGTCTGGGAAGTCATCACGCTGACAACTATGACGAGCATATAATGGAGGAATTCTATCTGGATGCTACATTCGAATATTCTTCGCAGAGAAAAGGCTCTGAAATCATTGGCATAATTGGGATTGTGCAAGGGATTGAGATCTCTGTGAACAAGGATCTCCTGGAGAAGATCTACAAGATGCCCTCTCACGGGATGAAGATGGAAGAACATGAGACCTTCGGGTCTGAAAGCCTGCTGTCTGCCTACTGGAAGCTGTTTACTGGCACTTCCATGGCCACCAATGTTCATCCTTCTTGCCACAAAAAGAACTTCACCCTCCCATACGTCTATCTTCATGTTTTTTGCTGCCGAGTAGTTGAAAACCGCACTGGTGCTCTCGAAATGTGCACCAACTTAAGATACAGAATGATGTTCGCCATCATGTTTGGTGAGAAGGTAAACTGGTGCCAAATCATTCTGAAACGTATTCAAGAAGAAGCACCTGCCGGAGTCTGCCAAGAAATTATTTGGCCTAATTCTGAACCACATCCTTGTTAGGAATATTATTTTAGATTTTGATGATGTCATCCCGGTATTCATGATTATTCCTCTAATGAGTATCTTCTATAGGCCTTAAAAAGATTAAGCTAAGTATCGACCATATAGAAATTTGTCTAAGTATAGAGCTGGCAAGATATCAAACGAGTTACTATGAGGCGATTTTTTGGTCAACAGAAATATCAACTGAGGTTTGACCACATGCGAGTTTATTATCAGCCGTGCTTTCAGACAAAGGAAATATCAAGTGAGTTTTACCCCAACTGAAAGCAGACGAGTTGTTATCAGACGGGTTTCGATCAAAGGAAATATCAGCTGAGTTTGACCAGTCATAATATGAGACAGCTTTTATCCAGACAGAACATCAGCTAGGTTTGACCAACATACCAGGCAGGTTTGACCAAGGGAATATCATATGAGTTTTATTCAGATGACATATCAGTCAAGTTTTTGATATCAACTGTCCACGTCAGCAAGCGTTGAAAAGTCAACAACAACGGCTAGACTCATGCAGACATAAAAGTTAAGGGACAAAGTGATTGATTCCCGGAAGTTAAGGAATATTTTATTCCTAGAGATTCGCTCCCGTAAGACTTTCTAATTATAGTAATCAAGAAAAGCGACGCAACGGGAGAACACATCTTCAAACGGTAAGATTTGAAGAAAGAGACAAAACCTTGCAAAGAGATGAAAAGATAAACAAAGAAGTCCACTCTCCAACAAACTAATTTGTTACAAGATACAATGGGATCAATATCGTACTATAAATATCTGAAGAAAGATTGAGTAGAAGTACGATGTGAACAATACTTACAAGCGATAAAAGCAAACAAAGCAAACAAAGCGAACAAGGTAATCTATAGCATCGTGAAGAGCTAATTTCTAAACTATTATACTGAGAAGCTCTTGAAAGTTGGAGAAGATAAAAACTCTTGTCTTAAAATCTGAGTATGGGGTACTTCTTTGTACGAGGTTCTTAGAAGTTCAAGGTTGTAAATGCATCCACGGGTTTGCAATCAAGAGGTGCTAGACAGCCAAAGGAGTTGCAACAGCCACAGGTTTCCACTGGTTGGAAGCTGTTGTAACTGAGGATTCATTGTAACAATCACTGGTTGAACGTTATAGTGAATTTATCTCCAACTGGTTTGGAGAGAAGCGGATTAGTAGAGGATTACCCTACCCCTGAAACGACTATAAGTGATTGTGTGATTTACTCTTTTATCAGCTTACTTAACTGCTACATACATATTTACTGTTTCATTAATAAGTCAGTTGTCATTCCACATAACAAGTTTTACAGCTGACATAAGTCATCTACATTATTATCAGCTGTGTCTTCCGCATTACTTATCTGTAGCTGAGGTTTGTTAGCTGCATAAAATCACAGCTGAGGTTACTCAACTGATATATTTAGGAAAAGATTTTAAACATTCTATTAACCCCCATCTAGACTGTCCTCTGAGTATCTGTGACCTACACGTGGTATCAGAGAGGTTGGTTTAACTTTACAAAACCAGATTCATATACTTAAGTATATACTTTAAAATCTCTCATTAAAATGGAACACATGCAACATATGCATTCTAGATTGCCTGGATTCTCTGTTGATGAATATGACTTATGGAAAATAAGAATGCAGGCACATATATCATCCATCCATGATGATATGTGGTGTATAATCGAGGATGGACCCTTCACCTTCCTGAAGGACAACACAGTTGAGGAGATTGCAGCCGGGAAACCAGCACAGATTCCCAAGAAGAGAACATAGATGTCCCCTAAAGAAATAAAGCTGGCCAACCTTGACAACCAGGCCAGAAATGTCTTATACCAGACTCTTGATAAGAATTGCAAAAATGCAAAAGAGATATGAGACATATTAGATGTAATGTGTGAAGGAACAGAGCTTATCAAGGAGAATAAATTGTGAATAGCTACACAGAAATTTGACAATTTCAAAATGAAGACTGGTGAAACAATTGACCATGTGGATACAAGATTCACGGAAATCATCAATGAGATAAACTCGCTTGGAAAGACTTATGGCAATAGGGAGATGGCTTTAAAAGTTCTAAATCTCTCGATCCAGCATGGAATATGAAGACTGTGGCCATGAGAGAATCAAAGGATCTTAATAAAATAAAGATCCAGGAGCTGTTCTTAGACCTGAAGGCCTATGAGTTCGAGCTGCCCTGCTCATCATCAAGTGAGACAATAGAAAAAGGCATTGCATTTGCAGCTGAGTCCCCTGCAAAGAATCTATCTGAAGTCAATCCTCCAAGCCCTCTTAACTTTGAGGAAGAAATGACATTCATCATGCAACGATTCAGCAACTTCATAAAGAATTACTCCAAGTACAAGAATAACAACAAAGACAATCCAAGGAGAAATCAAAAAGCTGGAAACTGGGAAGTTGAGTGCTACAACTGCCACAAAAAAGGGCACATCCAGTTTCACTGAAAGATAAAGACAAGAAGAAAGTAGGAAAGAAGGATGACAAAAGAAAATCCCTCAATGGTGAAGATCAAATTCAAGAGAGAGTAGAATCAAGCAGTGGATTCTTCTCTGATGATGATGATGACTACAACTGCCTTATGGCAAACATGGATGATGAAGAGGTAATATCTAAATCTCAAACTACATAAGGTTTCAGTTCTAATATGTGTTAGGAATATTATTTTAGATTTTGATGACGTCATACCTGTATTCATGATTAATTCTGTAGGTCACAAGTCATCAGGAATAAGTCTTGAGGGGGGGGGTTGAATAGACTTATTAAACTCTTTTCCTTAATCAGGTGAGTTTCTTCAGCTGTATAATATGCAACTAACAAACCCGAGCTACAGATGCATAGTGCAGAAGCACAACTAACACTGCAGATGACTTATATCAACTACAGGTGACTTCTGTCAACTGTAAAGACTAAACAATGCGGAAGACAGTTGACTGATAAATGGAACAGTAAATATGAATGCAGTAGTTAAGTATGATGAATGCAGTAAAATACACAAGTACTTAGAGTGGTTTCAGAGGTGGGGTAATCCTCTACTAGTCCGCTTGTCTCCAAACTAGTTGGAGATGATTCAACCCAGTGATAAACATTACAATGATTCAAACCAGTTACAACAGCTTCCAACCAGTGGAAACCCATTACCGTTGCAACTCCCTTGACTGCCTAACACCTTTTGATCGAAAACCCGTGGATGCCTCAACAACTCTCGAGCTGTCTATCACCATCCAATCAAGAACTCTTGGATGCCTTATTAGTCATGAAAACATCTGAAACCTCGTTCTCAGAAGTACCCCATACTCAGCTTTTAAGACAAGAGTGTTTGTCTTCTCCAACTTCAAGAGCTTCTCAAAATATGATCTTTGAAACTTTGCTCTTCACGATGCTATAGATCTCTTGATAGCTTTATTTGATTTGATTGCTTAGATTGCTTGTAAGTATTGTTTGCATCGTACTTTGCTCATTCTGGTCTCACATATTAATAGTACGAATCTTGAGCTTCTCTTCATAGCCGTTGCATCGCTGTAACAAATTGGTCCGTTGGAGAGTGGACTTCTTTGTTTAGCTTCTCTTTAGAATATACCATTGCACGGCTTGATTCCCTTTTCAATTCCGACTGTTTGAAAGAATTATTTTGGTCGTGCAGCTTTTCTTAATTTGTATATTCATAAGTCTTCAGTGTGCGGATCTCAATGAATATTTTATTCCTAATTTTCCTGGAATCTTTTCGATTTGTCTCCTTACATCTACATGTGGATTTCCAATATTGTTGACTTCAATGCTTGCTAACGTGGACTGACTTGCTTGACTGATATGTTGTTTGAGAACTCATCTGATATCTCTTGGTCAAACTTGCCAGATGTGCGGTCAACCCTCTCTGATGTAAAGCTTCTCTGTGTAGAAGTTCTCTGAGATAAAGTCATCTGATCTGGCTGAAGTTCTCTATCCTAACTGAAGTTCTCTAACCTGATGGATGTTCACTGATCTGATGGTCAAACTTCAGCTGATACTTGTTTTGACCAGGCCTCATCTGATAACTCATCTGCAGTTGGATATTGATCAAACCTCACTGATATTTCTGTTTGACCAATACTTGTCTGATGTATCTCCTTTTTTAGAACTTAACTTCAGCTGGGTTTTGGTCAAACCTCTCTGATGTTTGCGGTGACCAAAATCTCATCTGATAATGAACTTGCCTGTGAACTTCTCTGATATATTGGTAGTTCTATACTTAGTCGAATTTCTTACTGGTCAACACTTGATCAGGACTTGGCCAAAATTTTAAGGCATATAGAAGATACTCATTTGGTTCTTCTTTACAATGGCAAGTATTTAGAACATACATTTGAACAAATCACAATACAGGGATGACATCATCAAAATCTAACAAGTATTTCTAACAATGTCCCCCTATTTTGATGATGGCAAAACTAAAGCATTTCAAATGTAAGCAAGTCTGCACAAAAATAAAATGCAAGACACAAGTAAAACTCAGTCTTTTTGAGATAACTAGTAGTTGTCATTCAATTGACTGTTATAAACTTTCAGAGTCATTATATTACAGTGCAGTATAGTGTGAATGAAAAATTATAAGTAAAACTGAAATTTACAAATATTACAAAACAAGCAAAGATGAAAAATCATCTTCCTCCTCTGTCTCTTACTCTTGATCTGATCTGCTTTGGTGGAGGGAGTGACTTCAAAGTTTTGGCTCCAATGTGTCTTCTTATAATTGGGGTTAACCCATATTTCCTCTTGACCACTAATGAAGCAAATTGCTGTTGCTCTGGAGATGTTAAATTATTTTCAATACATACTTCTCTAATCACTTCCTCAAGGTCACTTTCGTCAATTTCTCCATTCATGAGTGTTGGTGCTTCTTTAGGCCTGAAATTCAGAATCATAGGATATGCATTGAAGTCTTTTGCAGCATATTTTTTCAAATTTCCCAGATCTTGGGGAAATTCATGTCCATGAAATTGATGAATGTTTCCTGTGGGGAGCAGTCCTTATCTTGAAGTACTTCCCAGAGGTAGTACTCAATGAATTGTTTTCTTGCACTTCCCCACACGTGTTCTGCTTCAACAGGCATGAACTCCTCAACATATTGGAGTTCCTTGCCTTCCCATTTGTATCTTACTTCAGGATCTTATCTTGTCCTCTTCTTTTGGCTGCAGGTGGGTCTTCAGGTGCAACTGGCTCTTTCCTTTTCAGGCTAGAACTTCCTTCCTGAATCAGAGAGAGGTCTTGTTGATTTTTTCTCATTTCTTCTCTGCCTTCCCCCTTATTCATTGCTTCCCCCTGTCTGCTCTCTTCCCCCTTTTTTGCCAGCATCAACAATAAGTGCTAGCTGCTCCTCCACCTTGTGCATGAAATCAGACATGCCAAGAGGCATTCTTGACCTTGAAGGTGTTGGAGATGGTTCCTTCCTGTTGATCAGAGTGTCCATTTTTTCATTTAGAGACACTAACTCAGGCTTAACATCAGTTGCTATAAACTCATCAATAGTCTCTTTGACTATGCCTCTGATCAGCTCAGTGATATTTAGAGGCAGTTGATACACAGGTGGATCTGGACGAACAAATTTTTCTCCTGAATCCTCTTGTGCAGTTGGTCTCTGAGCAATGGATTTCTCGGAAGAGACCTGCCTGTCTGCGGGCGCCTGATCAGATGGGGTCTTCTCAGGAGTTCCTGATTTGCCATCTGATAAGTCCTCATCTGCAGGGGACTTTCTGTTCTTATCTGTAGAGAACTTCCTCTCTGCAGATGACTTCTTGTTTTCGGAGGCGATTTTCTCAGGCTGTTCTCCCTGATTATCTACTTCATCAGCTTGGTTCTGGTCTTGTTGAATTGTATCTGGTTCAGTTGCGGTCTTGTTATCTGCAGATGGGGATCCTGTCTGCTCTGCATTTGTGTCTTTATCAGCTACAGTTGGATCTTCATCAGCTGCAGTTGGATCAGATGGGTTTTGGGATCCTATCTGATCTGCAACTAAGTCTGTAGACTGATCTGCAGTTGGGTCTGCAAGTGAGTCCATCATTCCTCTGTCATGGATGATAACTTCTTCTAGGGTGGTGGATTTGAGCCTTTTCTCAATTGATTCCACCTGTTTCCTGTACTCAATAGTGGACTCATCAAACACAACATGGGGTGTTTCTTCCACAACTAATGTTCTTTTGTTAAAAACTCCATATGCCTTGCTTATTTGTGAGTATCCCATAAAGAGACCATCATCAGTTTTAGCATCAAAGGCATTCAGTTGGGTTTTACCATTGTTGTGGATGAAACACTTACAAACAAATATATGAAAGTATGCAACAGTTGGTGTTGTGCCATTCCAAACCTCATAGGGAGTTTTGCCATGTCTCCCTACTATCATACTGATGTTCTGGGTATGGCATGCTGTGTTGACAGATTCATCCCAGAACCTCTTGGCAGGTCAGCTTCTGCAATCATTGACCTGGCAGCTTCTTTCAAGGTTATGTTCCTTCTTTCAGCAACACCATTTTGCTGAGGTGTTCTTATGGTAGAGACTTCATGCTGGATTCCATTTTGATCACTATATTCAGTGATTGCCTTATTGAGAAATTCTCCACCTCTATCTGATCTGATCTTGATGAAGGAGAGGGATTTCTCATTCTGAATATTCCTTGGCAGTTCAGGAAGCTTTGTTAGTGTTTCACTCTTTTTATAGAGAAAAACAACCCATGTGTATTTCGAGTAGTCATCCACTACTACTAATGCATGGTTCCTTCCACTCAATGTCCTTGTCTTGATGGGGTCAAAGAGATCCATATGAAGTAGATCTAATACTCTTGTGGTGAGAGTGGTAGGCTGAACTGGTTTGATTGTTGCTCTGGTTTGCTTTCCTTTCTGACATGCATCACAGTGGGCTTATTTCTTGAATGCTTCTTCTGGAAGTCCTCTGACCAACTTTTGAGAGCTTATCTTGTTGATGGCCTTGAAATTCAGGTGACATAATCTTTTGTTCCATAGCCATCCATTGTATGCAGTTGTTTTTGATAGGAAACAAGTGTTTGGAGTGCCTGCATTCCAATCTATCATGTATACATCTCTTCTTCTGAATCCTTGTAGCTTCACTTTTTCAGATATGATATCAATCACCATGCATTTTCAAATAGTGAAGACTACTAGGTTCTTTTCATCACAGAATTGACTTATGCTCAGAAGGTTGTATTTGAGCCCTTTGACATAATGTACTTTGGATATGGTTATGTTTCCTCTGTGTAGCTCTCCAAATCCTTTTGTCTGTCCTCTAGAGCTATCTCCAAAGGTTACACCTGGACCTCTTTCTTTGATGTAGTTTGAGAGCACCTTGTTATTCCCTATCATGTGCCTTGAGCATCCAGAATCTACAAACCATTCTTCACCTCCTCCTATTAAACTTGAGGGGACATGGTAGTAGTCCTTCCACCTTTTCTGTAATCAAACAAGCAGAGATTTAGGTACCCAAATTTGTGTGGGTCCTTTGGGGTTAGTAGGCTTCCTGGAGAATTGCTTTCTCCTTGGGTTATAAAAATTATGCTGATTGCCCCTATAAGGTGTGTGCTGTCTAGGTCTATATCCTTGGTTAGGATTGTATACTGGATATGCCTCATAAAATCTTTGGTGTGGGCCATTTCTAAATCTTGGCTGAGACCATTTATTAAATCTTTGAGGTCTCCACACCTGTTTATTTTGACAGTTTGGATAACCTTGAGGTTTCCACTTACCTCTCCTATTTTGAAATCTGTTTTTGGGGAGTCTTTGGTAATAGTTGGAATAATGTTTTGGCTGCTGCTTCTGCCTTGGCCATTGCCTAGTCTCCTGTCTAGGTGGCTTCCTTGTAAACTTTGGCTGCTGCCTAAACTTTGGACTGGGCTGCTGCCTATTTTAAAATACGGGTTTTATAGGCTTAGCAGTCTAGACATAAGTTTCTCCTTTGACAAAAGTGGTTTTAGGACTCGAGGGAGTGTTGGGGTCATATCCAATGCCTGATCTTAAATAAAGTGGCCTCTTGTTCATACACAATTCATCCAGGGTTATGGATGCCTTTAAGGATGTTATTTCCTTAACTTGTATCTTACTTAGCTGTGTCGGTTTGCAAACTCAGATTTGACATGAGCAAGTGCAGCTGATTTCTCATTGTTTAAAATAGTTATCCTTTTAATCTCAGCTGTGGTATTATCAGCTGAGTTTTTCAATTTGTTTTCAGCATGTTTTTCAAATACAGGTTTGATTTTTGTTAACTCTAGGCTGAGTTTTTCAAAATTATTTTTCAGCTGCCTATTCTCATCTTGCAGCTGTGTTTTCTCAGCTGTCACAGTCAAGTGATCTGATTTTAGAGTTTCAAAATCTTTTAGTAACTGATTTACAGATTCGTGAAGATTCATATCTTCAGACATGTCAGAGATGAAACCTTTTGTAGTTTGAGGTTTCGTGGTTACCTTTTCATCAGCTAGATTGGCCATCAGACAGCTGTACTCATCATCATCATCAGAGAAGAATCCACCCCTTGATTCTACTCTTTCTTCAATGTGGTCTTCTCCAATGAGAGATTTTCTATTGTCTTCCTTCTTGCCCATGTCCTTCTTAGCTTCATCTCTCTTGAGATCAGGGCAGTCAAATTGTATGTGTCCTGTCTTATGATAGTTGTAGCATTCAACCTTCCAGTTTCTAGCCTTTTTTATTCCTCCTTGGATTGTCTTTGTAGTTCTTCTTGTATTTGGAGTAGTTTTTCTGGAAGTTGCTGAATATTTGCATAATGAATGCCATTTCTTCCTCAAAATCTAGAGGACTTTGAGGTTTAACTTCAGACAGGTTCTTTGTAGAGGACTCTTCTCCAAATGCTATTCCTTTCTCTGCTGGTTCAGTCGATGATGAGCAGGGCAGCTCCAACTCATATGCCTTTAGATCAGAAAACAATTATTGGATTTTTATTTTGTTGAGGTCCTTTGATTCCCTCAAGGCTATGGCTTTCATGCTCCGTTTGGGGTTCAGGGACCTTAGAACTTTCAGGGCCATCCCCTGTTGCCATATGTTTTTCCCAGAGAATTGATTTCATTTATTATCTCTGTGAATCTTCCATCCACCTGGTCAATGGTTTCTCCATTCTTCATCTTGAAGTTGTCAAACTTTTGGGTGGCTATTGACAACTTGTTTTCTTTGATCAGCTCGGTTCCTTCACACATTAGTGCCAATGTGTCCCAGATTTCTCTGGCATTCTTACAATTATTAATCTTGACCATGGTTTCCTTGTCTAGGGTCTGATATAGCACATCTCTGGCTCGATTGTCTAGGTTGGCCAGCTTCCTCTCTTCGGGAGTCATCTCTGTTCTTTTCTTGGGGATCTTCTCTGGCTTCCTAGGTGCTATTTCTTGTGGTGTGTTGTCATTCTCAAATATGAATGGTCCATCTTCAATTACACACCACATGTCATCTTGAATGGATGACATATGAGCCTGTATTCTTATTTTTCAGAGGTCATATTCACCCACAGAAACAATATGTAATCTAGTGTGCATGTGCTGCATGTGTTCCATTCTAAATAAGAGATTAATATATATGCTCAGATATATGGATCTGGTTCTGTAAAAAATGAACCAACCTCTCCGATACCACTTGTAGGTCACAAGTCGTTAGGAATAAGTCTAGAGGGGGGTGAATAGACTTATTAAACTCTTTTCCTTAATCAGGTGAGTTTCTTCAGCTGTATAATATGCAGCTAACAAACCTTAGCTGCAGATGAGTAGTGCGGAAGCACAGCTAGTACCACTGCAGATGACTTATATCAACTGTAGGTGACTTATGTCAACTGTAAAGACTAGACAACGCGGAAGACAGTTGACTGCTAAATGGAACAGTAAATATGAATGCAGTAGCTAAGTATGATGAATGCAGTAAAACACACAAGCACTTAGAGTGGTTTCAGAGGTGGGGTAATCCTCTACTAGTCTACTTGTCTCCAAACCAGTTGGAGATGAATTCACTATAACTTTCAACCAGTGATAAACATTACAATGATTCAAACCAGTTACAACAGCTTCCAACCAGTGGAAACCCATGGCCGTTGCAACTCCCTTGATCGAAGACCCGTGGATGCCTCAACAACTCTCGAGTTGTCTATCACCTTACAATTAAGAACCCTTGGATGCCTTATCAGTCGCGAAAACTTCTAAAACCTCGTTCTCAGAAGTACCCCATACTCAGCTTTTAAGACAAGAGTGTTTGTCTTCTGCAACTTCAAAAGCTTCTCAGAATATGATCTTTGAAACTTTAATCTTCACGATGCTATAGATCTCTTGATAGCTTTAATTGTTTTGATTGCTTAAATTGCTTGTAAGTATTGTTCGCATCGTACTTTGCTCATTCTGGTATTCAGATATTAATAGTATGAATCTTGAGCTTCTCTTCATAGCCGTTGCATCACTGTAACAAATTGGTCCGTTGGAGAGTGGACTTCTTTATTTAGCTTCTCTCCAGAATATTCCATTGCACGACTTGATTCCCTTTTCAATTTTGACCATTTGAAAGAATTCTTTTGGTCGCGCCGCTTTTCTTGATTTGAATATTCATAAGTCTTTAGGATCTCAATGAATATTTTATTCCTATTTTTCCGGGAATCTTTTCGGTTCGTCTCCTTACGTATGCGTGTGGATTTCCATTATTGTTGACTTCAACGCTTCCTGATGTGGACTGAGTTGCTTGGCTGATATGTTGTCTGAGAACTCATCTGATATCTCTTGGTCAAACCTGCCAGATGTGCGGTAAACCCTCTCTGATGTAAAGCTTCTTGGGATAGAAGTTCTCTGAGATAAAGTCCTCTGATCTAGCTGAAGTTCTCTGTCCTGACTGAAGTTCTATGACCTGATGGATATTCTCTGATCTGATGGTCAAACTTCAGCTGATACTTGTTTTGACCAGGCCTGGTCTGATAACTCGTCCGCAGTTGGGTTTTGATCAAACCTCTCTGATATTCCTATTTGACCAATATTTGTCTGATGTATCTCCTTATTTAGAACTTAACTGCAACTGGGTTTTGTTCAAACCTCTCTGATGTTTGCATTGACCAAAATCTCATATGATAATGAACTTGCCTGTGAACTTCTCTGATATATTGGTAGTTCTATACTTAGTCGATTTTCTTACTGGTCAACACTTGATCAGGACTTGGCCTAAATTTTAAGGCCTATAGAAGATACTCATTTGGTTATTCTTTACAATGCCAAGTATTTAGAACATACAATTGAATAAATCACAATATAGGGATGACATCATCAAAATCTAACAAGTATTCCTAACAATTTCCCCCTATTTTGATGATGGCAAAACTAAAGCATTTCAAATTTAAGCAAGTATGCACAAAAATAAAGTGCAAGACACAAGTAAAACTCAGTCATTTTGAGACAACTAGTAGTTGTCATTCAATTGACTGTTATAAACTTTCAGAGTCATTACATTACAATGCAGTATAGTGTGAATGAAAAATTACAATTAAAACTAAAATTTGCAAATAAAGTGTAAATTACAAAACAAGCAAAGATGAAAAATCATCTTCCTCATCTGTCTCTTCCTCTGATCTGCTTTGGTGGAGGGAGTGACTTTAAAGGTTTGGCTCCAATGTGTCTTCTTGTAATTGGGGCTAACCCATATTTTCTCTTGACCACTAATGAAGCAAATTGTTGCTGCTCTGGAGATGTGAAATTATTTTCAATACACACTTCTCTAATCTCTTCCTGAAGGGCACTTTCGTCAATTTCTCCATTCATGATTGTTGGTGCTTCTTCAGACCTGAAATTCGGAATCATAGGATTGAATTTAAGTCTTTTTCAGCATATTTCTTCAAATTTCCCAGATCTTGGGGAAATTCATGTCCATGAAATTGATGAATGTTTCCTCTAGGGAGCAGTCCTTATCTTGAAGTACTTCCCAAAGGTAGTAGTTCTCAATGAATTGCTTTCTTGCACTTCCCCACATGTGTTCTGCTTCAGCAGGCATGAACTCTTCAACATATTAGAGTTCCTTGCCTTCCCATTGGTATCTTACTTCAGGATCTTGTCTTGTCCTCTTCTTTTGGCTGCAGGTGGGTCTTCAGGTGCAGCTGGCTCTTTCCTTTTCAGGCTAGAACTTCCTGCCTGAATCAGAGGGAGGACTTGTTGATTTTTCCTCATTTCTTCTTTGCCTTCCCCCTTATTCATTGCTTCCCCCTGTCTGCTCTTTCCCCCCTTTTTGCCAGTATCAATAATAAGTGCTAGCTGCTCCTCAACCTTGTGCATGAAATCCGACATGCCAAGAGGCATTCTTGAATTTGAAGGTGTTGGAGAGGGTTCCTTCCTATTGATCAGATTGTCCATTTTTTCATTTAGAGACACTAGCTCAGGCTTAACATAAGTTGCTAGAAGCTCAGCAATAGTCTCTTTGACTATGCCTCTGATCAGCTCAGTGATATTTGGAGGCAGTTGATACACAGGTGGCTCTGCACGAACAAAGTTTTCTCCTGAATCCTCTTGTGCAGTTGGTCTCTGAGCAATGGATTTCTCGGAAGAGACCTACCTGTCTGTGGGTGCCTGATCAGATGGGGTCTTCTCAGGAGTTACTGATTTGCCATCTGATAAGTCCTCATCTGCAGGGGACTTTCTGTTCTTATCTGCAGAGAACTTCCTCTCTGCAGATGACTTCTTGTTTTCGGAGGGGGTTTTCTCAGGCTGTTCTCCCTGATTGTCTGCTTCATCAGCTTGGTTCTGGTCTTGTTGAACTGCATCTGGTTCAGTTGTGGTCTTGTTATCTGCAGATGGGGATCTTGTCTGCTCTGCAGATGTGTCTTTATCAGCTGCAGTTGGATCTTCATCAGCTGCAGTTGGATCAGTTGGGTTTTGGGATCCTATCTGATCTGCAGCTAAGTCTTTAGACTAATCTGTAGTTGGGTCTGCAGGTGAGTCAATCATTCCTGTGTCATGGATGATAACTTCTTCTAGGGTGGTGGATTTGAGCCTTTTCTCAATTGATTCCACCTATTTCCTGTACTCAATAGTGGACTCATCAAACACAACATGAGGTGTTTCTTCCACAACTAATGTTCTTTTGTTAAAAACTCCGTATGCCTTGCTTATTTGTGAGTATCCCATAAAGAGACCATCATCAGTTTTAGCATCAAAGGTGTTCAGTTGGGTTTTACCATTATTGTGGATGAAACACTTACAACCAAATATATGAAAGTATGCAACAGTTGGTGTTGTCCCATTTCAAACCTCATAGGGAGTTTTCCCATATCTCCCTACATCATACTCCTGTACAGGGTATGGCATGCTTTGTTGACAGCTTCACCCCAGAACCTCTTGGCAGGTTAGCTTCTGCAATCATTGACCTGGCAGCTTCCTTCAAGATTTTGTTCCTTCTTTCAGCAACACCATTTTGCTGAGGTGTTCTTGTAGCAGAGACTTCATGCTGTATTCCATTTTGATAACTATATTTAGTGATTGCCTTATTGAGAAATTCTCTACCTCTATCTGATCTCATCTTGATGAAGGAGAGGAATTTCTCATTCTGAATCTTCCTTAGCAGCTCAGGAATCTTTGTTAGTGTTTCACTCCTTTTATAGAGCTCAACAACCCATGTGTATCTCGAGCAGTCATCCACTACTACTAAGGCATGCTTCCTTCCACTCAATGTCCTTCGCTTGATGGTGCCAAAGAGATCCATATGAAGTATATCTAATACTCTGGTGGTGAGAGTGGTAGGCTGAACTGGTTGGAATGATGCTCTGTTTGCTTTACACTCTGACATGCATCACAGAGGGCTTATTTCTTGAATGCTTCTTCTGGAAGTCCTCTGATCAACTTTTGAGAGCTTATCTTGTTGATGGCCTTGAAATTCAGGTGACATAATCTTTTTGTGCCATAGCGATCCGTTCTCAGCAATTGTTTTTGATAGGAAACAAGTGTTTGGAGCGCCTATATTCCAATCTATCATGTATACATCTCTTCTTCTAAATCCTTGTAGCTTCACTTTTCTAGATAGGATATCAATCACCATGCATTTCCAAATAGTGAAGACTACTAGGTTCTTTTTATCATAGAATTGACTTATGCTCAAAAGGTTGTATTTGAGCCCTTTGACATAATGTACTTTGGATATGGTTATGTTTCCTCTTTGAAACTCTCCAAATCCTTTTGTCTGTCCTCTAGAGCTATCTCCAAAGGTTACATCTGGACTTCTTTCTTTGATGTAGTTTGAGAGCACCTTCTTATTCCTAGACATATGCCTTGAGCATCCAGAATTTACAAACCATTCTTCACCTCGTCCTATTAAACTTGAGGTGACATGGTAGTAGTCCTTCCACCTTTTCTGCAATCAAACAAGCAGATATTTACGTACCCAAATTTGTGTGGGTCCTTTGGGGTTAGTAGGCTTCCTGGAGAATTGGTTTCTCCTTGGGTTATAAAAATTATGTTGATTGCCCCTATAAGGTGTGCTGTCTAGGTCTATATCCTTGGTTGGGATTGTATACTGGATATGCCTCATAAAATCTTTGGTGTGGGCCATTTCTAAATCTTGGCTGAGACCATTTATTAAATCTTTGAGGTCTCCACACCTGTTCATTTTGACAGTCTGGATAACCTTGAAGTTTCCACTTACCTCTCCCATTTTGAAATCTGTTTTTGGGGAGTCTCTGGTAATAGTTGGAATAATGTTTTGGCTGCTGCTTCTGCCTTGTCCATTGCCTAGTCTCCTGTCTAGGTGGCTGCCTTGTAAACTTTAGCTGCTGTTTAAACTTTTGACTAGGTTGCTGCCTATTTTGAAATACGGGTTTTATAGGCTAAACAGTCTGGACATAAGTTTCTCCCTTGACAAAAGTGGTTTTTGAACTCGAGGGAGTGTTGGGGTCATATCCAAGGCCTGATCTTAAATAAAGTGGCCTCTAGTTCATACACAATTCATCCAGGGTTATGGATGCCTTTAAGGATGTTATTTCCTTTAAGGATGCCTCTAGTTCAAACTCAGATTTGACATGATCAAGTGCTGCTGATTTCTCATTGTTTAAAACAGTTAGCCTTTTAATCTCAGCTGTGGTATTATCAGCTGAGTTTTTTAATTTGTTTTCAGCCTGTTTTTCAAATTCAGGTTTGATTTTTGTTAACTCTAGGCTAAGTTTTTCAAAATTATTTTTCAGCTGCCTATTCTCATCTTGCAGCTGTGTTTTCTCAGCTGTCACAGTCAAGTGATCTGATTTTAGAGTTTCAAAATCTTTTAGTAACTGATTTACAGATTTGTGAAGATTCATATGTTCAGACATGTCAGAGCTGAAACCCTTTGTAGTTTGAGGTTTGGAGGTTACCTTTTCATCAGCTAGATTGGCCATCAGACAACTGTACTCATCATCATCATCAGAGAAGAATCCACCACTTAATTCTACTCTTTCTTCAATCTGGTCTTCTCCAATGAGAGATTTTCTCTTGTCTTCCTTCTTGCCCATGTCCTTCTTAGCTTCATCTCTCTTGAGATCAGGGCAGTCAAATTGTATGTGTCCTGTCTTATGACAGTTGTAGCATTCAACCTTCCAGTTTCCAACCTTTTGATTCCTCCTTGGATTGCCTTTGTAGTTCTTCTTGTATTTGGAGTAGTTTTTCGGAAGTTTCTGAATCTTTGCATAATGAATGCCATTTCTTTCTCAAAATCTAGAGGACTTGGAGGTTTAACTTCAGATAGGTTCTTTGTAGGGGACTCTACTGCAAATGCTATTCTTTTCTCTGCTGGTTCAGTTGATGATCAGCAGGGCAGCTCAAACTCATATGCCTTTAGACCAGAAAACAATTCTTGGATCTTTATCTTGTTAAGGTCCTTTGATTCCCTCATGGCTACGACTTTCATGCTCCATTCGGGGTTCAGGGACCTTAGAACTTTCAGGGCCATCTCCCTGTTGCCATATGTTTTTCCCAGAGAATTGATTTCATTTATTATCTCTGTGAATCTTCCATCCACCTGGTCAATGGTTTCTCCATTCTTTATCTGGAAGTTGTCAAACTTTTGGGTGGATATTGACAACTTGTTTTCTTTGATCAACCAGGTTCCTTCACACATTAGTGCCAATGTGTCCCAGATTTCTTTGGCATTCTTGCAATTTTTAATCTTGACCATGGTTGCCTTGTCCAGGGTCTGATATAGCACATATGTGGCTCGATTGTCTAGGTTGGCCAGCTTCCTCTCTTCGGGAGTCATCTATGTTCTTTTCTTGGGGATCTTCTCTGGCTTACCAGGTGCTATTTCTTGTGGTGTGTTGTCATTCTCAAATGTGAATGGTCCATCTTCAATTACACACCATATGTCATCATGAATGGATGACAGATGAGCCTGTATTCTTATTTTTCAGAGGTCATATTTATCCACATAAAAAATAGGTAATCTAGAGTGTATGTACTGCATGTGTTCCATTCTAAATGAGAGATTAATATATATGCTCAGATATATGGATCTGGTTCTGTAAAAAATGAACCAACCTCTCCGATACCACTTGTAGGTCACAAGTCGCCAGGAATAAGTCTAGAGGGGGGTGAATAGACTTATTAAACTCTTTTCCTTAATCAGGTGAGTTTCTTCAGCTGTATAATATGCAGCTAACAAACCTTAGCTGCAGATGAGTAGTGCAGAAGCACAGCTGGTAACACTGCAGATGACTTATATCAACTGCAGGTAACTTATGTCAACTGTAAAGACTAGACAATGCGGAAGACAGTTGACTGCTAAATGGAACAGTAAATATGAATGCAGCAGTTAAGTATGATGAATGCAGTAAAACACACAAGCACTTAGAGTGGTTTCAGAGGTGGGGGTATCCTCTACTAGTCCACTTGTCTCCAAACCAGTTGGAAATGAATTCACTATAACTTTCAACCAGTGATAAACATTACAATGATTCAAACCAGTTACAACAGCTTCCAACCAGTGGAAACCCCTGGCCGTTGCAACTCCCTTGACTGCCTAACACCTATTGATCAAAAACCTGTGGATGCCTCAACAACTCTCGAGCTATCTATCACCTTCCAATTAAGAACCCGTGGATGCCTTATCAGTCGCGAAAACTTCTGAAACCTCATTCTCAGAAGTACCCCGTACTAAGATAAGAGTGTTTGTCTTATCCAACTTCAAGAGCTTCTCAGAATATTATCTTTGAAACTTTGCTCTTCACGATGCTATAGATCTCTTGATAGCTTTAATTACTTTGATTGCTTAGATTGCTTGTAAGTATTGTTCGCATCGTACTTTGCTCATTCTGGTCTTTAGATATTTATAGTACGAATCTTGAGCTTCTCTTCATAGCCGTTGGATCACTGTAACAAATTGGTCCGTTGGAGAGTGTACTTCTTTGTTTATATTATCATTTCATTGCACGGCTTGATTCCCTTTTCAATTCCGACCGTATGAAAGAATTCTTTTGGTCGCGCCGCTTTTCTTGATTTGTATATTCATAAGTCTTCAATATGCGGATCTCAATGAATATTTTATTCCTAATTTTCCGGGAATCTTTTCGGTTTGTCTCCTTACGTCTGCATGTGGATTTCCATTATTGTTGACTTCAACGCTTGCTGACGTGGACTGAGTTGCTTGGATGATATCTTGTCTGAGAACTCATCTAATATCTCTTGGTCAAACCTGCCAGATGTGCGGTCAACCCTCTCTGATGTAAAGCTTCTCTGTATAGAAGTTCTTTGAGATAAAGTCCTCTGATCTGGCTGAAGTTCTCTGTCCTGACTGAAGTTCTATGACGTGATGGATGTTCTCCGATCTGATGTTCAAACTTCAGCTGATACTTGTTTTGACCACGCCTCGTCTGATAACTCATCTGCAGTTGGGTTTTGATCAAACCTCTCTGATATTCCTGTTTGACCAATACTTATCTGATGTATCTACTTCTTTAGAACTTAACTGCAGCTGGGTTTTGGTCAAACCTCTCTGATGTTTGCGTTGACCAAAATCTCATCTGATAATGAACTGGCCTGTGCACTTCTCTGATATATTGGTAGTTCTATACTTAGTCGATTTTCTTACTGATCAACACTTGATCAGGACTTGGCCTAAGTTTTAAGGCCTATAGAAGATACTCATTTGGTTCTTCTTTACAATGCCAAGTATTTAGAACATACATTTGAATAAATCATAATACAGGGATGACATCATCAAAATCTAATAAGTATTCCTAATAAATTCAAATGTATGCCCTAAGTACTTGACAATGTAAAGAAGAACCAAATGAGTATCTTCTATAAGCCTTAAAAGTTAGGCTAAGTATTGATCAGTTAGATAATCGGCTAAGTATAGAAGTGTCAATATATCAGATGAGTTTTCAGACGAGTTCATTATCAGTCGAGTTTTGGTCAATAGAAATATCAGACGAGGTTTGACCAAAACTCAGCTGCAGCCGAGTTATGAAGAAGGCAGTATATCAGGCGAGATCTGGTCAAACAAAGTGTCAGAGAAGTTTTGAACGCATACAAGATATCAGACGAGATACTATCAGGCGAGATACTATAAGACTAGTTCTGCTCAACACAATATATCAGAGAAGTTTGACCACATGCGAGTTATCACCCGCGCTTTCAGACAACGAACATATCGGGCGATTATTACTCTAACTGAAAGCAGACACATTTTCAGTCAAACAAGAATATCAGATGAGAGTTGACCACAGACAAGTTATTTATCATCCGAGGTTTTTGCTCAAACCAAACATCAGAGGAGATTGAACAAACCATTACTGTATCCAAGTATATAGAAGCTCAATCCACGTCATCAAGCGTTGAAAAGTCAACAATAATGGCAAGACACATGCGGATGTACAAGCAAGGGACAAAGTGAATGATTCCTGGAAGTTGAGGAATAGTTTATGCCTAGAGATTTGCCCACGGGAAGACTTTCCAAATATAGTAATCAAGAAAAGCAGCGCAACGGGAAGATTCTTCAAACGGACAAATTTAAAGAAAGAGACAAGTTGTGCAAAGATATGAACAAATAAACAAAGAAGTCTACTCTCCAACGGATGGATTTGTTACAAGAGATGCAAAGACTATGAAGAAGCTCAAGATTCATACCATAAATATCTGAAGAACAGATTGAGCAAAGTACGATGCGGACAATACTTACAAGCGATCTAAGCAGCAAGATTTGTCACCTGCACTATTATCAACTGTGTCTTCCGTATTACTCATCTGCAGCCAAGGTTTGTTAGCTGCATATAATCACAGCTGAGGTTACTCACCTGATAATCAGGAAAAGATTTAATAAGTCTATTCACCCCCCCTCTAGACTTATTCCTGGCGACTTGTGACCTGCAGGTGGTATCATAGAGGTTGGTTTAATTTGACAAAACCATATCCATATATCTGAGCATATATAAATCTCTCATTATAATGGAACACATGCACTCTAGATTACCTGTATTTTCTATCGATGAATATGACCTCAGGAAAATAAGAATGCAGGCCCATCTGTCATCCATCCATGATGACATGTGGTGTATAATTGAGGATGGACCTTTCATCTTCCTGAAAGACAACACAGCAGAAGAAATTTCAGCTGGGAAGCCAGAGAAGATTCCCGAGAAGAGAACTGAAATGTCCCCTGAAGAAAGGAAGTTGGCTAACCTAGACCACCGGGCCAGAAATGTCCTGTACCAAACCCTTGATAAAGCCACCATGGTAAAGATCAAGAACTGTAAGAATACAAAAGAAATCTGGGGCACATTGTCATTAATGTGTGAGGGAACTGAGCTAATCAAGGAGAACAAGTTGTCAATTGCCACTCAAAAATTTGACAATTTCAAGATGAAGACCGGAGAAACAATTGATAATGTGGATACAAGATTCACAAAAATAATCAATGAGATCAATTCTTAACCCTGAAAGTACTAAGGCCTATTAAGCCTGAATGGGGCATGAAATCTGTAGCTATGAGGGAATAAAAGTATCTTAACAATATCAAGATCCAAGATTTGTTCTCTAACTTGAAGGCATATGAGTTTGAGCTGCCCTGCTCATCATCAATTGAACCAGCTGAGAAAGGATTAGCATTTGCAGCTGAGTCCCCTGCAAAGAACCTGTCTGAAGTTAATCCTCCAAACCCTCTAGACTTTGAGGAAGAAATGGCATTCATTATGCAAAGATTCAGAACTTCAGGAAAAACTACTCCAAGTACAAGAAGAATTACAAAGACAATCCAAGGAGGAACCAAAAGTCAAGAAATTGGAAGATTGAATGCTACAACTATCATAAGATAG
Source organism: Orobanche coerulescens (assembly GCA_033398695.1). Taxonomy (NCBI): domain Eukaryota; kingdom Viridiplantae; phylum Streptophyta; class Magnoliopsida; order Lamiales; family Orobanchaceae; genus Orobanche; species Orobanche coerulescens. Next base: position 77,141,030 of record CM065815.1, on the reverse strand, counting down.
GACACGTACAGTTTGACTCCCCTGATCTCAAGAGAGATGAAGATAATAAGGACATGGGCAAGAAAGAAAACAACAGAAAAGCTCTCATTGGGGAAGATCAGATCCAAGAGAGAGAGAGAGAGTAGAATCAAGAGGTGGATTCTTCTCTGATGATGATGACTATAACTGCCTGATGGCTAACATAGTTGATGGAGAGGTAACATCTAAACCTCCAATTTCAAAAAATGACTGCTCAAACATATCTCAAGATATTAATCTACATGAATATCTCAATCAGCTCCTTAAAGATTTTAAACATTAAAAACTGCACACTTGATTGTGACAGTTGAGAAAACACAGCTGCAAGATGAGAATAGGCAGCTAAAAAATACTTTGGACAAACTTAGCCTTGAGTCGGCCAACATCAGATCTGAATTTGAAAAACAGACTGAGAAAAACTTGAAAAACTCAGCTGAAATTACCACAGCTGAGATACAAAAGCTGACTGCTTTAAACAGTGAAAAATCAGCTGCACTTGCTCATATAATATCTGAGTTTTCTAAACTAACACAACTGAGAAACACAAAGGCTAAAGAAATAACATCCTTAAAAGCATCTATAACCTTAGATGGCTTGTGTATAAATCAGAGACCACTTTATTTAAAATTAGGCCTTGGATATGACCCCAACACTCCCTCTAGTTCTAAAACTACTTTCATCAAGGGAGAAGCATATGTTCAGACTGCTGAGCCTACAAATAAACCTTTATTTAAAAAGAGTCAGCATCCCAGTCAATAGTATAAGGAGCAGCAAAGGCAGCCACCTAGACAGGAGACTAGGCAATGGCCAAGGCATAAGAAGCAGTCAAAACATTATTCTGCTTATTATCAAAGACTCCCCAAAAACAGATTTCAAAATGGGTGAGATAAATGAAAACCTCAAGGTTATCCAAATTTTCAAAATGAACACGTGTGGAGACCCCAAAGATTTAATAAATGGTCTCAGCCAAGATTTAAGAATGGCCCACACCAAAAACATTATGAGGCATATCCTATATACAAACCAAATCAAGTATATAGACCAAGACACTATGCACCTCATAAGAATAACCAACAATTTCAAAATATCAGGAGAAATCAATTCTCCAAAAAGCCCACTAACCCCAAAGGACCCACTCAAATTTGGGTATCTAAATATCTTCTTGTCTGATTGTAGAAACGGTGGAAGGACTACTAGCATGTCACCTCAAGTTCAACAAGAGGAGGTGAAGAATGGTTTGTAGAATCTGGATGCTCAAGGCACATGACAGGGAATAAGAAGATTCTGTCAGAATATGTGAAAGAAAGAGGTCCAGATGTAACTTTTGGAGAGAGCTCAAGTGGACAAACCAAAGGCCATGGGAAACTGCACAGAGGGAACATAATCATTACTAAAATGCAGTATGTCAAAAGGCTCAAATACAATCTTCTAAGTATAAGCCAATTATGTGATGAGAACAACCTAGTAGTCTTCACAAGATGGAAATGCATGGTGATTGATCTTCTGACTGGAGAAGTGAAGCTACAAGGATTTAGAAGAAGAGATGCCTATCTGATAGACTGGAAATTAGGAGCACCAAACAGTTTTTCTTATAAAAAACAATTATAGAGAATAGATGGCTCTGACACAAGAGACCATGTCACCTGAACTTCAAAGCTATCAACAAGATAAGTTCTCAAAAGCTGGCCAGAAGACTTCCAATAAAAGTATTCAAGAAAGAGGCTCCCTGTGATACATGCCAGAAGGGAAAGCAAACCAAAGCATCCTTCAAATCACTTCAACCTACCACTCTCACCACCAGAATATTGGACCTACTTCATATGGATTTATTTGGTCCTATCAAGCCAAAAACTCTGAGTGGAAGGAAGCATGCCTTAGTAGTTTTGGATGACTACTCAAGATACTTGGATAGTGTTTCTCTACAAGAAGAGTGAAACATTAACAAAGCTACCTGAGCTGATGAGGAAAATTGTTAGGCATATTTTTATACGCTTATTTATCATTATTTCATATCCATTTTAAGTCTAAACCTGCATAAATGAGCTTTTAATGCACTATCTTTATATGTTTTGTAGGAAATTGGAGTCCGGAAGCTCGAACGGCGAAAATCGGGCCAAAATGGCGATTTCTGGTCATGAGCCGCGGTACAAGGAAAGCGGGCCGCGGCACACGAAGGTGACTAACAAGCACCGAGCACGCTGTACTGTGAGCCGCGGCACAAGGATGCTGAGCCGCGGCCCAAGAAGAAATAAAGACGCCCAGGCATACTGCGCTGAACGTTGGGGCCGCGGCACAGATTAAGTGAGCCACGGCCCGCGGGGCGGTTTTGCTGAGTCTTCTGTGTTTCTTTGCCGTTTTTGGAGCAGTTTTCGACCCAATCCTCGGACGCGTTTTGGAGGCTAATGATAGTTATAAATAGGGATTCAAGGTCTGAGAAGAGGATCATCGAGGGATAGAAGAATCAAGAGAATCAAGGAATCGAGAAGAAGCAGAAACACCAAGGAGCAGAGAGCGGAAGACAGAGAACGGAGGAATCCAAGTTCTTCGTCTGCATTTGATTTCTATGCTTTCTTTAATTCTTTTTGTATTTTTATTTTCTAGCATGTCAGGCTAGAACCCTAGTCTAGGATTTTGATGAAATTGAGGTTTTGATGAATTAACTTTTGATTATGATATAATTCCCTTTTCTTATTGAGTTTTCCCCAATTATTCTTAATGCTTTCAATTGTGTGGCCTATAATTGAATTGTTTTAATTACGCAACTTGAATCGGGAGAGGAGAGTTGGTAGGAAACAATTGCTGAGAACCGTTTTATCTTGTGAGATAGGAATATACTCATAGGAATTACGTGGCCTTTCTGGAGATTTCGCACTTTTTGCCTATTGTCGAGTTAATTCACCTAGGAATAGAGTGTGTTATTCGCCTTAGAAAAATCTATTGACCTCGGGAGAGGCGGTAGAGTATTTTAGCAATCTTCGCCTTCAATAAATTGGGAATTCATTACATTCGTATAATCAAGAGTAATTCGGATAAATCGAGGTGGATTCACAATCATAGATTAATTCCTTATTTGATTCTCTTTCTTCGAACAATCGTTTTCATTATTTATTCTTTTATTAATTTTCTCTAATTATTCTTGCACCTCCAAATTCGATAGTTCAAATAAAATTAGAATACATATAAATCGATAATTAGTAAGCCAGTCCTCGTGGGAACGATATCTTACTCATTTCTTTATTACTTGTTTACGACAACGTGCACTTGCGTTCACCGAATATCGCAACAAGTTTTTGGCGCCGTTGCTGGGGACTGACTATTTTACTAATATCGATTTCAGTATTTCTAGTCTTAATTTGAACATTTTTTTATTTTTGTGTTATTTTTTTTATTTGTTTCCTTTCAGGAATTTCTGGGTAGTGCATGAGAAAATTCGGTAATGAAGGCCTATTACCTTTGGATACTGAACTCGAGCGCACTCTTCGAAAAAGCAAGAAGGAGAAACGTGAGCTACCGACAACAGGGACCATGGCAGATAACGTGGAAAATCACGGAGTAGACAACCCTATTCAGCAATCTCAACTGGCATTAGCACTCCGTGATTATGCCATGCCACAAATCAAAGCAAACTTTTCGGGGATTCGGCGTTCAACCATCCAAGAAAACAACTTCAAGATCAAGCCGGCTATTATTCAGATGGTACAAGCAAGCTAATTTTGTGGACTGGCGAATGACGATCCCAATGCACATATCGCTTCATTTCTCGAGATTTGTGACACCTTCAAGAATAATGGTGTCACCAATGATGCTATTCATCTGCGGCTTTTCCCTTTCTCTTTGAGGGACAAAGCCAAATTTTGGTTAAATTCATTACCGCCGGGCTCTATCACGACTTGGGCAGAATTAGTGCAAGCCTTTATGGCTAAGTCCTTTCCACCATCGAAGACAGCAAGATTAAGGAACGAGATTACTACTTTCGGGCAATTTGATATGGAGTTGCTTCATGAAGCTTGGGAGCGATACAAAGATTTGCTAAGGAGATGCCCACATCATGGCCTACCGGACTGGCTACAAATTCAGACATTTTATAACGGATTGAGTGCTTCTACACGCACTCTTGTTGATGCAGCCGCTGGAGGAGCGTTAATGGGAAAGACTATGGCGGAAGCTCATTCTCTATTGGAAGCGATGGCTGCAAACGCTTATCAATGGCCTTCCGAACGTGTGAACCCGAAACGAGTGATGGAAATCTCCGATAATGATCCAATATCTACGCTATCGGCTCAAGTCGCCGCCTTGACTCAGCAACTTCAAGCTATTTCACATTCTCCGTCCCCCGTTACCACTGAATCATGCAATTGGTGCAACGGATCTCACCCTAGTGCGGAATGTCAAATTGGAAATCCTTTCGAGCAACATCCAATGAAACAATCTCAGTTTATGGGAAACGGGAATCGACAGAATAATCCGTATTCCAACACATACAATCCGGGGTGGCGAAATCACCCTAACTTTTCGTGGAAAAACGGACAAAATGGAAACCAACCTCAGTTTGCTCAACACCAACAGCAACCCCCGCCCGCTCCAAAGATCTCTTTAGAGGAGGCAATGGCGAAGGTAGCAGCAAATACGAATCAGTTCATGACCCGTATGGAAGCAACCTTGCAAAACCATTCCGCCTCTATTTGCAACTTGGAAGTATAATTCGGTCAGATAGCAAATGTGTTAACAGCCCGCCCTCAGGGTACCTTGACAAGTACAACCGAGACGAACCCCCGAGAGAGTATAAATGCCATTAGTTTGAGAAGCGGGAAGTAAGTGTGCGAGCAGCCTAGGCAGAGCAAAAAGGGAGGTGATAATGAGGAAAAGAAAAATTTGGCGACTGAGGAATCACAAAATTCTAGAGCCTCGAAACTGTTTCCTGACAATCCGAAGGCATATGTACCACCTGTCCCGTTTCCGCAGCGTTTGCAAAAGCAAAAACTTGACAAACAATTCTCCAAGTTTCTTGACGTCTTCAAGAAACTACATATCAACATTCCATTTGCTGATGCCTTGGAACAAATGCCGAGCTATGTGAAGTTCATGAAAGATATCTTATCTAACAAAAGGAAGCTCGAGGAATATGAGACAGTGGCATTGACGGAAGAGTGCAGTGCCATCTTGCAGAAAAAGCTCCCGCCAAATTTGAAGGATCCAGGAAGTTTTAATATACCATGCACTATAGGAAATCTATCTTTTGATAGAGCGTTGTGTGATCTCGGGTCCAGCATTAATCTTATGCCCCTTTCCATATTTAAGAAGCTAGGCATTGGGGAGGCCAAGCCGACGACAATCTCGCTGCAATTAGCTGACCGATCTATCAAGTACCCGAGGGGGGTAATAGAAGATGTTTTAGTCAAGGTAGATAAATTCATCTTTCCCGCTGATTTCATTGTGCTCGATATGGAGGATTACCAAGACATCCCAATTATTTTGGGAAGACCATTCTTAGCTACCGGCCGAACTCTCATTGATGTGGAAAAAGGGAAACTCACTCTGCGGGTTCAAGATGAGCAAGTCACTTTCCAAGTGTTTCAATCCTTTCCGTGTCCAAGTAGTGTCGAGAAGAGTTCACAAATTGAAAGAGTAAATATCTTTGCGAAAGACGCACACTGGGAGAGTTGTCGGTCGAAGTGTTCAGAATCCATTTCAGCCGCTCAGACGTCTAATAAAAATGAAGAGCGAATCATGTATCTTAAGCAGTTAAATATGTCATCTTCAACATCCGTTCATCCACCATCGAAAAATTCTCATGCTGTCATAAGTTCACCCGTGGAGTTGAAAATTAAGCCGGATGTCAAGCGAGTACCAAGTCAACTGCAAAATGGGTGTTTTGGGAGGCTACTTTTGTTAAAGCCGTTTCGCAAAGAACGTTGGACATCCAAACCAAACGTCGAACGGTTGAAATTTAATGGTCAACAATTTAAATCACGTAATAACGGTTCGATGGAATGTGCAGAGTCCAAATGGTCTTTGCGAAATGCGAATTGATTTTCAAAAAGTCCGGCTGAAAACTATAAACTTAGCGCTTCTCGGGAGGCAACCCGAGTATTAGTTGTAGATTTTATTTTTTCAGTGTTTTCTTGCATTTTAGAGTCTTTATTTTTCGTCATTTTTGCTTTGATTTTCTTATCCCTCTCATTCTTGATGTGGTCCTTTGAAAATTCTGTGCAGAAATCACCCCAGGGGAAAATTCAGCATTGGGCCGCGGCACAAGAATAGTGAGCCGCGGCACACACAAGTTGACACAACAAGGTCAAACAAACTGTACTCTGTGCCGCGGCACGACCTTACTGAGCCGTGGCACATATGCAGCGAGCCGCGGCACACCAAATACACCAGATGCGCCCAGGAACCTGTACTACGTGCCGCGGCATGGAACAAATGAGCCGCGGCACACTTACACGACGAGCCGCGGCACACACTTATTGAGCCGCGGCACATAGCGACCTAGAAAACACACCAAGGCATGCTGTACTCTGGGCTGCGGCTCACTTAAGCTGTGTCGTGGCCCCTGCTGCGAATTTGAACAGCCCAGCACCCCTTTTATAACTCGATCGGCCGAAAATTGTAAGTATCTTTCCCCTTCTTTCACACAAGCACTCGGCCGACCCCTTCACTTCTTCTTCTTCTTGCATACTTCAATCCAAGTCAGGTAATTCTCAATCTCTTAATCCTTATTGATACATGATTAGAAAAGTAAGGTATTGTTATTCATTTGATGTTGAATATGTTGTTAGTTTTTCTTCAAAGTTCTATCAAGGTTGAAGTGGGAATATGAAGTTTTTGGTTGATTATTGATTGTATTCGTTGATTATGAATGAATTGTGGATGCTATTTGTCGTTTGACATGACTATCGATTTGTGTTGTTGTTTTTGGGGATTAGATTTAGCCATTAAAATTCTTGTTCTTCATTTAAACTCATGCAATCAAGGTGTTTGATGAAATGCGTAAATGAAAATTTTTAAGCCAACGTTTTGAAACTATGTGCAACGAATTTGTTTATGGGTTTACATTGTACCCCAACCATTACGACAAGTTTAAACGCGAAAGCTCAAATTTAATTTTCTCTCTCGACGGTGCAAGCTCGCTCAACTCTATATTCACGTTTTGCATACCTTAAGTCAAGTGGTGCTGTTTTCCTTAAAGTTTACGTAATTTCCAGTGTTTATCTTTTTAGGGAACTCGCCATGGCTAGAAAAAGGAAGGTTAGCACAAGGGCTAAGACACAATCGTCCCCCACACGAGGGGAGACATCACAGAGCTGAGCCAAGTTAGAGTCTCATTAATTCTCCGATCCGGAAATTCACAAAATATTCAATGAGAAAATCCAGCCTCGACCATTAATCCTGGAGCGGGGATTCACTCCTGCCCCCCAGGATGGTGAGCTTCTGACTATGATAGACGAGATGGGGTGGGCTCATTTCGTTGCGCCTCCCGAGCCGGATGTGATCTCTATCGTCCAGGATTTTTATGATAGCGCTCTGTTGAAGCAAATTCGGGCAGGGCAGATGATACCGCAATCAGATACTCGGACTCAGGTCGTCGTCCGAGGCCATACGGTGGATTTTTCGGTGGCAGAAATTCGGAGACTATTCGAGCTGCCGGTGGTGGATAAGACGGCGTATACGCGAGTTATGAGTGGCCTCACGAGGGAGGCTCTGCTTGAGACACTCACACAGTCCGGTTCCATCCAGGAGACTCGCGGCCCGGGTTCTTCAGCCTTCTACTTTAAGAGCTCGCGCCTCAGTCGGCTCGGGCGAGCCTGGTTGTATTTCCTCTGCGCATGGGTTGATCCTACCTCATAGATCCGCTCTGTTTTACTCTCTCATGCCCGTATACTTTATGCTATCACTACCGGGCTCAGATTCGATGTGGCCCCTCATCTGGTCCGATCTATCCTTCTGTGCATTCAATGAGGGGCCAAGACGGGGCTGAAGCACCCCTCTATCATCTGTGCTCTATACCGCCAGTCGGGCATGACTTGTTCGGATGATGAGCCGATGCTAGCCCCCAGGGTCCGATTGATCATCGCATCATTTCTCACTTTGACCAGTGGGGTGGAGCGCCGGCACATGCTCGGGGATGAGGATTTCTTCTTGACGAGGCACATGAGCAGTCCCCCGAGCCTTTTCTTTTGACACATGGGCAGGCAGAGTCCAGCTTCCGCCCGAGAGAGAGCACCTGCAGGCGATGTTCGACGGCCTGAGAGAGGAGATGAGGAGAGAGAGAGAGAGAGAGCCACCTAGCTGCCCTGAGAGAGGAGATGCGGACGGAGAGAGAGAGCATTCTCGCAGCCGTCCGGGAGGAGATGAGAGAGCAGGCCCGCCGGGCCAACCGACGTGCGGAGAGGCGCCTGGCGGCGAGGGATGCATACCATCAGGACTACCTTTCTGCGTGGACGAGCCATGTACTACACCCGGACGGGACATTCATTCCACCAGCTAGGCCATCCACACCACCTTCCTCGCCGGACGAGGCCGGCACCAGTTCATGAGCTGACATTAGGGGAGTACTTGACCTTTTCTCTTATTTCATATTTCTATCTATGTCCATTTAGGTCAATGTACGTCCTAAGTTTGGGGGGAGTTTACTTTTAGTTGCTTTTTACTTATTCGTTTGCATTTTTCGTTATTTTTTGTTATTTTTGACACTAGCCTTGCTTGTCGTGATTTTATTTGCATTCGTGGATTTTTCGTGCTTCTTTGTGTAAAACTGATGTTACGATACTGATTTCTCTTTGAAGAAACGGTTGAATTTTGGTCGAGTTGCAGTCAGCGATATCTGTTTCCGTTGAGTATTCATTTAGGTCCAAAATTTTTTCGTTTTTGTAGAAATCTTAGCAGATCAGAAAGGAGACATACGTGTTTTCAAATCACCGTCTATACGTTTGGTTACATTTTTCGCGTAGCTAGTCGTCCAGTAACATGAGTCTTGTTGGCACTTAAATTGAGTTTAGAGTCGGACAGTTTTTCCCAAAGATTCGAGATATTATACATATTCTATGATGGGAAGTCTAGTAACCGGGGGTATTCACGTGACCCGTTGTTTACTCTCGCGTAAAACGACAACCCTAACTAGACTAATGGTTTAGAAATATCGCATTTACCGATGATGGGAAGCCTAGTAACCGGGGGTATTCACGTGACCCGTTGTTTACTCTTGCGTAAAACAGCAACCTTGACATGCGGGAATTACTATTCGAGTTTTTTCTCCGCTATAGAGGGGGACTTAGTAACTAGAAGCATCCATGTGCCCCATGAGTGTCTTTTACGTCAAACGGTTCCCCAATACATGAGAATGGAATTCCACCCTAGGATTACCCTGATGAAACATCCCGAGATCCGAACCTAGTGGTTAACTCGAATCTTTATTATGATCATACATAAGGGAATGCTGTCCGAGGGGTAATTTTGATGATGAAACTCTTAAATTTTGCCACTAGGCTGTGGGACTGGGTGAGTTGGCTTGTTAGCCGATTAAATTCACGCTTGTTAATCTTTGAGCTTGATTTTCCTCATGAATGATCGATTAGCACTAAAAATGGTTACTTTGTGGAATCAGTGTCCTTGATGTGACTCACTATTACGATACTCGTATTATTCTTTGAGATTTTCAGGGTAGTATTGATTAAGTTGAGCACTATAGATTTGCACGATCATTCACGATATTTTTTTATTTGAAATTGACTCTTTTTGCTTGAGGACAAGCAAGGGCTCAAGTTTGGGGGTATTTGTTAGGCGTATTTTTATACGCTTATTTATCATTATTTCATATCCATTTTAAGTCTAAACCTGCATAAATGAGCTTTTCATGCACTATCTTTATATGTTTTGTAGGAAATTGGAGTCCGGAAGCTTGAACGGCGAAAAATGGGCCAAAACGGCAATTTCTTGTCATGAGCCGCGGCACAAGGAAAGCGGTCCGCAGCACACGAAGGTGACTAACAAGCACCGAGCACGCTGTACTGTGAGCCGCGGCACAAGGATGCTGAGCCGCGGCCCAGGAAGAAAAAAAGACGCCCAGGCATCTTGCGCTGAATGTTGGGGCCGCGGCACAGATTAAGTGAGCCACGGCACGCGGGGCGGTTTTGCTGAGTCTTCCGCGTTTCTTTGCCGTTTTTGGAGCAGTTTTCGACCCAATCCCCGGATGCATTTTGGAGGCTAATGATAGTTATAAATAGGGATTCAAGGTCTGAAAAGAGGATCATCGAGGGATAGACGAATCAAGAGAATCAAGGAATCGAGAAGAAGCAGAAACACCAAGGAGCAGAGAGCAGAAGACAGAGAACAGAGGAATCCAAGTTCTTCGTCTGCGTTTGATTTCTATGCTTTCTTTAATTCTTTTTGTATTTTTATTTTCTAGCATGTCAGGCTAGAACCATAGTCTAGGATTTTGATGGAACTGAGGTTTTGATGAATTAACTTTTGATTATGATATAATTCCCTTTTCTTATTGAGTTTTCCCCAATTATTCTTAATGCTTTCAATTATGTGGCCTATAATTGAATTGTTTTAATTACGCAACTCGAATCGGGAGAGGAGAGTTGGTAGGAAACAATTGCTTAAAACCGTTTTATCTTGTGAGATAGGAATATACTCATAGGAATTACGTGGCCTTTCTGGAGATTTCGCACTTTTTGCCTATTGTCGAGTTAATTCACCTAGGAATAGAGTGTGTTATTCGCCTTAGAAAAATCTATTGACCTCGGGAGAGGCGGTAGAGTATTTTAGCAATCTTCACCTTCAATAAATTGGGAATTCATTACATTCCTATAATCAAGAGTAATTTGGATAAACCGAGGTGGATTCACAATCCTAGATTAATTCCTTATTTGATTCTCTTTCTTCGAACAATCGTTTTCATTATTTATTCTTTTATTAATTTTCTCTAATTATTCTTGCACCTCCAAATTCGATAGTTCAAATAAAATTAGAATACATATAAATCGGTAATTCGTAAGTCAGTCCTCGTGGGAACGATATCTTACTCATCTCTTTATTACTTGTTTACGACAACGTGCACTTGCGTTCACCGAATCTCGCAACAAAAATTCAAATGAGAAATGCCTCCCCATCATCAAGATCAGATCAGATAGAGGTGGAGAATTCCTCAACAAGGCAATCACTGAATATAGTGATCAGAATGGAATTCAACATGAAGTATCTGCCGCAAGAACACCACAACAAAATGGTGTAGCTGAAAGAAGGAACAGGACCCTGAAGAAAGCAACCAGATCAATGGTTGCTGAAACTGACCTGCCAAAGAGGTTTTGGGCTGAAGCTATCAACACAGCATGTCATACACAGAATAGGAGTATGATAGTAGGGAGACAACAAAACTCCCTATGAGGTTTGGAATGGCAGAACACCAACTGTTGCATATTTTCATATATTTGGTTGTAAGTGTTTCATTCACAAAAATGGCAAAAACCCAACTGAATGCCTTTGATTCTAAAACTGATGATGGTCTCTTTATGGGATATAAACAAATAAGTAAGGCATACAGAGTACTTAACAAAAGAACATTAATTATGGAAGAAACACCTGATGTTGTCTTTGATGAATCTACTGTTGAGTACAGAAACAGGTGGGATTAATTGAGAAAAAACTCAAAACCGCCACCCTGGAAGAAGTTATCATTAATGACATAGGAATGATGGACACAACTGATGAAAACCCAGCTGCAGATCACACAGGATCTCCAACCACAGCTGATCCAACCGTAGCTGATCCACCTGCAGCTGATAAAGTCACAACTGATCCAACCACAGCTGATGAAGATCCTCAAGACTCAACTACAGCTGACAAATATTGGGAATAGTGCCCTAGGACATTCGATGTGCCTAGATTTGTAATTGTCACATTTAAATAAAGTTATTTGATATCATTTATTTCTCGTTGATTATTATAATGTGTGCACGTTTTAATATTATATAATCGAATAATAGTTATTCATGAATAATAAGATTATTCAAATGTACCTGGTACAATCGCATTGAGTAGAGACTCAAGTGATTAATATACTAGTATAAGTTGGATTTATAATCATCGGATGATTATGCGTATGGTACGGATCAATCTTATGGGTATTCGTTGGAGAACTAATATTGGACAGACCCGCATTGAGATCACTGCATGGAAATGTCATAAGTGAATCTCACTATAATAGTATGTCAATAAATCCTTGAACCTGAGATTATCATAGAGTCCAACATGATAACTGCTATGCCTCGACGTAATCCAACGTTATCTTAAACATGGTGATCATAAAGGTTAGCGATCCGGATTAGTGAGAGTCATGTAGAGGGCAATGAATAATCAAGATGGGGATTTGTCCCTCTCTTTAGTGAGAGAGATATGTGCTCGGCCCCTCGATAAGTAGGACTGAAGGAAATGCATGGCCATGCTCAAATGAAGAGTCATTTGATTCAATCAGTATACTTAAGATCGAAAAAGTATTTGAACATAATAAGTATGACAATATCCATGGCTTAGTTCAAATACGATATTAAGAATGGGACAACACAGGATAACGAAGCGAGTTAAGTTAGGAAACCTTACGAGCGCCAGCGTACTGAGAAGATGGCGTAGTAGTGATACTGTTCATAAACGACACTCGACCAGACCCAAATAACCGACAGCCTAGGTATCCATACAACCTTAGGCTCCGATACCATATTCTATAACACCCCCATGACGATTCAGGGCATATTACAATGCCGTGGACCCCACCCTTTGGAATCCACCAGGCTAACACAAAAGCTCGACATTACGACGGTGATAAACATCATCAACATACGAACGACTTCTCAATCCAAGACATACAAAATAAGTAGACCGAACCCAACAGTGCAATTCAACGTCAAAACCAACCCCAAATCGTGTACACAACAATCACAATATTTAAAAGAAAGAAGTACTCGAGTACTAAAACAAACGACATGATTAATAAAATTTAAAAGACATGACATAAATAAACGACCATTGAACAGAATCACCCTTGCCCATCATCCTCGTACTATCCGCATGATCATTTGCCTCCAAGACCTGTACCTGAAATACAAAAGTATTTCCCCCATTTAATGGGTTAGCGACAACAGCTAGTGCAAGTACAATCCATTTGAACTACCATTCTAATCAGATGAAATATGCGCCAAAATCATTTTAGAAAACATTTTCATATTCCGGAATATCACGGTGCACAAGCACAAAACATAGTTCTCCAACAAAACATTTCAAAGGATAACCGTTAGTACGAGACTCACGGCCACCGCACCCCCCAGAGGCCCCATCGGACCATCTCTGGGTGGTTAACTCCAGTTCATGATACGTATAAACACGGCACTACATATCCCCAGAGGCCCCGTCGGACCATCCCTGGGTGAACATACGCATTCACATCCACAACATACACGAGAAGCCATAATTCAAATACTAGAATACGCAACCAAATGTAAAGTACTTGCTTTTGAGACATCTTTGACGAGACGGAAAGTATACAAAGGCTAGGAATGACATGGAGTGACCACGATGGATTCTAAATGCAAGTTAACACAACTCAGTCCTAAATGATAACAATAATCGAACGGAATACGCCCACAACCCTGATTACAACCAGAACAATACGTGTACGTCCAATACGGGCAAGGGTTTTCACAAAACCTCCCTGAATCAACAATACATGGATAAAACACGACGGAAACGGATTGGGAAACATTCAATACCACTAATTGATCGGAAATATAGCAACACAAATGAACGATACTAGTTTAGGAAGACAACCCGAAAAAACCCCAAAATGAACAAAGTTAGGGTTCTAAGCCAAAATACCTTGGATTCGGATGGAGAGAGATGGTTAAGATAATGATAAACTTCGCTTGAAGCACAATACTCGATTTATCACGGAACTCCACAGGCTAACCTTAAAGAATCGTTCGAAATCGCTCGAAGGAACTCAATGGATGAGAAGAGGAGAAAAATGACAGAAAAAAGGTACTGTTGGTCCTATTTATATTAAGTGTAATTAGCATGCGCTAATACTTGAAGATAGCACACGCTAACGGGGTCACCATAAGTCCAGTAGCTTCTGCCCGGTATCGCTGGCATGCACTATAATAGCTTAGCGCGCGCTACCTGCTAGTCGTTAGCGTGCACTACGAAAGCTTAGCATGCGCTACCTGTTAGTCAGAACCCAGGGTTCTGAGTCCAAAACCTACTGTCTAAAACAGTGAAGACGTTAACACATACTAGGACTAAGAATTATCATACATTAACTGTACACCGATAGCGTACGCAAGCCGTCAACAATAGCGTACGCTATTTGTGCAGCAGTCCAGTACTGCTGAGTGCAGTATGCTGCTCGAAAAGGCATGAACCCAAAACGCAAGAAAAGGACAGAACCCAAAACGTCAACACGAAGTATTCGTGACTACGAAGCTAAGTGCTGAAATAAAGTACGATTCCGACTACCGGAAGATTCGAAATACGACAAAGGAGATAAAATTTCCTAAACTTATAGGAAATTACAAAACAGGCCAAACATCCAAAAATCACGATACAACGTCGTATTATCAAAATGAAACTCACAGCATGAATAACTCAACCATACGGACTCATGGAAATAAAGAAACAACAAAATCGAATGAGTTTTACGAGAATCGAACATACATGTGACAAAACATGACATAAAGCGAAATTACGCAAAAACACCTCCGAAACTCGCCCAAATGGAAAAACACCAAGAACAAAATAGATTTAAAACGTCAAAACAGTTACAAGCAAGTCATTAAAAATAGACATACGCTAAAAATAAAAACTGTTAAAAATAGAAAGGTACGGATATTACACAAGTCCCATCTGAGAAATATACAGCTTGGAAATCAGCTGCACAGGAGGACTCAGGAGAAAACAATGTTCATCAAATGGCACATGAAGTTAAACTACCATCAAACTTCTCTGAGATGGTCAGAAGAATTGTGGAAGAGACTGTTACCAAACTCCTGTCAACCGAGGTCAAACCTGAGCTGAAGTCCTTGAATGACAAGATGGTCACCCTTCTCAATAGAAAGGAACCCTCTCCACAACCTTCAAGTTCAAGAATGCCTCTTGGCATATCAGATTTCATGCATAAGGTGGAGGAACAGCTAGCGTTTATTATTAATGTTGGCAAAAAGGGGGGAGACAAGGAAGAAAGGGAAGAACTGATCCAAGCTGGAACTTCAAATCCCTTGAAAAGGAAGAATGCATCTGCACCCCCTGATGCTCTAGAAGCTAAGAAAAAGAGAACTGGACAAGACCCAGTTTTACCACTTCAATGGGAAGGCAGAGAACTTCTTTATGTTAAGGAATTTATTCCAGATGAAGCTACAAATAAATGGGGGATTGCCAAGAAATAATTCATAGAAAATATTATATCTAGGAAATCCTCCAAGACCCTCATTCCACTCCTCAACAAATCTTCGTCGACTTCATAAAGATCAATCATTCAAATCTCTGGGAAATTCTGAAGAGGGTAGCTGAAGAAACCTTCAATGCATATCCTAGAATCCCTGACTTCGGACCACAGGATCCTCCAATCGATATCCGTGGAAAGCTAGGGATGGCAACGGGGCAAGGATGGGGCGGGATTCACAACTCCTAGCCCCGGCCCCAGTTTTGATTCCTTCCCCCGGCCCCGACCCCGGCCGGGTACGGGGACTAATACCCCGTCCTCGGTCAAATTTTGGTCAAACCCCGATCCCCAGTCCCCGGTCCTTACCCCCCCGGTTTACTGCTGTTTTTATAGTTAGTTTCAGCTATTTTCTGATGTATTCTCAGTCAAAACACATAAAAATCGTAATTAAGTAATTGTAAAAAATTACATAAGTTCATAAAAGTCCATAAAAGATTACATAACTTAAGTTCATAACCACAATAAAAGTACACATCATTCAACATCTTCATCGTATTCAACCGTTTGATCAAATCCTTCCGGCTCTCCGTCTTTTTATCTACAATTAAAAATAATACAAGTTAGAAGTGATTCATATGAGTGTACGAATTAAGATATAATAATTTAAATATAATTCATTTTTTTGTGGTAAAACAGTAAAATACTTTCAAATGTAATTTAATTTTTTTAAAATTAAATATTTAATAAATATATAAAAAATTAAATTTTTAATTATATATATACCAGGTCCGGGGTGGGTCGGGGGATAGGCATTCCGGCCCCGGTCCCGGTTTCATGTAAGCGGGTATCCCCGGTCCCGGCCCCGCTACCCGGTTTGGCGTGGAATCTCCAGCCCCGGTCGGGGCGGGTCGATCGGGTTCCCCACCGGGTCGGGTCAAAATGCCATGTCTATGGAAAGCTTGATGACAGTTCACTTCAGAAGGAGATCAGAGCAATCTGCATCAAGAATAATTACTCAACTCCTCAAGGACAAGAATTTGCCTCCACCACTGTGAAGAAGAAATATGGTCTTATTCCATTTTCTCAAAAGCCCATTGGAGCTAAACCATTGAAGTCACTCCCTCCAGCCAGAATCAGAGGAAGAGGAAGAGGGAGATAACAGTTTCTAATTTACTTGTAATTTATAGTTTACCTGTAATTTTCCATTTTTACTTGTAATTTTCATTCAGACTGTACTGTAACCTAAAATAAAAGTTTTATAACAGTCAACTTGAATGACAACCTCTAGTTGTCTCAAAAAGACTGAGTTTGATTATGTTTTGCACTTTAAGTTTTATTATGTGCAGACTTGCTTACATTTGAACATTAAGTTTTGCCATCATCAAAATAGGGAGAATTTGTTAGGAATATTATTTTAGATTTTGATGATGTCATTCCCGTATTCTTTATTAATTCAAATGTATGCACTAAGTACTTGGCATTGTAAAGAAGAACCAAATGAGTATCTTCTATAAGCTTTAAAAATTAGGCTAAGTATTGATCAGTTAGATAATCGGCAAAGTATAGAACTGTCAATATATCAGATGAGTTCATCATCAGGTGAGTTTTAGTCAACAGAAATATCAGACGAGGTTTGACCAAAACTCAGCTGCAGTCGAGTTCTGAAGCGGGCAGTCTATCAAGCGAGTTTTGGTCAAATAAAGTATCAGAGAAGTTTTCACCGCATGCAACATATCAGATGAGATACTATCAGACTAGTTCTAGTCAACACAATATATCAGATAAATTTGGCCACAGGCGAGTTATCAGCCACGCTTTCAGACAATGAACATATCAGGCGAGTATTACTCCAACTGAAAGCAGACAAGTTTTTGGTCAAACAAGAATATCAGATGAGAGTTGACCACAGACGAGTTATTTATCAGCCGAGGTTTTTGGAACCAAACATCAGAGGAGGTTGACCAAACCATTACTGCAGCCAAGTATATAGAAACTCAGCCCACGTCAGTAAGCGTTGAAAAGTCAACAATAACAGCAAGACACATGCGGACGTAAAAGCAAGGGACAAAGTGAATGATTCCCAGAAGTTAAGGAATAGTTTATTCATAGAGATTTGTGCCGGCGAAGACTTTACAAAAATAGTAATCAAGAAAAGCAGTGCAACGGGAAGATTCTACAAAGGGACATATTTGAAGAAAGAGACAAGTCGTGTAAAGAGATGAATGAATAAACAAAGAAGTCTACTCTCTAATGGACTGATTTGTTATAAGAGATGCAACGACTATGAATAAGCTCAAGATTTGTACTATAAATATCTGAAGAACAGATTGAGCAAAGTACGATGCGAACAATACTTACAAGTGATCTAAGCAATCAAAGCAAACTATAACATCATGAATAGCAAGCTTAACAGCCATATTCTGAGAAGCTCTTAAGTTGGAGAAGACAAAAAATCTTGTCTTAAAAGTTTGAGTACGGGGTTGCTTTCTTGAACGAGGTTCTTGAAAGTAAAGAGGTTGTAAATGCATCTACGGGTTCTTGATTGGAAAGTGATAGACAGCTTGTGAGTTGTTGAGGCATCCACGGGTTTTCGAACAAGAGGTACAAGGCAGTCAAGGAAGTTGCAACGGCCACAGGTTGGAATCTGTTGTAACTAGGGAGTTCATTGTAACATTTATCACTAGTTGGATGTTATATTGAATTCATCTCCAACTGGTTTGGAGAGAAGTGGACTAGTAGAGGATTACCCCACCTCTGAAACCACTATAAGTGCTTGTGTGTTTTACTGTTTTAATTATCGTACATAAACTGATGCATACATATTTTACTGTTCCATTCATTAGTTATTTGCAGTCGACATTTGTCACCTGCACTATTATTAGTTGTGTCTTTCGAATTACTCATCCGCAGCCAAGGTTTGTTAGCTGCATATAATCACAGCTGAGGTTACTCACCTGATAATCAGGAAAAGATTTAATAAGTCTATTCACCCCCCTTCTAGACTTATTCCTAACGACTTGTGACCTACAATATGTCTGAAGATATTGATCTTCACAGCTCTATAAATCAACTGCTAAAAGATTTTGAAACCTTAAAAACTACTCACCTGACTATGACAGTTGAGAAAACATAACTACAAGATGAGAATAGGCAGCTGAAAAATAATTTGGACAAACTGAGCCTTGAGTCAGCCAACATATCTGACCTTTAAAAAAAGACTGATAAAAATTTGAAAAATTCAGCTGAAATTACCAGAGGTGAGATCAAAAGGCTAACTACTTTAAATAGTGAAAAATCAGCTGCACTTGCTCATATTAGATCTGAGTTTTCTAAACTGACACACCTGAGTAATACACAGGCTAAAGAAATAATATTCTTAAAAGCATCTATAACCTTGGATGGTTTGTGTATAAATCAGAGGCCACTTTATATAAAATCAGGCCCTGGATATGACCCAAATACTCCCTCCACTTCTAAAACCACTTTCATAAAGGGAGAAACATATGTCCAGACTTCTGAGCCAACAATCAAACCTGTATTTAAAAATAGGCAGCAAGCCAGTCAAAAGTTTAGGCAGCAGCTAAGGTTTATGAGGCAGCCACCTAGACAGAAGACTAGGCAATGGCCAAAATAGCAACAACGGTCTAGACATTATTCTGCATACTATCAAAGACTCCCCAAAATTCGATTTCAAAATGGGAGAGGAAACCTCAAGGCTATCCAAATTTTCAAAATGATCAGGTATTGACACCTCAAAACATTCATAATAAGTCTCATCCAAGACTTTACAATGGCCCATACCACTCAAATTATCAGGCATATCATGTACACAATCCTAACCAGGGATATAGACCTAGACAGTATACACCCTATGGGAATATCCAAAACCATTTTCATAACACAAGGAGAAATCAACTCTCAAGGAAGTCCACTAACCCTAAAGGATCCACTCAGATTTGGGTACCTAAATCTCTTCTTTCCTGATTGCCGAAAAGGTGGGAGGACTACTACCATATCTCCTCAAGTTCAACAATAGGAGGTGAAAAATGGTTTGTAGACTCTGGATGCTCAAGGCACATGACAGGAAACAAGAAGATTCTATCAGAATATGTTAAAGAAAGAGTTCTTGATGTAACTTTTGGAGACAGCTCAAGTAGACAAACCAAAGGTTATGGTAAGCTGCACAGAGGAAACATAATCATTACGAAAGTGCAGTATGTCAAAGGGCTCAAGTACAATCTCCTAGGTATAAGACAATTCTTTGATGAGAACAACCTGGTAGTCTTCACAAGATGGATATATATGGTGATTGATCTCCTTACTGGAGAAGTGAATCTACAAGGATACAGAAGAAGAGATGTCTACCTGATATATTGGAAATCGAGATCACCAAACACTTGTTTCTTATCAAAAACAATTGCTAAGATTGGATGGCTTTCGAACAAGAGACTCTGTCACCTGAACTTCAAAGCCATCAGCAAAATAAGTTCTCAAAAGTTGGTCAGAGGACTTCCAGCAGAAGTATTCAAGAGAGAGATTCTTTGTGATACATGCCAGAAGGGAAAGCAAACCAAAACATCTTTCAAATCATTTCAGCCTACCACTCTCACCAGCAGAATTTTGGACCTACTTCACATGGATTTATTTGGTCCCATCAAGCCAAGAACGCTGAGTGGAAGGAAGCTTGCCTTAATAGTTGTTGATGACTACTTTAGATATACATGGATTGTTTTCCTCTATAAAAAGAGTGAAACAATAACAAAGCTCCCTGAGATGATGAGAAAGATTCAAAATGAGAAATTCCTCTCCATCATAAAGATCAGATCCTATAGAGGAGGAGAATTCCTCAACAAAGCAATCAGTAAATATAGTGATCAGAATGGAATCCAACATGAAGTATCTACCGCAAGAACACCACAACAAAATGGTATAACTGAAAGAAGAAACAGAACCCTAAAGGAAGCAGCCAGGTCAATGATTGCTAAAACTGACCTATCAAAGAGGTTCTGGGCTGAAGCTGTCCAACATAGCAAGCCATACTCAGAATATGAGTATGATAGTAGGGAGACACAGCAAAACTCCCTATGAGGTTTGGAACGGCAGAATATCAACTGTTGCATATTTTCGTAGTTTTGGTTGTAAGTGTTTCATCCACAACAATGGTAAAACCCAACTGAATGCCTTTGATGCTAAAACTGATGATGGCCTCTTTATGGGATACTCACAAATAAGCAAGGCATACAGTGTATTTAACAAAAGAACATTAGTTGTGGAAGAAACACCTTATGTTTTCTTTGATGAATCTACTGTTGAGTACAGAAAACAGGTGGAATTAATTGAGAAAAAGCTCAAAACCACTTCCTTGGAAGAAGTCATCATCAATGACACAACAATGATGGACACAACTGATGAAGACCCAACTGCAGATCAGACAGGATCTCCAACCGTAGGTTATCCATCTACAGCTGATAAAGTTACAAATGAACCAACCACAACTGATGAAAATCATAAGACACAACTGCATCTGATAAAACCATAGCTGAACCTAATGCAGCTGCAGACCATCAAATCCAAGTTGATGCAGAGGCAGACGCGGTTCCTCCAAGCAATTCAACCGGGGGAATGAACAATAAAGACTCTCAATCCAAAGCAGAAAATAAAGATGAAATTCCCAAATGGCTCAAAGATCATCCCATCCAACAGATCATTGGAAACCTATCAGATCGAGCCAAAACCAGGAATTCAAAAGAACAAACAGGAATGGCCATGTTCTCATGTTTCATGTCTTTAATGGAACCTAAAACAACTGAACAAGCCGTGGAAGACTACATATGGGTAAATGCCATGCAATTAGAGCTCAACCATATGGAAAGAAACAGAGTATGGGAAGAAGTAGAAAGGCCACTTCACAAGAAAGTTATAGGCACCAAATAGGTTTACAAGAACAAATGTGATGAAGATGGAACTGTTGTTAGGAATAAAGCAAGAATTGGTGCAAAGGGATATTCTCAATGTGAAGGTATAGATTTTGATGAGACCTTTGCACTGTAGCAAGATTGGAAGCAATAAGACTATTCCTAGACTATGCAGTATTCAAAGATTTTGAAGTGTACTAAAAGGATGTCAAGAGTGCCTTTCTAAATGGAGTGCTGGAAGAAGAAGTTTATATAGAGCAGTCCCCTAGATTTGCCAAAGGAGACAAAGTGTACAAATTACTCAAAGCTCTATATGGACTCAAACAGGCACCTAGAGCCTGGTATGATACTCTGTCAATATTCCTAGAGTTAAATGAATTCACCAAAGGAAAAGTTGACAAAACACTATTCAGGATTGAACATGAAAACCACATATTACTTGTCCAGATATATGTTGATGATGTCATTTTTGGATCAACAAATCCAGAATTGTGTGAAAACTTCTCTAAACTGATGCAAGGAGAATTTGAAATGAGCATGATGGGCAAAATAAATTTATTTCTTGGTTTGCAAGTAAAACATACAGGAATAGGAATCTTCATCAACCAATCAAAGTACACAAAGGAGCTGATCAAGAGATTTGGCATGGAGATAGCCAAACCCCTAAGAGTACCAATGAGCACATCCCTATACATTGATGCAGATGATGGAGGCATTCCAATAGATCCAACCCATTACAGAGGATTAATTGGATCTTTACTATACCTAACTACAAGCAGACCAGATATATCTTATACAGTTGGACTATGTGCAAGATTCTAGTCCAAGCCAAAGCAATCTCAACAGGAAGCAACTAAGAGGATTATCAGATACCTAAAATCCACAATCAATGTTGGATTATGGTGTCTCAAAGATGATAACTTTGAACTATCAGGTTATTCAGACGCTGATTTTGCAGGCTGTAAAATCAACACGAATAGCTCAAGTGGAACATGCCACTTCCTTGGAACAAAGCTGATCTCATGGTTTAGCAAGAAGCAAACATCAAATTCTATATCCACAACTGAGTTAAAATACCTAGCTGCGGGTAGCTGCTGTGCTCAAATTATGTAGACCAGACAACATTTGAGGGACTACAATAATATTGCGTATGATGTCCCATTTGGTGTGACAGTACAAGTGCAATTGCCATCACCAACAATCCAGTGCTTCATTTCAGGACAAAGCACATTGATGTGAAACACCATTTCATCAGAGAGCATGTGATCAATAAGAGAGTTCAAATAGAAAGAGTCAGCACGAAGTATCAAATAGCTGACATATTCACAAAGCCTCTACCCGAAGAAAGATTCCTTGAACTAAGTAAGGATCTTGGTTGATTGGATTGGGAATCAAAACTGTGGTTGATGAAGGAGAACACTTAACTTATCAAAACCAGACAAGAACAGTCACCTGATTAGAAGCAGACAAGAAAATTCAGCTGATATTTCCTCCTACAAGACATATAGGCTGACCAGGAGTAGACGAGAAAGCCATCTGATCTAACCAGACCAAAAGAGCCACCTGATTAGACCAGTCAAGAAAATTCATCTGATATGAAGCTGTCAAGAAAAGTCACCTGATCAAAATAGATGATGATAAGCCATCTGATCAGAGCAAACGAGGAAAAGCTAGCTGATCAGAAGTAAGAAAGTGAACCAACTAGTTTTCTATTTCCTTAAATACTCATTTTCATTACATGTGGCTAAGAACACACGATCACCGTAACTCCACGCCTACATCACAATGTCCAATCAATCACTCGCACCGCCACATCTTTATTTAATTATTAAATTCAAAAATGACTCTTCGAGTGGCTATTTAAGACGGTCGAAATCATTTCACAAAAACCTTATCATCTTCAAGCTCTAGAACCCTAGTTTTCAAAGCAGAAAAACCTTCCGAATAATCACTACACTTGAAGCTCGAAAAATTTGCAAAAATGGAAACCGCTACCTATTTCAAGAATATTAACCTAAGGATGGTGAAGATCATCTTCAGCATTGTCGTAGACTTCGTCAGACTTCTGAAGTCCAACAACACCGCTGTAATGGTGTAATTGATATAGAGGATGAAGAAGAACGGGATTTACCATTTCTGGGACATTACACTACAAGGAAAACTGAATCAGATAACTGTTTTTACCCGTTGTCTGATACCATGTTTTCCCGTTGTCTATTGAGGCGCCGTCTCTTACACACCTCAGACAACGGTACACAAACTATCGTGTAATGTTTTTGAAGACAGCATGCCCTGTTCATAAAATGTTGTGTAACAACTAGAAACGACAACACGACGTGGTAAAACCATTGTCAACCATTATCAAAATCAAGTGTTTCTTATTTTCAATCCGTTGTTTGAAAAGTAGTAACACAATAGTTCCTCCACAAATATTTGTTCATTGGTTCTCTATACAACGGTTATTTTATCAGGACCATTGTTCTTTAGATGAGGGTACAACGATTTCATTTTATCAATCTAATTTGTTTATTATAATTCGATAAAATTATTTTATCAATCAGTTGTAAGAAAATCTTTGCACAATTGTTTAGTTGTTAATAACCATTGTTTTGTTTATTCATATATACACAATAATATATAAAATAATATATATTTTAAATAAACAAGGTTATAAATAAATAAAAGATACAATATCCCAATCAACATAAAATCCATCTAAATCACCACAATATCCTGCATTTTAGCTTAAATACAATAAAACATTCATGAACAAAGAACATGTCCAAAAAAAAGACTCATCACCGCTATTAATCTTTCCAAGAAACTTTTCTGTTTTTCGTCAACGTAACAACGCAGAGAATCGCAACCACTCAGGTGGGGTGACCATGTAATAGCCTTGACTGTAGCTGTGTGCTCCGTCAGTTTCAGAAGTGGTTTCTCAGAATGTTGATTCCATACCAATAATTGATTACATCATTGAACAAAAGCAATCAGCTCAATATTTTTATCCAAATCTTCTATTATTAAAAATAGTAAACATTTGATTAATGAATATACCTGATTGTCGTTGCCTCCAGATGCAAATTCACGATCATGATGAGACCATTTCAACCCACACACCTAAGGAATGAAATGTAAAAGATAGTTGATAAGATGTTTTATGTTTATTTTTAACACTTTTAAGTGGCAGATTACTTACCTATGACTTATGGCCAACAAGTTAGAAAATATTCAATTGGAATTGCTCTACGACTAATATATTTGTGGATGTGATGATTTCTTACCACAGGGTCTGGGGCATCGTCTTCCTTGCACATCGCCCACGGAGAGAGAGAGAGAGAGAGAGAGAGAGAGAGAGAGAGAGAGAGAGAGAGAGAGAGAGAGAGAGAGAGAGAGAGAGAGAGAGAGAGAGAGAGAGAGAGAGAGAGAGAGAGAGAGAGAGAGAGAGAGAGAATTAAATACATTTTGCAGTTTGGATCGAAGCAATTTTAATCAGAAAAAAAAGGAAAAAAGGAAATACCAAAAAATTCCATTCGGCACAAACATAAGGCCCAATACAGAGAAAAGCATATTGGATTTCTGTATGGTCTTTAGAAACCTGACTAGATCATATCTCCCTTCAAAATAATACAGAAAAACCATAAACAAAAATTCACAGAGATCCAAACTTTAGTCCAAAATTGAACAAAATACAGGCATAAAACAACCAATTAAATTAAAAAAAATAGCCTGAAGCTTCACTAGTTAATGACATAAATAATGAAGAAACATGTATCACTTTTGAATTGATAATCTGAGCAAGAATAGCTCACAGAAAAAGATAAGAATTACTGTACCTAAACAATTTCTTGCAGCAAAAATAGGACTAAATTTGGCCATGTTATATATTTATTCGAGGCTGTTCTCTCCTTCAGGAAAATGCAAGACTTAACTATAAAAGTCAAGAAGAAAATCACACTTGGCTTATTGTTACCCGCAAGACGATGATGTATTAGAGGACCCTGAATATGTAAGTAGTGTTAAACACGACTCTCATGCCACTAGCTTCAAGGAGTTTGTTGATAAGAAGTAAACTGAGATTAAGGAGTTGCTTAGATGAAAGAACAGAGATAGCAATGGCAAGCAACAAACCACTCAAATTTCAGATGTGCAGATCTTCTCACCTTCCTGAAAATTGTGTAGTAATGTTCTCCACGCTCTTGCTTTTTGTAAATCATTAACACAGATGTTACACGCCTATAATTATTATTTTAAATTAAACAATAATATACCAAAGTTAATGAGAATTTAGGATGGAACATCTTAATTTATTCACACGGGATATAGACAAAAATTGCAATGTAACTTCATAGATCAATATCATATCTTCATTATTTTTTTTCTGTACCAAATAAATCTGCTAATAGCAATGCTCATATACACGGATTTGAACTTAGAAAATGAAATTCTGAACACAATCATACATCTGCTCAATGCTCATACACACAGATTTGAACTCAGAAAATGATTCTTGATAGAAGATATCAACGATTGAGCAAAAATCAGTAAAAAAAGGAGCAAAATTAGTCCACAATCGAAGGAGGGAAAGAAGAAACCAAGAAATCGAGCGGTATACTTAAATGGTAAACCAACCAACTTGCAATATATTTAAAAGAATAAAAGAAGATGAAACCAAGCAATCGAAGGAGGGAAAGAAGAAACCAAGCAAAATCAATTGTTAGGGATGTGAATAACGTCGAAAAACTTCGGCACGAACCTGGACTCGCATTCATGTATGCCGTTCCACGAGAACCACCGGGAATAGCTAGGGATGTGAATAACGTCCAAGCCTGGTTCAGGAAGACGGGGAGTGAAGGGGGCTGGAGTGGCGTCAGAGGTGGAGGGAGTTGAGATGGGCGTGGCGGTAGGAGTGGCGGCGGTTGGAGGCTGAACGTCGCCGGCAGGAGTTGTGAGATTCGCGGAGGAGAATTGTGGCGAGGGTTTGCGGGGAGACAGATGAAAAAATAGGTTAACGGGAGTGGGGGCTAAAATTTGGGTTAAAAGGGTGAAAGGGGGGAAGTGAAAAATTGGGTCAAATTTTGTTAACGGGAAAAGTGAAATTTTGGCTAAGAGGGAAGAAATTTGGTTTAGGGGGGAAAATTACATGAACTTATAGTAAGAGGCTTATAAGTAGGGGTGTTCAAAAATATCCGATATCCGATATCCGATCCGAAATATCCGAAAATCCGAAGTTCCGGATATCCGAAAATTCGGATATCCGAAGTTCGGATATCCGAACAGTTCGGATATCGGATATTACTTTTGAGAAAAATCGGATATTCGGATATCCAAATATCCGAAAAATTTTAAATTTTTATTTTTTATATTTTAAATAATAGAAAATATTCGGATATCGGATATCCGATATCCATATCCAAGTTTTTTCGGATATTCGGATATCCGATATCCAAATCCGAATATTTTTTCGAATATATGGATATCCGAATAAAATTCATATTTTTCCGGATATTCGGATATCCGATATCCGTATCCGAAATTTCGGATATCCGAAAATCGGATATCCGAAATTTCGGATACGGATATCGGATATCAAAATCTACTATCCGAACTTTCGGAATCCGAAGTTTCGGATATCCGAAAGTCCGGATATCCGGTTTTGAACACCCCTACTTATAAGTATATAAGATTAATTTGGAATTTTTTAACTTTTCTTACACATCACACTAATCAATAGATCTTAACATCCGTACGGTTACATCGTCGAAAAAAAATAAAAAAAATATTATGGGCAATCGGGACGAGACTAGTTAGAATGGGTAGTATTTTTGGGAGGTTTATATTATAAAACCACACCAGATTAATTATAAATTTTCTAATTAAGTAGGTCACTACTAAATAGACTAATACTCGTAACTAGTACTTTGTCACGGATTGTTGTTTCTATTTTTCTAAAAATATTTCTCGACGATCCGACCGTATGGATGTCAACATATATCCAATTCAGTGAAGTTCCCAAATTTTCAAAAAATAAAAGATTAATTTGGTTTGAGATCTTAGCAAACCATTACTAAATTGACAGTACTAGTAACTAGTGCTTTTCACTGATTATTGTTTCTATTTTTTTAAAAATATTTATCGATGATCCAACCATACGGATGTCAAGATATATCTAATTTAGTGATGTTCCCAAATTTTCAAAAAATAAAAAATTAATTTGGTTTGAGATCTTAGCAAACCACTACTAAATTGACTAGTACTAGCAACTAGTGCTTTATCCTGGATTATTGTTTTTATTTTTTAGAAAATATTTGTCGATGATCCAACCATACCGATGTTAATATATATCTAATTTAGTGATATTCCCAAATTTTTATGAAATAAAATCTTAATTTGGTATGACATCTTCGTAGATCACTAATAAATTGACTTGTACTCATAACTAGTGCTTTGTCACGGATTGTTGTTTCTATTTTTCTAGAAATTGTTCTCGACGATCCAACTGTAACACCCCAATTCACAAATGGGACATTACATGTCGTAGAACCCTCATGAGGTCTACCAGGCTAACATATGACACACATTCCGTACATAAAAATCCCAAAGACACAATCATCAATGTAAAAATGGGGTCGTGGCCTCGGCCAAAACGTTTTAATAGACGTACGTGAAAATATAAATCGATACCATATCATTGCCCACGCAGGGGACTTTAACCGAATACCATAAAACCAGTCAAATTCCAATACCCAAACAGTATAAATGACCGAACATAAATAAAGACTTGAGCCTCATAATCATGCCAATCCATCCTTTGCGTGCATATCCCGTGCCTGCTCCTCAGCTCTTCCGGTACCTGAAATGCATAAGACGCATTTCCCCCATTTAAGGGGTTAACATTCGAATAGCTAGTGCAAGTACACAATTACACAGCATTATATACAAATACGATTTTACATGATCATCTCAATCAGAAATCATTTGCCATAGATATTCCGGAATACCACGTTGGCAGTCAAATCAGTTATCAATTCATCACGATATCATAAAATCACAACTGGTGTCCCGTGGCCGTACCCCTTAGTATCGACCCCCAGACATCCCGTCGAACGCTCTGGGTGGGACACCACTTCTGCGGCCGTACCTCTTAGTATCGACCCCCAGACATCCCGTCGAACGCTCCGGGTGGAAGTTCAACCACACACGCACCCAAGTCCACTTCCGCGGCCGTACCCCTTAGTATCGACCCCTAGACATCCCGTTGAATGCTCCGGTTCGAAGGAACACAACTCATGTTAGGGATATTCCCTCGAATGCCACTCAGAGGATGAAAGAGTGAGAGCATATGTATTGTAATTATGAATATTTAACAAGGCAATAATTATTTCTATATTATTGTATATCACTGGCATTGTGATTTGGTATATAGAATAATAGTCCTTGCATTTGAGAGCAAACATTCTACTCCTTATGGAGATAAGGAGATAGGCACTGGAAGTGTTTAGTGCTCGAATGCTTATCTCGTTCGCAAGTCGATAAAACTTAACTGGGCAATAAGTTTAGACAAGACTTGTATAGCGTGTACTTTGACATGTAAAGTGCCGGTATTCACTAAGGGTTAGTGGGAGCACACGTTATAGGTATGCTAGTGAGATTAGTATACTCGAACACGACTCACCTCGATTCGGTCACATGGATATCACTCAGGGATTGTCAATAACTGGATCGAAAGGTTGTGATAGGTATACGTGGACCTTTGACTTGAGGTTTCAGTAGGAGATGTGCTTGTGACATTAAGTTAGTCATTAGAGTAGTTCGATCCAATCGCCGGTGTGTGGGGTCAACCTCGAAATGCAACTTAGTGGGCAAGTAACAGTCTCTGAATACCAAGATAGAATTCTTTCTCCTGTAAGTGAGCAGGTAAATGTCCTATGCGGTTAATGGCAAATGAGATTATAAGTCTTTGGCCAAAGCATTTAGAGCAAGTTGTATTTGATACACGAGAGCTCGATGATCTCAGTTTGCATTAACAGAAAGCATAGAGTCAAGTTACAGTAGGGTTTGACTTTACCGTGACCCTAATACTTGACCGAGACATATGATTGAAGGGTTTATACATATACGGTATTCACGACATATACGGTATTCACGACATATGATTGGATGGATAAATATGTATTTAATATCTCTTCGTTAATATTGGATATTAGACATCTAATTTGATTTATTTGATAAATCATGCGGTCTAATGAATTGAAATTAATTACCAGGTAATTAATTTAATTCATAAATAATTATTTCTTAGAAATATATTATTATAATTTTGTATTTGATAAAATTAATTAATTAGATTAATTAATTAAGTATAAATATATTTGGGATAAAACGAAGTGTATTTAACGGACTAGACACGCGAATGTCCGGTACACGAACCGAGTGGCTCGGCTCATTTTCTCACCTAAACTCAAGTGGGCCGCCCCCCTCTCATGCTTGAAAATTCACCATGTGTAGTGTGGGTGTGTGTTAGTCATATTTTACAAAGTTGAGGAAAAAATGCATGAGATTTGAAATCTAATCATTTTGATATCAATTTGTATTATATATTGAGATGTCTTTCACACCTCATAATGAGTTGAAAAAGACACCCCACAAAGACCAAGTGCATACGTGAGTTTATCACAAGAGGGAGAAAAATTTATTTTCATTTTTCTTGTTCACCTTAGAGAGAAAGAAAAGGAAGAAGAGAAGAGAAGAAAAATATTATGTCGATTCCTAGCCGTGTTCTTTGAGAACGAATTGACATACTATTTTTCCGATCAATATCCGATGCGTGTGAAGTAGAGACATTCGGCATTTTCGGTGTTGGATCATTCAAAGAAGCTACAACGAATTGGATTCGTGTTCGTGTCGGTAATCTGGAAAAGGCTTGCTCGGGTTTTTCCTTCGAAGATTATATTATCAAAGGACTACGAGGGTAAGTATTTTTTGTTTTTCATCCTCGTTATTTATATTCGTTTATATGATGCTTGATCGGTCCGTTTTTGGGGTTTGATTTTATCCGGTTGGACCGGTTTATTTTCCGCTGCGTAATTCGATTTTAATCACCGAATCCCATCAGTTGTATCGGAGCCAGGTCTATGCGATCATATATTCGATATTTGCATTTGGAATGCTTGATTATTTTTTATGATTTAGTATCATAATTATTTTAATTGTTGATGTTTAATTGTTCATCTAAAAATTATTTTCATGATTTTATGTTACAATATAAATCTATTTTTCTTTTGAAAAACTGATTTAATTGTGTAATATAAAAAATTAGAAAAATATTATTTTTGGATTCGGGACGAAAAAATGACCCGGAAAATTGGTAGGACCTCGGAAAAATTTCTGGGTCAGCTGGTCATTGGGTCAATGGCTGTCGGGCCACGGCTTGGCCGGCCTTGTGTTTTCCGACTCGCTTTTATATTTCGTTCGGTAAATTAATTTTCCGTAAATTAAATTGGATTTAATTTGACTAAAATATAATTATGGTAATTTTATTTTAAGGGAATTAATTTAATGAAATATTTATTTTGTCCGGAGTAAATTAAAATTAACGGTTATGTGATTTAATTGGATTAATTCTAATTGTTGGATTAATTTTTGTTGATTAGATCAATTTTACATTAATCATTATTGCCATTTATTTTAATATAATTGTTGCATTAATTTTGAATGGGGATGTAGTTCATGGACTAGTTTTGAATCATTTGTTTGTTTGATTGGGTTGTAAAGGCCGTTTTGAGCCTATTTATTTTACTAGAAAATTTGTATAGGATGCAAATTTTCAAATGTAAAATTTATATATAATGACGAAGACCGGAGGAAGATCCGCTCGAGAAGACGAAGATTCAAGACCGAAGACATGTAATTAGATTACGATGTTTTTGTTCTAGGAACGGTCCATGAACTGCATGTTGTTAGTTTTAGGTTGTGTATGTTTTCATATTGTATGACAAACAAACAAACCGACAAACCGCGCTTATAAACGGATTAATGTGCAAAGTGTAACATATAATCGCGTTAATACTCCCACTTACAAAACTCTAAGTTATAAAGGTTACGAGGTTTCCTACCCTCCGTGAAACTCGTGGAAAATTGAAATCTAAACCGGAATATTATTCTTCCGAGTATGTCGGGGTAATATTTTTGGGGAAAGTTGATAAATTCCTAGAGTGCATTAGATGCCTTTGCTTGTGACAAATCAAACCCCTATAAACCGTATGGGTTGCCGGGTAAGATTCAATTGTCAGACTAATAGGAGTTGACGGTTTAAACTTAGATAGTTCAGCGAGCCATAGAAACCGAATGGGTTGAGGGCAAGTGAACTAGGGGTAAAAGAAGATCGAATCATCCATTAGATGGGTTCATATTAGACACCACTTTGTGAAGAATAATAGAATACAAACCGTATGGGTTGCCCTTTATTAAACTTTGTAAAGAAATCGATCACCACTATGAAGTCACCCAAGACTTCCGGATTTAACATGGGAGTGTGTAAATGCCGATAAAATAGTGGGAGCCGAGCTATGAATAAATAAAGTCCTTAAATTCTTTACTCGGATCATAATTAAATAATCACTAACGAATCTTAAATTATTCTCTGCAGTTAACAAAACTCTCAATATGACAATGAACCCACTCGCTATACTACTTGAAAAGAACGTCCTGACTGGTCCGAACTATGTGGACTGGCTTCGGAACTTGAGGATTGTCCTAACTATGGAAATGCTGGGATACATCTTGGAGGCGGACATCCTAGCGGCTCCTGCAACAACCCGAGCCAATCAGGAAGATGTCGATGCCCATGAGAAATGGGTAAAAGACGACATAAGAGTGCGAGGGTACATGTTAGGCTCAATGACCAATGAGCTTCAACATGCCCACGAAAAGATGACGTCTTCGAGAGCCATCTTATCGCACCTGGCTGAGCTCTATGGATAGCATAGCCGAACTGCTAGATATGAGATATCGAAGCAATTATTCGGCGTCAGGATAAAGGAAGGAGAGAGAGTTGGGGACCATGTCCTCAAGATGATCTCGATGATTGAGAGATTGGAAGCTCTTGATTTTTAGATGCATGCATCTCTCCAAACTGACCTTATCCTGCAGTCACTTCCTGACTCCTTTTCACAATTTGTCATGAAATTCAACTGCAATGAGATTGCATGTAACTTAGCTGGGCTAATGAACAAACTGATGACTGCCCAGTCTCATATGAAGACAAAGGGAAAGGAAGCTGCACTTGTGATTTCTTCTGGGACTTGGAAGTCCAAGAATAAGAAGAAAAAGAACAAGAAGCAGTTAGGTCCAATAGCCAAGATCGACAAGGGAAAGGGCAAGGCACCAATGGTTCAAAAGAGCAAGGGGGCCAAGAAAACGGATGTATGCCTCAACTGCGGTGAGCTAGGCCACTGGAAGAGGTACTGTCCAAAGCTTGGCCGTAATGCGCCTTCAGGTACGGAACTACTGGTTTTAGAAATAAATTGTTCTGTAACTGTATATTCTACTTCTTGGATACTTGATTCCGGTGCGAGTTCTCACATTTGTACAATAAATCAGGATCTGGAATGAAGTAGGAAGCTGGATTCAGGGGAGGTGATGGTCACCGTTGGAAGTGGGCATAGTGTCGAGGCTTCTGATATCAGATCCCTTATGTTGGATTTAGAATCTGGTTTTATTCTTACTTTAGATGATGTACTTGTTTTGCCCAAGGGGCACAAAAATATTGTATCAATTCCGGTCATAGACCGAAAGGGATTTTACTTCTTTATTGGAGATGTAATATCCGCATTTTTCTTTCCCTTGTAATTGTACTTCCGGTGTAATTCTCGATTTTAGTGACCCTCGAGTATCCTTCAGTGTAACTTTTCCGTTATCTTTTGATCTGATTCTCGTAATTGTTGTGCGGAACCGCCGTTTCGGGGTTGCCGTGGATTCATTCTATGCTATGATGCGTTTTGAGGTGTTCCGTTTGACGTTTCGTTCATAATCCGGTATTTTGGGTCGTTTATATTCTGTATCTAGCGCACGCTAGAAATCCATTAGTAGCGCACGCTACGTTTAATTCGTAGCGCACGCTAACGATTTAGCCCTGGGAGTGGCAGTTTAACTCCCAGGCCTCTGGACTATCGGATTAGCGCACGCTATCTTGTCTAGCGCACGCTAATGTCGGGAGACTAGCGCACGTTAAGTTGTTCAGTAGCGCGCGCTAGTGTGACTGTCCAGTACTGGGCAGTTTACTACTGAATTCAATCAGATTCTAGTTAGCGCACGCTACGCTGGTATGGTAGCGCACGCTAACGGGCCAGGTGAGGTTTGGGCAGTTGGCTACTGGACTCGGCTGATGTTCAGGTAGCGCACGCTATTGGTCGATAGCGCGCGCTACCGATAGGTTATTAGCGCACGCTACGCATGCATGGTAGCGCACGCTAACGGCACAAACCCCGGCTTCGACTCGGACGCTAACAGAGGGTTGGTAACCCTATCCGTTAGCGCACGCTAACCTTGAGGTTTTAGCGTGCGCTAACACTCCTCGGCTATATAAACCAGGAGTTGACCGAGATAATCACGCTTTTCATTTCTCTCCTTCTTCCGCGGCCGAGCGACTCCGAGGCGATTTGAGGCGATTTTCTTCTTCCAATCACTTGAGAGATTCTTGTGCTTGAGTTCTTGGTGTAAGACTAACATCATCCACTTGTGTTTCTCATCCTAAATCCAAGGTAATCTCTTAGAACCCTACTTTTGGATAATTTGGGGTTTTGGGATTTTCTTCCGATTCGCTCCGCTTTTGTTGGTGGATTCATGATGTATACGATTGATATTGTTAGTATCTTTAGTTTTCCTACTGATTCATGGATATTTTGTGGATTTTTACGGAATCGAGAGGGTTTGGTTGTGATCCGCCTCGTTGTTATTTTATTCGAATATACATGAATCGTAGGCGGTTTCCTGGGTGTATTCCATTTCGTAATCGTCTAGAGTTGGTTGTGATTGTGTTATTCGAATCGTTAGGTTCAATCGTCGGTTCCTCACGTGGGTACTGCTTGATTCTTCCGCTCCGCTCGCCACCGTCTATTAATCGAGGCAAGTATTTTGGAAACCTTTAAGCTTAACATGAAATGGTGATGTATGTTAATTGTGTGTAACTCACCTCGTGTTGGCCGACGGGTCAAGGAGGGAAATCTATGCCGCCGCCCGATTTCACGAGTTTCGCATCCGCTAGCCAACTCGTTAGGGTCCTTGCAAGGCCCCGAGTGAGAATGTATGCCGCCGCCTGTTCTCACGGCATAGCGTGTGCGTGGTTTTGTTTTTCGAAATTGTAGCCAACTCGGTAGGGTCCTCGCGAGGCCTCGAGTGAGAATGTATGCCGCCGCCCGTTCTCAAGGCTAATTGTTCGACTGTTTATTTTCCTAAAAGACATGTCTTGTTTTGGTTTTCAAATGATTTTTGGTGCATGTACTATGAAATGTGTAAGCGATTGGTTTGCCTTGAATACTTGTACTAGCGTAATTGCTAACCCTCTGGGACCCGTTTTGGGGAAATTCGTTTTATGAATTTCAGTCGTTCATCGAGACGAGCGCCTGGACCAAGATACACGGATGATGGCCGTGCGTGATGATGGTGCACGAGTGATGTTTTAGTATCTTTACCTTTTTGTCTTTTGTGGTTTTGAACTAATAGTTGTACTCGAGTACTTAAGGGGTTCTTGATCGTTTGAATTGTATTGTTGCTTATTATGTCGTGATGGATGATGATGTCATATTGCCAGGTTGAACCGGTGTATTGTTACATTGTGCGTCTTTATGACGTGGTGTTATTTTATCGCTTTTGTGAGTCATTGTGTATGATCTTTGTTCGGCTGGTGGGTCCCATATAGGGATTCACGGCTGTAATATACCTCGGATATCCCGGGGTGTTACGTAAAATGGTATCGAGCTCTAGGTTTATGGATACCTAGGCTTGTTGGTTTATCGGGTCTTGTGGTGTTTGGTTTTGCACATCATCGTCACGCCGCCATGATTCCGTACTACCAAAGGTCCGTAAGTTTTCTTTCTTGTTCATTAATTCCTTGTATCGTACCCTTGATTCTCGACTTGTGATTGTTCTTTTCTTGTACCGATCCTCGTATGGCTTTTGCTACTTATTTAACTCCGTATGGATGCCGGAAGAGGTCGTGGTCGCGGCCGTGGTCGTGGACGCGGCCGGACGTGGGCACGGTGGCGGCCACGTCACGCTTGAGCCGGCAGTACCGGCGACCGTCATAGCCATGCCTCTTCTCAGGAGCGTGCCGATCTTGGTATTGCGGCCGTTATGCAACAAATGGTGAACCAAATGGCGGCGATAGCTCAGGCGGTTCAGAACCCGGATCAGGCCCACGCTAATCGGGGCGGAGCGGATCGTTGGCTCCAAGATGTTATCAAGATGCATCCTCCTCAGTTTTCGGGAGCTTCAGACCCGATTGGCTGGGAAGGGTGGATCAAGGAGATGTCTAAGGTCTTCGTTGCCACCAACTGTCCCGAGGACCGTAAAGTCCCTATTGCTCAATATTTCCTCACTGGGGGCCTACGGTGGTGGGAGGCCGTTGGGCCCAAAGACCATGCTGCTACGTGGGCTGAGTTTCAAGAGTTGATGGAGACTGAATATTGCCCGTGGCCAGTCAGACAGGCTCGGGTACATGCTTTTTATGATGCTCAACCACGGGATATCCCCGTAGCTCAAGCTATTGCTGATTTTAACAAAGAGTTGGGTTATGTGAAAACCCAAGTTGTTGAGGAGAGTGACAAGATTTTCCATTTCTCCAGACAGATGAAGTTGCCGATTCGGGACTATATGTCGGGGCTCGTATGCACGACATTGAAGGATTATCAGAGTAGGGCCCTTGCTTATGATATGTCTGTGACGGCGAGTGAGGCGGCCCGCGAGAGTAAGAAGCAGAAGTCGGTTGGAAATTTTTCTGGTCCCAAGAGTGGAGGCCAGCAGAAATCCCAAGCTGCAAATTTTTCAATGGGCGGTTCGGCTCGTTTCTCTGGGAGCTTTCGGGGTGCCGCCGGAACCTCCGCTCATGAACCCACATGTTTTAACTGTGGTGTGCAAGGCCATAGGAGCCGGCAATGTTCTCGTCCGAAGCTTACCTGTCATACTTGTGGACAACTAGGCCACAAGGCCCCTTTTGTGAGCAGTCAAACGGCTTCGCGGCACCGTTCTTCTCAACCGGCCCCGTTGGAGCCAAGTGTGAATCGGGGTCGTTTGCTCCTCAATATCCGCCGAGTGCTAGTCGGGAGAGGTCGGGTCAACCCTCAAGAGGGGAGCTTCGGTGTTGGCTCGCCCACCCGCGTGTCTATGAGATGCGGAGAGCCGATGATCCACGGCTCACCGTGGCGGCAGTACCGTTTATATTCTTTCTCATCTGTCGGTGTGCTTTTCGATTCCGGTGCTACGCATTCATTCATATCTCTGGATTGTGTGCGCCGTTTGAGTCTCGACCGTTTGACACCTTGTGAGCCCTTCATCGTTAAGCTTCCTAGCGGTGATAGGATCGTTGGTGATCAGGAGGTTCGAGACTGTTCTGTGCTTATTTGTGAGAGGACTTGGCCCTCTAATCTTATTGTTGTGAGTATCGAGGGTGAGGATTTGATTCTTGGTGATGGTAGCTCGAGCGGCATGGTGCGATCATGAACTACCGCACGAGAATCATCACTATGTTAGCCGAGGACGGCAGAGCACTCTTTCGCGGGCGAAAGAGGGGAAACCGTAATTCGTCATTAATGCATTGAAGTCGATGAGTCTAATTAGAAAGGGATTAATTTGTTATTGGTTATATGCCTTGAAGGCGGAGAGTGTTGGAGTAGATCTATCGTCGATTCCAATCGTAAATGAATTTCTGATGTTTTCCGACGAGTTAAGGATTGCCACCGGATCGAGAGGTCGAGTTCACTATAGAGTTAGAGCCGGGTGCGGCCCCTATTTCGAAGGCGCCCTATCGCATGGCACCTTCAGAGATGTCCGAGTTGAAGAAGCAGTTGAGTGAGCTTCTTGAGTCGGGGTATGTTCGACCGAGCGCCTCGCCTTGGGGCGCACCGGTCCTGTTTGTGCGGAAGAAGGATGGTTCGCTACGCTTGTGTATCGATTATCGCGAACTAAACAAGGTGACCATCAAGAACAAGTATCCCTTGCCGAGAATTGATGACTTGTTCGATCAGTTGCAGGGAGCTGCGGTATTCTCGAAAGTTGATTTGAAATCGGGGTACTATCAGCTCCGGGTGAGAGAGTCCGATGTGCCGAAAACAGCCTTTCGGACGAGGTACGGACATTATGAGTTCGTAGTCATGCCTTTCGGGTTAACTAATGCACCGGCGGTGTTCATGCAATTGATGAACAAAGTTTTTATCGAGTATTTGGATAAGTGCGTTGTCGTCTTTATTGACGATATTCTTATTTATTCGAGGAATGAGGAAGAGCATGCCCATCATTTGCGGATAGTATTAGACATTTTAAGGACCGAGCAACTCTATGCAAAGTTCTCGAAATGTGAGTTAATTTGAAAGAAGTGATGTTTTTAGGTCACGTGATTTCAGCCGAGGGGGTTCGTGTGGATCCGCAGAAGATTGAGGCCGTATTGGATTGGGCACCGCCCAAAAATGTGAAGGAGGTCCGTAGTTTCTTGGGTTTGGCTGGCTACTACCGTAGGTTCGTCGAGGGTTTCTCGAAACTGGCTCGACCACTTACGCAGCTTGCTCCAGAAATCCGAGAAGTTAAATGCGGAATGACGAGAGAGTCGAGTTTTGAGGAATCAAGAAGCGTTTGACTTCACTTGATTTTGGCGTTGCCATGTGGCAACGAGGGTTTTGCCGTTTATAGCGATGCTTCGGGTCAGGGTCTTGGGTGTGTATTGATGCAGCACGGCAAGACCATTGCCTATGCGTCGAGACAGTTGAGGCCGTATGAGATGAACTACCCTACTCATGATTTGGAGTTAGCGGCAGTCGTTTTTGCGCTCAAGATTTGGCGTCACTATCTTTTCGGCTCCACATGTCGGATTTTTACTGATCATGAAAGTCTGAAATACATATTTACTCAGCGAGAGTTGAACATGAGGCAGAGGAGGTGGTTAGAGTTGATTAAGGATTATGACCTCGAAATCCTTTATCATCCGGGCAAGGCGAACGTTGTGGCCGACGCCTTGAGTCGGAAACCAGTTGCGTTGCGAACGCTTGAGATCCTTACATCTCAGTCTGAGCTTCGGAGGGCTTTGATCGAGTTCGATGTTGAGGTCTTGTTGCCGGGAGCCGTCGGGCAACTTTGTGCTTTAGAGATTTCGTCGTCTTTGATCGATGAAATTAAGCTGAAGCAGTTAGAGGATCCGATGATTACTCAAATCCGAGAGAACGTTCTTAAAGGGAAGTCTCCTGGATTTGTGATTCACGAGGATGGTGTTTTGAGATTCCAGAGTCGGCTTTGTGTGCCGAACGACTTAGAGTTGAGGCAGAGTATTCTACGGGAGGCCCATGCTACACCTTATTCCGTTCATCCTGATGCAGTAAGATGTACAAGGACACGAGGAGAAATTTCCGTGGAATGACATGAAGGATGAGGTCGCACAGTTTGTAGCGAGATGTTTGACTTGTCAGCAGGTCAAAATCGAGCATCAGAGACCGGCTGGGTTATTGCAGTCACTTCCCATTCCGGAATGGAAATGGGAAGATATATCGATGGATTTCGTTACGAGTTTGCCGAGATCGAGGTCGGGCATGAATATGGTATGGGTGATTGTTGATCGCCTGACCAAGTCGGCACATTTTCTGGGCATCAAGGACACTTGGGCCCCGGAGAAGTTAGCTCGTGTGTTTATTGCGCAGATCGTGAGACTTCACGGTCCTCAGAAGTCTATTGTTTCGGATCGTGACGGCCGTTTTGTATCGCACCTCTGGCAGGCGGTGCATAAGGCGTTAGGTACCGGTTGCGTTTGAGTACCTCTTTTCATCCCAGACAGATGGACGGTCGGAACGCACTATCCAGACGTTCGAGGATTTATTGCGTGCCTGTGCTCTCGATTGGAGTAGTGACCGGGAGGAACATTTGCCGCTGATCGAATTCACGTATAACAATAGTTGGCACGCGTCGATTCGGATGGCACCGTATGAGGCACTTTACGGGCGGCGATGTCGATCACCGATTTGTTGGAATGAGGCGTCCGATTTGGTCGGGACCGAGCCGGATGTCGTTTTAGAGACGAGGCGGAAGATAGAGTTAATTCGGGAACGGATGTTGATCGCCCAGAGTCGGCGAAGTCGTATGCCGACATCCGTCGTCGACCTTTGGAATTTGAGGTGGAGACCACGTTTTGCTAAAGGTGTCGCCAACGAAAGGAGTTTTTCGTTTCGGGAAGAAAGGAAGTTGAGTCCGAGATTTATCGGCCCCTTCGAGATCCTCGAGCGAGTAGGTGGGTTGGCATACCGTTTGGCGTTACCTCGGCCTTGAGTCATGTTCATAGCGTTTTCCATGTTTCCCGATTGAGGAAATATGTCCGGATCCTAGTCACATCATCGATTATGGAGAGATTGATGTCGCCGAAGATGTTACTTTCAAGAGCGCCCTTTGAAGATTTTGGAGCATCGTGAGAAACGATTAAGGCATAAGACCATACCTTTGGTCAAGGTGCGGTGGTCGAGACACGGTGTCGAGGAGGCAACTTGGGAAACCGAGGATAGCATGCGTGCTAGGTACCCGAGTTGTTTGTTCCTTAAGTTTCGGACGAAACTTATTTTTAGAGGGTAGAATGTAATATCCGCATTTTCTTTCCCTTGTAATTGTACTTAGGTGTAATTCTCGATTTTAGTGACCCTCGAGTATCCTTGATGTAACTTTTCCGTTATCTTTGATCCGATTCTCGTAATTGTTGTGCGGAACCGCCGTTTCGGGGTTGCCGTGGATTCATTCTATGCTATGATGCGTTTTGAGGTGTTCCGTTTGACGCTTCGTTCATAATCCGGTATTTTGGGTCGTTTATATTACGTATCTAGCGCACGCTAGAAATCCATTAGTAGCGCACGCTACGTTTAATTAAATAGCGTACGCTAACGATTTAGCCACAGGAGTGGCGTTTAACTCCTGTGCCTCGGACTATCGGATTAGCGCACGCTATCTTGTCTAGCGCACGCTAATGTCGGGAGACTAGCGCACGTTAAGTTGTTCAAGATGGCGCGCTAGTGTATTTGTCGATCTTGGGCGCTTTACTACCGAATTCAATCGAGATTCTAGTTAGCGCACGCTACGCCGGTATGGTAGCGCACGCTAACGGGCCAGTGAGGTTTGGGCGGTTAGCTCTGGACTCGGCCGATGTTCGAGTAGCGCACGCTATTGGTCGATAGCGCGCTACCGATAGGTTATTAGCGCACGCTACGCATGCATGGTAGCGCACGCTAACGGCAAAAACCCGGCTTCGGACTCGGACGCTAACGGGAGGGTTGGTAACCTATCCGTTAGCGCACGCTAACCTTGAGGTTTTAGCGTGCGCTAACACTCCCGGCTATATAAACCAGGAGTTGACCGAGATAATCACGCTTTTCATTTCTCTCCTTCTTCGCGGCCGAGCGACTCAGAGGCGATTTGAGTCGATTTACATCTTCCAATCACATCAGATAGTATTGTGCTTGAGTTCTTGGTGTAAGACTAACATCATCCACTTGTGTTTCTCATCCTAAATCCAAGGTAATCTCTTAGAACCCTACTTTTGGATAATTTGGGGGTTTTGGGATTTTCTTCCGATTCGTTCCGTTTTGTTGGTGGATTCATGATGTATACGATTGATATTGTTAGTATCTTTAGTTTTCCTACGGATTCATGGATATTTTGTGGATTTTTACGGAATCGAGAGGGTTTGGTTGTGATCCGCCTCGTTGTTATTTTATTCGAATATACATGAATCGTAGGCGGGTTTCGGGTGTATTCCATTTCCGTAATCGTCTAGAGTTGGTTGTGATTGTGTTATTCGAATCGTTAGGTTCAATCGTCGGTTCCTCACGGCCGTGCTTGATTCTTCCGTTCCGTTCGCGTCACCGCTTCATTAATCGAGGCAAGTATTTTTGTATAACTTTATGCTTAAGATTATATGGTGTTGTATGTTAATTGTGTGTAACTCACCTCGTGTTGGCCCGACGGGGTCAAGGAGGGAAATCTATGCTGCCGCCCTGGATTTCACGAGTTTCGTACCGCTAGCCAACTCGTTAGGGTCCTTGCAAGGCCCCGAGTGAGAATGTATGCTGCCGCCTGTTCTCACGGCATAGCGTGTGCGTGGTTTTGTTTTTCGAAATTGTAGCCAACTCGGTAGGGTCCTGCGAGGCCTCGAGTGAGAATGTATCCGCCGCCTGTTCTCAAGGCTAATTGTTCGACTGTTTATTTTCCGGAAAAGACATGTCTTGTTTTGGTTTTCGAAATGATTTTGGTGCATGTACTATGAAATGTGTAAGCGATTGGTTTGCCTTGAATACTTGTACTAGCGTAATTGCTAACCCCTCTGGGGACCCGTTTTG
The DNA here is from genome assembly GCA_033398695.1 of Orobanche coerulescens. Taxonomy (NCBI): domain Eukaryota; kingdom Viridiplantae; phylum Streptophyta; class Magnoliopsida; order Lamiales; family Orobanchaceae; genus Orobanche; species Orobanche coerulescens. The sequence goes on along the minus strand of CM065815.1, from coordinate 77,099,094 downwards.
GGGAAATTCGTTTTATGAATTTCAGGTCAGGTTCATCGAGACGAGCGGGCGCTGGACCAGTACACGGATGATGGCCGTGCGTGATGATGGTGCACGAGTGATGTTTTAGTATCTTTACCCTTTTGTCTTTTGTGGTTTTGAACTAATAGTTGTACTCGAGTACTTAAGGGGTTCTTGATCGTTTGAATTGTATTGTTGCTTATTATGTCGTGATGGATGATGATGTCATATTGACCGGTTGAACCGGGTGTATTGTTCTGTTGTGCGTCTTTATGACGTGGTGTTATTTTATCGTTTTTGTGAGTCATTGTGTATGATGCTGTTCAGCCTGGTGGGTCCCATATAGGGATTCACAGCGCTGTAATATACCTCGGATATCCTGGGGGTGTTACAGGAGATGGGTCCTGTCGTATTTATTTTAGAAATAAATTGGTTGGTACTGCTACATTATTAAATGATTTATACCATTTAAATCTAAAGAATAAAACAACTATGAACACTATAACTAGGAAGCGTGGTAGGGATGAAACGAACCAAGCACTTAAGTGACATCTTAGACTTGGTCATATCGGTCAGACCAAGGTTCATAAAATAGAGAAAGATGGGCTTACGAGTCCATTGGGATCAGATCCCTATCCAACTTGTGAATCTTGCCTTCAAGGCAAAATGACTAAGTTACCCTTCGCAGGGACATTTGAAAGAGCTGCTGAAAAACTTGGATTGATCCATACCAACGTCCATGGCCCTTTTGAAGTGGCACGAGACGGCTTTCAGTATTTCATTACATTCACTGATGACCATACCAGGTATGGATTCGTGTACTTAATGAAACATAAGTCTGAAGCTTTTGATAAATTCAAGAAATTTAAAGCCCTAGTTGAAAATCAAACAGGTGACCGTGTTAAGACTCTTCGGTCAGACCGAGGTGGTGAGTACATGAGTATCGAATCTGATAAGTTCTTAAAAGAACTAGGAATAGTGTCACAATTCACTCCTCCAGCTACTCCACAATTAAATGGTGTATCAGAAAGAAGGAACCGAACCTTGTTGGACATGGTTCGCTCCATGCTTAACTATACTGATTTACCAATTTATCTGTGGGGTTACGCGCTCCTTACTACTGTGCATATCTTGAACAGATGTCTTTCCAAATCCGTTCCTAAGACTCCCCATGAGATGTGGAGAGGTAGGAAACCAAGTCTTAATCACATTAGGATTTGGGGATGCCCTGCTTATGTCAAGAAGACTAAAGTAGAGAAATTGGAAACTAGGTCTGTGAAAGGTCGTTTCATAGGATATCCAGGGGATTCAATGGGATATCTATTCTACATGCACGAAGATCATAGGATCGTCATTGCTATACAATCACACTTCCTGGAAGATCAGTTTATTCAGGAAGGAGGGGCAGGTAGAAATATTTCTTTGGAAGAAATAAAAGAAACACCAAATGAGACACCTATGCAAGATATTAGAACCCAACCTTCTGAAATACAAACACAACCTCGCAAGTCTAGTAGAATTTCTCAATTACCTGAGAGGTATGGATATCTGTATCAAGAGGAACTAGGTGTCCATGAGATGACAGAAAGTAGTCAAGAGAATGATCCTTCTACATACGACCAAGCGATGGTATATGTTGACTCCACCAAGTGGCAAGAAGCTATGGAAGCTGAGATAGACTCAATGCATGCTAATCAGGTCTGGACTTTAGTAGATCGTCCTAAAGGCATAGTGCCTATTGGAAACAAATGGATCTATAAAAGAAAGACTGATAGAGATGGCAAGGTTGATACCTATAAGGCCAGGCTTGTGGCAAAGGGTTATTCCCAAAGAGAAGGAATCGATTACTTCGAGACCTTCTCGCCTGTAGCTATGATTAAGTCTATTCGAATGATGCTTGCCATAGCAGCCCACTTAGATTATGAAATATGGCAAATGGATGTGAAAACGGCATTCCTAAATGGATTCCCCGAGGAGGAGATTTACATGGAACAGCCTAAGGGATTCATATCTCAGACCAATATTCATAAAGTATGCAAACTTCAACGTGCCATTTATGGACTGAAGCAAGATTCATGGAGTTGGAATCTTCGTTTTAAAGAGACAGTCAAAAAGTTTGATTTTGTCCAAAACGAAGAGGAGCCCTGTATTTACAAGAAGGTTAGTGGCAGCAAAATTGCGTTCTTAATACTATATGTAGATGACATTCTACTTATAGGAAACGACGTAGGAATGCTCAGTTCTGTGAAAGCTTGGCTTTCTAAAGAGTTCTCAATGAAAGACTTGGGAGAAGCTACCTATATTTTGGGTATTCGTCTCTACCGGGATAGAGCGAAAAGAATGTTAGGTCTTTCCCAAGCCCTCTATATAGAAAAGATCCTGAAGTGATTTAGGATGGAAGATTCTAAAAAAGGGTTCCTTCCTATGCAACATGGTGCAAAACTTTCCTTAGAGATGTGTCCTCAAAGTGAGGGAGACAGAAAAGAAATGAGTAAGGTGCCCTATGCTTCGGCAGTAGGTAGCCTCATGTATGCTATGATTTGCACTAGACCGGACATTGCCTATGCTGTGAGCGTAGTAAGTCGGTTTCAGTCAAATCCAGGGCAGGAACATTGGACTGCTGTAAAGAACATTCTTAAGTACCTAAGGATGACTAAAGACTTGGTTCTTACATGCGGCAGTGGAGAAATTAGAGTGATGGGCTATACAGACTCAGATTTTTCGGGGGACGTGGATGCTCAGATGTCCACATCAGGGTATATCTTCACTCTGAATGGTGGGGCAGTTTCTTGGAGAAGTGCCAAGCAAAGTTCGACTGCTATCTCTACATGTCAAGCCGAATATCAGGCAGCCACAAAGGCTGCTAAAGAATATTTTTGGATTAAGAAGTTTACTGAGAAACTTCAAGTGGTTCCTAATGCGGAGAAGCCCGTGACGCTGTTTTGTGACAACGACGGAGCTTTGCACAGGCTAAGGAGCCTAGGGCTCACCACAATACCAAACATATTGCAAGAAAATATCATTTTGTGAGAGAAATGGTTCAGGAAGGAAATGTTATACTGCAGAGAGTAGACACAGCAAATAACGTTGCTGATCCGCTTACCAAGCCACTATCTCAGAAGGTCTTAGAGAGACATCTGTAGAGTATGGGTATTAGATACCATAGTTTGTGGCATTGAGTGCAAATGGGAGATTGTTATGGATATGCCCTCGAATGCCACTCAGAGGATGAGAGAGTGAGAGCATATGTATTGTAATTATGAATATTTAACAAGGCAATAATTATTTCTATATTATTGTATATCACTGGCATTGTGATTTGGTATATAGAATAATAGTCCTTGCATTTGAGAGCAAACATTCTACTCCTTATGGAGATAAGGAGATAGGCACTGGAAGTGTTTAGTGCTCGAATGCTTATCTCGTTCGCAAGTCGATAAAACTTAACTGGGCAATAAGTTTAGACAAGACTTGTATAACGTGTACTTTGACATGTAAAGTGCCGGTATTCACTAAGGGTTAGTGGGAGCACACGTTATAGGTATGCTAGTGAGATTAGTATACTCAAACACGACTCACCTCGATTCGGTCACATGGATATCACTCAGGGATTGTCAATAACTGGATCGAAAGGTTGTGATAGGTATACGTGGACCTTTTACTTGAGGTTTCAGTAGGAGATGTGCTTGTGACATTAAGTTAGTCATTAGAGTAGTTCGATCCAATCGCCGGTGTGTGGGGTCAACCTCGAAATGCAACTTAGTGGGCAAGTAGCAGTCTCTGAATACCAAGATAGAATTCTTTCTCCTGTAAGTGAGCAGGTAAATGTCCTATGCGGTTAATGGCAAATGAGATTATAAGTCTTTGGCCAAAGCATTTAGAGCTAGTTGTATTTGATACACGAGAGCTCGATGATCTCAGTTTGCATTAACAGAAAGCATAGAGTCAAGTTACAGTAGGGTTTGACTTTACCGTGACCCTAATACTTGACCGGGACATATGATTGAAGGGTTTATACATATACGGTATTCACGACATAATGGTTTTGGAATGATCCGATCATTCGTTCTTAGTTGGGTTACGGTACGAAGCACTAGACTGGCTAAGTGTTACCCGTACTCCTTGGTTCCTCCCATTACCGACTAAGACGGACCTACGGAGTCGCGCACAAGGATATTGGATGGATAAATATGTATTTAATATCTCTTCATTAATATTGGATATTAGATATCTAATTTGATTTATTTGATAAATCATGCGGTCTAGTGAATTGAAATTAATTACCGGGTAATTAATTTAATTCATAAATAATTATTTCTTGGAAATATATTATTATAATTTTGTATTTGATAAAATTAATTAATTAGATTAATTAATTAAGTATAAATACATTTGGGATAAAACGAAGTGTATTTAACAGACTAGACACACGAATGTCCGGTACACGAACCGAGTGGCTCGGCTCGTTTTCTCACCTAAACTCAAGTGGGTCGCCCCCCTCTCATGCTTGGAAATTCACCATGTGTAGTGTGGGGTGTGTTAGTCATATTTTACAAAGTTGAGGACAAAATGCATGAGATTTGAAATCTAATCATTTTGATATCAATTTGTATTATATATTGAGATGTCTTTCACACCTCATAATGAGTTGAAAAAGACACCCCACAAAGACCAAGTGCATACGTGAGTTTATCACAAGAGGGAGAAAAATTTATTTTCATTTTTCTTGTTCATCTTAGAGAGAAAGAAAAGGAAGAAGAGAAGAGAAGAAAAATATTGTGTCGATTCCTAGCCGTGTTCTTTGAGAACGAATTGACATACTATTTTTCCGATCAATATCCGATGCGTGTGAAGTAGAGACATTCGGCATTTTCGGTGTTGGATCATTCAAACAAACTACAACGAATTGGATTCGTGTTCGTGTCGGTAATCGGGAAAAGGCTTGCTCGGGTTTTTCCTTCGAAGATTATATTATCAAAGGACTACGAGGGTAAGTATTCTTTGTTTTTCATCCTCGTTATTTATATTCGTTTATATGATGCTTGATCAGTCCGTTTTTGGGGTTTGGTTTTATCCGGTTGGACCGGTTTATTTTCGGCTGCGTAATTCGATTTTAATCACCGAATCCCATCAACTCACGCACCCGAAAATCACAATTTATCATTCGTTTTGAAAACGTAACATACATAACGGAATGTAATACATGTACTTGCCTTGGTTAACACGACGTGAAGGAAAACGGTGAAAGGAAAGGTTTTGGCCCGAATAATCTTCACAAATCCGATCCTAACACAATAATGATATGCAACCAATCTCAATATTACGAAAACGTAGGAATACATCTTAGTTCTACCCGCTGGAACAATTCGTCGAACATTACTAGGGTATTGTCGAGTATAAGTGATGAACGATGGAAAAATCGGAGTTTAAATCCACAAATCTTCAAGAACCACGAAGGAATACACGTATACAATTGAAGTCTAGTAATAACCTATGACGAATCGGATTGAAAAAGTTTAAATCTCAAGAAACCCCAAAAATTTCCCCAAAATCTCAAAACAAGGGTTTTATGAATTCTTACCTTGATTCGGGTGGCGGGAGATGTTAAGAACTTGATGAATTCGCTCAAGGAATACAGGGATGTTAGAAGATGATAATATTGGTCGAAATCAGTTCTATCTATCATCTTGAATCGCCCAAAGCCGAAGAGAAGGTCTGAGGATGGAAAAATGACGACGTTGACTGTTGCTGTCATATATAAATAATACATTGTTAGCGCACGCTAACCATAAAAACATAGCACACGCTAACGGGGGTCGCAAGCAGTCCAGAAGCAGCCCTGCGTCGCTAGCGTGCGCTAGACATGTTTAGCGCGCGCTAAATACTACCCGATAGCGTACGCTACTTAAGTCTTAGCGCACGCTACCTGATGATCAGTGTACAGGATATGAATTCAGAAGCCCCACTGCCCAGTACGCTGAAATCGTTAGTGCATGTTACAAACTCCAAGTTAGCGTATGCTAACCACACAATAATAGCGCACGCAAGGAATCAAGGAGTAGCGTGCGCTACTCACGCACGATTGATCTTGCTCGATCGCCGATCAGTACACCTGCCGCAGCATTTAAAAATCGAAATGCAAAGCAAGGCCAAAATCTAGAAACACAAACACAGAATATTCAAGACGACAGAGCTGAGCGTTGAAAGAAAATACAATTCCGATCAACGGAGAGTCCGTAATGCGACAAAGAAAGTGAAATTCCCTAAACTTATAGGAAATTACAATACGACGTCGGATTAACAAACCGAAAGTCTCAACACGACTAACTCAACCATACGAACTTATGCAAACCAGGAAACAACGAAAACGAATGAGTTTTACGAGAATCAAACATACACGCTACAAGATATAATTCAAGATAAAATTACGTAAAAACATCCTCGAAACTCGTCCAAACGGAAAAACTTCAAGAACCAAATAGGTTCAGAATTCCAAAACAGTAACAAGCGAGTCATCCGAAATGAACATACCCCAAAAATAGAAATTACCAAAATTAGAAAGTACGGATATTACATTCTCTCCCCCTAAAAATAAGTTTCATCCCGAAACTTACAACGCGAATAACTCAGGGTATCTCGACTGCATACTCTCTTCCGTCTCCCACATGGCTTCCTCGGATCCATATCTCGACCATTGAACTTTAACCAAGGGAATGGTTTTGTGCCGAAGTTGCTTCACCCGACGCTCTAAAATCTGAATCGGCCTCTCCTCGATGGTAATGTCGGGTCCCAACTCGATCTCTCCAAAATCAATAATATGGATAGGGTCCGGTACGTAATTCCTAATCTGGGAAACATGAAATACGTTATGTACGTGACTCAAGGACGGCGACAAGCCTAACCGATATGCAAGTTCTCCAACTTTCTCTAAAATCTCGAATGGTCCAATATATCTCGGACTAAGTTTACCCTTTCGACCGAAATGGTAAACTCCCCGTGTCGGCAACACCTTAAGCAAGACATGATCTCCCACCTCAAACTCCAATGGCCGGCGACGCGTATCGGCATAAGACTTCTGCCGACTCTGGGCCGTCAACAACCTATCGCGAATCAGAGCAATCTTCTCTCTCGTCTCAACTATCATATCGGGCTCGGTACCAATCATCTCGGATGCATCGTCCAAACACAACGGCGATCTGCACCTCCTCCCATACAATGCCTCAAATGGTGCCATTTTGATCGAGGCGTGCCAACTATTGTTGTACGTGAACTCGATCAATGGCAAGTGCGACTCCCAATCATCCTTCCAATCTAAAGCACAGGCTCTCAACATATCCTCCAGCATCTGAATCGTCCACTCTGACTTCCCGTCAATCTGAGGGTGGTAAGACGTACTGAGTCTCAACTCAGTCCCCAAAGCTCAATGAACAGCTTGCCAAAAATATGATACAAACCGGCCATCTCGATCCGAAATAATACTCCTAGGAGTCCCATGCAATCTCACGATCTCTGCAATAAATACTCGTGCCAGCCTCTCCGGCCCCCAAGTGTCCTTAATACCAAGAAATGAGCTGATTTGGTTAGTCGATCGACAATAACCCAAATCATGTTCATTCCAGTCCGAGTCCTAGGCATCCCGGTAATGAAATCCATAGAGATGTCTTTCCACTTCCATTCCGGAATGGGAAGTGGTCGTAGCAACCATGCGGGCCGTTGATGCTCAATCTTAACCTGCTGACAGGTCAAACACTTCGCCACCAACTCGCTAACGTCCGTCTTCAAATTTCTCCACCAGTAGTTACTCCTCACATCCTTGTGCATTTTGCTCGTACCAGGATGTATGGAGTAAGGCGTGGTATGAGCCTCGCTCAAAATCTTCTGCCTCAACTCAATGTCATTCGGTACACATAATCTACCGCGAAATTTCAAAACTCCGTCATCCTGAATCACAAACCCAGGGGCTTTCCCCTTCCTCACATCCCCCCTCAACTGGACCAAAAATGGATCATCATACTGTTTCGCCTTGATATCACCAGTGAAGGACGAAGTGATCTCCAACGCACATAACTGACCCTGAACTCTCTGAACCCAAACCTTGATATTCTGACAAATGCAAATCCTGCTGGATCCTGCTCTGTGGTGTAAGTACCTCTAACATCTGTAACGCCATTGGTTTCCGGCTCAACGCATCAGCCACTACGTTAGCCTTACCCGGATGATAAAGTATCTCGAGGTCGTAATCTTTAATTAGCTCCAACCACCTATGCTGCCTCATATTCAACTCTTTCTGACTGAAGATATACTTCAAACTCTTGTGATCCGTAAAAATCTTACACGACGACCCACAGAGATAATGCCTCCAGATTTTTAAGGCGAAAACGACCGCAACTAACTCCAAATCGTGCGTGGGATAATTTACCTCATAAGGTTTCAATTGGCAGGACGCATAAGCAATCACCCTATCTCTCTGCATCAAAATACATCCGAGCCCGAGGCTCGAAGCATCACTATACACCACAAAATCCTCATTCCCCTGAGGCAATGCTAAAATGGGTGCGGTAGTCATTCGTCTCTTCAACTCATCAAAACTGTCCTGTCTGTCTGCGGTCCACTCGAACTTTTGAGTTTTCTGGAGTAACTGAGTGGGCGGTCTAGCGATCTTAGAAAATCCCTCAACGAATCTACGATAATAGCCTGCAAGTCCCAGAAAACTCCTCACTTCCTTCACATTCTTGGGCGGTTCCCATGCCATCACCGCCTCTATCTTCTGTGGATTCACCCGAACTCCCTCCACTGAAATCGCGTGCCCGAGGAACATCACTTCCTTGAGCTAAAACTCAAACATAGAGAACTTCGCATACAACTGCTCAGTTCTCAAGGTGTCTAACACAATTCGGAGATGTAAGGCATGCTCCTCTCGGCTCTGGGAATAGATAAGAATGTCGTCGATAAAGACGACTACGAAATTGTCCAGATACTAGATAAAAACTTTGTTCATTAACTGCATGAACACTGCTGGGGCATTGGTTAGCCCGAAAGGCATAACCACAAACTCTTAATGGCCATATCTCGTCCGAAAGGCAGTTTTCGGTATATCACTATCCCGAATCCTCAACTGGTAGTAGCCCGATCGTAAATCAATCTTCGAAAAGACTGTCGCTCCCTGAAGCTGATCAAAAAAGTCGTCGATCCTTGGCAAAGGGTACTTGTTTTTGATGGTCAACTTGTTTAATTCTCGGTAGTCGATGCATAAATGAAGCGATCCATCCTTCTTCTTAACAAAAAGTATGGGTGTACCCCAAGACGATGCGCTCGGTCGAATATACCCTTTATCTAACAATTCCCCCAACTGTTTCTTCAATTCTAGCATCTCCGACGGTGCCATATGGTATGGCACTCGAGAAATAGGAGCGGCATTCGGTTCAAGATAGGAAACTCAACCTCTCGTTGTGGCGGTAATCCCAGCAAGTCATATGGAAATACGTCGGGGTACTCGCTGACAACTGGAATTGATGACATGTCGACTCCGCCATCCTCCGCCTGCAGAGCGTAACACCAATAGCCGACACAACCCTGATTCAGAAGTTTCATCGCCTTTAAGGAGCTAATCACACTTCCCGATCTACCCAGTTTACAACCGATGAGAGTATGCTCGGTGCCGTCCTCGGCCACTATCGAGATGGTACGAGTCCGATAATTCATGATAGCACCGTGATGATCCAACCAATCATCCCCGAGGATCAAATCCTCACCCTTAAGGTCTATAACAATGAGATTCGAGGGCCAATCTCGGCTCCCGATCCTCACTGGACAATCCCTAACTTCCCGGTCCCCAATCATATGATCCTCGCTAGGTGTACCCACTACAAACGGTTCACACTCGAACAATCATTCAATACCAATACAACACACACAATCCGAAGCAATAAAAGAATGAGTAGCACCCGAATCGAAAAGCACTGAAACTGGATGAGAAAGGATCTGAGTGGTACCTGACGCCACCGGAACATCTGACTCCTCCGTGCGCCTCATCTGATATAACCGAGGGTGGACTGAGCCCGAACTAGATCCATCTCGGCGGTCCGGCTGACTCCGGCCCGAACTCTGAGGAACATGAGTAACTTGAGTCTTCTGATCAATACTGTGCTCTCTCTGAACGGCGGTGGTAGTCGGAGCTCTGGCAGCCCTGGTGGCTCTCTCACAATGTGCTGCTCGGTGTCTGGTCTACCCGCAAGTAAAGCAAGTAACTGCAGGAGAAGGGCAATCCTTCATCAAATGCTCATATTGGTTGCAGTTAAAACAAACCCTGCCACCAGAAGCAACGGACTGGACTGAACGATTAACCTGAGATCCCCTAGCCTGATGAAACAGCCTCTTCCTGTGTAGCGATCGTGCTCGAAAATCCGCCACTCTTGCGGTGAAAAGCGCCACTGCTTTGCTTTTTGGCGTCGGTTCCCAACTCTAATTCTAGTGTAGCCATCTCGATCGCTAGAGCGCGATCCTGATACTCCTTCAAAGTGACACACATGAGCGGGGCCATACTCCGCCTGATATGCGGTTTCATGCGCATATTGAAATAACGGATCTTGTCAGCCTCGGTCCTCACCTGATCTTTCACAAATCCTAATTGCTGATTATAAGTGATGATGGCCTGAGAAATAGGCACATCCTGAGGTGTAGCGGTGAAGAACTCCACAATTCTGCGCTCCTTGACTGGTGGTGGACAATATTCTGCTTCCATAGCAGCCTTAAATTCCTCCCAAGTGGCCTGGAGGTCTCTGGGCGTCACAGCCTCCCACCATTCCGGAGCTTCCGTATCCAGGAGGTACTGAGCAATATGTACCCTCCTGTCATCGGGACAAGCTACGGCATCAAAAGTCCTGCCCAACTGAAAGAGCCAATTCTCCCAACCGAGGGAGTCAGAAGAACCCGTGAAACGAGGGGGGTGCATCTTAGTTACTATCTGAAGCCATTTACTAGCTTCGTCCTCTGGAGTCGGGGGCGGATGTTGGCGTCCACCCGGAGCTATCTGAGTGAGTTGGGCTACCAACTGCTGAAGTACGGTAGTAGCCCCGACGTCGGCGTTATTACCCGACGGCACTGAATGAGAAGCCGAATCCGCAGAGGACTGAGAATGTGAGCCTTCCTTGTTATTAGCACCACGACCACGGCCTCGGCCACATCCCCTAGCTGTTCTACCGCGACCTCTCAACATACTGAAGAAAATATGAAAAGAACAAGATCAGAAAAATTCACAATCCACAATTCTGAACAATGCAAGAAAACGAATTACAGGAGTATACGAGTTCGAGGAGACTTACAGCCACAGGTCGCACGAAAATACAGTAGTACGATGATATTAGGCTCAACGACTGACTCTAACGACATAACTGACAGACCCAAAATTAACCGACAGCCTAGGCATTCAAAACCTAAGGCTCCGATACCATAAATGTAACACCCCAATTCATAAATGGGACATTACATGCTGTAGAACCCTCATGAGGTCTACCAGGCTAACACATGACACACATTCCGTACATAAAAATCCCAAAGACACAATCATCAATGTAAAAATGGGGCCGTGGCCTCGGCCAAAATGTTTTAATAGACGTACGTGAAAATATAAATCGATACCATATCATTGCCCACGCAGGGGACTTTAACCGAATACCATAAAACCAGTCAAATTCCAATACTCAAACAGTATAAATGACCGAACATAAATAAAGACTCGAGCCTCATAATCATGTCAATCCATCCTTTGCGTGCATATCCCGTGCCTGCTCCTCAGCTCTTCCGGTACCTGAAATGCATATGACGCATTTCCCCCATTTAAGGGGTTAGCATTCGAATAGCTAGTGCAAGTACACAATTACACAACATTATATACAAATACGATTTTACACGGTCATCTCAATCAGAAATCATTTGCCATAGATATTCCGGAATACCACGTTGGCAATCAAATCAGTTATCAATTCATCACGATATCATAAAATCACAACTGGTGTCTCGTGGTCGTACCCCTTAGTATCGACCCCCAGACATCCCGTCGAACGCTCCGGGTGGGACACCACTTCTGCGGCCGTACCCCTTAGTATCGACCCCCAGACATCCCGTCGAACGCTCCAAGTGGAAGTTCAACCACACACGCACCCAAGTCCACTTCCGCGGCCGTACCCCTTAGTATCGACCCCCAGACATCCCGCCGAACGCTCCGGGTGGAAGGAACACAACTCACGCACCCGAAAATCACAATTTATCATTCATTTTGAAAACGTAACATACATAACGGAATGTAATACATGTACTTGCCTTGGTTAACACGACGTGAAGGAAAATGGTGAACGGAAAGAGATAGAGGACGTCTGGAGATATTTCGAACAGTGTGAGAGTCAGGACTTCTTCTCATCGAGTTTCACGTAGTCCTACGGCGAAACCTTCCCTTTCTTCATTTGGAGGAACCAAGAGTTCCAAGTCATCTTCCTTGACTCCTAGTCAAACTGGGAGGTGTTTCAATTACAACGTTGTGGGTCATGTGCAAGCTAATTGTCCTTCGCAGCCGATTACTTGTTATAACTGTGGACTCGAGGGCCACATAGTTCAATATTGTGAAATATTCCATGAAGTTTCCATCGAGCTTCGACACCATTATCAGGATCGACTCGTGTAGATTGCTGAGGTTTAATTGTTTGTTCACTTTGTTGTCTGCTTAATTCACCCTTTCTTTTTTTAAGTTTCAGGACGAAACTTCTTTTTAGAGGGGTAGAATGTAATACCCGTGATTTTCTCTTTCTGTAATTTTTCATTTTTGGTCTTTTTCTGATTTCCAGAACTCGCTTGCGAGCGTTTTGACATTTTGATAATGTTTTGTTCTGCGTATTTGGTCATCCGAGTTTGTTTCGGGGCTATTTTACCCAAATTCGTGTTTTGAGCGACTTTTTCAGCTATTCGGTTCAATTCGTGTGATGGTGGTTCGAAACTACGGTTTTGTTTTTCCTGTAAGTCCGTTTAACTTTGTTAGACGTGTTGTGAACTTCGGATTGGTTGTTTGATTTTGTATTGTGATTTTTGGACATTTTGGGCCGTTTTGTAATTTTTCAAAGTTGGGGATAGTTACTTCCGTTGTCGTATTCCGAACCTTCGGATAGTCGGAATCGTGTTTTATTTTAACATCCTCCTACAAAGGAATCTCAGACTCAGAAGAATCAGTTGCAGCTAACAAAAACACAGCTGAAGTCTCATCTGCAGGTGAGAATGTAATACCCCCAATCCACTTAGGAATATCACATGCCGTAGACCCCTTCCGCAAGGATCTACCAGGCAGGAGACTACAAAATAAAACCCACACGTGGTCAACTCGACCAAAACATAAAACCATAAACCAATTAGGTCTCTCAAAACACAATATAGCAGTACAACTGATAAACCAAAATACAACTCGATTACATATTACATAACATGTCCATCCTCTTAAGGATGACAAAGAAACTAGAAATAAACACTCAAATTGATAGATCACTGACGGACAACCGTCTATGGCTATGACTAGTATCACTGCTTTACATCATCCTCCAAGCCGATCCTGTGGTGGCTCACTCTCCAATCAGGGCACCTGAAATAAATATAAAATAATCCCCAACGAGGGGTTAGCGATGGAAATCGCTAGCAAGTAACCAAGCTATAAAGTTATACATCAAGAATACAACCGTTATGAAAATAACCTTTCGACAAGGTAGTAACATGATCCACGAGTGTAAATTCTTTTCAAAATAGTTTCCTTCAGGAATGATCAAAAGGGTGACTCCAAAACAAATTTAAAGGAATAATTGAAGACTTTGGGGGTCTCAGTGTAAAATCGTGAAAGATTTATAATTCTTCTTTTCAAAAGAGTTTTCTTTCAAAATCATATAAATGAATTACTTCTCAACCAAACCTCGAAGACAAACCATATTTACCAATATAAACGGGATCCAGGATCCAAGCATTCATAATTCAAAGATATCAAATCAAACAGTCAAATCACCTCCGTCGCCTCGAAGGCCCCCACCCGGATTAGCTATCGAAAACATGCTCAAACACACCCATAAGTTATCTTGACATCGCACTCGCAAGTAATGATTCTCAGAGCCCTCTACAGACCTACCTGATTAGATAACCTTATGGTCAAATCATGACAACTGGCCGTACTCGCAAGCACGCGCCGCTGGAGGCCTCACGAATCCCTACACGGGTAACATCACTCAAACACGCCCATAAGTTATCGTGACATCGCACTCGCAAGTGACGATTCTCGGAGCCTCTCCAGACCTACCCGATTTGATAAACTTATGGTCGTAGCATAACAACTGGCCGTACTCGCAAGCACACGCCATCGGAGGCCACAAGGGTCCTTACCCGGGTAACATCTCAATTCACAAAGGTACACAACAACAAAGGTACAATATTCACCATAATCGCAACCGCGTAAAATATAAGTTAACGCATCATACACCTCAACAAAGGCACAACATTCACACAACACGAACATTCAGGAAAAATCTAACAAGCGAATAAATATTCTGCAATCTTGCAATTCCTCGGATAACTACTCATTTCTAAATATCCGTCTTAAGCACAATACAACATGAAATGGTTGTTATCATTCTTCATGAAACTCACGAATCCCTACGCGGATAACATCACTCAAAAACGCCCATAAGTTATCGTGACATCCCACTCTCAAGTGACGATTCTCGGAGCCCTCTCCAGACCTACCCGATTTGAAAAACTTATGGTCGTAGCATAACAACTGGCCGTACTCGCAAGCACACGCCACCGGAGGCCTCAAGGGTCCTTACCCGGGTAACATCTTAATTCACCAAGGTACACAACAACAAAGGTACAATATTCACCATAATCGCAACCGCGTAAAATATAAGTTAACGCATCATACACCTCAACAAAGGCACAACAACATTCGCAAAACACGAACATTTAGGAAAAAGCTAACAAGCGAATAATACAAATATTCTGCAATCTTGCAATTCCTCGGATAACTACTCATTTCTAAATATCCGTCTTAAGCACAATACAACATGAAATGGTTGTTATCATTCTTCATGAAACTCAAGTTTACGTTCGTATTTACTTTTATAGAATCACATATTCATTCATAAGTAAGTTATGGTTAAGTATACAATCACTAACAAGTCTACGTTAAATTCACGACACATCACATTCTCAAAGTATAAAGAATATAGACGAGATACTCGCCTCAAGTCCAAAGCACGCGAAGCAACGGGAAAGCTCGACCGGAAACCCTTGAATCCTCCAACTAGGTCAAAAACACAAAAAACAACATAATTACTACAAGATCGATCGCAAGGAAGATGTAAAACATACGAAATTCTCGACGAGAATTCGTAGAAACAAAGGGTCGAATACTTGGGGTTCAATAATTCCCCAAGAACAACAAGAACATCACCCGAATATGAATACGATAAGAAATACGAATCATACAATAGGGATAGAATCAATACAATCGATTAATGATATACAACAACACGATTCATGAAGAACAACTCGAATCTTAAAGATTCTCGAAATACATAGAAAAGGGTTTCAAGAGAGTTACCTCGAATCAAAGACGAAGAACATGGGTTGATGATGTTAATCAACACCAAAAACTCAAGGAAGATGCAAGCTTGGAGTTACAAGACTCCAAAATGGCCCCCAAATTGCCCACGAATCGCCACAGCCATGTAGGAATGAAGAAAGGATGAAAAATGACAAACACGGTCAACCCCCGTGTAGATATACCTGCGCTAGCTTAACATACGTTGGGGGAGAAGCTTAACGTACGTTAGCAGTCTTACGTACGTAAGGCAAGAAAGATTACGTACGTAATCGATGGTCAGAACTCACTGTCCGAAACTGTGAAGACCCTTTACGTACGTGAAGAGTAGGGCTTAACGCACGTAAGGCACATGAAGTTAACGTACGTTATGCTTATCGCATAACGTACGTAAGGCACTTAGCAGTTCCAAACTTCTAAGTTCAGCTCGTCGAGTACAAGCGAGGCGAAACCGCGAAACGACATGCTAAAATAAAACATGATTCCGACTACCCGAATGTTCGGAATACGATAACGGAAGTAACTATCCCCAACTTTGAGAAATTACAAAACGTCCCAAAATGTCCAAAAATCACAATACAAAATCAAACAACCAATCCGAAGTTCACAACACGTCTAACAAAGTTAAACGGACTTACAGGAAAAACAAAACCATAGTTTCGAACCACCATCACACGAATTGAACCGAATAGCTGAAAAAGTCGCTCAAAACACGGATTCGGGTAAAATAGCCCCGAAACAAACTCAGATGACCAAATACGCAGAACAAAACATTATCAAAATGTCAAAACGCTCGCAAGCGAGTTCTGGAAATCAGAAAAAGACCAAAAATGAAAAATTACAGAAAGAGAAAATCACGGGTATTACATTCTACCCCTCTAAAAAGAAGTTTCGTCCTGAAACTTATAAAAAGAAAGAGTGAATTAAGCAGACAACAAAGTGAACGAACAATTAAACCTCAGCAATCTACACGAGTCGATCCTGATAATGGTGTCGAAGCTCGATGGAAACTTCATGGAATAGTTCACAATATTGAACTATGTGGCCCTCGAGTCCACAGTTATAACAAGTAATCGTCTGCGAAGGACAATTAGCTTGCACATGACCCACAACGTTGTAATTGAAACACCTCCCAGTTTGACTAGGAGTCAGGGAAGATGACTTGGAACTCTTGGTTCCTCCAAACGAAGAAAGGGAAGGTTTCGCCGTAGGACTACGTGAAACTCGATGAGAAGAAGTCCCGACTCTCAAACACGAATACGATAAGAAATACGAATCATACCATAGGGATAGAATCAATACAATCGATTAATGATATAGAACAACACGATTCATGAAGAACAACTCGAATCTTAAAGATTCTCAAAATACATAGAAAAGGATTTCAAGAAACTTACCTCGAATCAAAGACGAAGAACATGGATTGATGATGTTAATCAAGACCAAGAACTTAAGGAAGATGCAACCTTGGAGTTACAAGACTCCAAAATCGCCCCCGAATCGCCCACGAATCGCCACAGCCGCGGAGAAATGAAGAAAGGATGAAAAATGACGAACACGGTCAACCACCGGGTATATATACCTGCACCAGCTTAACGTATGTTAGGGGAGAATCTTAACGTACGTTAGCAGTCTTACGTACATAAGGCAAGCAAGATTACGTACGTAATCGATAGGCAGAACTCACTATCCGAAACTGTGAAGACCCTTACGTACGTGAAGAGTAGGGCTTAACGTACGTAAGTCGCATGAAGTTAACATACGTTATGCTTATCGCATAGCGTACATAAGGCACTTAGCAGTTCCAAACTGCTAAGTTCAGCTCGTCCAATACGAGCGCGACGAAACTGCGAAATGACAACAACAACACAAGACGAAGACATGCACACAAAGAGTGCGTAACGACGAACTCAAGCGCTAAAAAACACACGATTCAGACTACCCGAAGATTCGGAATACGACAACGGAAGTAACTACCCCCAACTTTGGGAAATTACAAAACTGCCCAAAACGTCCGAAAATCACAATACGAAATCAAACAACCAATCCGAAATGCACAACACGTCTAACAAAGTTAAATGGACTTACAGGAAAAACAAAACCGTAGTTTCAAACCACCATCACACGAATTGAACAGAATAGCGGAAAAAGTCGCTCAAAACACGGATTCGGGTAAAACAGCCTCGAAACAAACTCGGATAAGCAAATACACAGAACAAAATATTATCAAAATGTCAAAACACTCGCAAGCGATTTCTGGAGATCAGAAAAATGCCAAAAATGAAAAATTGCCGTGAGAGAAAATCACGGGCATTATATAGAAAACCTCACCTGAGATCCCACCTGCCCTAACCACAACTGAGATTCCACTATCTTTAATCCCAGTCGAGAAAATTGCAGAGGAGATTCTGCCAACCCCAACCACAACTGAAGCTGACATACATGAAAAGTTAGCTGCAGATGATATCATTCCTCCACCTGAAACCTCACCTGTTCCCCCAATTGCTCTTCTAACCGCACCTGAAGATAGTGATGATCTTGCAATTACAAAAATATTTAGAAAGAGGAAGTCCCCTGAAAAGGAGGCCAGTCGACCTTCCTCACCTGAACCCATCAAAAGACAAAAAAGCTTGGTGGGTCATTCATCCAAACCTTCAGACCACATTGCACCTTAAGAACATGCACCAAAAGTATCTTCAGTTGCACCTGCAACGCCTCTCCTCATAGCACCTGCAGATCATTCCAAAGAACTGATCATCATTCCAGAAGAAGAAATGGTTCAACAACCATTGCCTATACTTCCAAGCACCCCAGAAGAAGAAAAATCCGATGAAGTCCTTGAGGAACTTAAATTTCACTACAGTTTCAACCTCAGGGAAAACAACCCTTTCAAGCTCAGCCAAGCTCAGCTCAGTTAAGCAACACACCAGCAAGACTTCATTCCTTGTTGTTTATAAGGCTTGGAAGAGATTGAAGGCTCTTAGCTTCAATGCTCTTCTCAAAGGCTCAACTAGCCATTGCACACTACTGCATTCATTACGTATGTTATAGCTCTTCTGTTACGTGCATTATGCTATATTACGTACGTTAACTCTCTCTTGTTACGTACGTTACGTATAGTGTATATCAGTCCAGTGGCCCCTATGATCTTCGTTACATACGTTATATAGAACCCATTACGCACGTTAACTTCAGTCAAAATATCCGTTGCATGCTGACCTACTCCACGACGTTATCTTCAATGGTTCCTTGTTTGAATTTATATCCAAACCATTATGTATGTTCTCCGATACGCATTACGTATGTTACTCTCATTTTTTACATACATTATCTTCAGTGTGTTGCGTAAGTTAACTCTTGTCGACTGCACTCGTCTGCCTTCAGGTGACTTTGTGATTACATACATTATTTGATCTGCATTATGTACGTTAACTGATCAGGTGACTATTTCTCATCTGACCTGATCAGTTAGCTTTTATCATCTGGTCTGATCAAGTGACTTTTCCCATCTAGTCTTATTAGGTGACTTTTCCCATATGGTCTGATCAGGTGACTTTTCTCATCTGGTCTGATCAGGTGACTTTGACTGTCTGGTTCGTTCTATTGAATCCTTTATTGGTTTGGTTTGTTCGACAACTGATCATCAAAACCATTTTGTGATTATATGGAATAGAATATTCCAACAGATCTTATGTTGGGTAAGTACTCGCGAGTACTGTTTTTATTGATGTCATGCCGTGTGTGGTTTTGGGTACTGTCTTGATATTATTACCTGTTTGTTGAGCTGGTTTTGACTATGTTCATATCTGACCTGTCAATCAAGATGTTGTGTTGTTGATCTTGTTCTTGTTAATGTGAGTTGTTTTATTTATGTTCGACCTAAGTGGTCATTGTACCTGTATAGGTGTGTTAAATAGGTCTTGCCTGTTGGATTCCCGAAATGGATCCACGGCGCTATAACAGTTCTGGACCAGGACGAGGTTGTTACAGAATATGGTATCAGAGCCTAGGTTTCAGAATACCTGGGCTGTCGGTTATTGGGTCTGTCTTGTCCTGTCATTAGTTGTTATTGGTATTAAGGAATATCACTGTCTGCCATCATCTCGGCCACCTGCGCTGTAAATCTCTCCGATCCTTAATTTCTTTTTCCAAATTGTTTTAATCTCTTTTCTGAACATACCTGGACTTTGAGTCCCTCTTATGAATTATATCCCATTGGAGTCGTACCCATTGATTTCTGAGAAATCTGCAAGAAACCAGAGTAACCTATTTGTACTCCTTCGAACTGTGTCTATTATTTTTCCTTCCCTTATACGTTTGAGGAACTTGTACATACTGGCATATGGAGATGGTAAGTCTCTCGATTGAAAGTTCCCTCTTACATGTGTGGTGGTTGTGTTGTATTAATTCGATCAACCTTGGTCGAGGAGTTAGAACTTGTTGGTGGTATTAGGGTTTTGGGAATATACAATGCATATACGGTCCGGGTGAAAATGGATATACAGTGTATTTTGGAAAAACGGGTATATTATCGATTCCTACATTCAATTAAGAATGAAATTTTAAGCCACTACGCCATAAGTGCTCATATGAAACTCTTCTATTGTTGCATTATGCCCCATTTTCTGTTGCCTTAGGCCAGAAATTGATATATCCAACACATTATGGGTGTTGCATCTGATCGCGTGGCATTTGACCTCTAATCCAACACTTTTCCTTTCTAATGCAACAGAGGGAAAGTATTACATTATGTACATAGGGCAACACAAAACAAAATGTAACACCCACAAAGCCAACCGGGAATATTACAGCACCGTGGGCCCCATATTGGAACCCACAAGGCTAAAATCATTTTCGCAAACGTTTCAAACACGCCAACGAGGCAAAGACGGTAATATTTTAAATACCCAAATATTTTACAAAACATAGTTCCCAAATACCGTCATAAAATACCATTTGAAAGCACAAGGCGAAGACGCCAAAAGGGCATTTAGAAAGTATATACGAGTTGGAAAATACTAAAAGTCATAATAAAATTACACACGCAGCGGATATAGACATGGTTAAATACATTTGCAGCGGAATTATAACAACCAGAAAAGAATACACAAAACCCAATAACCATGCCATAGCCAGTATCACCGGAAAGCTCATCCCTTCAAGACCGCTACTAGCTCGAACTCCGAGTACCTAAAAGATAAAGCCCACGACGGGGTCAGCCATAATACTCAACAATGGTAACGATCACATCACATAAACAATTACATATCAATGTAATTTACAGAGTAAGAACATTCCCCACGTAATCTTACCGAAGTAACCTTACCAACCCATCACAATCCATATCAAATCCACATCTCGCGTCCTCTAGTGACGAATGAATTCAAAAGTAACCATCTATACTGTATCCGAAACGATACCAAGATTCTCAACATAAACATATCTCCAATATGGAATAATCTGGCCATGTCCGATTCTGTCCGTTGGATCGCACAATCAGATCCCAATTCTGATAAAACTGATATCACACAATACATCTGGAGATCAACTACCCCACAACAATGGCAAGTCCCGGATATCAATACAAAGTATGAATGCCCACACAATCAATAATAATAACCAACCAATGCATCAGAACGAGAATATCAATGACATGATAACTCCACACAAGATTGACAAAGGATCAACCACGAATGAGAATACCATGATGTGGTAACTCTAACAAGATCAATAAAGGATCAGCGGTCGAGAATACCAATGATACGGAAAACTCCAACAAGATCAATAAAGGATCAACAATCGAGAATACCAACGATACGGTAAACTCTAACAAGATCAATAAAGGGTCAACAACCGAGAATACCAATGATACGGTAAACTCCGAAAAGATCAATAAAGGATCAACAACCGAGAATACCAATGATACGGTAAACTCCATAAAGATGAATAAAGGATCAGCAACCGAGAATACCAACGATACGGTAAACTCCAACAAGATCAATAAATGATCAACAACCGAGAATACCAACGGTAAGGCAAACTCCAAACGGAATCAATAAGGATCAATAACGAACGAGATTACCAACGATATGGTAACTCCAAACGAGATCAATAAAGGATCAATGGGGACAGATACACGAGAGAATAAAATCGTCAACCATATATAAATCACATATACGGGATCTCGAAGACAAACCCGACTATCGAACAGTTCCGATTATACATGGACTGTGAACGACTAATCAATAAGACTCAAGATGGACGTCACGATACGCCCGATCCGGACCTGTGTCCGTGTACGGGCCAACCTTGGGTATTGATCAGATACACGTCTGGTCTCGTACCTAATCAGCCTCACGAAGTATGTCTCGTGTGCACGGTTCAATATGAGGTCGAAACTAACACATGCTACACGTGCCCGCCCTGAAAATCCTACACATGACCGATCAGAACGTATCTGACTCCAGATATGTCACGATACAACATGACAACGAATCTCGAAGAAACGCATATCCAACAAGGATCAGAAGACTTTCGAGTAAGCAATGATAACTAGATCATGAAAGACCGACACAACCATAATGTCGTAATTCTGCTAGACAATAGTTCACAACATGCTCAACAATACATATAATAGTAGCACATAAACCCCAAGGCCGCACAGGAATACCCCGGAACATGGGTGCCATCTAGGTCTTATCCCCAACACATCGGCCCAATAGGTTACAGCTCAAAGAAAGAGCACATCATAAAATGTAACAAACAATGATGCACATTCACCACATCAAGCATCAACACACACATGCAATAATGCAACATGATGATTGTCATAGTTTAGCAATATTAATTACCTCAAGCTGGGGACGCTAACCTTTCCACGACCATCATCCCTAAACGAATACACAGTTATCCGAATAATCCAAAATGAAGTGCAGTCCATTAGTAATACCAAACCACCATCTCGAGTTCAATGTCGGCATGATAACTAGCCTTGATATCTAACCTCTCATACAATAGACCAATTATAATTCACGTCTCCGTTTCCACTAGACATCTTTAAAATCATATACATTATGATTTATCTCAGTCCAAGCATAATATACATACTATCATCCCGACAATTCACATTCTATAATACAATTGCTATATAAAT
This sequence comes from Orobanche coerulescens, assembly GCA_033398695.1. NCBI lineage: Eukaryota > Viridiplantae > Streptophyta > Magnoliopsida > Lamiales > Orobanchaceae > Orobanche > Orobanche coerulescens. Next base: position 77,076,322 of record CM065815.1, on the reverse strand, counting down.
GAAATGAAATCGAAACTATTTATTAAACATTATGAACTGAGCAAGCATAACTTGCCTCGATACCGATACGATGAAGTTGTTACCAATCCCGTCGTCTCGATCTACAAGCTCCGCAGCCCCGACCAAGGCGATCCACGCATTCTCTAATTCCAATTGCAGCACAACGGTTAATCATCAACGATCACTTAACACAACCTAATTCAATGATCAATTAACGACGCGTTCAATAACAATCAACAACCGATATAACCAACCAATCAAACTCAACGGTTCAACGACATCTCGATCATACGCAACCAAACCATATCAACTCTTAACAATACGAATATAAGCCAAAATTCGATAATCAATAATTCTAACAATGTCTTCAACATTCTTGGTTCCGACTTCAATCTTAATTTCGGATTAACACGGCTCATCTTTGTAAATTCATAGAAATTCAATTAACGGTTTTCTTCACTAATAACCATATACCGAAATTAACCGTAATCCTTCCAAATTCCGTAAAATCATGACATATATAACTCAAGAGTTCTTGAAGAACATGAATTAATCCATAATCATGTTTGTAGCCAAAAAAACGATGTAATCCGATGGGTTCTATCATCTAAACCATCATCTAATTCATAATCCAAGGCATACATCATTTTGTTCTTCAATATACATTTCATATACCTCAAGAATCACAACAACACACCATAACCATCATCATACGAAGAAGAACATCAACAACAATATCAAAATCCGAATCGAAGAGAGGAGTTATCCAACATACCTCAAGAACACAATCAAACACCTCAAGAATACACAATATCTTCATATCTCAAGCTCCACATCCATGACGCCAAGTTCCCAATCTGCTTGGAAAAGCCAAAGTCGGTCTCTGAAGGTTGAAGGGTGAAGGAAATGAAAAGAACTTCTAAAAAATCAAAGTGACGAACATCCCACTTATATAAACTTCTAACTGTTACGTACGTAACATGCGACCATTTACGTACGTAAACAACCATTATGTACGCTATCTGACTTTGGTAGCGTACGTAACGATAGTCCAGAGGCTACTGACTCATTTCGTTCAATGCCTTACGTACGTAACCCTTTATCCATAGCATACGTAATACGTACGTTGACTTGCTACAGTAAAATAACAAGATCACGAGCAAATACGATAAAGAATTCATTAACAATGCTCGTGAAAAATCATTTCAATCAGACCGATGACCATAAATATAATAACATCTTTATTTGTGTTATTGAATCCGTCACATGTTATATCAAAAGTGTTGATGTCATCATTCCAAGCAATAAGCCTAACTGAAGCAGCTTTCGTAATTCAGATGTATCTCCTACATACAGTGTCCAATTAAGCTCATATTTATACCATCGGAAAGCTAAGAGAAAGTCCTAAATTTTTATGTTCATCATGACATAAAAATCAGATATCTTCAGTGGTGAAAATGCAATACAGTTGAAAGCAGGCGTTGGAAATTTCAGATACGATATACCTTCGTATTTTTATCACAACTTTCGCGTTCGATGTCCGATTGAGACGATTCTAGTGGATTTGGAAATCTAAGAGGAAGTAATACAATCATCTAGAATACATCAATACCATAAAATTTAGGATCTGTTATGCCACTAAAACGACAACAACATATTTTTATTTAACTTTGATTTCTTATTTTCAAAACATAAGCCTTGGTCCTTGATTTTTGTCCCCTAAAAATGTATTGACTCCTTAACTTATGGGTTGATTAGTCATTGATCAGATTTTAGGAGTATTTAATGTTGAATTTATAATTTCTTAGTCTTTATTTTATATTTTTATATTGTAATCGGACATCGGACGCGAAAGTTGTGACAAAAATACGAAGGTGTATCGTATCTGAAATTTCCAACGCCTGCTTTCAATTATATTACATTTTCACCACTGAAAATATATGATTTTGATGTCATGATGAACATAAAAATTTAGGACTTCCTCTTAGCTTTCCGATGGTATAAATATGAGCTTAATTGGACACTGTATGTAAGAGATACATCTGAATTACGAAAGCTGCTTCAGTTAGGCTTATTGCTTGGAATGATGACATCAACACTTTTGATCTAACATCTGAAGGCTTCAATAACACAAATAAAGATGTTATTATATTTATGGTCATCGGTCTGATTGAAATGATTTTGCACGAGCATTGTTAATGAATTGTTTATCGCATTTGCTCGTGATCTTGTTATTGGTCCCACAGGAATGTATAGTTCTTCTTCTGACTGACTGACTGCTTCTTGATTCACATCATTCCCCCCGTCCTCAAAAGGATTCGTCCTCGAATCTGAAAATTCAAAAGGGCTTAAGTCACCAACATTGAAGGTAGCAGAAACATTATATTTACCAGGTAGATCCACTTTGTAGGCATTATCATTGACGCGTTCTAAAATTTGAAATGGTCCGTCTCCCCTCGGAATCAACTTCGACTTCCTTTGTGCGGGAAACCTCTCTTTCCTCAAGTGAATCCAAACCCAGTCACCTGGTTCAAATAATACTTGCTTCCGTCCCTTATTCTTTATTCGGACATTATGTTCGTTGCATTTTTTAATTTGTTCTCGAACCTTTGCATGCAATTGTTTGATCATTTCAGCCTTTTTCTTGCCATCGATGCTGCCCATGTCATCTATAGGAATATGTAACAAGTCTAAAGGAGTTATCGGATTAAAACCATATACAATTTCAAAGGGAGAAAATGTAGTGGTAGAATGAACGGTTCTGTTGTAAGCAAATTCAATGAATGGTAAAGATGTTTCCCAATTTTTCAAGTTCTTTTTAACAACAGTTTGTAACAGTTGACCAAGTGTTCGGTTAACGACCTCAGTTTGGCCATCAGTTTGGGGATGACAAGTTGTCGAATAAAGCAATTTTGTTCCCAGTTTCGCCCACAAAACTTTCCAAAAATGGCTAAGAAATTTAGTATCCCGATCGGACACTATACTTTTTGACATTCTATGTAAACGGACAATTTCTTTGAAAAATAAATTTGCAATATGAGTGGCATCATCAGTTTTGTGACATGCAATGAAATGTGCCATTTTGCTAAATCTATCAACAATGACAATTATCGAATCACACCCAGATTTTACCTTTGGTAATCCCAACACAAAGTCCATAGAAATATCAACCCAAGGCCCATTAGGAACTGGAAATGGTATGTACAAACCATGTGGTAAAACTCGTGATTTTTCCCTTCGACAAATAATGCATGAATTGACAATTTTATAAACATCATGTTTCATTTTAGGCCAAAAGAAGTGTTCATGCAATATTTCAAAAGTTTTGGCAATTCCGAAATGTCCCATTAATCCCCCACTATGTGCTTCCCTTACTAACAACTCCCGTGTCGAACAAAAAGGAATGCAAAGTTTATTTTCACGGAATAAAAATCCATCAGCCCGATAAAATTTATCCACACTTTTTGTTTTGCAAGCATTATATGTTTCGTCAAAATCTTTATCTCCCACGTAAGATCCTTTCAAGAGCTCAAATCCCAACAATTTACAAGAAAGCGTATTAAGTAATACATACCTTCTCGATAATGCATCGGCAACGACGTTCTCCTTACCTTGTTTATACTTGATGATGTAAGGAAATGATTCGATCTCCTCTAACTATTTGGCATGTCTTTTACTCAACTTATTTTGTCCCTTGAGATGCTTCAATGATTCATGATCCGTGTGAATCACGAACTCCTTAGGCCATAAGTAGTGTTTCCACGTACGTAAAGCTCTAACCAAAGCATACAATTCTTTATCATATGTAGGATAGTTCAACATCGCTCCTCCAAGTTTCTCGCTAAAGTAAGCAATCAGCCTCTTTCCCTGCATTAATACCGCTCCAATTCCTACTCCTGAAGCATCACACTCAACTTCAAAAGTGTTAGAAAAATCTGGTAATGCTAAAACAGGTGCGGTGCATAATTTATCCTTTAATGTGCTAAATGCATTTTCTTGATCATCATCCCAATGAAATTTAGCATGTTTCTTTACAAGTTCATTTAACGGGGCTGCAATCGTGCTAAAATCTTTAACAAAGCGTCGATAAAAACCTGCTAAACCATGAAAGCTTCTTACCTCAGTTGCATTAGTCGGTCTAGGCCATTCTCGTATGGCCCTTATCTTCTCTTCGTCAACTTTTATGCCGTCAATACTAACGACATACCCAAGGAATATAACCTCACTCATGCAAAAAGTACATTTCTTAAGACTAGCATATAATTGTTCCTTTCTCAAGGTAATTAAAACTAATCTTAAATGTTCAACGTGTTCGTCTGTACTCTTGCTATAAATGAGAATATCATCAAAGTATACGACAACAAATTTTCTAATATAAGTACGCAAAACATGATTCATTAGCCGCATAAAAGTGCTTGGTGCATTTGTAAGACCAAAAGGCATTACCAACCATTCATATAATCCGTATTTAGTTTTAAAGGCCGTTTTCCATTCATCCCCTTCTTTCATATGAATTTGGTGATAACCTTTCATTAAATCAATTTTGCTAAACACACGCGAACCATGTAATTCGTCTAACATATCATCTAACTTTGGAATTGGATGTCGATACTTTACCGTGATATTGTTCACCTATCGGCAGTCGGTGCACATTCTCCCAGTCCCGTCTTTCTTTGGTACGACAATTATCGGAACGGCACAAGGACTCAAACTTTCTCGGATATACCCAATACTTAATAACTCCTCGACTTTCCGCTGAATCACCTTAGTTTCTTCAGGATTATTTCGGTATGCCGGTCGGTTTGGAATGACGGCTCCTGGAACGGAGTTGATTTGGTGCTCGATCCCTCTTTTTGGTGGCAAACCAGGTGGTAGCTCATCCGGAAAAACATAATTGAAGTCCTGCAATAGAATTTTTATAGTACTCGGAACATTCCGGTTTTTATCATCGTCAAGAGTGCAAATTCGTTTGGTAAGAAGTAAGTATGCGGGTTGCCCCTCCTCAACTTCTTTAACGACTTCCTTTACACTTATAAATAAATATTTTTTTGATTTTTCATTTTTTCTCTTTCTTTCTTTTCTTTTTCTTTTCCTCTTTGTTTTTCTTTTTCTTTCTCTTTTTATTTTCCTTTTTCTTTTTCTTTTTGGTTTTCTTTTTCTTTTTCCTTTTCTTTTTATTTTTCTTCAACTTCTTTTTGAAATCGAATTTGATCTTCATGGACTTGTATTTTCGTCATGGGAACTAATGTGATTTTCCTCCCATCTTTCTCAAATGAGTAACGATTCTTCTTCCCGCTAAGTTGGGCATCTCGATCATAATGCCATGGTCTCCCCAACAAAATATGGCAAGCGTGCATTGGTACAACGTCACATAGGATATCATCATGGTATTTTCCAATTGTGATGGTTATGAGTACCTGTTTATTCACCCGAACCTCTCCGCAATCGTTTAGCCAATGAAGTCTATAAGGCTTAGGATGTCGCCTTGTTGGTAATTCTAACCCCTCGACTAGCATCGCACTAGCCACATTGGTGCAACTTCCGTTATCAATGATCACACTACAATTTTTATTTTTCACAAAACATCTAGTGTGAAAAAGATTTTCTCGTTGTTCGTTATCGTTGCTCTCTTCCTCCTTTGCCTTCACATTCAACACCCTCCTAATGACAAGTGCGGGTGTGAATTATAGCTCCCCTTCATCACTTTCTTCTTTCCCTTCTTCCTCATCTTCGTCATCCGTTTCATATTCTCCATCCTCCCTAAGTATTATTGCTCGTTTATTAGTGCATTGGGATGCAATGTGTCCTCGCTCGTGGCATCGAAAACACTTGATGTCCCTATTTCTCGTGTTTGTATTTTCTACGAATGTAGATTTGATTTCGGGTTTTGTTCGACTAGCACTCCCCACCTCAAACTTCCCCTTCATGGTGCTTTTATCAAAACTACCATTGGATACGTCTCGATTTCCTATTTGAGGCTTCCAAGGAGTTGTGTACCCCGTGGAGTAAGTATTGTTGCCTCCCTTCGCAAGTTCCTCTCAATTTTGATCGCTGCATATACCATGTCCTTGAACTCAACATAATGTTGTTTATCAACTTCTTTAGAGATCTCCGCCCTCATGCCATGTAGAAATCTCGCCATTGTGGCCTCCCTCGACTCCCTCCCATCGGCACGGATCATTAACATCTCCATTTCCTGTCGAAAATCTTCGATGCTCCTTGGACCTTGTTTTAAGGATTGGAGGCGAGAAAATAGTTCCTTATGATAATAATTAGGAACTAATCTTCTACGTATTACAATCCTTAATTCCTCCCAACTATTAATTGGCCTCTCTCCATTCCTCCTTATATCCGTCAGAAGTTGGTCCCACCAAATGCTGGTATATTCGGAAAATTCGGTTATTGCTAACCTCATTTTCTTAGTACTAGCATAGTTGTGGCAGTCAAATATAGTTTCCAACTTCCTCTCCCAGTCAAGGTATTTGTCGGGATCGCTCCGCCCTTCGAAGGCTGGGATTTTCATTTTTATGTTTCCCATACTCCGGTCTTTCTCGTTTCGTCCTTCCCTTTCATACCGTCTACCTTGTTCTCTCCGACCTCCTCGACCACTTCCTCCTCGATTTTGGTAAGTTTCATCCTCGTAGAATGTTTCATCCTCGTACTCACTATATGAGATGGGACTCGGATTCCTTCTTCGACGGTGATGCTCGTCCTCTTTATTTTTTTGTAAATTTTTGATCACTTCTTCTTGTCGATCTTGTCTTCTAATTAATTGAGTGAGCATTTCTTGTATGTTCTGAAGGGCTTTGTTTCCTTCATTTTTCTCAATATCGGATTTCGACATTTTTTTTTGGCCTTTCTCTTTTTTTTTTTTGTTTTTTTTGCCCTTTTTTTTACACACACACAAATTAATCCTCACAAGATCCTCACGTATATCGCTCGATCACTCAACGCTCGTGTATCACTCTTTTAGTTTTTTTTTGCACGGTTCTTGTCTTTTATCACTCGGCTTTATATAAATGTCCCACAACTAACAAGATGATTATATAGACTAGTATTGTGACAAGTATTTAATTTTACAGGGGCGGTAATCCGCACTCCAACTTTATATTTATTTTATATTTCACTGTGGTGGTAGAACCGACCTTCGTGATAGATATGTATATGTATATTTATATTTATATATATATATATATATATATATATATATATATTCACTGTGGTGGTAGAACCGACCTTCGTGATAGATATGTATATGTATATATATTCACTATGGTGGTAGAGCCGACCTTCGTGATAGATATGTATATGTATATATATTCACTGTGGTGGTAGAACCGACTTTTGTGATAAATAGGTATATATAAGTATTTTTTTTGTATACTCTTTTTTTTTGTATACTTTTTTTTATACTTTTTTTTGTATACTTTTTTTTTATAACTTTTTTTTGTATACCTTTTTTCTTTTGTATACTTTTTTTTTTGTATACCCTTTTTTTGTATACTTTTTTTTTTTTGATATTCAAAATGCTAAGGATTATAATTCCCTTGGCTTACACTTGATGATTTATATCAAATATTATATATATTTGTGATCACTGTGATGGTAGAACCGATCGTCGTGATTTTTTTATATATATATATATATATTAAGAAGACGGAAGGTTTAGAAGATAGAAAGAAATGATAGGATGGTAAGATAAGAAGATTATGAAAATGAAGGAAAATAGATACCACTTAGTAATGGAAAAAACCGACCTCTAAAGCCAACTGATGCGACCCCCACACGACGTGCCGTGGTAACCGCTATCGCTAGTATGATTTTAGTTCCCAAGATCGTTCCAATATTAAGCAAATGATTGTTTTACTTCAAGCCCTCTACGTGACGCGCCGTAGCAAACCGGAAGGTGCGATTCAAACACGCCACGAGGTTTCTAACGCCTCGATAAGTGAATTGAAATCACGATTTATATTTTGGAGACACACTCAACAAAATAAGAAGAAAGTTTGTTAACACAAACACTCACAATTTTGATAAATTTCAAGGTGTCCTTACAAATGAAAATGAGGGCTATTAATAGCCAAAATTCCTACAACTATTACAATATAGAAATATAAAATAAAGACTAAGAAATTATAAATTCAACATTCAATACTCCTAAAATCTGATCAGTGACTAATCAACCCATAAGTTAAGGAGTCAATACATTTTTAGGGGACAAAAATCAAGGACCAAGACTTATGTTTTGAAAATAAGAAATCAAAGTTAAATAAAAATATGTTGTTGTCGTTTTAGTGGCATAACATATCATAAACTTCGGATTTTGGTCTTGATGTCTTCTAGATGATTATAGTACTGCCTCTTAGCTTTCCAAATCCACTAGAATCGTCTCAATCGGACATCGTACGCGAAAGTTGTGACAAAAATACAAAGGTGTATCGTATCTGAAATTTCCAACGCCTGCTTTCAATTGTATTGCATTTTACCAAGGAAGATATCTGATTTTGATGTCATGATAAACATAAAAATTTAGGACTTTCTCTTAGCTTTCCGATGGTATAAATATGAGCTTAATTGGACACTGTATGTAGGAGATACATCTGAATTACGAAAGCTGCTTCAGTTAGGCTTATTGCTTGGAATGATGACATCAACACTTTTGATCTAACATGTGACGGCTTCAATAACACAAATAAAGATGTTATTATATTTATGGTCATTGGTCTGATTGAAATGATTTTGCACGAGCATTGTTAATGAATTCTTTATCGCATTTGCTCGTGATCTTGTTATTGGTCCCACAGGAATGTATAGTTCTTCTTCTGACTGACTGACTTCTTCTTGATTCACATTAGTTAACGTACGTAACTTATCAATCATAGCGTACGTTAACCAAGGGTTGACTCGCCCATGCACATTCTCAGCCGAAAAATGCCGACCACGGGACCCACCCATCGGCCATATCTCGGATCCTGCCTGATACGAACCTTACGTATGTTAACTCATCCACTTAACGTACGTAATAGCTGTGCACCTTACGTACGTTAACTATCCTTCTTAACGTACGTAACCCTTATGTATTACCGTACGTTAAGTATACATCGTAGCGTGCGCTATCGTGGTTTTACTTAGCCATTTTCAGCTATCCTTGTCCAACATCTCGACATACAGAACACGAACATACGGCATACCAAATGCATACACTCGTTCCGATAACATTCTCATACGATACATCTGATGCACGGTATACTCAAATACAACTGTCGACCAAGTACGACAATTGTACAAATACTCATACAGTATATCCGACATCGAAAAATATATCAAGCATGTAATATCCTAGAATTAAATATAACCTCGATAGATATATTGGTACAGCTGTCACAGTTCCCAAAATTATTTATCCATACTGTATTGGTCCCACTATGTACAGTACAACTCAGATAAAATAATGCGAAAAATCGTAGTGAAATTCTAGGATATTACATATCTTCCCACTTAAATAAGTTTCGTCCTCGAAACTTAAAATCCTAACATAATCAATATCTCAAAATCGTGCCACCATGTTCAAATAATCATCAAAACTAAATAACTGAAAGAACATACTTACAGGTCCGTGAAGTCGATGATCTCCCGTGATACTAGCATACGACTCCCATACAAAGTCTCAGCACAATGCCAACACACACCAATATAACAAATAACAATTTAAAAATATTTAAAAAAAAAATTATAACCTCCAAAAATCGGTTTGATTCAAAAGTCAGAAAATTATTTTCAAAAGCTGCTCTACTACCATACTGGTAGAGCCACATAACACACATGCCCGGGTTTTACAAAACCCAAGCTCCGATACTATCTTCTGTAACACCCCCAAAGCCAACCGGGAATATTACAGCATTGTGGGCCCCATATTGGAATCCGCAAGGCTAAAATCATTTTCGCAAACGTTCCAAACACGCCAACGAGGCAAAGACGGTAATGTTTTAAATACCCAAATATTTTACAAAACATAGTTCCCAAATAGCGTCATAAAATACCATTTGAAAGCACAAGGCGAAGACGCCAAAAGGGCATTTAGAAAGTATACACGAGTTGGAAAATACTAAAAGTCATGATAAAATTACACACACATCGGATAGAGACATGGTTAAATACATTTGAAGCGGAATTATAACAACCAGAAAAGAAGACACAAAACCCAATAACCATGCAATAGACAGTATCACCGGAAAGCTCATCCCTTCAAGACCGCTACTAGCTCGAACTCCGAGTACCTAAAAGATAAAGCCCACGACGGGGTCAGCCATAATACTCAACAATGATAACGATCACATCACATAAACAATTACATATCAATGTAATTTACAGAGTAAGAATATTCCCCATGTAATCTTACCGAAGTAACCTTACCAACCCATCACAATCCATATCAAATCCACATCTCGCGTCCTCTAGTGACGAATGAATTCAAAAGTAACCATCTGTACTATATATGAAACGATACCAAGATTCTCAACATAAACACATCTCCAATATGGAATAATCTGGCCATGTCCGATTCTGTCTGCTGGATCGCACAATCGAATCCCAATTCTGATAAAACCAATATCACACAATACATCTGGAGATCAACTGCCCCGCAACAATGGCAAGTTCTGGATATCAATACAAAATATGAATGCTCACACAATCAGTAATAATAACCAACCAATGCATAAGAACGAGAATATCAATGACATGATAACTCCACACAAGATCGACATAGGATCAACCACGAACGAGAATACCATGATGTGGTAACTCCAACAAGATCAATAAAGGATCAGCGACCGAGAATACCAATGATACGGTAAACTCCAACAAGATCAATAAAGGATCAACAACTTAGAATACCAATAATACGGTAAACTCCAACAAGATCAATAAAGGGTCAACAACCGAGAATACCAACGATACGGTAAACTCCGACAAGATCAATAAAGGATCAACAACCGAGAATACCAATGATACGGTAAACTCCAACAAGATCAATAAAGGATCAGCAATCGAGAATACCAACGATACGGTAAACTCCAACAAGATCAATAAAGGATCAACAACCGAGAATACCAACAGTAAGACAAACTCCAAATGGAATCAATAAGGATCAATAACGAACGAGATTACCAACAATATGGTAACTCCAAACGAGATCAATAAAGGATCAATGGGGACAGATACACGAGAGAATAAAATCGTCAACCATATACAAATCACATATACGGGATCTCGAAGACAAACCCGACTATCGAACAGTTCCGATTATACATGGACTGTGAACAACCAATCAATAAGACTCAAGATGGACGTAACGATACGCTCGATCCGGACATGTGTCCATGTACGAGACAACCATGGGTATTGATCAGATACACGTCTGGTCTCGTACCTAATCAGCCTCACGAAGTACGTCTCGTGTGCACGGTTCAATATAAGGTCGAAACCAACACATGCTACACGTGCCCGCCCTGAAAATCCTACACATGACCGATCAGAATGTATCTCACTCCAGATATGTCACGATACAACGTGACAACGAATCTCGAAGAAACGCATATCCAACAAGGATCAGAAGACTTTCCAAGTAAGCAATGATAACTAAATCATGAAAGACCGACACGACCACAATGTCGTAATTCCGCTAGACAATAGTTCACAACATGCTCAACAATACATATAATAGTAGCACATAAACCCCAAGGCCGCAGCCAAGGGTCACGGAAGCATCTCACAGGAATACTCTAGAACGTAGGTGCCATATTCTGGTCTTATCCGTCAACACATTACACGCAATCACAAAATACCCCAAGGTCGCAACCAAGGGTGACGAAAGAATCTACACAGGAATACCCCGGAACATGGGTGCCATCTAGGTCTTATCCCCAACACATCGGCCCAATAGATTACAGCTCAAAGAAAGAGCACATCATAAAATGTAACAAACAATGATGCACATTCACCACATGAAGCATCAACACACACATGCAATAATGCAACATGATGATTGTCATAGTTTAGCAATATTAATTACCTCAAGTTGGGGACGCTAACCTTTCCACGACCATCATCCCTAAACGAATACACAGTTATCCGAATAATCCAAAATAAAGTACAATCCATTACTAATACCAAACCACCATCTCGAGTTCAATGTCGGCATAATAACTAGCCTTGATACCTAACCTCTCATATAATAGACCAATTATAATTCACGTCTCCATTTCCACTAGACATCTTTAAAATCATATACATTATGATTTATCTCAGTCCAAGCATAATATACATACTATCATCCCGACAATTCACATTCCATAATACCATTGCTATATGAATCATAAATGAAATGAAATCGAAACCATTTATTAAACATTATGAACTGAGCAAGCATAAATTGCCTCGATACCGATACGATGAAGTTGTTACCAATCCCGTCGTCTTCATCAACAAGCTCCGCAGCCCCGACCAAGGCGATCTATGCATTCTCCAATTCCAATTGCAGCACAACGGTTAATCATCAACGATCACTTAACGCAACCTAATACAACGATCAATTAATGATGTGTTCAATAACAATCAACAACCGATATAACCAACCAATCAAACTCAACGGTTCAACGACATCTCGATCATACCAAACCAATCCATATCAACTCTTAACAATACGAATACAAGCCGAAATTCGATAATCAATAATTCTAATAATGTCTTCAACATTCTTGGTTCCGACTTCAATCTTAATTTCGGATTAACACGGCTCATCTTTGTAAATTCATAGAAATTCAATTACCGGTTTTCTTCACGAATAACCATATACCGAAATTAACCATAATCCTTCCAAATTCCGTAAAATCATGACATATATAACTTAAGAGTTCTTCAAGAACATGAATTAATCCATAATCATGTTTGTTGCCAACAAAATGACGTAATCTGATGGGTTCTATCATCTAAACCATCATCTAATTCATAATCCAAGGCATACATCATTTTGTTCTTCAATATGCATTTCATATACCTCAAGAATCACAACAACACACTATAACCATCATCATACGAAGAAGAACATCAACAACAATATCAAAATCCGAATCGAAGAGAGGAGTTATCCAACATACCTCAAGAACATAATCAAACACCTCAAGAATACACAATATCTTCATATCTCAAGCTCCACATCCATGACGCCAAGTTCCCCATCTGTTTGGAAAAGCCAAAGTCGGTCTTTGAAGGTTGAAAGGTGAAGGAAATGAAATGAACTTCTGAAAAATCGAAGTGACGAACATCCCACTTATATAAACTTCTAACTGTTACGTACGTAACGTGCAACCATTTACGTACGTAAACAACCTTTACGTACACTATCTGACTTTAGTAGCATACGTAACCACAGTCCAGAGGTTACTGACTCATTTCATTCAATGCCTTACGTATGTAACCGTTTATCAATAGCGTACGTAATACGTACGTTGACTTGCTACAGTAGAATACACAGTTAACGTACGTAACTTACCAATCATAGCGGACATTAACCAAGGGTTGACTCGCCCATGCACGTTCTCAATTGAAAAATGCCGACCACGGGACCCACCTGTCGGCCATATCTCGGATCCTGCCTGATATGAGCCTTACGTACATTAACTCATCCACTTAATGTACGTAATAGTTGTTCACCTTACGTACGTTAACTATCCTTCTTAACGTACGTAACCCTTATGTATTAGCGTACATTAAGTATACATCGTAGCGTGCGCTATCGTGGTTGTACTTAGCCATTTTCAGCTATCCTTGTCCAACATCTCAACATACAGATCGACGATGGCTCCATACCTCGGGTTAAAATCCGGATCATACTACATACTGAATGCATACACTCGTTCCGATACATTCTCATACGATACATCTGGTGCACGATATCCTCAAATATAATTGTCGATCAAGTACGACAATTGTACAAATACTCATACAGTATATCCGACATCGAAAAACATATCAAGCATGTAATATCCTAGAATTAAATATAACCTCGATAGATATATTGGTACAACTGTCGAAGTTCCCAAAATTATTTATCCCATATTGTATTGGTCCCACTCTGTACAGTACAACTCAGATAAAATAATGCGAAAAATCGTAGCGAAATTCTAGGATATTACATAAAATATATGCAACAAAAAATAGTGTTGGCTTAGAGGATAATACAATTTAGAAAAGTGGGGTCCTCAACCAATGACACATCAGCATCGGGCCCTTTGGCCACGTCAGCAGTGGGTCTCATCCACGTCAGTGGTGGGTCCTTTTGCCACGTCAGCGGTGGGTCCCACTTCATCCGCGCCACCACTGGGTCCCACCCGACATAATGCAACACTATTCTTATATCCAACAGTATTATGGTTGTTATATGGAACACTAATCTAAAAATATGCAACACTAATTTGAGAATATGCAACAATAACTGAAAGATAAATGCAACATTTTAAATAAAAATTTCAAAAAAACCATTTCGTAAGGACATCATTCCATATAAATAAAATAACATCCAAGATTCACACCCTGCTATTCAGTACCAAATACCAACATCCCAACAAACAGTCGACGCAAAATACCAACTCCAACTACTATCCAACAAATCATATACTAACAATTCGACACGCAACAACCTCAGTGCTAAGTAAGCATTTACGGAACCAGGAGCTGCTCCATTGGTTGCCTGTTGAAACACTTTACTGCATGTTGGTTTTAAAGCTGGTGCACGGTGTGAATTTGTCACTTACTTCTCATTTTCTGTTCCAGTGTTCCTTGGTTCCTTCCAAGCTTCAGCTGCATTTGCTCGCGAACGGGTTCTCGGTCCACGTGTAAACTTCTTTTTCTTAGAATCTTTGGCTCTCTACAAAACAAAATTTAAGTTTAGCATTAGTGCAATTCATAAAATTCGTATGCATAGAGCCAAAATAGTAAGCAATTAATATTCTATTTTTATGTATCTTCGATGTATCCTCACTTTGGACAATGTCCTCTTTCTCCGGATTATAGTCTTCATCTTCCTGATCCTTATCATGATCCTTGCCTTTTTTTGGGATTCTCTACAGCATCTTTTAGACTAGACACTAATGGCATAATCCCAAGTGATCGAAAAACTTCACCATTTTCTTTCACATTCCTAATCTTATCCTTTTCATACTGTGTAAGCGGTGGATCCTGTACGTAGGTTCAGCAAAATTCATAAATGTAAAAAATCTTGATAATCAACCCATATGCAAAGTAAAAGAGATGTAATTATTTATTGGCTTAGTCCCTATACTCTCAACAATAGCTTCTGGTATCTTTATATTTCTTAAAGATCAGTCAGAGAAATTAAAATGTCCTCACATGTATCATGCCGTGGGACTCAAACTTTCATCATTTTGTTTCATTTTTTAGACAGCGCGTTGTTGACATAAGCACAAAATTATATGTACTAATGCGAACCAGTGAACTTTTAATTAAGTTTTATATTAATCATAGGTCATTAAAATTATAGTAATAAAAATGAGGCATAAAATACCTTTGCAGCAACATCATTTTCTCCGATTTTTTCGCCTTCACTTGTATCAGTCTGTAAATCCAATTTTCTTCTCGTTGTTCATTTATCCTTCTTGCTGTCGGAGCTGATGTGTCGTTACCAACTTTCAATTCAAATTTTTCTTAGGGGAAACTATTACAAATTTTATATATATAAGAATAGCATCAACATTACAATACTCATATTTTTTGGTCAGGCAACAGTATAATTTTTGTTCACGCAACATTAAAAATATACATGTACCTTGAGTTAGGGTTTTTCTTGGCCGTACGATCACATGTGGTTGTATTTGAATTAGAGGCTCAACATCCTTGTCAATGGTGTTATCGATATAAAAGTTTACCTCTTCTTCACTATCGCAGCCTTCAACAATTTCAATCACGTCCCTGTCATTGCTAACTAGCTGCCAACCACACTTCTTGCTTCTGCGATAGACTCCTCCTTTTTTTGTATAATGGAGGCAATATTTGATGAACTCCATCACGACAGTATAGGAAAATGTGTCTATGTCAACACGTGCTATAGTCATTCGCTGTCCACCAACATAACTAGTTTTCTGAAACCTTCTACCATGGTTGAACCTGACATGAATTTCTCGTGTGGCCATCCTGCAGTAATAAATGAATACATGAGAACCAATTTACTTCAATACAAAAATGACAAAGGACAACAGATAAAGAAATAAAGAGAGTGCCAATTAGATATAAACAGAACTAATAAGAGTGCCAATTTAACCGAAATAAGAATATAAATTAAAGGAATAAATTAACATAGATAAAGAGTGCCAATTACATCCAAGAGACTAATAAGACAGAGTTAAAGAGTGAAAATTACATTTGAAAAACTAACGGTACATATACAAAGAGTGCCAATTTCATTTTAAAAATAACCAAACTAAGATAGAACATAAATCATCAAACTAAGATGGAACAAGGATTTGGTTTAGGGGCACATCATCCCTTGACCATCTCCCATCAGCAACTTCAGTTTCTATTCGGGGTATGAAATCGTCCTTCTGTGAATTAGCTTTTGTGATATCTTCTTTAGATGCATTGTGGATTTCAGAATCACACCAATCCTTGGGCAGTTTTTTAATAACATATTTATCAACTTTTCAGATATGTCAGTAACTTCACCCGTGTCTTCAGATGGCGTATCATCACTAAGAATTCTTAACTATTCTTGTTCACATTCCACATTTTCTGGAATAATTTCGATGCATTGCTTTTTTCTGGAAGATGCCATCATAATTCTGTCTTGTCTGCAAAAATGAAGACATGACTTAATAAACTCCTGGTATAAAAATTATTATATAATAACTAAACTTAACACCTATACATAATTATATAACAACTGATTAAACTCAACTAAGCATAGCTTTGAAATTAAACTCCTAGTATGATAGAGTATACCTACAACTGAACACTGAACACACAAAACCCAAAAAAGCAACAATACATACACACAGAAAATCAAGACCACCATAGATAGGAAATAATCCAAACGACTTAACCAGCAAAAATCAAGAAGAAAAACAAATATAAGAATTTCACTCCTATCTCATAACAGTACCGGAAACACTAACAAAAACACTATTAGAATCATAAACTGGAAAAAGCATAAAAAATAACATAAATCCATATCAGAATCTTCATTATATGCTCAAATACTTGCATGCATACACAAATACACACATCGAATGTGAAATGCATGCAACTCGACAATTAGAAATACCGGAAAGTTGTGAAATTCCAAGTAAATAAATTTAATTCACATGTTAGTAGTTACTGGTGAATGGTGATGATTAAAACGAAAACCCTACTGATTTCCCCATGGTGAGATTGAGACGGGAGACGAGAGATTGAAAGTTGAGTGAGATTTGAGTGAGATTTGAGTGTGAGTTGCGAAATGAGAACTGAGTTGAAAGTTGGGAGAGAGGCGGCGGTTAGGTTAGAAATTAGGAATTTAGAGATTTAGCAGCATATTAGGTATTATTTAGTTTGGGCCGGCTTACATCATACTGGGCTTTTCTGTTTTTTTGTTAACGAGCTGCTCGTTTAAAGCTCGTGTGTGGCTTGATTTATTAACAAGCTCGAGCTCGAACACGATTTTTGTTCGGTAAGGAAGCTTGGCTCGGCAGAAAAAAAAATAAAACTCGGCTCGGTTCGATCAAAGATCGGCTCAACTCGGTTCGTTTACAGCCCTACTCAGCATTGTCCAAATATTTTGATGATAAATGCATTTTTATTTTTAATTTTTTTATAATATTAATATAAATAAATTTTAATTTATATTTTTCATTATATTTTCAAGAGTTGAATGTATAAATTCAAATTTTCATTTTAATTTTAGATTATAATTTTCAAAAGAAAAATATATGTATTCATATAATATATTTTATTTATTATAATTTTACGGAAATATTTTCTTTTTTAATATTTTTTAAATTTATTAATTTTAGTCCGAAATTTTTTTAAGTAAAAAACTATGTGTCCTCTGTCACGCCCCCACACTGTAACACCCCCAATCCACTCAGGGATATTACACGTCGTAGACCCTCTACTCGAGGATCTACCAGGCTGATAACTAAAATCAAACATCTAAACATCGCCTTTAAGGCTAAAATGACTCAGTAGACCGATTTGGTCTTTCAATAATAACATACAACTCAAATCCAAACACATACCCTCGCAGGGGTCAAAATACAATAAACTCTCGTACAACGGGGAAAAGATACTGCAGCGGAAAAGAAAATACAACTAGACCAATACGACATCAACGGATCCTCGTGTGATTAGTATCGTTCATCTTTCATCATCCTTCGTGCCGACCCTGTGCTATGCTCCAAAACCTGAATGCAAAAATAGACATCCACCCCCCGAATACTCGGGGGTTAGCAAAACTCCACTGTTTTGCTAGTGCAAGAACAAAATGCAAATACGAGCCATACAATTCACATTCCACGAATAACAATAACCATGAATCCTCAAAGATCCAAACGTAAAGAAAAGTACTTCCCGAGGCAAGCGTTTGGGTAAACATTTCCAAAACCGAAAGATCACAAATAAAGGGAAACAATTTATAAAACAGTTTAAAATGCCATCGAGAGTTTTAATAGAAAACAATTTAGGATTATAAAATCCTTCTCTTTCCAAAAATCAATAGGGTCACAGCCCAAATGTTTTGTTTTCGCAAATAGGAAACCACCAACAATTTACAGGGTCAGAGCCCAACATCACGTGTCCTCAACGGACATAAAATCAACGAAACATAATCACGCACGCGCATCGCCTAGGACCGGGACGCCACCACAGACATCCCACCCGAGGCCTCGAAGGACCCTTCTGAGCTGGCTAGCGAAACAAATCACACACATCTCACGGTTGGATCAATCGCTTGTTGCATCCTGGCCACATGATCGCATGCCATGTGCCACCGTAGATTATCTCAGGCTCTCACGGTTGGATCAATCACTTGTTGCATCCTGACCACATGATCACGTGCCATGTGTCACCGTAGACCTTCAACCATATCCACACATTCACACAAATAACATATCACATCAAGGATATTCAAACAATTCGCCCAGAGGCATCAAACACTTAGCAAAACACCACGTCAATCCACAACGCACCAAAATGAAATAATATACGTCCACACGCAATACCAAGTGCAATATCAACACCAAACATAACCATAGAATTCATATAGTTATTCACAAACCACACCATTCACAAAACACACGCGTTTTGAAAGAGAGCCTTTAACGAGGCCAAACCGAAATCTTTTGAAACTTCATTTCAAATAACCAAACAAACACATCAAGACGACCACCGATCATCATATCCATAAAACGAGAAAAGTATGGGCAAGGTACTTGCCTCGAATGACCACAACGCGGAGAATCGGCCGAAGTAGGTTGGCAAGAACCGACTACGAACTCGCCGACTCCACCGAACGACAATCCACAACAATGAACTACGAACGAAAACAATAACAACGAAAATGAATTCCAAAGTACGACCCAAAGCCGCTGAATTCAAAGAACAAATGACGAAGGTTCAAGGATTTCCCCCAAAACGGCCAAGAACACGATTTGTCCCCACAAAACACGAAAAAGGAATTCCAAGTTGAAATATGGATATACAATCCATAGAATGTATTTAACAACATCATTTAACCATAATCGATCCATCAAAAATGGATGAAAAACGAGATCGAGAACAAATCCCCAAAAAGTCAATTCGAAGGAAATCAAGAAATATACTTCGATTCGACGAAGAACAATGGATTAAATGATGGTAAACATAAGAATACTACCAAGATTAATCATACCCATCATGAATTAATCAACAACACGGAACGAATCGGACAAAAATGCAAAAACCCCCAAATTCACGAAATTAGGGTTCTAAGGTAAGATTACCTTGATTCGCTGGATCAAAGGATGATAACGGATGATTGATTGATGTTATGAACTCAAGAACTTCGTGGATTTGTTGCCAAACATCATGGCTCCAAGATCTCCAAGTCTCCAGCCGCGGAAGAGAAAGGGAGGAAATGAAAAACGAGAGGAAATGTGACTGCTCTGTCACATTTATACTGGGCTGGAACTAGCGTGCGCTAGCCTTCCCGGACTAGCGTGCGCTATCGGCCGGTATCGGCCGAGTACCCTCGGCCAGGGCCCGCACGACCCGGCACCACCGACCAAACCTGCCGACCCGACTCCCGCTAGCGTGCGCTACGGCCGGAAGCTTCGCGCGCTAGCCGGCTGTCGGTAGCCTCACGGACTAAGCAGCTCGCCCGTGCGTCGCTAGTCGGACGGCGGCGTGCGCTACCCTGCCGGTTAGCGTGCGCTACGACCGATAGTAGCGTGCGCTACACCGCGATCTGGCCGAGTCGAGAACCTCATAACCTTGGCCCCAGGCCGATGGCGTCGTTAGGCGGCCGATAGCGTGCGCTACACTGCCGGTTAGCGCGCGACCTTCCGGCCGTGGCGTGCGCTCTGGCGGTTCCTTCCGCTTTGTCCGGCGGTGCCGCCATCGTCCGGCCCGATCCATAGCCGTCGGCGATGCAGACCACTGGGGCTCGGCGACCGATTTCAGCGTGCGAGCGAACACGATGAAAAGTTCACGGACAACATCAACGACCCGAAATGAAAACATAATACCATAATTAATCATACGCGACCAAGAAACGGGTCGAGACAACAATTACAGATACGGATACCCGTAACTTTTGGGTAAATTATAAAATGGCCCAAAATGCCCGAAAATCACGATACGTGATCGAATAACCAAACTGAAGTTCACAACACGTATAACAAAGTTAAACGAACTTCAGAAACTCAAAGCAATGATTTGAACGAGATTCGCAAGAATCGAACTCAAGTGCGGAAAAGTCGCTAAAAAGCACGGAACTCAACAAAACGACACCGAAATGATCTCGGATGTCAAAAAGTGTAGAATTAATCATTCTCAGAATGACGAAACGGTCACGAGCGAGTCGTCAAAACGGACTCCGGCCGAAAAAAGAAATTTACCAAAAATCAAAAATTGCGGATATTACATTCTACCCTCCTTAAAAGAAGTTTCGTCCCAAAACTTAAAATAAGTAGGGAGGAGTAATATCCCGCAAAGAAAACTCAACGAGATACACAAGAAATGCGTAACTTACGCCCAACGGCGAAATGTTACAAACAACGCAAAGGAATATACGGCGTGAAAACACGCTCCACGGCGACCAACACAACGTCGCCGTTAGGGATATAATAAAACCAACAAATGACAAGCGTCATCAAATGGATAATTCAATCAAGTCAATTATCCGAACAATCGCAAAACAAAACGAACGAAAATCAATACGATTGACCAACCCAACGATACATCAATCAAAACGCGAGCAAATCGCTGAACAAATACGGAATTCCACCGCCCAAGGGTTGGAAGATCGAAAACGAGACTAATTTCCCGAACTTAAGGGAATTAGGAAGGAGCCTGAATGGTCAACAATCACGAAACGAGAACAAAAACCGAACAAGCAAACGATCGAGACAATAAAGATCGAACAATCATGTCCGAAACACGAAGGATAATAAAATTCAAACAACAACTCCCAGGATGATCTGGTGAGAACTACAAGACATGCATTCCCATAAGATCCACACGAAAGCGAATAGCGATTGAAAAGTTACAACGACAAACGAGTTATTCCGAAACAATACCACACTCGTTCGATCAACAAAAGCAAGGGGCAGGACAAGCTCAGAAATGTCAACGATCATTGTAACACCCCCAAGTTATTCAGGGTATATTACAGCGCCGTGAGCCCCACCATGGGACCCACAAGGCTAAACAGACGCGGAACTATAAAACTTGACCGAGAAGGTCTACATACAATGGAAAAAAAGACGATACAAATGGTATTCAAAACCATAAACAATGAAACCATATACATCACTACACAAATCAATACCTCGGCAACACAGGCCGAAACATCAAGGAAACTGAAATACAATACTCGAGTATTTAAAATCCATTCCAATACAACAACACTGAATGGAGGAATCCAAAAAGATAACCGGAGACAAGACACAGTATCACACTTGCCCATCATCTTCATGCCGACCCGATACCCGCCTGTCCGTTCTCCTGGAACCTGAAATACATGAAAAGTATTTCCCCCATAGAGGGGTTAGCCGTCGAATAGCTAGTGCAAGTATATCAATATGAAATACAATACTCCTCGACAATAAAGTAAATGTAGCCGCCAATTCATCAATTCAAGACTAGTATTCCGAAATAACTAAAATCTCATAAGATGTATGTGAATGCCGTAGAAACGGTTCGTTCATACCATACGCCGATACATATGTGAATGCCGTAGAAACGGTTCGTTCATCTCATACGCCGATACATGTAGAAATGCCGTAAAAACGGTTCGTTCATTACATGCCAACAATACATACATGAATGCCGTAAAAACGGTTCGTTCATAATATGCCATCAATATATCTATGAATGCCGTAAAAACGGTTCGTTCATATCATACCATCAATATTTCTTACTTTCAAAGTCGAGAACGTACAATCATTAATGTATACTTGCCTTTGAGACATCGAGAAATCGAACGAAGGAAGGGTATGAGTTCGGTAGGTCCAAGAACGCGCTTCCGGCACATAAACGATTCGCAAGGAATATGACAATTAATTATCTATACTCAAATCACACGAAGAGACTCCCGAAACTCGTCTACGATTCAAGAAAATACACGGGTGAACAACTAAAGGTTGGGAAATCGCCCAAACTCCCACAAGTCCGAAAACGGCACAATCCAGCCCGTAAAATCGTAAGAAAAACACGCATACGGCATAGATATATCATAATCTCAAGGTTCTCAAGCTTCAAATCGGATAAATCGGACGAATCTACGAAAACCCCCAAAATCCAACACAAAATTCAAAGTGTTCTTGAATAATCTTTCAATAATCCGATGAATACTCAAACATGTCCATAATCATGCGTATATCACTTCATACCCCATGATTTTAACATCCAAAACATCATTACCTAATACAAAATCGAAATCCAAGATGTTGAAGAAATTACCTCTTGAAGATCCAAGCACTATGATTCGAAGAATACGCGATAGCTTGATGATCCGAGCTTCCCCACCGAATGAAAATGATAAAAATTCAATACTCAAGAGGTAGATGATGCAAAGTTCTCTCCCCAAGCTCTCTCTCTCGTGTGGGTTGAAGAAAATGGAGGAAATGAGCTGCATCTTCGCTCAAAAAGCATAATTATGCAGTTGACCGCATTGTGTGCCGCGGCTCAGCCTAGGTGTGCCGCGGCACAGGCCCAAAAATTGTTCCCAGGGCTCGGCAGTGTGCCGCGGCTCAGTCGAAGTGTGCCGCGGCACACGAGTCTGACGATTTGGCCGAATCTGGAAAATGAGAGTGACTTAGCTATTTCGACCATAACTCCCTCGTCTGGACTCCGATTGACTCACCGTTTGAACCATTGGAAAGCTAACTCGATGATTTATAATATTGCAAAGATTCAGAATTTTTGGAGTTTCCAAAAATTAATGGTGATTTAACAAAGTCGAACTCATACTTGGAAAAGTCGCTAAAGAACACGGAATTCAACAGAACAATACCGAAACGAACTCGGATGACAAAAAGTGTAGAATTAATCATTCTCAGGATGACGAAACGGTCC
The DNA here is from genome assembly GCA_033398695.1 of Orobanche coerulescens. Lineage (NCBI taxonomy): Eukaryota > Viridiplantae > Streptophyta > Magnoliopsida > Lamiales > Orobanchaceae > Orobanche > Orobanche coerulescens. The sequence continues at coordinate 77,052,499 of CM065815.1, read as the reverse complement.
CAAGCAAGTCGTCAAAACGGACTTTCGCCAACAAAGAAAAAAATTACCGGAAATCGAATTTGCGGATATTACATTCTACCCTCCTTAAAAGAAGTTTCGTCCCGAAACTTAAAACAACTAGGGAGAAGCAATATCCCGCCAGGAAAACTCAACGAGATACACAAGAAATGCGTAACTTACGCCCAACAACGAAACGTTGCAAGTAACACACCAATACATTACCCGAAGGTAATCCAAGCCAACACTGAAGTAAATACGAATCACAATTTCTGAAGGCTCCAACAGAAATACCAATACATCGCAATGGCTTGAAAGCCCCTCAACCGAAGCTGTATATCACGATGGCCTGAAATCCGAACAGCCCAAAGCTGTAAATCATCACAATACAGATCTCAAAGAAACAAACCTGACTGTCGAACATACCCCTCGGTGTAAGAACAACTAGTCGCAAATCGTCGGACATATCCAATACAACATGGACTACGAACGACCAAACAATAAGGCTCAAGAGGGACATCACAGTACGCCCGATCCGGAAATGTGTCCGTGCACATGTCCACCCCGTATACGGAATCCAGAATATACGTGTGACAATGTACCTAATTAGCCTCACAAACTACGTCTCGTGGGCACGGTCCATTGCGGAAACATCCACGCATGACCATCGTGTGCCTGGCTAAAAATCCTACACATAACCAATCGGCACGCAGACATGATTCCAGATATGCCACGATACAACATGACAATGAACTCAAAGGATAACATATCCAATACGGATCATACGACTCACCAAGTGAACGATGACACACGAATAATGAAAGATCGACACGACCAACAATATTCAAAACAACCATCCTGGGATCAAAATCCTTAAGGACCGATTAATACGAGCAACAATCAAAACACAACAATTCGGAAAATCCTCAACCCTCAACGATCACAAAACTATCGAGTTCACAAGAATAATAGTGTGCTGCCTTGAGTCGGCCAACACGACAATAATAATTCAACGGATGGGAACTATCCTCGACAGTCCCAATTCAATACTTCGATTACCGTAGAATGGCCAATCGATAACAACGATACAACGGATGAGAATATTTTTGACAACGGATGGGAATTATCTTTGATAATCCCAATTCAATATATCGATTACCTTCAGAACGGTTAACCGATAACAATTATACAACGGATGTCTTGGCACCTTTAATCGGTTACCGATAACGAAGATGATAATCGAATACGTCAATGCCTTCAATCGGCCAAAACGACATCAATAGAAAAACACTGATATTAATAACGACGATTCACAAAAAATATCTTGATGGGACATCAATCAATAATAACAATCGATATGTCGATACCGCGAATCGGCTATCGACAAATATATTACCAACAAGTATCGCAATGCCTTAAATCGGCCATTTACGAACAACAATAATATTTGGCATAATTTGCCGAAGGGTATCATATCAAACAATCCCTTGATGTCAATAAAATCATAAAGAGACCAAGTCCCGAAATGATACACACATTCATACACATATATGATAACATTAATCTCATTAACTAGTACAAATATAAAACTTGCCTCGATATCAATGGCGCGAACTGTTACCAATTCAGTTGCTTTCGTCTACGATTTCCTCAGTTCCAACCAAGCTGATTACGAACTCTTCAACCTCAACCGCAACATAATAGTCATAATCCATGATCAAACATCATATCTTATTGTAAAACGAAGTGTTAATAGACAACAAATTCGATGACGATTAACATCAATACAACAAGGCCCCAACTCACCGGTTCCACAATATCTCGATTAAACACAGTCTGAATTATCCAACTCAGACCCTCACGAATCCATGTCTACAAGACGAGCCGAAATCCGATGATCATATCCGCAACCAATTCGGACCAATAATAAGGGTCTAAATGTTATCGATTCCAAACTCAATTCTTAAATACAAATTGACAAGGTTCCCTTCTCGTAAATCCATCGTGAAAATTTTCCTATGATTATCACTAATTCGAACCATCCGACTGGTTCAAAACAATATATAAACCTATTAAAAAGGTTATCAAACAATCCAATCATTCGACTTGAATATTTGCTCCATACGTATGGGCTTCCAAATTCATAGATGAATAATAATCTCATCAAACTCATAACCACATTCGTATCCCTATACGAATATTATTGCAAACACATAGTTTAGCTCTAGATATGAATATTCCATATTCATTTTCAAAACATTAACACTTCTTAAAAATTTTCATCACCTCGTATAATTTCAAGAGTTCTTCAAGAATATGAAATATCCGAAATCACGTTCAGAACAACATATCCGAGGTATATATCTCCATGTTACCATTTTCTTCATCATGCCATTCCTACAATCTCAAGAATCGCAACAACACCATTATCATCATATGAAGAAGATCTCAATAATCATATCAACATCCGAAATCTCTTATTACAATTTCAATAAATCTCGTATAACATTATCACATGATACCATAGTTGTAACACCCCAGATCCTCCTGGGAATATTACACGCCGTAAACCCTTCTCACAAGGATTTACCAGGCTAAGCACAATTTTCCACGTCATTTCAAAAATGCCAAAAAGACCGATGACGGTAATATTTTTCAAATACTAAAAAAAATCATTTTCCAAATACCGTCAAAACGATCAAGGCTAAAATGCCAAAAACTCAGTTTAGGGAATCGGTTTTAATAAATAAAATTCAGTTGGCTATCTACCAAAAGCAATTTCATAATACTCCCGCACTGGATAAAAGTACAGTCCAATTTATGCATTTACATTGAAATAAGACGAACATCAAAATACACGATTCCCAACATACTCCCTCCCAAGTAGTAATCCTTAAAAAAACGAACCACGAAGAAGAATAATTGAACTCCATTCCAAGAATCATCAAAACTTCAAGAACAATACTTAAATCCGAGCTCTCCATCTTAATCTTGTTTAAGAGAATCATCTCTCAATGTTTAGGAACTTCAAGTACTTCCCAAGGCTCTCTCTATTGACTGAAGGAAGGAGAATGGACAAAATGCCTCTCAGCACTCGTCTATCCTCTCTATAAAACACATCACTAGCGCGCGCTAGACCTTATATTTAGCGTGCGCTATAGAACTAGCGTGCGCTATCCTTCCTTGATAGCGTGCGCTATCGGGAAGTCCAGAAGCTACTGCATTGCTTCGTAATTCATCTAACGTACGTAATGCCCATGCATTAACGTACGCAAATAGGCGTTGACTTGCTACAGTGAAATGCTCAGTAGCGTGCGCTATTCCTCGACCTTAGCGCGCGCTAATCGTCGTTGACCCGACAACCTGTACCTTCCCAGAAGATGCCCGGGTCCTACACGCCGAAAGCAACCAATAAAGCCAAGATTCCCTGTTGACGATCTGAAATTAGCGTGCGTTAATCGCCGATAATAAACAGTCTGGGCCTACCTGTTGGCCACTTTCCGGACCTTATCCAGAATACCTTACGTACGTTAGGGGTCCTCCTTAGCGTACGTAACTCAAACCTCTTAGCGTACGCTAAGTATGCACCGTGGCGTACGCTAAGTATATATGTCTTAGCGTGCGCTAGGCATACCTTGTAGCGTGCGATAACGTGGCTGTACTTAGCCATTTTCCGCTATTCTCGACCAACATCTCGACATGCCAAACGATCACACGGCACAATGAATACATAAACGCATCCTCAAGAACAATTATCCATCAACGACATCCAACATATAAACGAAAAAAAAATATATCCGAAAAATCGGGGTATTACACTCTACCCCCCCTTAAAAATAAGTTTCGTCCTCGAAACTTGCAATCACTCGCACAAACAACATTTCAACGGAAAATACAAGATCACCAAGATAACCGAGAATTATCGAATAATTCGAACAACATACTTACAAGTCAGTGAAGTCGAAGATCTCCCGTGATACTAGCATGCGACTCCTAAACAAAGTCTCAACATAATACCGATATACACCAATATCGCAATTAGCAATTTAACAGAATCTCAAGGAAGAGTTCACGTCCGTGACCACGGCCACGATTCTTCCTACTTTCGGCCAACATTCTGAAGGGCACACACGTGCGTAAGTATAATCCAAATCGCACATTCTCGAAGTGACCAATTCCCAAGAATACCAAGTTATAAACGAAACGATTAAGAAAAAAAATACAAGAAGAGTGAGAGGACTTACAAGTACCGGTCGCACTGTGATGATGGCAGAGTAGTGATACTGTGGGCAAATGACGACTCAATCGACCCAAAAGACCGACAGCCTAGGTATCCATAAACTTAAGCTCTGATACCATATTCTGTAACACCCCCAAGTTATTCAGGGTATATTACAGCGCCGTGAGCCCCACCATGGGACCCACAAGGCTAAACAGACGCGGAACTATAAAACTTGACCGAGAAGGTCTACATACAATGGAAAAAAAGACGATACAAATGGTATTCAAAACCATAAACAATGAAACCATATACATCACTACACAAATCAATACCTCGGCAACACAGGCCGGAACATCAAGGAAACTGAAATACAATACTCGAGTATTTAAAATCCATTCCAGTACAACAACACTGAATGGAGGAATCCAAAAAGATAACCGGAGACAAGACACAGTATCACACTTGCCCATCATCTTCATGCCGACCCGATACCCGCCTGTCCGTTCTCCTGGAACCTGAAATACATGAAAAGTATTTCCCCCATAGAGGGGTTAGCCGTCGAATAGCTAGTGCAAGTATATCAATATGAAATACAATACTCCTCGACAATAAAGTAAATGTAGCCGCCAATTCATCAATTCAAGACTAGTATTCCGGAATAACTAAAATCTCATAAGACGTATGTGAATGCCGTAGAAACGGTTCGTTCATACCATACGCCGATACATATGTGAATGCCGTAGAAACGGTTCGTTCATCTCATACGCCGATACATGTAGGAATGCCGTAAAAACGGTTCGTTCATTACATGCCAACAATACATACATGAATGCCGTAAAAACGGTTCGTTCATAATATGCCATCAATATATCTATGAATGCCGTAAAAACGGTTCGTTCATATCATACCATCAATATTTCTTACTTTCAAAGTCGAGAACGTACAATCATTAATGTATACTTGCCTTTGAGACATCGAGAAATCGAACGGAGGAAGGGTATGAGTTCGGTAGGTCCAAGAACGCGCTTCCGGCACCTAAACGATTCGCAAGGAATATGACAATTAATTATCTATACTCAAATCACACGAAGAGACTCCCGAAACTCATCTACGATTCAATAAAATACACGGGTGAACAACTAAAGGTTGGGAAATCGCCCAAACTCCCACAAGTCCGAAAACGGCACAATCCAACCCGTAAAATCGTAAGAAAAACACGCATACGGCATAGATATATCATAATCTCAAGGTTCTCAAGCTTCAAATCGGATAAATCGGACGAATCTACGAAAACCCCCAAAATCCAACACAAAATTCAAAGTGTTCTTGAATAATCTTTCAATAATCCAATGAATACTCAAACATGTCCATAATCATGCGTATATCACTTCATACCCCATGATTTTAACATCCAAAACATCATTACCCAATACAAAATCGAAATCCAAGATGTTGAAGAAATTACCTCTTGAAGATCCAAGCACTATGATTCGAAGAATACGCGATATCTTGATGATCCGAGCTTCCCCACCGAATGAAAATGATAAAAATTCAATACTCAAGAGGTAGATGATGCAAAGTTCTCTCCCCAAGCTCTCTCTCTCGTGTGGGTTGAAGAAAATGGAGGAAATGAGCTGCATATTCGCTCAAAAAGCATATTTATGCAGTTGACCGCATTGTGTGCCGCGGCTCAGCCTAGGTGTGCCACGGCACAGGCCCAAAAATTGTTCCCAGGGCTCGGAAGTGTGCCGCGGCTCAGTCGAAGTGTGCCGCGGCACAGGGTACAGACGGTTTTGGCCGAATCTGGAAAATGAGAGTGACTTAGCTATTTCGACCATAACTCCCTCGTATGGACTCCGATTGACTCACCGTTTGAACCATTGGAAAGATAACTCGATGCTTTATAATATTGCAAAGATTCAGAATTTTTGGAGTTTCCAAAAATTAATGGTAATTTAATAAAGTCGAACTCATACTTGGAAAAGTCGCTAAAGAACACGGAATTCAACAGAACAATACCGAAACGAACTCGGATGACAAAAAGTGTAGAATTAATCATTCTCAGGATGACGAAACGGTCCCAAGCAAGTCGTCAAAACGGACTTTCGCCAACAAAGAAAAAAATTACCAGAAATCGAATTTGCGGATATTACACTCATAATGAGTCGACAGAGTCGAAAACACAAGAGTTCCAAATCCGATCCACTTCGAATAAAAGAACTAATAGAACCAGATGATGTTACTCCCGAACAACGTTCACAAGAATCGAACTGAACCCGAAAAAGTCACATCGATAACCAAATCGACCCACAACAAGATCACAGCTCGTTCGGACGATGAAACCGAAATACAGAACAAGTTCATAAAGTATCAATGAACATGAGCGAATCGATAGAATGGAGAAAGAGAAAATACTGAAGTCAAAATAGTACGGGCATTACCTCCGACCTCGTCCACGAAATTCACAAAAACGGGAGCAAGATAACAAGACATTAAACAACCGACACATAACGGAACCATCACCGATGCACACGGTCATACCAAACCAAGCTCTAACAGCTCGCACATACGCGACAACGCAGAAATCACCACGAGGCGACAACATTCAACACCAACATCCCGCCTCTCACAGGGAGCTAGCACAACCAATGTGTGGAAAGCGACTCAACGCTCACACCGCCAATTCGATCATACTCGGGAGAAAGTATCAAAATGACAACGCGAACATCATACATACATACCCAGCCCTCAGACGGGAATGGATAGGTTTTAAAAACGAAAACCTCATTTTGAAAATAATTTAGAAGAACACCGGTTGATCTTGAGTATCACCTTTCAAAAAGTACAAACGTGAAACATCGTTATCGAGACTTTGGAGAACCATTTCGCATTTGATAAAATGAGGACACTTTCTCTTAGTGAAAACTTTCAGAATATTCGACCCTCGGGTCTAAATAAAAGTGTTTCTAAAACATTGAAAATATCTCAAAGCATTTTGGTCCTCGAAGCAGAAATTTTTTGAAATATATTGTGGCACCTAGGATGTACCACAAGAAAATAACTCATTTGAAAAGTATGTCTCGAAATTTATTTTTCTAAGATACTCAAGGTTTTCAAAAATCCAATAGGCCAGAATGCCCCAAACCCGCACATATCGACGTTCACTAAAAAAAAAACTCCTAGTACACGCATCAAAACATTCAAAATCAAGACAATACATGTCTTTTAAACGGAAATAAACGATAAAATACCACATTCAGAACAAAACCACTGACCCCATTCGAGGCCTCTAAAGACCCTCCCGCACTGGCTAGTGAACAAGTCGAACGTGTATAAGTACAAAGCTTCCACAAGAGAACTTGTAAAACATGCAAATCGATTCGAAAATCATCAGCAACGGACAAAAACAACAATAAAAAGACATCACAAGCGACGACACTCCTCGTATAAATCAAATACGAGAGTCGATTAAATACATATCGTGAAATCAAAATCCACATAAGGATTCCATCACTTAACAAATAATCATAAAAATAGCTCGTGTCACACGAGGCACAACACAAAGAAGGGAGACTTACTTCCACAGGTCGCACGAAGATGATGATCGCCCCACGATACTAATCACGACCAACAAACTCAAACGACGCGTCGCGACACGACTCAGTCAGATAAAATCCGACGAAACAAGACTCAAACAACACGACTTGACCCTGACAGCCTAGGTTTCCACAACCTAAGCTCCGATACCATTTATGTAACACCCCCAATCCACTCAGGGATATTACACGCCGTAGACCCTCTCCTCGAGGATCTACCAGGGTGATAACTAAAATCAAACATCTAAACATCGCCTTTAAGGCTAAAATGACTCAGTAGACCGATTTGGTCTTTCAATAATAACATACAACTCAAATCCAAACACATACCCTCGTAGGGGTCAAAATACAATAAACTCCCGTACAACGGGGAAAGATCTTGCAATGAAAAGAAAATACAACTAGACAATACGACATCAACGGATCCTCGTGTGATTAGTATCGTTCATCTTTCATCATCCTTCGTGCCGACCCTGTGCTATGCTCCAAAACCTGAATGCAAAAATAGACATCCACCCCCCGAATACTCGGGGGTTAGCAAAACTCTACTGTTTTGCTAGTGCAAGAACAAAGTGCAAATACGAGCCATACAATTCACATTCCACGAATAACAATAACCATGAATCCTCAAAGATCCAAACGTAAATAAAAGTACTTCCCGAGGCAAGCGTTTGGGTAAACATTTCCAAAACCGAAAGATCACAAATAAAGGGAAATAATTTATAAAACAGTTTAAAATGCCATCGAGAGTTTTAATAGAAAACAATTTAGGATTATAAAATCCTTCTCTTTCCAAAAATCAATAGGGTCACAACCCAAATGTTTTGTTTTCGCAAATAGGAAACCACCAACAATTTACAGGGTCAGAGCCCAACATCACGTGTCCTCAACGGACATAAAATCAACGAAACATAATCACGCACGCGCATCGCCTAGGACCGGGACGCCACCACAGACATCCCACCAGAGGCCTCGAAGGACCCTTTCGAGCTGGCTAGCGAAACAAATCACACACATCTCACGGTTGGATCAATCGCTTGTTGCATCCTGGCCACATGATCGCATGCCATGTGCCACCCTAGATTATCTCAGGCTCTCACGGTTGGATCAATCACTTGTTGCATCCTGACCACATGATCACGTGCCATGTGTCACCGTAGACCTTCAACCATATCCACACATTCACACAAATAACATATCACATCAAGGATATTCAAACAATTCGCCCAGAGGCATCCAACACTTAGCAAAACACCACGTTAATCCACAACGCACCGAAATGAAATAATATACGTCCACACGCAATACCAAGTGCAACATCAACACCAAACATATCCATAGAATTCATATAGTTATTCACAAACCACACCATTCACAAAACACACGCGTTTTGAAAGAGAGCCTTTAACGAGGCCAAACCGAAATATTTTGAAACTTCATTTCAATAAACCAAACAAACACATCAAGACGACCACCGATCATCATATCCATAAAACGAGAAAAGTATGGGCAAGGTACTTGCCTCGAATGACCACAACGCGGATAATCGGCCGAAGTAGGTTGGCACGAACCGACTACGAATTCGCCGACTCCACCGAACGACAATCCACAACAATGAACTACGAACGAAAACAATAACAACGAAAATGAATTCCAAAGTACGACCCAAAGCCGCTGAATTCAAAGAACAAATGACGAAGGTTCAATGATTTCCCCCAAAATAGCCAAGAACACGATTCGTCCCGACAAAACACGAAAAAGGAATTCCAAGTTGAAATATGGATATACAATCCATAGAATGTGTTTAACAACATCATTTAACCACAACCGATCCATCAAAAACGGATGAAAAACGAGATCGAGAACAAATCCCCAAAAAGTCAATTCGAAGGAAATCAAGAAATATACTTCGATTCGACGAAGAACAATGGATTAAATGATGTTAAACACAAGAATACTACCAAGATTAATCATACCCATCATGAATTAATCAACAACACGGAACGAATCTTTGAAATGGAATTAATGCAAAGATAGTCGAACTAAGTGAATTGAATTTAGGATATCGATTCGCTGAACTAGACATCATTAGTTATGATAATATGTTATTGAATGGATTATATCCCTTACAAGCTTTATTGTTCGAGTAACCGATATTAAGTCGAGGACCGTTCGTTCGTTTTTCAAGGAAGGACTATTCTCGCCTTCGTATTGAGGTAAGTTATCTTGCTTGGTTATAATGATGTTTGGATTCTTGTGATGATTATGCGTTTCGTGTATATGAAACACTTATGAAATTGTGATCCGTGAATTGATATTATTTTTGATGATGTCTCATTTTCATCGTGGGATTGCATTCCCAAGTTCGTCATTTTGAACCGTTGATGTCATTGATCCTTATTGTCATTTCGGTGAGTTTCTTGATCCTTAATCGGATATGTGATTTATTGAATTCGTTGTCATGTTGTATCGTAACATATCTGGAATCATATCTGCGTTCCGATTGGTTATTGTGTAGGATTTTTAGCCAGGCACATATATAGTCATGCGTGGATATTTCCGTATTGGACTGTGCACACGAGACGTAGTTCGTGAGGCTAATTAGGTACATTGTCCCACGTATATCCTGGATTCCGTATATGGGGTGGACATGTGCACTGACACATTTCCGGGTTGGGCATACTGTGATGTCCATCTTGATCCATACTATCTTAGTCGTTCATAGTCCATTTATATATTTAGATGTGTTCGACGTTTTGTGACTAAGCATTCATACGCCCGAGGGGTATGTTCGTTAGTAGGGTTGTTTTCCTTGAAATCTTATATATGTGAATTGTATAATATCTTGAGAAACGATTTATCATGTATATCTGACCCTGTGTTGGGCAAATACTTGTGTTGTATTTTAGGTCGAGGAAAAGGCAAGGCACGGGAAGATCATGGTGATGGCGAAGGGTTCGAAGGATATTAGTTCGGGGCCCCCAAGTCTTTTGTTGTCCGGTCATGTTCGTACCGTGTAATGTTATCTTTCCGCTTTATTTTAATTATGGATAAATGTATTGTTATTTAAAGTATATTCCATCTCCATATAGGTTATACTTATATTTTGGATGCTGTGTATAATAAGGCCGTTAGCCATACTACTGTAAACTCCTAATCGGAGTAAGTACTATGTATTGTGGTTCGGTATCACATGTATTGTGTATTTAATCTGTATTTTGGGTATTGCCTGGTGGGTCCCAGTGTGGGGTCTACAGCACTATAATGGCCGGCTTTTTGGGGTGTTACAGAAGATGGTATCAGAGAAAAGTCATTTTTCTTTTTCTTTTGAGTCTTTGTGTATTGAACTAGTATGAATAGACTTTCGTGTCACGTGTGACCCGTGCGAGCGCCTGATCCTACGATCCAAATGCGGTATGTACGTTATGAGCAATGATTTAATTACTGACATGATATTGATATCAGAATGGATCTCTTTGTTGATCTTGGCGTTTTAAGGATTTGTGGCAGGAATTATTTGATTGATGATACGAAGAAAATTTTGGATTGATCATATGATTGAAATTGTTCGACTCAACATCGATATGATATTCTGTGTGACCCTCGTAGTGTCGATAATTCATTACGAACTGTTTTCTTGAATATGTAATTTCTTGTTGCTATTAACTTAGCATGAATTCTGATTGGTATCATGAACTGTACTTATGGTTATCTTTACGAATTGATTATTTCAGTATGGAAAGAAATTTGAGAGGCCGTGGCAGAGGGGGACGAGGCCGCGGAAGGGTCCGAATCCCGATACCACGAGCCAACAGGCATGTGAATGCAGAGCATAGTTCCGCAGGTAGTGATTCGCCTTCTAGGGACCAATCGCACCACACTGGACGCGAGGATGCTCGTGTTGATCCTTGCGCTGTAATGCAGGGCATGATGGCTCAGATGACCCAAATGGGCCAGTTAATGGAAACTATGCAGAGAGCTGCTACCGACCATCATCAGGGGCCACCTCCTGTACATGATGGACCGGTGAGTCGGATCATCAGCGACATCTCTCGCCAGCAACCCCCAATTTTTGAAGGTTCCTCTGAGCCTGTTGATATCGTGCATTGGATTGAACACTTCGAGAAATTATTCGATATGGTAGACTGTCTAGCAGAGAATCGCGTCTCCGTAGCATCTTACTACCTGGGCAAGGGCGCCCACACTTGGTGGCTTTCGGTGTGGCCAGCTGATGGCGTATGCACTTGGGAGGAATTTAAGAATCTCATGCTAGACCGTTACTATCCGGGTCGTCTCCGCGAGGCCAAACTATCAGAATTGCTGAATCCAGACCCATTTGAAGATGATGACATACTATCTATTGTCGAGAAATTCCAGGCACTTCTTCCTTTTGCCACGACGATTGTCCGAACGGAGGCTGATAAGATCAAATACTTTCTCAAAAGGCTTAAACCCCGAATGAGAATGCAGCTGTTGAACCATCACTGTGAGACCCTACTGGAGTTCATTGAGAAAGCTCTGGAGTACGAATTAACCTTGAAAGAAATTTCCAAGAAGCAACCGCAGTCCAACAACAAGAAATTCAGAACTGTAACTGCAGGCATAAAGAACCGGGAACATTCAAGAGGCCCAACCAGTGCCAAATCCTTCTGAACGGAAACCCATGGCGTCAAAGCCAACCGAATCGCAACCTCGAGCGGTCAGCCTATCTGTTCTATGCTATAACTGTGGAGTCCAGGGGCACATCAATTCGAAATGCCCAAGGCCAGCCGCGGCATGCCATACTTGTGGGAAGAATGGACATCGTGCTCGTTATTGTAGGAGTCGACCAGGACGTACTCTAGCAGCACCTCATGCTCCAGTTCAGTCTTCCGTCCAGGACCGTGTACCTCCGTTCGCTTCTTATCAGACTACCGAGGCAAACAGAGGAATGGGCCGTGGAAATCAAGCTGGTGCATCTAGTACCAGGGCTGCAAAACCCAGGGTCTACGAGATGAAGAAGGCCGACGATCCCGAAGCCAACATGATTGCAGGTACTCTCGAGATCCGATCTGAGCCTATTTGTGTTCTTTTTGATACTCGTGCTTCACACTCCTTTTTATCTGCTTCTTGTTTTAGTCGTTTGCAATTAGATCATGTTACCAATTATGAACCTTATATAATTGGTCTACCCGATGGTAGAAGAATTGTTAGGAATCGTGAAGTGCAGAACTGTCCGATTCGCATGAACGACCATAAGTGGTTGTCGAATTTAGTTGTGGTCGATTTACCTAAAGATGATGTAATCTTGGGTATCTATTGGATGGACCGTCATGATGCCATACTTAGTGTCCGCAAACGAACAGTGACCGTCACATCTGACGATGGTGTTGAGTGTACCTTCCAGGGTGACAATCCCAGCCATTCCGGGAGAGTCATCAGCGCTATGAAAACAGTGAAACTGCTTAATCAGGGGTGTATTGGATATTGGTGTTTCATGACCAAAGCAGCGGATCGACCAGTCAAATTGGCCGATATTCTGGTAGTCCAAGACTACCCATACGTATTTCCAGATGAGTTGCCAGGCTTACCTCCACATCGTGATGTAGAGTTCAATATTGAGTTAGAGCCTGGTACGTCCTCGCTTTCAAAAGCACCATATCGTATGGCTCCGAATGAGATGCAGGAGCTGAAGAGCCAACTTGAGGATTTAACCGAGAAGGGCTATATTAGACTTAGTGCGTCCCCTTGGGGAGCACCAGTACTATTTGTACGGAAGAAGGATGGATCCCTACGTCTGTGTATTGATTATCGTGAGCTGAACATGGTAACCATTAAGAACAAATATCCATTGCCACGTATTGATGATTTATTGGATCAGCTTCAGGGGGCTACTGTGTTTTCTAAGATTGACTTGAGGTCTGGTTACCATCAGTTGAGGATTCATGAGTCTGACATTTCGAAGACCGCTTTCCGTACTCGCTATGGGCATTATGAGTTCGTAATGATGCCTTTTGGACTGACTAATGCACTGGAAGTATTCATGGAGTTGATGAATCGAGTCTTTATTAATAATCTGGATCGCTTTGTAGTCATTTTTATTGACGACATTCTGATCTACTCTTGTGACCATGAAGAGCATGAGCGTCATCTCCATCTAGTTCTTGAGGCGTTAAGGCGGGAGAAACTTTATGGAAAATTTTCTAAATGTGAGTTCTGGATGCATGAAGTTATCTTTCTCGGACATGTGATATCAGCCGATGGAGTGCGAGTAGACCCACAGAAGACAGAAGCTATCCGAGACTGGATACCACCAAAGAACGTTAAGGAAGTACGTAGTTTCTTGGGACTAGCAGGTTATTACCGACGGTTCGTGGAAGGTTTTTCCATAATTGCCCAACGAATGACTAATTTGCTAAGGAAGGATAACAAGTATTTATGGTCAGAGGCATGTCAGCGGAGTTTCGATGAACTCAAGAGTCGGTTGATTTCGGCACCTATTTTGGTCCTACCGAAAGGAACGGAAGGATTTGTGGTGTCTAGTGATGCATCTAAATAGGGCCTTGGATGTGTACTAATGCAGAACAGGAAGGTGATCTCCTATGCATCGAGACAGCAACAACCTTACGAGGTCAACTACCCCACCCATGATTTAGAACTTGCAGTCGTGGTGTTTGCTTTAAAAATCTGGCGTCATTATCTGTATGGAGTTACCTGTTAGATTTTTACCGATCACAAGAGCCTGAAGTACATTTTTACTCAGAAGGAGTTAATCATGAGGCATAGAAGGTGGCTAGAACTCATCAAAGATTATGATATCGAGATCCTTTATCATCCGAGCAAAGCAAATGTAGTTGCCGACGCTTTGAGTCATAAAACAGTGCAGGAGGATATGCTTGCCCGCGTGACAGCTCAGAGAGAATTGCAGTTATAGTTGGTGAGGCAAGAAATAGAAGTCTGGTTACAGCGTATTCAAGGACAACTCTGTACACTTGAGATTTCATCATCCCTTGAGGATATAATTAAATCGAAGAAAGTTACGGACCCATTCTTATCTCGAGTTTGGAATGAAGTAACTCAAGGGAAAGCCCCTGGCTTTGTGATCCACGAGGATGGATTGATACGCTTCAGGATCCGAGTTTGTGTACCTGCGGACGACGAATTAAGGAACTCTATCCTGAGAAAAGCTCATGCTACCCCGTACTCCATTCACCCGGGGTCTAGCAAAATTTATAAGGATTTGAAACAATATTATTGGTGGGGAAGTATGAAACGTGAAGTTGCAGAATTCGTTTCGAGGTGTTTAACCTGTCAACAAGTTAAGATTGAGCATCAGCGACCCGCAGGAATGCTGAAACCACTCCCGATTCCCCAGCGGAAATGGGATAACATATCGATGGATTTTATCACCAGCTTGCCGACAAGTCGAAGAGGGATGAATATGATTTGGGTGATTGTGGATCGTCTGACCAAATCAGCCCACTTTCTGGAGATTAAAGACACTTGGGGACCCGTGAGATTGGCTCAGCTATTTATCAAAGAGATTGTAAGGTTACATGGTACCCCTAAGAGTATTGTATCAGATCGTGACGGGCGATTCGTGTCACATTTTTGGAAAGCGGTTCATCGTGCGATGGGTACGCAATTGAACTTCAGCACAACATTTCACCCGCAGACGGATGGTCAGACTGAGAGGACTATCCAAACTCTAGAGGATATGTTGATAGCGTGCATTCTTGATTGGAAGGATGGTTGGGAGGCCCAACCACCTTTGGTGGAATTCACTTATAAGAATAGCTGGCACGCTTCGATTCAGATGGCACCTTATGAAGCGTTGTATGGCCGTCGTTGTAGATCCCCTCTGTGTTGGGACGATCCATCTGAAACCTTGGGTACGAAACCCGATATGTTGTTAGCAGCTCGTGAGAAGATCGCTCTAATTAGGAGTCGTTTGTTGACGGCTCAAAGCCGACAGAAGTCTTATGCAGACAACCGCCGCCGACCACTTGAGTTCGAGGTCAGCGACCATGTCCTAATGAAGGTGTCCCCTACTCGAGGTGTTTTTCGCTTTGGGAAGAGAGGTAAGCTGAGTCCAAGATATGTAGGGCCGTTTGATATTTTAGAACGAGTAGGCGATCTAGCCTATCGCCTGGCATTGCCGCCAGATTTGAGCCGGATTCATAGCATGTTCCATGTCTCCCAGTTAAGGAAATATGTTGCTGATCCGAGTCATATACTTCAGTTCGACGAGATCGATATAATGGAGGATCATTCATACGAGGAGCGCCCCGTACGGATACTTGAGAGGAGGATCAAACAATTGCGGAACAAGACGATTCCCCTATTGAAGGTTCAATGGTCACGACACGGATTCGAGGAGGCCACGTGGGAGACGTAGAGCAGCATGCAAGAGAGGTATCCCGAATTGTTTGCCCCTTAGTTTCGAGGACGGAACTCCTTTTATGGGGGAGTATGTAATATCCGACAGAAATTCTTGCTTACTGTTGTATTATTCGGATAATTCAATACTATTGTAGTCTTGTTGCATTTGATTAATGTTTATTAATGTTGGAATATATCATAATATACTTAATAAAAACTATCACTCGCACTATGATTGAATTTTCAGCGTTGTATAGATAAGTGCATTTCTGGGCTAGTAATTCCGTACTTAACGTACGCTAACCCTTTAGCATAACATATGCTATAGTGTGAGATTTACGTACGTAAGGAGGTGCCTTTTACGTACGTAATGCTTGTAGTCGTATCCGATCTAAACTTTCGGCGTGTGGGGTCGGGCGTGATTCGAATATCTGATCTTTTGGAGGCAACCTAGTTGACCTACATTACGTACGTAATGCTCCAAGTGATAACATACGTAATGATGTTCGTATTTTAGTCCAGTAGCCTCTGGAATTAGCTTACGTACGTAACACTTTTAGTGTAGCGTATGTAAAGCTGCTAACGTACGTTATCCTTTGGTGTATAACGTACGTAACGAACTGTGCTGTTATAAAAAGACAACTTGTGTCTTTCATTTTGCACGTTCAACTTCGTTATTTCTCCAGTATAAGCATCCCCCTGCCTCCCTAGATCCCTTCTACCTTCTTTCCACTTGTGTTTGAGCTATACATCTTGGTTTGGAGCTTGTTGATTGGAAGTTTGGAGTCATTCTTGAAGCTTAGAGTGTGTTCGTGTGATTTTGGTGTAGTGTTCTTCATTTCTAAAGGTATGTTATAGGAATTCACTCTATAATTTTGTAGTTATAATGTTAGTGATAATATATACTCCACCTAATGTTAAATCAATCAAGATAAACATGGTTGTAGTTAAGTTTTTCAACAACTTAATGATGAATATGGAGAACAAGGTTTGATATGGTGAATTCTTGATGTTTTAAATGGTAGTAATCATGGCTAATAGAAACTCACTCTCCTTTCTGAACTATTAACATTACTAAGATGTTAATAATCATTAATTTCATTTTAGATAGGTTAATGTGTAGAATTTTTATCATTATATTGAATCAACTATCATGTTTAGAGAGATTTTGAACTAGATGAACTTAGGTTCCTCATTAGAATTGGTTGAACCTTGGATTTCATCAACATAAGATTATAGTTCAGAGATGTTAATTCACCTTGATGAAGATTTCGTAATGATCTTGTGATGAATAACTCAACTATATCACTAAACTAACTTGATGAACTCATAATCGATGAACATAGTATTAAATTTACAAACTCATGATTCGTTGAGAAATGATAATCACCGAGTAACCTTCGTTTTAATCAATGTTTTATGAACGTAGTTGTTCGGATTATATCTTTCAAAATATTGATGTTGATTTTAGGAAATTCTATCGACATATCCATTTTAGCAAGTTCTCCTTGAGGATTGTCCTTGATAGATGCTCATTCATTTGAACCACATGAGTGATTGAGAGCACCTTGAATGATAACCAATAATGAGTATAAATTGAAATTAGTATGAATATTTGAAATGGAATTAATGCAAAGATAGTCGAACTAAGTGAATTGAATTTAGGATATCGATTTGCTAAACTAGACATCGATAGTTATGATAATGTGTTATTGAATGGATTGTATCCCTTACAAGGTTGATTTTTCGAGTAACCGATATTAAGTCGAGGACCGTTCGTTCGTTGGTCAAGGAAGGACTATTCTCGCCTCCGTATTGAGGCAAGTTATCTTGCTTGGTTATAATGATGTTTGGATTCTTGTGATGATTATGCGTTTCGTGTATATGAAACACTTATGAAATTGTGATCCGTGAATTGATATTATTTTTGATGATGTCCCGTTTTCATCATGGGATTGCATTCCCAAGTTCGTCATTTTGAACCGTTGATGTCATTGATCCTTATTGTCATTTCGGTGAGTTTCTTGATCCTTAATCAGATATGTGATTTATTGAATTCGTTGTCATGTTGTATCGTGACATATCCGAAATCATATCTGCGTTCCGATTGGTTATTGTGTAAGATTTTTAGCCAAGCACATATATAGTCATGCGTGGATGTTTCCGTATTGGATTGTGCACACGAGACGTAGTTCGTGAGGCTAATTAGGTACATTGTCCCACGTATATCCTGGATTCCATATACAAGGTGGACATGTGCACTGACACATTTCTGGGTCGGGCGTACTGTTATGTCCATCTTGAGCCGCACTATCTTAGTCGTTCATAGTCCATTTATATATTTGGATATGTTCGACGTTTTGTGACTAAGCGTTCATACGCCCGAGGGGTATGTTCGTTAGTCGGGTTGTTTTCCTTGAAATCTTATCTATGTGAATTGTATAATATCTTGAGAAACCATTTATCATGTATATCTGACCCTGTGTTGGGCGAAATACTTATGTTGTATTTTAGGTCGCGGAAAAGGCAAGGCACGGGAAGATCATGGTGATGGCGAAGGCTTCGAAGGATACCAGTTCGGGGGGCCCAAGTCTTTTGTTGTCCGGTCATGTTCGTACTGTGTAATGTTATCTTTCCGCTTAATTTTAATTATGGACAAATGTATTGTTATTTAAAGTATACTCTATCTCCATATGGGTTATACTTATATTTTGGATCCTGTGTATAATAAGGCCGTTGGCCATACTACTGTAAACTCCTAATCGGAGTAAGTACTATGTATTGTGGTTCGGTATCACATGTATTGTGTATTTAATCTGTATTTTGGGTATCGCCTGGTGGGTCCCAGTGTGGGGTCCACGGCACTGTAATGGCCGCCTTTTTGGGGTGTGACATGAATGTGATGATCCTAGATCTAACAATGCATGAGCAGAGTGGTTTGACACAATAAATGTACCTTCCACCACGTATGTTGCGTTAGGGGCTTCTTGTCCAGCTAAGGCAAAAACTCTTGCTGGTGCTTTCCCCTTGCCTTTGCGATCATCCTTCTTAGCTGCATTTTTCTGCTGATTGTTGCCCTGAGTCTCCCACCTTGGGCATTCCTTAGTTGGGTGCTGATTATCTCCACAACGCAATCATCTCCCTTGCTTCTTCCAACAGTCTTCAGATTTATGTCCCATCTTATTACAGTGGGAACATGGCGGTAGGTTATTCGCAGGCCTCTTTACGGTATTCTGTCCAGTAGTCTTGCGTTGAAATTTCTGCGGTGGTCTGGATGATGGATTTGATGCAGATCTCTTGAACTTCCTAGTTGTGCGATCATTTGCCTGTCCCAACCGGGTCATCCCGCTTTCGATTCGGCTGGCAGCCTCGACAACTTCTGTTATTGTAGTTATTCTCACTGGCAGCAAGCTTTGTTGTAGCGTAAACCTCAACATGCATGTAAATTTGTACAGTTTGTCCTCCTCTGTGCTCACCAGTCCTGGCGCGTATTTTGAGAGTCGATTCAATTGAGACTCGTACTGGGCTACAGTTATTTCCCCTTGTTTAAGATGGTAGAACTCGTCACGACGAGCTTCACGAGCGGCCTGAGAAATGTATTGATCAAAGAAAGCCCTTACGAAGTTCTCCCATGTTCGGTCAGTAGCTTCCCTTGTCCATTTTCCATTGGTGATCTTCCACCAGTCGTGAGCTGCAGACTCCAAAAGGTTGCGAGCGCCAACTTTTGATCCTCCGAGAACTGTACGGTCGCAAATATACTCTCTATCCTTTCAAGCCAGTGTTTAGCTATCGTGTCATCCGGTTCTCCAAGAAAAGTAGGGGGTTTGAATCTGAAGAACCTTTCTAGTGCTCGATCATGTGTTTCGGGTGCGTTCGGGTTTGGTGCAATGTGTTGTTGCAGGAAGGTCACCAATTGAGTGATTGCTTGAGCAGTGTTGTTATCCCCTTGGAATAAATTTCCATCTCCTCCGTGTTGTTCTTCATTGTCATTACGTTGGGTACGAGGTCTTCCACATCCACATCGATCAGCCATCTATCATAGTTAATGGTTATTATAGTTCGACTAAATATAGATAATTTAAATGGGCACACATTATTTTAAATCTGATTATCATAAAACATGAATATCATATCATCATAGTTGATACATTATGATGGTCTACTGTGACATGGAAAATTACAGTTTCGGATAGGGATAAATTAGAAAATCACCCTACTTAACCATCGCCCTACAATAATTAAGAACTAAAATATCCAGTACATCACATTATTATCATAATAGTCAAACATAAAATAAGAACATAATGGTAGCACTCCCAGTCCTATCCTGGCTCCATCGGGTCTTCCTCAGGGTGCTCTTCCTCAGAGCTCGAGGATACATCAATCCTCTCTCCTAGGGGTGCAACCTCGATCCCTGGAATAAGCTCCACTAACTCTACCACCCGTGCATGTATCGCGTCCAAGAACTCTCTGTCCATAAGGTGCTCCGTAGCCAGGGTACACCCCAGTGTCTTAACTCGGGAGCTCAGCTGAGATCGAACATGCTGGAGGCTCCTGATGGCGGACTCTCATCTCTCAGCGTGTGTATCCCGCTGATGTAGTGCCAGCTCTAGACTCCTGCACTCCTCACGTCGGGACTCTAGTGCATGGAATGCCTCATGTCTCTGTCATCGGTACGAGCTCGCCTCCTGCCTGGTCCTGTCCAGCTCTCCTGTCAAGGTCTGAATCTGCTACTCGAGTCTCTCAATCCGATCCTGGTCATTTATATTTTCTCGAAACTGGTCTGCCCAACTCTCTCGCCAGTAAGTAGCATGCTCTTCTAAGAGCTTGCCCCTTTCTGTCAGACGCATAATCTCAGCGACCAGCTCCAATTCGGAATCCATGCCTACCAAACCAAGGTCTAAGTCTGTAACTAACACGGTTCTTATCGTAAGTAGCATCCCAGCGAGGCAACTAAAATAGACAGACATATGTATAATTATTAAGGAGGCAAGTCTTTATAATTCAATGCGAATTCTCTGAGTTTTTGCGAGGTTTATATTTCACCTCATTCGGATGGTTGAATATTCTGAATATTTCCTTGCAATATTGGCTTTATGATTTCCGAACGAATATCATTGACTAGAATGTACGTTGCAATATGGAACTTGTAATAAGTTAAAATTAATCATCACTATTCCCAATTAATAGTATAACAACTTAATTAATTTAGACAATGCCAATTGGCGACGCTTACTCTGAATGAATAGCAAATGGATTGAAATATAATAAAACTCTATTAAGCATGAATTATCATCAAGGTTGTGAACTTAATGACTCAACAAATATGCTTATACGACATCAGCGACCAAGAAATAATAATACCCCATCTTGAAAGGTAATGAGGTTTAGTGGAGTTCAGAGGTTCTGATATGCTATGTCCGTTTCAAGAGTTCAATACGAGAAGTGACTTAATCGGGGAATTGCCGTGAATACTTAATCAAGTATCTTGGCCAATGACTTAGGAAATTTGAATTTGAATATGATCATTCCAAGTGAATAGTGACAAGTTGAAAGAGATCTTAATGAGAGTTGACTCGAGAAATCTACCTTAGGTCTCAGTCCTATGGTTCACTTCACCCTAGGTGGAATTCCCATCTAAGTCCGAAGAATCTTATCCTAGAAAAGCTCGTTGTAAGTGTCCTTCTTACAAAGCGAGCTCCGATACCACTCCTGTCACGCCCCCGCACCGGGGTTGGACGAGAACGCGACAGTTAACGTAATAATTTACGTTTGTGATAATACATTCCAGTAAAGCATTCATATACCAGATCTCAGCCCGGTGAACTAAGACTGGTTGTTCCATAGAAAAGAAATATTCATGGGTACATCGGAATTATTACATCAAATGCAAAAGAGTACATCGGAAAACAAAGTACATTTTGACACAGGAATAAAAGAAGCGTTAAAGCAGGATCCTAATTCCTACGTCTTGGCAATACTTTGAGGATGGTCTTCAGTGGTCGTCAGCATCTGTCCCTTCTTCTTCTTCTTCTTCTTGGTTCTCTTCATCTAGTGGGGTTTTAGAAAATAATTCAAAATGGGGTGAGAATAATGGATTCTCAGTGACTTGGGTTTGAGTATTTAATGAGTTTATTATTTAATAAACATTATGTTTCTCCCACTTTTAAAAAATAGTGTTGTTTAAAAATTGGTGCAAGTTTTCAAGAAGAATATTATGAATTATGACATGAATGTACAGTCAATATCCGTAGATTGCGGTTGAGTATGAAGAATGCACGGCATCGAGCGCCCAATGAGTATTTAGCTTTGGGAGGTCGTCTACGTGACTAATCCCTTAGCCTCCCTATAACGTCTTAGACCGTTATCAGTGGTTGGCCTTTGACTATCGCCACGACCTTTGGTTTGATAACCGTAGCCTTGGGCGTTTGTCAGACCGTCACTATAATATTGGCCTTTGAGCTTTATCGCTCTCACACTTGGTGACGTGCTGCCTTATCTCTTATATGGGCTCGATATGTCCTTAGCTTGTGTCTATACCCGGATCATATCATAATCGCGACGATACCCGAATTCTACGACCCAGTCACCTTAGGATCACTCCGTCCTTCGGCTTCAAGGGAATAGGATACGACGGTAGCTTTGCCTAGAACCGCAGCCACGCTGCTTGATTCATGACTTAGACTAACCATCCCTCATGCATATAATATAAAAAAGGACTCTAGAGGTACTCGTACGGACTCTAGCGGTGGCTTCCGCCCGAAGGTGTAGCACTTAGCTCCGCACAGCACTTACTCCCGATTTCAATTGAATAACAATTATTGTCGTGATTGACAACGATTATGCATATTATAAGATATCAATATGATTATTTGATAGTAAATGGACGTGGATAAACTAGAGGAATTAGTTCAACCGGTTGATGATTAGATTGCTATTGTGTGAGTCTTAGCATAATCTTATAGCAAACTCATAAATTTGAATAATTCGGTACGGATTGATTATACGTCCGAAAATTAGGAAATTTATTGCGAAAAGTCCGTCATGACATGGGGATTGAAGGTCAGAACTTGCATGAAAGTTTTACCTTTCAGAAATTATAATTCCGCCCATCCGTCTTTTAAGTACTATCATTTTTTTTACTAAAATATTATAATTTTGATTGAGTCGAAACGGTTTGATTGTACGTCCGAAAATTACGAACCTTATTGTGAAAAGTCCGTCATGATATGAGGATTGAAGGTCAGAAGTTGCATGGAGGTTTATCCTTCCATAAATTACAATTCTGCATTTCGAAATTAAAGTATATTATTATTATTATTATTATTATTATTATTATTTTTTATTTAGTTTTGTCTTAAATTTTGATTAATTCGTTTGGATTCATTTGAACTCCGAAAATTATGAATCCAGTTGCGATTTGAACCTTATGACTTTTACTTTTAGATTATGTTCAGTTTTCATTTCTATTCTTTTAGAAATTATAATTTTACCCTTTCATTTTGCCTTAATCGGCATTTTAGTATTCTTGACATATCTTTTTCATTTCTTGTCGGATTGACCTCAAATTTTTGGGGTAAGTTCCTTATGTTATTACGAGTCAAGCGAGCTCAACTTTTATGGAAATTTTATTTTTGAAACAGTAAATTTCTAAAATTTACAGTTTTGGCCCCGAATTCTTGAGATTTATATTTTTGCCCCGATTTTCTATTTTAGTAAATTCCGATTTAGGTGAAATTTTAAGGAGAACTTATTTTTGTTATATATAGATTTACTTTCATGACATAAGACCAGAATCATAGATTTTAACAATTTCACTCCAAAATTTATTTTATTTAAATTATTCTAGTTATCCTTCGAATTTAGGTTCGAATTATCGAATTTTCCGGTGACCAATTATCTTCTTACCATAGTCCAATATATAATCATATATTTTTGAGATTTTAATCCCAAAGGTCAGATTTGTCATACTCAACCAATATTTCCATCAATAAATTAATTTGCACATATGATTAAAATATGACAAACAAAAATTCAACAAATATCAAGACCATTACATGCATGGTAATGAATGTCAATCAAGTATAGATAACCAAAAATCCGTTATAAAATGATCAATCAAGCATAGACCATTACATATACTGAGCTATCGAATTTAGGGGGTTCTACATCCTCTTATCAAAAATCCGTTATAAAATGATTAAACAAATTCAAATAATTTATTTTGCTTTATTGTAAAAAATTTAAATTTGACGATATTTTTTTAAAAATATTTAAAATATTTTTCGTAGTTGTTAAGATGATTTATGTCTATTGCACGCTTTAAGTTCACGTATAATCCAACACTTTAGGTTGGTGTTGCATTAACGTCTTTTGCAACAGTGCATTCAGGTCTAATGCAACAGTGCATTCAGGTCTAATGCAACACTAATTGAGTAGTATTGCAAAAGGCCAAAGATCAGAGGGCTATTGCAATACTTTTCCTTGCAACACTGGAGATATGCGTTGCATATGAGCACTTATGGCGTAGTGAGTATCAATTTTATCCGTTGCATGACCAATTTTTCTTTTAAAAAAAAGTTGTGTTTTCAACACTTTCAAATAATGAAACCTACGATCTGATATCGTTTTATTAAATGGTCACGTATTTTGGCAAAAATATTTTTAAATATTTTGGTAGAAGATGGAATATTTTAAATTTGTGGTGTTTGAAACTCAAATTAAAATTTTTAGTTAGGATGCCTTTAAAATTTTTCAACTTGTGAAATAAAACTTCCTCTTCTAAAATATTTACAAGTTTTGGGCGAAACATGACTCGCCCCCTTATTTTCAAGAGATCATTTTCTTATAAAGTAAATGCATAATATTAATGTCCTCGTCAAAGGGCTAAAAGATGATTTTAAATTTTGCACCCTGCGAGCTCTAGTATTCGGCAACATATTTAGTGTCGTTTCTTGATATAAAAAAGAACACCCAGGTTTGTATATATTACGCATGCTTCCCGAATTCTTTGTCATTTTAGTGTTGCCTACTTTGAATATTCGGGATTGCTGACTAAACCCGATAGTGTTAATATGCGGAATAGGATGATATACCTTAATATGTCGAATCTTGGCGGAAGTGGATGTGATGACGATTGTGGAAGCTACTCCTCTTTCTATTTCCTTCATTTTCTTCTTTCAACTGGCTTAGCAAACTCAGGCAGCTAACCAAAGGTAGAAATTCAGTTAAACTTGGACTCGAGACTCTTTTAGTTCAATGGACTTCGAGACGGTTTTTTCCGCTTTCGCTTCACTTCCCCGAATGCAGGTTGTTCTGTTGATTCCGTACCATAAATCATATTGTCACTAGTAGGCACCCGATGAGGCTTTGACGTTCTTTCACTTTTGCCGCCATTTGTAAACACTTATTGAGGTATTGTTGATTTTAGAGTTTCATATCTTTCGGAGCATGTTCGTATTAATCAAACTTCATAGTTATATCTCTGAGAGGATCAGTTAGTGCACGCTAGACGATGAGCTGACGCACGCTATTTGTATCGAGTAGCGCACGCCAGCATCGCCAGTAGCGCATGCTAAGCAAGCTGGACAGAATCTTCTGAATTGCATATTCACCGTTAGGTCTAACTTTTGCAGTCGTAAGCCCGATCATCTATGACTTTATTTTAGGTGTGTTGTCTAGTTATGATAATTGTTGTGTGAATATGTATTATGATTTTTGTTGCGCTATGTGGTTACTTGTTTAGTATGCCGAGGGGCAGAGGTCGTGGCTGTGACCGTGGTACAGATGGTCACAAGAATCAGACCCGGGACCCAAAGAATGTTGCCGGGAATGACATTGAGTTTGGTGTTGCTACTATGTTGCAACAGATAGCAACATAGATGACTCAGTTAACCGAGGCTGTTCAACATAACTCTTATGCGACTCAGAATGTCGATGCAAATCAATAGGTTCAAGAGGTGGTTCGTGTGAGTCCCTCTCGATTCACTTGTGCTGCAGATGTATTGGGCTGGGATGATTGTATTTTTCGGTTGGGGAAAGATATTCGAGGCGGTTGATAGTCCCGAAGATCGGAAGGTGCCTATCGCTCAGTAACTTCTTCACAAAGGTGCCGTTTGTTAGTTGGTTGCTATGCTAGCACTTCGTTTCCGTTGTTTTGGTTTTGGGGACAAAATCTCTTTTAAAGGTGATAGAATGTAATACTCATATTTTTCGCTTTCATAATTTTTGACTCTATCAATTCATTTGTGTTCGTTGATCCTTCTGACCTTGCTTCATTTTCGCTTTTGTCATTCAAGCAAGTTTTGATATTATTCCAGATTGATCTGTTTATCGTTGCGAATTTTACGAGTTTGGTTCAATTCCCTGTGAACCTTTTGCAAAATCGACATCTCGTAGTTCCTACAATCTCATTTGATGTTTTGAGTCGTGTTATGGACTTCAGAGTTCTTGATTGTCCTCATTTTGTGATTATCGAGTGTTTGGGCCACTTCATAATTTTCCAGATTTTCAACTGATTGTCTCCATTTGTGATCTTCCAAACCATTGAGTTTAGCGGAATTTCATAATTTTTCAGCGTTAGGCTCGTGTTTTGGTTGTTATACAGCTCGGATTTATCAACCGTAGTGATTCATGTTCGTTGCATTTCGTAAACATTCTTGGGTATTGAATCAGATCGCAATAGCTCTGTACCGCATGGAGCCTTTGTGCACTGTCATTAGCAGATAACGTGTATTATCTAGAGTTCCCTGTCTTGATTTTTTTATGTTTTAAGTTTCGGGATGAAACTTATTTTAAGGGGGGTAGAATGTAATAATCTTATTTTTCCGTTTTCACATATCTTGATTTTTGTGATTCATTGTGCCGGTGTGTTATTATCATTCTCCGTTTTATTTTCTCCCACTATGTTTTCTCCGGTGCGTAATTAAAAATTTGAATTCGTGATCGAGACTCTTACCGAATGTCTCGACATGTTTGTTTCCATGCGATTTTGGAAAACCGAGTCATCGAGTCATGGCGGCTGGGCACAGGAACCGGTCCAGGTGCGGCAGGAACCGGTCCAGGTGAGGCAGGAACCGGTCCAGGTGCGGCAGGAACCGGCCATGTGTGGCAGGAACCAGTCAGGTACGGCAGGAACCGACCGGGTTCAGCTGGTCTTGTCTGGAAGGTTCTCGGACGTATCCGGAAGGCGGCAGGCTTCTCTTGTCTGGAAGGTTCTCGGACGTGTCCGGAAGGCGGAGGGCCGGTCTTGTCTGGAAGGTTTTCGGACCTATCCGAAAGGCGGCGGGCCAATCTTGTCCGGAAGGTTCCCAAACCTGTCTGAAAGGCAGTGGACAGGATGTGTCCGGAAGGTACCCGAACCTGTCCGGAAGGCGGTGGACAGGATGTGTCCGGAAGGTTCCCAAATTTATCAAGAAGGCGGCAGGCAGGCCTATAAATATGACTGGGCAGTCGGGTATTTGGCACATTTTCTCATTTCTCCTCTTAACTTTCCACGACTGGGACTTGGAGCACACAAATGCATGTTGTAAAACTATCAACAGTGTTTCTGAGTTCCTAAAAATAGATTAATCATCCTCTAATCCCTTCTGATCGACCGAATCAGGGTAAGTTTTAGTTTTAAGAAATTTGGGAATTTTGAATGATTTGACCCGTATATTCTGAATTAGCCTAGATCATTGGAGGATTATCAATAATCTAGCAGTATTCTACCAATTTCATTCTTTTTCCACGGTTTAATTGGCCGCGAATCGTCGTTTGCTAAGTTTTAAACCCACACCTTCAAGGTATTTGGTAGAATGCCGTAGAGAGAATTCGGGCAATCGAGGATATTTTTCCTCATGTGATCGATGTTTGATAATGATAGGATGCTAGGATCAAGTTCCCTGCGAGGAATAGGTGTTGAACCCTTCCGTTCGTTGTCTGCATCAAAATCCCGAAGTTTCCGATGGACCATATTCCTCGAAGTATTCACGGAAGATTATCGAGGACGAAAGTCTAGACAAATCACCCATTCCGTCTTCGTGTCATTCGAAATTTTAAAAATCCAGGCGAGTATTTGATTATGTTTATGTATTATCTTGTAATTTAAAATGTATAAATGTTTTTTTTGGAATTGAATTATTTGTATTCTGAATTTCACTAATGTTTATTGATATTTTGAAATATTTTTGGGAATATTTTCCAAACAAATAAATGAGTTTTGAAGTTTGAAAAACATATTCATGAACTATGTTTAAAAAGGATTTACAAAAGGCTTTTCGAAAATAAATTGGAAATGGTTCTTCAAAAATGTCAAGGGTTGATCTTCCTAAATTATACCAAGATGATGATATTTCATAAATATTTTATTGTAAATGATTTGGAGATATCGCCTCTGATTGTGATTGAAAAGCATAGTTGTAACGTTTGAAGAATTGAAACTGGCGTCGTCAAAGTATGTGGCATCGGACTGTGATTTTCGTGAAATGTGGTTTGTGCTATGTGGTTACTGAGTGTGTGTGAACCGAGTTAAAACCAGTGAGGGTACCCTGGGATCCGCTGGGTCGAGTTCCCTACGGATCACTCGGTGGAGTTGTACAACCAGAGAGGGCCTGACGATGACTCCATGGGGTGTGTATCTCACGTGAGGTACAGGGCCAGTACAGCTTGGGAGGTTGTGTTATAATGATGATATGCGTATTATTCCGGAATAATGACGTGGGTTTCGCTGCCGCTGTCACGATACGGTTGAGACGTCGGTAAATGATGGTTATTCTTTCTGTATTTTACTATACTCAACCCTATATTTTTTGCACGTTATACATACTCATGTATCAAATACTCGTACCGGCTGTTTTCTAACACCTTCGGGGGTGGATACATTGTTTGTGTATTCATGTACATGTCCAAATGGGAGCCGACGCAGGAAGGGTACTAGGATGACAAGAAGCATTGATATTCTCTCGTGACGTATGGTGTCGTGTTAGTTGATCTTATGTTGGGTAAGTACTCGCGAGTACTGTTTTTATTGATGCCATGTCGTGTGTGGTTTTTGGGTATCGTCTTGATTTTATTACCTGTTTGTTGAGCTGGTTTTGACTATGTTCATATCCGACCTGTCGATCGAGATTTTGTTGTGTTGTTTATCTTGTTCTTGTTAATGTGAGTTGTTTTATTTATGTTCGACCTGAGTGGTCGTTGTACCTGTATAGGTGTGTTAAACAGGTCTTTCCTGATGGATTCCTGAAATGGATCTACGGTGCTATAACAGTTCCATCCCGGGATGGGGTTGTTACACTATAACTTGGAAGCGTGATAGGGATGAATTCAAGCACTTAAGTGGCATCTTAGACTTGGTCATGTTGGTCAGACCAAGGTTCATAAAATGGAGAAAGATAGGCTTACGGGTCCATTGGGATCAGATCCCTATCTAACTTGTGAATCTTGCCTTCAAGGCAAAATGACTAAGTTACCCTTCACAGAGACTTTTGATAGAGCTGCTGAAAACTTGGATTGATCCATTCCGGTGTTTGTGGCCATTTTGAAGTGGTATGCGACGGTTTCCAGCCTTTGATAAATTCAAGGAATTCAAAGCCCTACTTGAAAACTAATAGGTAACCATGTTAAGTCTCTTCGGTCAGACCGAGGTGGAGAGTACATGAGTACCGAGTTTGACGAGTTCTTAAAAGAACATGGAATAGTGTCACAATTTACTCCTCCAACTACTCCACAATTAAATGGTGTATCAGAAAGAAGGAACCGGACCTTGTTGGACATGGTTCGCTCCATGTTTAACTATACCGATCTATCGATTTATTTGTGGGGTCACGAACTCCTTACTTTTGCACACATCTTGAATAGATGTCCTTCCAAATCCGATCCTAAGATTCCACATGAAATATGGAGAGATGGGAAATCAAGTCTTAATCACATTAAGATTTTGGGGTGTCCTTATTTCAAGAAGACTAAAATAGAGAAATTGGAAGCCATGTCTGTGAAGGGTCATTTTATAGGATATCCAGGAGATTCCATGGGATATCTATTCAACATGTATGAAGATAATAGGATCATCGTAGCTTTGCAAGCACACTTCTTTGAAGAAGAGTTCATTCAGAAAGGTGGCGCAGGTAGAAATATTTCTTTAGAAGAAATAAAAGAAACACCAAATGAGACACATGTACAAGATATTGAAATAGAACCTTCTGAAATACAAACACAACCTCACAGGTCTAGTAGAGCTTCTCATTTACCTGAGTGGTATGGATATCTACATCAAGAGGAACTGGGTGCTCATGAGATGACAGAAAATAGCCAAGAGAATCGTCCCTCTACATATGACCAAGCAATGGTAGACGTTGACTCTGCGAAGGGCCAAGAGGCTATGGAAGCTGAGATTGACTCAACGCATGCTAATCAGTAGATCGTCCTAAGGGCATGGTGCCTATTGGAAATAACTGGATCTACAAAAGAAAGACTGATGGAGATGGCAAGGTTTATACCTACAAGGCCAGGCTTGTGTCAAAGGGTTATTCCCAAAGATAGGGAACGATTACTTTGAGACCTTTTCGCTTATAGCCATGATTAAGTCTATCGCATGATGCTTGCCATAGAAGCCCACTTAGATTATGAAATATGGCAAATGAATGTGAAAACGGCATTCCTAAATGAATTCCTCGTGGAGGATATTTACATGGAGCAGCCTAAGGTATTCATATCTAAAACCGATATTCATAAAGTATGAAAACTTCAGCGTGGCATTTATTGACTGAAGCAAGCTTCGTGAAGTTGGAATCTTCGTTTTAACAATACAGTCAACGAGTTTGGTTTTGTTCAAAACGAAGAGGAGCCATGTACTTACAAGAAGGTTAGTGGGAGCAAAATTGCATTCTTAATACTATATGTGGATGACATTTTACTTATAGGAAATGACATAAGAATGTTGAGTTCTGTGAAAGCTTGACTTTCTAATGAGTTCTCAATGAAAGATTTGGGAGAAGCTGCCTATATTCTGGGTATTCGTCTCTACCGGGATAGAGTGAAAAGAATAGGTCTTTCCCAAGCACTCTATATAGAAAAGATCCTAAAGCGATTTAGGAGGGAAGATTCTAATAGAGGGTTTCTACTAATGCGACATGGCATAAAACTTTTGTTAGAGTGTGTCCTCAAAGTGAGGAAGATATAAATAAAATGAGTAAGGTACCCGATGCTTTGGCAGTGGGTAGACTCATGTACGCTATAATTTGCACTAGACCGGACATAGCCTATGCTGTGAGCGTAGTAAGTTAGTTTTAGTCAAACCCAGGGCAAGAACATTGGACTACTGTAAAGAATATTCTTAAGTACCTAAAAAGGACTAAATACTTGGTTCTTACATACGGAGATGGAGAACTAAAAGTGGAGGGTTATACAGACTCAGATGCTTTGGGAGACATGGATGCAAAGATGTCCACTTAAGGGTATATCTTTACGCTGAATGGTGGAGCAGTATCTTAGAGATATGCCAAGCAAAGCGTGACTGAAATATCTACATTTCAAGCTGAATATCAGGCAGCCATGGAGGCTGCTAAAGAAGCTTTTGGGATTAAGAAGTTCACTGAGGAACTTATAGTGGTTCCTGATGCAGAGAAACCCATGCTTATTTGTTTTGCGACAACGGAGAGTTTGCCGAGGCTAAGGAGCCTAGAGCTCACCACAACACCAAACATATTTAGAGAAAATATCATTTTGTAAAAGAAACGGTTTAGCAAGGGAATGTTATACTACAAAGAGTAGACACGGCAAATAACGTTGCTGATCCACTGACCAAGCCACTATCTTAGATGGTCTTAGAGCGACATCTAAAGAGTATGGATATTAGATACCATAGTTTGTAGCATTGAGTGCAAGTGGGAGACTGTTGGGAATATGCCACTGAATGCCACTCAGAGGATGAGAGAGTGAGATCATTGTATTGTAATTATGAAGATAAACTAAATAAGCATTTCTTATTTCAATATTATTGTATATCACTCGCATCATGATTTAGTATATAGAATATGTCCTTGCATTTGAGAGCAAACATTCCACTCCTTATGGAGATAAGAAGATAGGCACTGGAAGTGTTTAGAGCTCGAATGCTTAATTAGTTCGCAAATCGATAAAACTTAACTAGACAGTAAGTTTAGACAAGACTTGTATAACATGTGACGTGTATAGTGCCTGTCTTCACTAAGGGTTAGTGGGAGCACACGTTATAGTATGCTAATGTGATTAGTATACGCGAACACGATTCACCTCGATTGAGTCACATGAATATCACTCTGGGATTGTCATTGACTGAATAAAAAGGTTGTGATAGGTATACATGGACCTTTGACTTGAGGTTTCAGTAGGAGATGTGCTTGTGACATTATGTTAGTCGTTAGAGTAGTTCGATCCAATCACCGGTTGGTTGGATCACCTCGAAATGCAACTTAGTGGGCAAGTAGTAGTCTCAACTAGATATCAAGATATGATTATTTCTCCTATACGTGAGCAGGTAAATATCCTATACGGTTAATGACAAATGATATCATAAGTCTTTGGCTAAAGCATTTAGAGCTAGCTGTATTTGATACACGAGAGCTCGGTGATCCCGGTTTTCATTAATAAATGCATAGAGTCAAGTTATAAAAGGGTTTGATATTAACGTAACCCTAACACTTGACTGGGACATATGATTGAAGGGTTTATACGTATACGGTATTCACGACATAATGGTTTTTGAACGATCCAATCATTCGTTCTTATTTCGGGTACGATACGGAGCACTAGACTGGTTAAGTGTTACCCGTACTCCTTGGTTCCTCCCATTGCCGGCTGAGACGGACCTATGGAGTTGCGCACAAGGATATTTGATGGATGAAATATGTATCTCTTATATCTTCATTAATATTGGATATTAGATATCTAATTTGATTTATTTGATAAAGCATAGCGGTCTTGTGAATTGAATTTAATTACTGGTGATTAATTTAATTCATAAATAATTATTTCTTGAAAATATATTATTATAATTTTATATTTGATAAAATTAATTAACTCGATTAGTTAATTAAGTATAAATACATTTGAGATCAAATGAAGTGTACTTAACTGACTAGACATGCGAATGTCCAGTGCACGAACCGAGTGGCTCGGCTCGTTCTTCTCACCAACCAAGTAGGCCACCCCCTCCCTCACTTTCCATGTTACTTCTTTTTGTTTTGTATCATATGAGGTGCATTAGAATTATATAATGAGATGAGGACAAATGGCTGAGATTTTATATCTCATCATTTGATCACATTTTATTTTATAAAATGTGTTAGTCTTTCGTTTGATGGAAGAAGTTCAAAAACATAAACACACAACCCCAAGTCCAGCCGTGAGTTTTGTAGGGAGAGGAAGAATTTTTTCTTTTTGAATTTTTCTTGTTCATCTTAGAGAGAAAGAAAAAGGAAGAATAGAAGAGAAAAAAATATTATATCAATTCCTAGCCGTGTTTTTTGAGAATGGATTGATATATAATTTTTCTTATCAATATCCGACGGGTGATACCATTGAGACACTAAACAATTTTGGTGTTTCATCATTCATCAAGCTAGAATTAATTAGATTCGTATTTGTGTTGGTGACTGGAGACGATCAAAGCTTGGGTCTGGAATTTTTTGTCAAGACAAAATTATCAAAAGTCTACGAGGGTAT
Organism: Orobanche coerulescens; assembly: GCA_033398695.1. Classification (NCBI taxonomy): domain Eukaryota; kingdom Viridiplantae; phylum Streptophyta; class Magnoliopsida; order Lamiales; family Orobanchaceae; genus Orobanche; species Orobanche coerulescens. The sequence goes on along the minus strand of CM065815.1, from coordinate 77,018,638 downwards.
GACTTTCTTAATTTTATCTCCATTTATTTAAATTCGTTTCTACGATGCTTGATCGATCCTCTTAGGAGTTCGGTTTTTATCTGGTTAGACTAGTTTATTTTTCCACTGGGTAACTCATTTTTAATCACCAAATCCCAACACTATCTACCCCGTCTGTGTGGGTATATCGATTCAGCGTGTGATGGGGTGGTTCAGTAGCTGCGTCGATATGTTGATGACATATTGGGCCAGAGTGCTCGCCTTGCTATGCCACCATGGGACTTTGGAGGTATTAGTGAGTTTATGCTCGATTCTCCTCATCATTCCTCGGTTCCAATAGAACCTCGATTTGATGGAGCGCCGACCCCCTTGAGCATACTGAAAGCATCCCCAGTGCTGGCGAAGCATCGATACCAGTAGAGACTCGTATTAGTAGAGTGTCAGATCCCACCGAGCATACTGAGGGCATCCCAGGCACTGGCGGAGCATCAATACCGGTAGAGCATACTCAGAGCCTCAATCGTCATGCTGATGGATCCTTAGTTCCAACATTTACCCCCTCCTGATTATTCCTGCTGAGATGTTGGTGACACCACCAGAGGTTGCCCCTAAGACTCGTCCATCCTCTTCCACCATGGATGTGAGCCATATCCTGCTTGAGTATTCTGCTATTCTTATTAGAGCAAATATGTTTCCTTCGCCTAGACCGCACTATTTGTCATATAGACCGCATTCCCCCTTCTCAACCACTGTGGTTTGGAAGAGGGAGGACATGGATGAGGAGGCGTATATGAGGTGGTTGGCCAGACACGGGAGGTGATTTAAATTGTAGATTCAATATTATTTACTAACTATTGTACACGTCTAAACAAAAAGTTAGAGTGTCAATGTGGATGCTGCATGCGGAGCTAGTGCCTCATGGTTTTTGATCCAAGACGGATCTAAATTGATAGATGTAGAAGTAAGTCTTTTAATTTATTTGTATATAATCTACTATTGAGATTTATAGTTATTGAAAATGTTTCATTTTTCTGAAATTTAAATGATATCCAGCATTTGGATGCATAGATGGGGATCCTACAGTTTGATCCAGGATTTGTTGGCTGCGATGGCTAGATGATTGGTCTGCCCAGATGGTTTTTGTTCATATGAGCTTCTTCGTAATGGAAAAATATTAATTTATCAATTTCTTTCAAATTATTTGAATGCATTGTTACTGACAAAATTATTTTATATTAGGCTGCGTGTATGAATATATGGAATAATTATAATAGGACAGGTACATTGAGGATTGGTTATGAGGATATAGATTTCTTGATCATCCATGTTCACGGCTTCAGACCATTTTGGGGCGATCATTGCCCTTGGTGGGAGTTACGTGAGGTGATAATTTATTGTATGCTTGGTTATTTATTTGTATTAGTTATTTGCTACTATTTTGCTCATAATGTACCTTCAGGTGTTGACCATCTGGAATAAGTCTCCAGAGTCCTCAAGCGGTCATTGGGTTGTACTCCATATTAGGCTCCAGAAGGGTATCATTATGATGCACGATTCTCTGGTGCAGGAACACGATGCATGGGGGAAATTAAGACTGTGCCATTCATTGAGTATATGTTGCTTAACTCTTACGATTATACAGTGTTCTGGATATTACGAGTGCTACCCTGATATCACCCCGGTTTCTCAGTTTCATATTGCTGTAGCGAGGAGGATTTATGCTATGTACAAGATGACTCGACTTCTTATGGTGTGCTTTCTATACGGACTTTAGATTCGCTCATTCAGCAGTTTTTCTTTCATGAAAAGACCGAGACGGATATTCACGCATTGAAAGGACGTATGGCACGAGCTATTTGGAGGTTCAGCGATGATGTAGATACTGTAGTACATGTATTGGCCACAGAGTATACAATAAACATCATATACAGGGAAAATGTAACACCCCAAACTAGGCGGATACTACAGTGCCGTAAATCCCCGACTGGGACCCACCAGGCAAATAAAAATGATGAATTAAATAATATAATTGTAGTACCGAACCACATTATATTACCAAGTACTCCGATGAGGAGTTTAAGTACAACACACCAGGACAATACCGAATACTAGTATATTTTATATGAAGATAAAATACACCACCCTGAATAAATAAACATCTCAAACGGAATTTGCAGCGGAAAATACAAATGACGGAATAATGAAATGATGAAAATGATGAACAAACGGAATGACTGGGCCCCCTACTAGTATCACTGGACTCGCCGTCAACATGCTCTTCCGTGCCTTTGCCTTGCCGTGACACGAAAACAAAATCCCCAACGAGTCGATTTACAGAACAACAATCCTCAAGAGTTGAAATTACACAATCATGAATTAGCGAAGTTATGAATTATTCTTAATTATGAATTACGCTGAAGAGGAGTATCATGAAATGCGCTGTAATGTTCTGTGCAAGTGTACAAGACGAATGACCGGACACACCCGTCCTTGTACCTAATTAGTCTCACGGAGGTAAGCGTTACCGTGTGCACGGTCCGAAGTATCGGTGAACCCAATACATGACCATCGTGTGCCCGACTAAAAATTCCACACAGCCACACCCGGCCATGCAATATGAACCCGGAAGGTCACATGAACGAGAATGACCATGATGAATATCAATGAATAATAATTAGACAAGGCCAAGATGACTCACCGATATGAAAGTAATAGTGACGTGATTGATAACCCAATGAAATGATTTGGAACCGTCGTTCCTCGTGTATGAAATGATTATTCGACAATTACAAGTCTCAATATGATTAATACCATGATGAATGAGTTATGATTATGAGCAATCAACAACAAAAGGAATGAGTATCCTTTTAACCGAGTAAGAATTAACTTACACAATACCGATGAAGAATGTCCGTCCACGAACAACGTCCTAAGTGAAATACCGGTCGCTCGAACAACCTTGAATAACAATAATTACCAACAAACGTTCAATACACGTATCAAGCAACAAAACGCGGCTAACCCAAAGGTCGAAACAACGATAATCAACTCAAAGGGGCATTCTAACGAATACGTAACCAACCACACAACTTCGAAAATATCCAACCCCGAATATATCGAAACCAACACCAAAATGAGTATTACAAACAATCAAAACACTTCAATGATATCAATAATCCATTAGGAATCCATAATTCATGGTTACAATAACATCAATCGGAAAATCCCCAATTAACCGAAGTCAACCCCAAGGGTTATTGAAATAATTCCGAAAATAACCATTAAATCCGTAGGAATATATTTATCCGAGGTAGATAATCCATATCTAACATATTCCAATGATAATCCAAGCTTACACGAAGAAATCGGAAGGAAAACCCAAAAATCCGAAATTCTAGATCCAAGAGATTAATACCTTTGATTCGATGTTTTGGAGATGATGAAGTGATGATTAATCCAACTCAAAGACTTGAAGATGATGATTGATGATTACACCTTAAAGAATACTCTCTAAATCGCCCAAATCGCCAAGAACCGACGAGAGAAAGAGAAATAGATGACAAATGACGAAATCTGACTAAACTGTCCAATTTATAGCCAGTCCAGGTTAGCGTGCGCTACCCCTAGTGCGTAGCGTGCGCTAACGAGTAATTTGGGTAATCCAGTACCCACTGTCCGAACACGGTAGCGCGCGCTACGTACCTTATTGTAGCGTGCGCTACGGCCATATCATTAGCGTGCGCTAATACTCGTAGTTAGCGTGCGCTAACGAATAATTTGATGCCCAGTACTGGAGTCCAGAAACCTTCTGTCCTCTGATCTGATCTCGATAGCGTGCGCTACAACCAACGATTAGCGTGCGCTATAAGATCGATTGCGTATGCTAAATATCACGCGTAGCGTGCGCTATGAATTAATCCAGTGCAGTCCAGTAGCCACTGGACTTAACCTGATCCGTCCCTAGCGCGCGCTACTCCACAAATTTAGCGTGCGCTACTACAACCCGCTAGCGCGCGCTACTTACCATTCGTAGCGTGCGCTACTTATAACTCACCTGCAGTCCAGTACCTTCTGGACTGCAGCCAGGGTAACCTTAGCGTGCGCTAAAGCTGAGTGGTAGCGTGCGCTACCTATACCCGATTAGCGTACGCTAAAAGGAGTACGTAGCGTGCGCTACTCCTCACGCACAGCTCGCAACGAAAATGACAATGATGATAAACACGGCACGAAACTCCAATCAGATTAGTGATGAATGACGATTGATACACGATACAATTACTCTGAATGATGAATACCATGACTGAATATGAGTGACAAAAGATTAATAATGAGTGAAAATTACTGAGTATCAATTACTGAATGATAAATACTGAATGATAATTACTGAATTACAACCGGGTATTACATACACCCCCCCTTAAAAGAGTTTCGTCCTCGAAAGTAAGGGTCAAACAACTCGGGATAACTCTCCCGCATACTATCCTCGGTTTCCCACGTAGCCTCTTCGACTCCGTGCCTAGACCACTAAATCTTAACCAAAGGAATCATCTTATTCCTCAATTGTTTGATTCGCCGCTCTAAAACTCGCACAGGACGCTCCTCATATGAATGATCGTCGGCGATCTCGATTTCATCGAACTGAAGTATGTGACTCGGGTCGGCAACATACTTCCGCAACTGAGAGACATGAAACACATTATGAATTCGGCTCAACGCCGGAGGTAAAGCCAATCGATAAGCTAACTCGCCCACTCGATCCAAAATCTCAAACGGTCCAATGAATCTCGGACTCAACTTTCCCCTCTTCCCAAAACGGAAGATACCACGACTCGGGGATACCTTGACCAACACATGGTCACCAGCCTCGAACTCTAATGGTCGGCAGCGGTTATACGCATATGATTTCGCCGACTCGAGTCATCAACAAACGACTCTGATCAAAGCTACCTTCTCACGTGCGGCTATAAGCATATCGGGCTCGGTGCCCAATGATTCTGATAAGTCGTCCCAACACAACGGAGACCGACAACGACGACCATACAAGGCCTCGTAAGGTGCCATCTTGATCGAAGCATGCCAACTGTTATTATAAGTGAACTCGATCAATGGTAGTTGGGCTTCCCAATCGTCTTTCCAATCGAGGACGCATGCCCTCAACATGTCCTCTAATGTCTGAATGGTCCTCTCTGATTGTCCGTAGGACTGAGGATGAAAAGCAGTCTTGAGATTAAGCCGAGTTCCCATAGCACGATGGTGATTTCCAAAAATGGGACACAAACCGTCCGTCACGATCGGAAACGATACTTTTAGGAGTACCGTGAAGTCTCACTATCTCTTTGATGAAAAGCTGGGCAAGTCTCTCGGGACCCCACGTATCCTTGATCTCAAGGAAATGAGCTGATTTGGTTAAGCGGTCCACGATCACCCAGATCGTATTCATGCCACGACGACTCGTCGGCAAACTCGTGATGAAATCCATAGAAATGTCTTCCCACTTCCATTCGGGAATAGCAAGAGGTTTCGACATGCCCACGGCCGATGTTCAATCTTAACTTGTTGTGAGTTAAGCATCTCGAAACAAATTCTGCGACTTCTCGCTTCATATTACTCCACCAGTAATTTTGTTTCAAGTCCTTGTACATCTTGCTAGACCCCAGATGAACAGAATAAGGGGTAGCATGAGCTTCTCTCAAAATCGAGTTTTTCAACTCGTCATTCGCGATACGCACAATCGATTCTTAAACCTCAAAAGTCCATCCTCGTGGACCACAAATCCAGGGGCTTTCCCCTGAGTCACATCCTCACGGATACGCAACAATGATGTGTCCGAACCCTGATTCTCTCGGATTGCCTCCTCGAGTGACGATGAAATCTCTAACATACAAAGCTGCCCCTGAACTCGCTGAAGCCAGACCTCGATCTCCGGTCTAAGGAATTCCTGCTGAAGCTCCTTCTGAACTGTTAAACGGGCAAGCATCGATCACGACGGACTTACGACTCAAGGCGTCGGCGACAACGTTCGCCCTGCCCGGGTGGTAGAGGATCTCGATATCATAATCTTTGATTAATTCCAACCACCGTTTCTGACGCATATTTATCTCCTTCTGAGTAAATATATACTTTAAACTCTTATGATCGGTGAATATCTGACAGGTGACGCCATAAAGGTAATGACGCCAAATCTTCAAAGCGAACACCACGGCTGCTAGCTCCAGGTCGTGGGTCGGATAATTAACCTCGTAAGGTCTCAATTGCCGTGAAGCATAGGCAATAACTTTCCCGTTCTGCATGAGTACACATCCGAGACCCTGTCCGGACGCATCACTGTAAACCACAAATCCTTCCGTCCCCTGCGGCAAGGAAAGTACAGGTGCTAACATTAACCGGCTCTTGAGTTCCTCAAAACTCCGTTGACACGCGTCGGACCACGTGTATTTCTTATCCTTCCGCAAAAGGTTCGTTAAGGGTTGAGCGATTCTAGAAAATCCCTCTACAAATCGCCAATAATAACCCGCTAATCCGAGGAAACTTCGGATTTCCTTAACGTTCTTCGGAGGTAGCCAATCTCGAATAGCCTCCGTCTTCTGAGGGTCGACACGAACTCCGTCTGATGAAATTACATGCCCGAGAAAAGTCACTTCGGACATCCAGAACTCACATTTGGAAAACTTCCCAAAAAGTTGTTCTCGTCTCAACACGTCGAGCACTTGATGAAGGTGAAACTCGTGTTCCTCCCGGTCACGAGAATAAATCAAAATGTCATCGATGACGACAACAACAAACTGATCCAAAAAGTCGATGAAAACCCGATTTATTAACTCCATGAATACCGCAGGTGCATTAGTCAATCCGAACGGCATAACCACAAACTCATAATGACCATAGCGTGTTCGAAACGCCGTCCTCGCGATGTCCGACTCTCGGATCCGCAACTGATGATATCCAGACCTTAAGTCGATCTTGGAAAATCTTGAAGCTCCACGAAGTTGATCTAAGAGATCATCAATACGGGGTAAGGGATACTTATTCTTGATCGTCACCTGTTCAACTCCGATAATCAATACATAAGCGGAATGAACCATCCTTCTTCTTGACAAACAACACCGGTGCTCCCCACGGGGCGCACTCGGTCGGATATAACCTTTCTCGAACAACTCCTCAAGTTGGTTCTTTAATTCTGCATTTCGGTCGGGGCCATCCGTCACGGTGCCTTCGATATCGGAGGCGTGCGGGCTCCAACTCAATCGTGAATTCCACATCCCTCTGTGGAGGCAAACCAGGTAACTCAAATGCGGAAAAACATCGGCATATTCCCTCACCACCGGAATATCCGTTAACATTACTGATGACTTCTCGGTTTTGGCCATATAGCACCAATAACCGACACATCCCTGATTGAGTAACCTTACTGCTTTCATCAAATTAATGACCTTACCAGAACAGCCGGGATTACCTCCCTGAAACACACATTCAACCCCATCGTTTGAAATGATAGTGACCATACGCTTACGGACACTAATGATGGCATCATGACGATCCATCCAATCAATACCCAAGATGACGTCATCCCTCGGCAAATCTACCACGATTAGGTCTGCTGGCCAAACACGTCCATGAAACTGAATCGGACAATTTTGAATCTTACGATTACCGATAATTCGTCTACCATCAGGTAGGCCAATGACATAAGGCTCACAACTAGTAGCACTACCCAGACGTAGTCTACTCAAACATGACTCGGAAATGAATGAATGCGATGCACCAGTATCAAAAAGGGTACACACAGGTTGAGATAGAATATCGAGTGTACCTGAGATCATTCGGGCCTCTGGATCATCAGTCTTCTTCATCTCATAAATCCGGGCTTCTTGGTCCCGACCGGGACGCTCCGTCTGGCGGCTAAAAGCTCCACCTTTAGTCGCTCTGTCATTTTAAACGGCCGATTGAGTGGCACGATTACGAGCAGTGTTGCTTAGGTGCCTGAGATGACGTCTGAGTAGGTTTGGAGTCCCTACGGCAAAAACGGGCCTTATGCCCAGCAATTCCACAATTATGACATGTGATAGTCTGTCTCGGACACTTGGTACTGAGGTGACCAAGTTCCCCACAGTTATAACAGGTGATGGCCGAACTGGCCGCTCGAGACTGTGATTCCGCGGGTTTAGACGACACAGGAGGTCGCTCAGAAAAAGCGGAGCCCGCACGGGGTTTCTTGAAGGTTGTCTGACCGCCTTCAGACTGATTACGATTCTTCGATTTCTTGCTAGCAGACGAAGGTTGCTGCTTAGCAATTTCCTTAGCAGTAAGCTCGTAGGTGAGAGCTTTCTCGATGAATTCGGCCAACGTGGTGCAATTATGATTAAGCAACTGCAGTCTCATACGGGGTTTCAGCCTCTTGCTGAAATACTTGATTTTATCCGCCTCCGAATGAATGATGGATGAGGCGAACGGAAGAAGTTCCTGAAATTTCTCGGCAATGGCGAGAACATCCTCGTCTGCTGAGGGGTCGGGGGTGAGTAATTCTGACAGCTTGGCCTCTCTGAGTGGGGCCGGATAATACCTCTCCATCATGAGAGTCTTGAACTGATCGCAAGTACAAGATCCTTCGGTGGGCTTCAACGATAACCACCAAGAATGTGCGCTCTTACCCAGGTAGTAAGCCGAAACAGAAACTTTGTGTCCCTCGGGACACTCTACCATAGCAAACAACTTCTCGAAATGCTCGAGCCAATGAATGATATCTGCCGGCTCAGACGAGCCCTCAAAAGTAGGTGGCCTCTGGCGAGAGATGTCGCCGATGATATTGCTCACATTCCTCTCTTGCCTCTGAGGTGGCGGCGGAGGAGCCTGCTGATTCTGATTGACGGAGTTATGCATCGTCTCCATAAGTTGTGCCATCTGCGTCATTTGGGCCATCATGCCCTGCATGAAAGAGAGTGGGTCAACCCGGACACCTTCTGACTGAGCCATCTCCCGGGTATGACTCCCCGATAATGAATGATCGCGTCTAGGTGAATGAGTGGCAGCGTCGCTGCTCGATGAATTAGCATTATTTCTCGCGTTTGCACGTGTATTCACACGAGCTCTTGGGATTCGGCCCGCTCCACGGCCTCGTCCTCCACGTCCTCTTCCTGCCCTCTCCATACTGAAGTAGGAAAGTCACATGATGATTATATTTCCCGCATGAATAACACGTTATGATTATGACATGAGATGATAAAAATGAGCATACACGCTCTAACACAGTGATTACATGACTGATCAACTGAAGTGACATGATTATCTTGAACATGATTAATGATTTGATCTTCCTGATCAACAACTGAATAATGAAATGAATCGAGTTATTAATGAGTTAACCTGACCGTCCTGGTCAAAATGACAATGATGATTGAGGATCGTTAACTGATGAATTATGAATGAATGATTAATGCCAGAAATTATACCATGGCATTAGAAATCTTACAGTTCTTGGTCTGATTGGCTCGGCATTTACACAGGTCACACGTGACGTGAAAGTCCAATGATACTAGTCCGATGACGATGATTTCAAATGAGACATGACTTGGAGGGTAGTATTCAAAACCACGCTCCGATACCAACTCTGTAACACCCCAAACTAGGCGGATACTACAGTGTCGTAAATCCCCGACTGGGACCCACCAGGCAAATACAAATGATGAATTAAATAATATAATGATAGTACCGAACCACATTATATTACCAAGTACTCCGATGAGGAGTTTAAGTACAACACACCAGGACAATACCGAATACTATTATATTTTATATGAAGATAAAATACACCACCCTGAATAAATAAACATCTCAAACGGAATTTGCAGCGGAAAATACAAATGACGGAATAATCGAAATAGTGACAATGGTGAACAAGCGGAATGGTAGGGCCCCTACTAGTATCATCGGGACTCGTCGCCGTCAACATGCTCTTCCGTGCCTTTGCCTTGCCGTGACACGAAAACAAAATCCCCAACGGAATCGATTCTGAGAACAACAATCCTCAAGAGTTGAAATTACACAATCATGAATTAACTGAAGTTATGAATTATTCTTAATTATGAATTACGCTGAAGAGGAGTATCATAGTACGCCCGTAATGTTCTGTGCAAGTGTACAAGACGAATGACCGGACACACCCGTCCTTGTACCTAATTAGTCTCACGGAGGTAAGCGTTACCGTGTGCACGGTCCGAAGTATCGGTGAACCCAATACATGACCATCGTGTGACCGACTAAAAATTCCACACAGCCACACCCGGCCACGCAATATGAACCCGGAAGGTCACATGAACGAGAATGACCATGATGAATATCAATGAATAATAATTAGACAAGGCCAAGATGACTCACCGATATGAAAGTAATAGTGACGTGATTGATAACCCAATGAAATGATTTGGAACCGTCGTTCCTCGTGTATGAAATGATTATTCGACAATTACAAGTCTCAATATGATTAATACCATGATGAACGAGTTATGATTATGAGCAATCAACAACAAAAGGAATGAGTATCCTTTTAACCGAGTAAGAATTAACTTACACAATACCGATGAAGAATGTCCGTCCACGAACAACGTCCTAAGTGAAATACCGGTCGCTCGAACAACCTTGAATAACAATAATTACCAACAAACGTTCAATACACGTATCAAGCAACAAAATGCGGCTAACCCAAAGGTCGAAACAACGATAATCAACTCAAAGGGGCATTCTAACGAATACGTAACCAACCACACAACTTTGAAAATATCCAACCCCGAATATATCGAAACCAACACCAAAATGAGTATTACAAACCATCAAAACACTTCAATGATATCAATAATCCATTAGGAATCCATAATTCATGGTTACAATAACATCAATCGGAAAATCCCCAATTAACCGAAGTCAACCCCAAGGGTTATTGAAATAATTCCGAAAATAACCATTAAATCCGTAGGAATATATTTATCCGAGGTAGATAATCCATATCTAACATATTCCAATGATAATCTAAGCTTACACGAAGAAATCGGAAGGAAAACCCAAAAATCCGAAATTCTAGATCCAAGAGATTAATACCTTTGATTCGATGTTTTGGAGATGATGAAGTGATGATTAATCCAACTCAAAGACTTGAAGATGATGATTGATGATTACACCTTGAAGAATACTCTCTAAATCGCCCAAATCGCCAAGAACCGACGAGAGAAAGAGAAATAGATGACAAATGACGAAATCTGACTAAACTGTCCAATTTATAGCCAGTCCAGGTTAGCGTGCGCTACCCCTAGTGCGTAGCGTGCGCTAACGAGTAATTTGGGTAATCCAGTACCCACTGTCCGAACACGGTAGCGCGCGCTACGTACCTTATTGTAGCGTGCGCTACGGCCATATCATTAGCGTGCGCTAATACTCGTAGTTAGCGTGCGCTAACGAATAATTTGATGCCCAGTACTGGAGTCCAGAAACCTTCTGTCCTCTGATCTGATCTCGATAGCGTGCGCTACAACCAACGATTAGCGTGCGCTATAACATCGATTGCGTATGCTAAATATCACGCGTAGCGTGCGCTATGAATTAATCCAGTGCAGTCCAGTAGCCACTGGACTTAACCTGATCCGTCCCTAGCGCGCGCTACTCCACAAATTTAGCGTGCGCTACTACAACCCGCTAGCGCGCGCTACTTACCATTCGTAGCGTGCGCTGCCATAACTCACTGCGGTCGGTACCTTACGGATGCGGCCTGTGGTAACCTTAGCGTGCGCTAAAGCTGAGTGGTAGCGTGCGCTACCTATACCCGATTAGCGTACGCTAAAAGGAGTACGTAGCGTGCGCTACTCCTCACGCACAGCTCGCAACGAAAATGACAATGATGATAAACACGGCACGAAACTCCAATCAGATTAGTGATGAATGACGATTGATACACGATACAATTACTCTGAATGATGAATACCATGACTGAATATGAGTGACAAAAGATTAATAATGAGTGAAAATTACTGAGTATCAATTACTGAATGATAAATACTGAATGATAATTACTGAATTACAACCGGGTATTACATACACCCCCCCTTAAAAGAGTTTCGTCCTCGAAACTAAGGGTCAAACAACTCGGGATAACTCTCCCGCATACTATCCTCGGTTTCCCACGTAGCCTCTTCGACTCCGTGCCTAGACCACTAAATCTTAACCAAAGGAATTGTCTTATTCCTCAACTGTTTGATTCGCCGCTCTAAAACTCGCACAGGACGCTCCTCATATGAATGATCGTCGGCGATCTCGATTTCATCGAACTGAAGTATGTGACTCGGGTCGGCAACATACTTCCGCAACTGAGAGACATGAAACACATTATGAATTCGGCTCAACGCCGGAGGTAAAGCCAATCGATAAGCTAACTCGCCCACTCGATCCAAAATCTCAAACGGTCCAATGAATCTCGGACTCAACTTTCCCCTCTTCCCAAAACGGAAGATACCACGACTCGGGGATACCTTGACCAACACATGGTCACCAGCCTCGAACTCTAATGGTCGACGACGGTTATCTGCATATGATTTACGCCGACTCGAAATGTCAACAAACGACTCCTGATCAAAGCTACCTTCTCACGGGCGGCTATAAGCATATCGGGCTCGGTGCCCAATGATTCTGATAAGTTGTCCCAACACAACGGAGACCGACAACGACGACCATACAAGGCCTCGTAAGGTGCCATCTTGATCGAAGCATGCCAACTGTTATTATACGTGAACTCGATCAATGGTAGTTGGGCTTCCCAATCGTCTTTCCAATCGAGGACGCATGCCCTCAACATGTCCTCTAATGTCTGAATGGTCCTCTCTGATTGTCCGTCGGACTGAGGATGAAAAGCGGTACTGAGATTAAGCTGAGTTCCCATAGCACGATGAACTGATTTCCAAAAATGGGACACAAACCGTCCGTCACGATCGGAAACGATACTTTTAGGAGTACCGTGAAGTCTCACTATCTCTTTGATGAAAAGCTGGGCAAGTCTCTCGGGACCCCACGTATCCTTGATCTCAAGGAAATGAGCTGATTTGGTTAAGCGGTCCACGATCACCCAGATCGTATTCATGCCACGACGACTCGTCGGCAAACTCGTGATGAAATCCATAGAAATGTCTTCCCACTTCCATTCGGGAATAGCAAGAGGTTTCAGCATGCCCGCCGGTCGTTGATGTTCAATCTTAACTTGTTGACAGGTTAAGCATCTCGAAACAAATTCTGCGACTTCTCGCTTCATATTACTCCACCAGTAATTTTGTTTCAAGTCCTTGTACATCTTGCTAGACCCCGGATGAACAGAATAAGGGGTAGCATGAGCTTCTCTCAAAATCGAGTTTTTCAACTCGTCATTCGCCGGTACGCACAATCGATTCTTAAACCTCAAAAGTCCATCCTCGTGGACCACAAATCCAGGGGCTTTCCCCTGAGTCACATCCTCACGGATACGCAACAATGATGTGTCCGAACCCTGATTCTCTCGGATTGCCTCCTCGAGTGACGATGAAATCTCTAACATACAAAGCTGCCCCTGAACTCGCTGAAGCCAGACCTCGATCTCCGGTCTAAGGAATTCCTGCTGAAGCTCCTTCTGAACTGTTAAACGGGCAAGCATCTGATCCTGAACGGACTTACGACTCAAGGCGTCGGCGACAACGTTCGCCCTGCCCGGGTGGTAGAGGATCTCGATATCATAATCTTTGATTATTTCCAACCACCGTTTCTGACGCATATTTATCTCCTTCTGAGTAAATATATACTTTAAACTCTTATGATCGGTGAATATCTGACAGGTGACGCCATAAAGGTAATGACGCCAAATCTTCAAAGTGAACACCACGGCTGCTAGCTCCAGCTCGTGGGTTGGATAATTAACCTCGTAAGGTCTCAATTGCCGTGAAGCCTAGGCAATAACTTTCCCGTTCTGCATGAGTACACATCCGAGACCCTGTCCGGACGCATCACTATAAACCACAAATCCTTCCGTCCCCTGCGGCAAGGAAAGTACAGGTGCTGGCATTAACCGGCTCTTGAGTTCCTCAAAACTCCATTGACACGCGTCGGACCACGTGTATTTCTTATCCTTCCGCAAAAGGTTCGTTAAGGGTTGAGCGATTCTAGAAAATCCCTCTACAAATCGCCGATAATAACTCGCTAATCCGAGGAAACTTCGGATTTCCTTAACGTTCTTCGGAGGTAGCCAATCTCGAATAGCCTCCGTCTTCTGAGGGTCGACACGAACTCCGTCTGATGAAATTACATGCCCGAGAAAAGTCACTTCGGACATCCAGAACTCACATTTGGAAAACTTCCCAAAAAGTTGTTCTCGTCTCAACACGTCGAGCACTTGATGAAGGTGAAACTCGTGTTCCTCCCGGTCACGAGAATAAATCAAATGTCATCGATGAAGACAACAACAAACTGATCCAAAAAGTCGATGAAAACCCGATTCATTAACTCCATGAATACCGCAGGTGCATTAGTCAATCCGAACGGCATAACCACAAACTCATAATGACCATAGCGTGTTCGAAACGCCTTCCTCGCGATGTCCGACTCTCGGATCCGCAACTGATGATATCCAGACCTTAAGTCGATCTTGGAAAATACTGAAGCTCCCTGAAGTTGATCTAAGAGATCATCAATACGGGGTAAGGGATACTTATTCTTGATCGTCACCCTGTTCAACTCCCGATAATCAATACATAAGCGGAATGAACCATCCTTCTTCTTGACAAACAACACCGGTGCTCCCCACGGGACGCACTCGGTCGGATATAACCTTTCTCGAACAACTCCTCAAGTTGGTTCTTTAATTCTGCATTTGGTCGGGGCCATCCGTCACGGTGCCTTCGATATCGGAGACGTACAGGCTCCAACTCAATCGTGAATTCCACATCCCTCTGTGGAGGCAAACCGAGTAACTCGTGCGGAAAAACATCGGCATATTCCCTCACCACCGGAATATCCGTTAACATTCTTGATGACTTCTCGGTTTTGGCCATATAGCACCAATAACCGACACATCCCCGATTGAGTAACCTTCCGCTTTCATCAAATTAATGACCTTACGAGCAGTAGGGATTACCTCCCTGAAACACACATTCAACCCCATCGTCTGAAATGATAGTGACCATACGCTTACGGACACTAATGATGGCATCATGACGATCCATCCAATCAATACCCAAGATGACGTCGTCCCTTGGCAAATCTACCACGATTAGGTCTGCTGGCCAAACACGTCCATGAAACTGAATCGGACAATTTTGAATCTCACGATTACCGATAATTCATCTACCATCAGGTAGGCCAATGACATAAGGCTCACAACTAGTAGCACTACCCAGACGTAGTCTACTCAAACATGACTCGGAAATGAATGAATGCGATGCACCAGTATCAAAAAGGGTACACACAGGTTGAGATAGAATATCGAGTGTACCTGAGATCATTCGGGCCTCTGGATCATCAGTCTTCTTCATCTCATAAATCCGGGGCTTGCTGGTCCCGGCACCGGACGCTCCCGTCTGCTGGCTAAAAGCTCCACCTTTAGTCGCTCCTGTCGTTTTAAGCAGCCTGATTGAAGTGGCCCGATTCGAACGGATGTTGCTTAGGTGCACGAGATGACGTCGAGTAGGTTTGGAGTCCCTACGGCAAAACGGGCCTTATGCCCGGCAATTCCACAATTATGACATGTGATAGTCTGTCTCGGACACTTGAATGCGAGGTGACCAAGTTCCCCACGATTATAACGGTGATGGCGGCGGCCGCTCGAGATCTGTGCTTAGCGGGTTTAGACGACACGAGGTCGCTCGGAAAAAGCGGAGCCCGCACGGGGTTTCTTGAAGGTTGTCGACCGCATTGGTGATTACGATTCTTCGATTTCTTGCTAGCGACGAAGGTTCTTTGCTTAGCAATTTCCTTAGCGATGGCTCGTAGGTGAGAGCTTTCTCGATGAATTCGGCCAACGTGGTGCAATTATGATTAAGCAACTCCAGTCTCATACGGGGTTTCAGCCTCTTGCTGAAATACTTGATTTTATCCGCCTCCGAATGAATGATGGATGAGGCGAACGGAAGAAGTTCCTGAAATTTCTCGGCAATGGCGAGAACATCCTCGTCTGCTGAGGGGTCGGGGGTGAGTAATTCGGCGGACTTGGCCTCTCTGAGTGGGGCCGGATAATACCTCTCCATCATGAGAGTCTTGAACTGATCGCAAGTACAAGATCCTTCGGTGGGCTTCAACGATAACCACCAAGAATGTGCGCTCTTACCCAGGTAGTAAGCCGCAACAGAAACTTTGTGTCCCTCGGGACACTCTACCATAGCAAACAACTTCTCGAAATGCTCGAGCCAATGAATGATATCTGCCGGCTCAGACGAGCCCTCAAAAGTAGGTGGCCTCTGGCGAGAGATGTCGCCGATGATATTGCTCACATTCCTCTCTTGCCTCTGAGGTGGCGGCGGAGGAGCCTGCTGATTCTGATTGACGGAGTTATGCATCGTCTCCATAAGTTGTGCCATCTGCGTCATTTGGGCCATCATGCCCTGCATGAAAGAGAGTGGGTCAACCCGGACACCTTCTGACTGAGCCATCTCCCGGGTACGACTCCCCGATAATGAATGATCGCGTCCAGGTGAATGAGTGGCAGCGTCGCTGCTCGATGAATTAGCATTATTTCTCGCATTTGCACGTGTATTCACACGAGCTCTTGGGATTTGGCCCGCTCCACGGCCTCGTCCTCCACGTCCTCTTCCTGCCCTCTCCATACTGAAGTAGGAAAGTCACATGATGATTATATTTCCCGCATGAATAACACGTTATGATTATGACATGAGATGATAAAAATGAGCATACACGCTCTAACACAGTGATTACATGAATGATCAACTGAGGTGACATGATTATCTTGAACATGATTAATGATTTGATCTTCCTGATCAACAACTGAATAATGAAATGAATCGAGTTATTAATGAGTTAACCTGACCGTCCTGGTCAAAATGACAATGATGATTGAGGATCGTTAACTGATGAATTATGAATGAATGATTAATGCCAGAAATTATACCATGGCATTAGAAATCTTACAGTTCTTGGTCTGATTGGCTCGGCATTTGCACAGGTCACACGTGACGCGAAAGTCCAATGATACTAGTCCGATGACGATGATTTCAAACGAGACATGACTTGGAGGGTAGTATTCAAAACCACGCTCCGATACCAACTCTGTAACACCCCAAACTAGGCGGATACTACAGTGTCGTAAATCCCCGACTGGGACCCACCAGGCAAATAAAAATGATGAATTAAATAATATAATTATAGTACCGAACCACATTATATTACCAAGTACTCCGATGAGGAGTTTAAGTACAACACACCAGGACAATACCGAATACTATTATATTTTATATGAAGATAAAATACACCACCCTGAATAAATAAACATCTCAAACGGAATTTGCAGCGGAAAATACAAATGACGGAATAACTGAAATGACTGACAATGACTGAACAAACGGAATGACTGGGGCCCCCTACTAGTATCACTGGGACTCGTCGCCGTCAACATGCTCTTCCCGTGCCTTTGCCTTGCCGTGACCTGAAAACAAAATCCCCAGCGAAGTCGATTACGTAACAACAATCCTCAAGAGTTGAAATTACACAATCATGAATTAACTGAAGTTATGCATTATTCTTAATTATGAATTACGCTGAAGAGGAGTATCATAGTACGCCCGTAATGTTCTGTGCAAGTGTACAAGACGAATGACCGGACACACCCGTCCTTGTACCTAATTAGTCTCACGGAGGTAAGCGTTACCGTGTGCATGGTACGAAGTATCGGTGAACCCAATACATGACCATCGTGTGCCCGACTAAAAATTACACACAGCCACACCCGGCCACGCAATATGAACCCGGAAGGTCACATGAACGAGAATGACCATGATGAATATCAATGAATAATAATTAGACAAGGCCAAGATGACTCACCGATATGAAAGTAATAGTGACGTGATTGATAACCCAATGAAATGATTTGGAACCATCGTTCCTCGTGTATGAAATGATTATTCAACAATTACAAGTCTCAATATGATTAATACCATGATGAATGAGTTATGATTATGAGCAATCAACAACAAAAGGAATGAGTATCCTTTTAACCGAGTAAGAATTAACTTACACAATACCGATGAAGAATGTCCGTCCACGAACAACGTCCTAAGTGAAATACCGGTCGCTCGAACAACCTTGAATAACAATAATTACCAACAAACGTTCAATACACGTATCAAGCAACAAAATGCGGCTAACCCAAAGGTCGAAACAACGATAATCAACTCAAAGGGGCATTCTAACGAATACGTAACCAACCACACAACTTCGAAAATATCCAACCCCGAATATATCGAAACCAACGCCAAAATGAGTATTACAAACCATCAAAACACTTCAATGATATCAATAATCCATTAGGAATCCATAATTCATGGTTACAATAACATCAATCGGAAAATCCCCAATTAACCGAAGTCAACCCCAAGGGTTATTGAAATAATTCCGAAAATAACCATTAAATCCGTAGGAATATATTTATCCGAGGTAGATAATCCATATCTAACATATTCCAATGATAATCCAAGCTTACACGAAGAAATCGGAAGGAAAACCCAAAAATCCGAAATTCTAGATCCAAGAGATTAATACCTTTGATTCGATGTTTTGGAGATGATGAAGTGATGATTAATCCAACTCAAAGACTTGAAGATGATGATTGATGATTACACCTTGAAGAATACTCTCTAAATCGCCCAAATCGCCAAGAACCGACGAGAGAAAGAGAAATAGATGACAAATGACGAATCGACTAAAGCATCGATTTATAGCCAGTCCAGGTTAGCGTGCGCTACCCCTAGTGCGTAGCGTGCGCTAACGAGTAATTTGGGTAATCCAGTACCCACTGTCCGAACACGGTAGCGCGCGCTACGTACCTTATTGTAGCGTGCGCTACGGCCATATCATTAGCGTGCGCTAATACTCGTAGTTAGCGCGCGCTAACGAATAATTTGATGCCCAGTACTGGAGTCCAGAAACCTTCTGTCCTCTGATCTGATCTCGATAGCGTGCGCTACAACCAACGATTAGCGTGCGCTATAACATCGATTGCGTACGCTAAATATCACGCGTAGCGTGCGCTATGAATTAATCCAGTGCAGTCCAGTAGCCACTGGACTTAACCTGATCCGTCCCTAGCGCGCGCTACTCCACAAATTTAGCGTGCGCTACTACAACCCGCTAGCGCGCGCTACTTACCATTCGTAGCGTGCGCTGCCTGCTAACTCACTGCGGTCCGGTACCTTGGATGCGGCCAGTAACCTTAGCGTGCGCTAAAGCTGAGTGGTAGCGTGCGCTACCTATACCCGATTAGCGTACGCTAAAAGGAGTACGTAGCGTGCGCTACTCCTCACGCACAGCTCGCAACGAAAATGACAATGATGATAAACACGGCACGAAACTCCAATCAGATTAGTGATGAATGACGATTGATACACGATACAATTACTCTGAATGATGAATACCATGACTGAATATGAGTGACAAAAGATTAATAATGAGTGAAAATTACTGAGTATCAATTACTGAATGCTAAATACTGAATGATAATTACTGAATTACAACCGGGTATTACAGAAAATACAATAAGCTGTATGTTTTTCGAAGTTATTTGCATAGAGAAAGACTATATTGAGCTGTTGTAGGTACTCTCCTGTTTGCTTGATGTGTACAGGGTTTTCACATTATGTATAATGAAAACAGTAAGGTCAGAATGTAAAATACACACAGATATAAGTGGTTCGAGGTAAACCCCTCTACGTCCACTAGTACTCCACATAGGAGTAAAATATTTATTAAAATCACTACGTACACAACTATGTGACTTTAACTAAACCTTTTTCTGTATCATTCACACAGATTGATATAGTGACCACATCTTGGGCCGTTCACACAAATTGGCTTTAGTTCTTTCGACTTGCTTCTTCTCACACAAATCGAAGCTTCGTCTTCAATGTTATTCTTCCCACACAGATTGAAACTAGCAAGGACTTAGTCCACACAGGGCTAAGGTTGATCTCAACAGTAAAGATAGGGTAGAACAAGTTCAAACAACAGCTGTATGCTTTGACGAGCAATTGTTGTATGATGTGCTGTTTGCATTGAGGGCTGTACATTTTTTCGCTTATATAATGTTGTATGCTTAGGAAATATATTGCTCTTTCTTAGATTGATATTGTGATTATCAGAGCTGATTGTCAGATGTAATGCGCAAGATAATTAAGTGTTATCTTTTCGGATGTCCTATGCTTGGGGCTATTTATAACCTTGGAAATAGATCTGTTATAAATGTACCTATTGGCCGGTTGGTGATATTTAGACAGCTCTGATTGGAGGCTGTAGAATGTTTGAATTAAAGGCGATTCGCATTTAATGCTTCAGGATTCTCTTTGACTTTGCATTAAATGCTCTTCAGCACATTCAAACTATTATCTCTTTCGGTCACATTAAATGCTGTCCTATCAGCATTAAATGTTGCTTCAACCATGAATACTTTATGAATAAGTAAATATTATTTCACAACGGTTTAAAGCTATTTTTCAGTCTTGTTGGATGTGTTTTACTTTTCCTAAGTAAAACTCCTACAACAAAATTGTTGTATCCAACCCTCTTCACTTCTGCTGTATAATGATGTAGCCACTATAGGATCGAATGATACAGGAAGATCTCTTGCTGTATGGAGTTTCCTAACAGCTTCCATACTTAGCGAAGTGCTGACTTTGAAGACTTCATGTTGTATGGTGGCGATTATCAAAATAGGCTGTATTTATCCCAACATTCCCCCCTTTTGATAATGCCAAAACTTCCTTCTTGATTCGGAGAGGCTGTCTTCAAGTCTTCTATTCGAAAGATCTGATCTTCATGACTTAGTCTAAAAATTTGAACTGCCCGCACGCAAGTTCCAAAATGAAAATCCTACTGGACTAAGTGTATTAGAACTTAACTTATGATTGGCGCATAAGCACAATCTTACAGGATGTAATTATATTGAATACAACTTTATCTATGAACTGTTCGCAAACAAGTTCTTACAACTTTTGGATTAACAAGTTTATACTTGTTCAGTATATCAATACTTCATCGTAATCAAGACAGTAAAATAGTAAAAGTATATTACGAGCTGTAATCATTCAAGAAATCAAAATTTTATTGATGATTGAAATTACAGGGCTTGAAAGATAAGACTAAGTACTGCATCAAAGAGCATACAGGAGGATAAAGTACAAAATACAACTAACAGAAGCTAGTCCCTATAATGAGAATGTTTCCAAGTCTTTCGAGAGGGATCATGATCGGTTCCTCTCCACCAGTTTATTAAGAAGTCTTTGCCTCGATCCCTGTAGATGTTTCATCCTTCATAGGAGACATCATATTCGAGAATCTAATCTTCCGGATGGGTTACCTGTTCACCCTTCTGGTGTTTAGACTTCATCTTAAGTTGTAAGGGAAGCTTTCCTTCTGCTAGTAGCCTCGAGAACTCGTTTGCGACATCCTCCAGTATTTTGAATTTATTAAACATGGCGGACTCCATGATGAGCATACAGAAGTTTCCCAGCAGTTTAATATCTTTCCAGTCATTCAATTCAGCTGCTATAGGTTGTCGACCACTTTGGAACAGTATCTCGGCAAGCTTTCGTACTGTACTCTTCCATAGGAAATTAGGATCGTGGAACTCGGGTCGAGAACCAGTTACCCTGTATCCTTTTGCTCATTGACCTGGCCTGGGTCCAGCTAGTCATCCGATAGCAGTAGCGATGCTTTCCTCCAATGTAGCCTTAATTTCTCTCTATTTCTATAGCCTCCACTTCGTGGAAGCCTCTCTAGACTTTTCCTCCTTTTAGGCATCATCAATATTGGAGACTTTGCCGTGAATATCTCGAAGGAATTTCATAGATTCAGCTTGTTGGGTCTTTAGATCAGTGACAATATTAACCAGCCTCACAACCACTACTATAAGATCGTCGATCTTGTGATCGTGGTCAGTTAGTTTTGAGCCAGTATATTCAAGGGCGGCAACATTCTTGGCTTCAGCGACACGAAGCTTCTCTTACTCTTGCTTTAGGATCCGCTCCTGATGATGTTTTAGTTAATTCAAGGATTGCCACCATGCAGTTGGCATGAGGTGAAAAGCCTCTTCCACATCATTAATGGCCCTTTTCAGCTTTGATAGCTCGTCCTGAGCTGTTTCAGCGTATCCAATCTAATTCCTTTACGATGTCATATAGGGCCTTGACAGCATCCTACAAGAATACAGTTTGGCGATTGATGGCTTGGAGTTGCTCAATTCGTGCCTCTATGCACGAAGAGCCAGGGCGCACAATCTTCGAGTCAGATGATTCTATGAGCTGTTTGAGAACCATGTTGTGATGGGGCTTGCATGGTTTGTCGTCAGCAAGGAAACTGTCATCAAAGTCACAGTGGGATCCTAAAGAAATATGAGATTCAACTTGTTCGGAATCAGGAGCTTCTGTAGGTTGAGCTGCAGGACCGTCTGGGAGATATAAGGGACTCATTCCACCTGCCTCTGTTGGTTTTCAGTAGTCAGAACTACATGAGGGACTGATTCCTCCTGCCGACTCTCAGATTCCGCATGTTCCAGAAGAGGTACTGATTCTTCTTAGCGAATGGTGCGGGTGGCATCTTCTTTTTCCTCTGTCGTCTTGATAGATTCTTCTGGTACAGGATGAGCTTCCTATAGAGGAGAATTAGCTGGTTCTTCATTGGTGATAAGATGGACTGATTCCTCCTGTTTCTTGTCTTCATGGGCTACTTCTTCCTGTTGCGAGGGCGGGCACTCATGTTGTTCATTGGATGTCTCCTGGCCATGTTGGGCTTGGATGTTGGCAAATTCTCCTTCCCTATCCCCTTCTCGGCTTATCTGAAGACCTGCCTGTAAGGCCTCATCGTCCTCGTTGGAGTCCGGGTCAGAGTGGTGACTTGGTGATGGAGCTTTGTCATTGGATTGTGACTTCCCTTTGAGTCGGGCCTACCATGAAATAATTTATGATAAGCTCATGGCAAAAATAATCTTCCCATTTGATCAATACCTCAACGTTCTGGGTGTCCATGACCTCCAGAGCAAATAACTCTTCTTCCTTCCAGTCCTCCCAGTTGTACAGGGTGTCGTAGGGGGCGACCCTGTAGGATTTTCAAACTTTGAAGCGCTCAAAGGCTTCCTCTATTTAGACTTGAAGGAGAGTGTTATTGATAATATTCATCGGGGAGGGACTCCGAACAATGGATAGCTCTATTATTCAGTTGGGATCCTCAGTAAGTGTGGGACCCTATTGGGGAGAGGTATCTCTGACAGGGGTGGGTACCCTGTGGGGAGTGGGACTCCGTACAGGGGTGGGTGCCATGTTTGTAGTTGTGGCTTTCGGATCCAAAGCGACAGCCGATTTTCCAGAACCTTCTAACTTGGCAAACAGTTGTTCCTCCGGCATAGCCGTCACTGGCTCGGGATCTGCTGTACGAGCATAAATTGTTTATCCCAAAAGGGTTGCGCCCTGTGGGATTTCTTCAACGATTGGAGTGATCTATGGGACTTCTACATTTACCGTTGTAGTCACCGTAGGAACGAGCTTATAAGATTTCTTCATCTTCTTTTTTTTCTTCACGACAGCTTTGGGGAGCTGCTATCACGAATACTTATTTTTATATTCTTCCCATCACTAGAGCTCTTTAGAATGACATCCCTAGAGTCACTTGAGATTGGCATGCTGTAGGGGTTTGGCCTGTCAGCAAGAATGGGTGTTTTGTTGTATAAAGTGGGTCTGATTCCACCAATAAACTTTCCGGTCATTATTTTTTTGGTGTCTGCAGGCTTCTTTACTTCGCAACGCGTGAGGATTGTAGGTCACAGATACTCAGAGGATAGTCTAGGGGGGGTGAATAGACTGTTTAAAATCTTTTTCTGAATATATCAGTTGAGTAACCTCAGCTGTGATTTTATGCAGCTAACAAACCTCGGCTGCAGATAAGTAATACGGAAGACACAGCTGATAATAATGGAGGTGACTTATGTCAGCTGTAAAACTTGTTATGCAGAAGGACCTGACTTATTAATGAAACAGTAAATATGTATGCAGCAGTTAAGTATGATGATAAATTAATATATCACACAATCACTTATAGTGGTTTCAGAGGTGAGGTAGTCCTCTACTAATCCACTTCTCGCCAAACTAGTTGGAGATAAATTTACTATAATGTTCAACCAGTGATTGTTACAATGAACCCTCAGTTACAACAGCTTCCAACCAGTGGAAACCCATGGCCGTTGCAACTCCCTTTGGCTGCCTAGCACCTCTTAATCGAAAACTCGTGGATGCGTTTACAACCTTGAACTTCTAAGAACCTCGTTCAAAGAAGTACCTCATAATCGGACTTTAAGACAAGAGTTTTTGTCATCTCCAACTTTCAAGAGCTTCTCAGTATAATACCTTTGAAATCAGCTATTCACTATGCTATATATTGCCTTGTTTGCATTTATCGCTTAGTATTGTTCGCATTGTACTTCTGCTTAATCTTTCTTCATATATTTATAGTACAATCTTGAGCATGTTGCATCGTGTAACAAATCAGTCCATTGGAGAGTGGACTTCTTTGTTTAACTTTTAATCTCTTTGCAAGGCTTTGTCTCTTTCTTCAAATCTGACCGTTTAAAGATGTATTATCCCGTTGTGCCACTTTTCTTGATTACTATAATTAGAAAGTCTTCCGGGCATGAATCTCTAGGAATGAAATGTTCCTTAACTTCCGGGAATCATTCACTTTGTCCCTTGACTTTTATGTCTGCATGAGTCTAGCCGTTATTGTTGACTTTTCAACGCTTGCTGATGTGGACGGTTCATATCTAAAACTTGGTTGATATGTCATCTGAGTAAAACTCATCTGATATTCCCTTGGTCAAACCTGCCTGGTATGTTGGTCAAACCTGGCTGATGTTCTGTCTGGATAAAAGTTGTCTGATATTATAACTGGTCAAACTCAGCTGATATTCCCTTTGACTGAAACTCGTCTGATAACAACTCATCTGCTTTCAGTTGGGGTAAAACTCGCCTTATAATTCCTTTGTCTGAAAGCACGACTGAGAATAAATCTGTTGACCAAAAACTCGCCTGATAGTAACTCGCCTGATATCTTATGAGTTCTATACTTAGCCAAATTTCTATATGATCAATATGATCAATACTTAGCTTAATCTTTTTAAGGCCTATAGAAGATACTCATTAGGTTCTTCTTTACAATGCCAAGTACATACATTTGAATAATCATGAATACAGGGATGATATCATCAAAATCTAAAATAATGTTCCTAACAAATTCCCCCTATTTTGGTGATGGCAAAACTTAATGATCAAATGTAATCAAATCATCATGTAGATAAGTAAAGTATTGTAATGTAAAGACTGAGCCAGTTTGAGACAATCATTCAAGTCGACTGTAAATGAACTTTCATTATTTTGGCATTATAGTGCAGGTCTTTTACAAGTGAAATGAAAAATTACAAGTAAATTTACAAGTGATTGACAGTGAAAAACTTAGAGTCTCCCTCTTTCTCTTCCTCTTACTTGGTCCTTCTTGGAGGGAGAGACCTCAGCGGTTTTGCTCCAATGGGATTCTGTACCACTGGGATAAGTCCACACTTCTTCTTGACTATGGAGGATGCAAACTCCTGATCTTCAAGGGAGGTATATTTGTTCTTTATGCACAATTGATTTATTTCCTCCTAAAGCACTTCATCATCCAACTTTCCATGAATGTTCATTGGAGGGTCTTGTGGTCTAAAGTCAGGAATTCTTAGGAAAATCATTGAAGGTTTCTTCAGAAACCCTCTTCAGGATCTCTCACAGATTTGGGTAGTTGATCTCCATGTAGTCAACGAAGATTTGTTGAGCAGTGCACCTGGGTCTTGGAGGATTTCCCATAGATATTATTTTTCAATAAATTGCTTCTTGGCAATCCCCCATTTGTTTGTAGATTCCTCTGGAAGGAACTCCTCAACATAAAAAAGTTCTTTTCCTTCCCATTGAAGTGGCACAACTGGTTCTTGCCCAATTCTCCTTTTCTTAGCTGCTGGTACTTATGGTTGTGCATCTTTATTTTTTCTTTTCAAGGTACTCGAAGTTCTAGCCTCAGGAAGGTGAATAATTGCGGGAGGTGTAACTGGATTTCTGGGGACTACTGTTAGTGCCTCCTGCCTTCTCTTGGTTCTCATATCTTCTTCCTCCTTTTTGCCAGCATCAAGAATCTTTGCCAGCTGCTCTTCCACCCTCTGCATGAAGTCTGTCATGCCAAGAGGCATCCTTGAATATGAAGGTGGTGGAGAAGGTTCCTTTTTCTTGAGAAGTGAGTCCATCTTGTCATTGAGGGACAACAAGTGATGTTTTCCTTCGGTTGCGAGGAGTTTTGCAACTGTTTCCTCAACCATGGTTCGGACCATCTCATTGAAGTTAGATGGTAGCTGAACTTTAGGTGCCTTTCCATAGTCAGTGTTTTCTGTTGAGTTCTCCTCTACAGCTGACCTCCAAGCAATGGATTTTTCAGATGATATTCTGCTGCCATCTGCTTCTTTATCAGATGGGGTTTTATCTGGCTCCCCTGATTCATCATCTGCTGTGGGCTGTGCTGAGCTGGAAGCCTGATCAGGTGCACCCTGATCATGGTCCTCATCCTCCTTTTCTTTTCCGTTCTTTCCTTCTTCTTCTTCTTTTTCTTCTTCTTTTGCCTCTTCTTTTTCAACTTCTTTTTCAGCTTCTTCTGTTTCTTCCTTCCTCTCTTCTTCTTCTTCTTTTTCTCTCTATTTTTCGACGATATCCTCTTCTCTCTCCTTTTCAACAATTCTTTTTTCTTTTTCCTTCTGATTTTCACTTTCTCCTCCTTCAATATTCTTTTCATCATCAGAAGTTTTTCCTTGAGATACTCCTTCCATCATAAGCAGGATGAATTGGTCCATGTGTGTTTTGAAATTTTGTAGGAACCAATTCTCATCAAGAAGTAAACTTATATGAGTTGCTCAACAGTGAGGGGGTGGTCCCATCCATCCCTTTCTACCATATCATTCAACAAAACAACTTGAAGGAAAACTGATATACGTCATATATTGTTATATACATTATCGTTGTTGTAATCGAGCTTATATTGTCAAGAGTTTTGAGTGTTTTTACACGATAACTCATACACGAGAGGAAAAATACGGATTGTAGATTGATTTGGTGTTATTAGGATCGTTGATCCGGCATTGTTAGAATCACATCTAAACTCAAGAGAGGTTTCTCTAGTACTAATAGAAAGCTAGATATGTTGCTTCCTTGTCCGATAGAAAAGCAAAATAGTTTATCTTGGACCGATATAAAGACAAGATTATACGGTTTATCTTCAACCAATAGAAGACAAGATTGCAATGGTATCCCTCAGACCGATAGAAGACGAGGCGCAGAGGTTGATCTTAAGCCTAAGGAAAAAGATACGAAGAGAGGACGTGGGCACGTTTGGCCGAACCACTATAAATCTTGTGTCATTTATCTTCTGCAATTTAAATACGCTTCTGCAACGCAAAAGAGTTCAATAACTCTATTATACTTCACGTATATTTTCAAACGGCGAAGGTCCCAATTTTCCAACAATTGGTATCGGAGAGTTTTCTATTGAAAAGCGGCTTGACATCCAAGGAGAAAAGATCCTATGGAGTTTCAATTTGCCCCGGTCGAAGGTCTTGCTCTAAGTCGACTCCATTTTTCGACGGATCGAATTACATGACTTGGAAGAAAAAGAAGTCGATCTTCATTCGTGCCTATGATATAGAAATCTAGAAGATCATTTCTCTTAGCCCGAAAGTGTTAGGAGTATGCCCTCGAATGCCACTCAGAGGTTGTTGAGTGAGGGCATTGTACTTGTAATTATGTAAACCATTTATATAAGGCAAATGAATGTTTCTTTATTTACTGGTAGTTACTGGCATTCCTAACTCGTAAATAAACATATAGAAACTAGTCCATGTATTTGAGAGCAAAACGTTCCACTCCTTATTGGATAAGGGGTCGGCCTTTGGAAAGGTTATAGCTCAAATACTTAATCGTTCGCAAGTCGATGAAACTTGGTAGGCGTTAAGTTTATGTGAAGACTTGTATGACGTGTTCTTTAACATGGAGAGTGCACATCGAACACTAATGGTTAGTGGGAGCACACGTTATAGGTATGCTAATTGGATTAGTATACTCGAACCGACTCACCCTCGATTCGTCACATGGATTTTACTCCGGACGAGCCAATGACGGAATCGAAAGGTTGTGATAGGTATTCGTGAACCTTCGACTTGAGGATTTAGTAGGGATGTGCTTGTGACGTCAAGATTTTCATTAGAGTAGTTCGACCACGTAAACCGGAAGGCGGGGTCAACCTCGGCGTGCATCTTGACAGCAAGTAGCAGGTCCTCAATACCAAGATAGAATTCTTTCTCCGTTAGTGAGCGGGTTATATGTCCTATGCGGTTATTGGCGAGATGAGATCATAAGTCTTTGGCCAAAGCATTGGAGCTAGTTGTATTAGATACGGCGACTCGATGATCTCGATTTGCATTAACGCATGCATAGCGTCAAGCATGAGATATGGTTTGGTCGACCGTGACCTATAACTTGATCGGGACATTTGAAAGAAGGGTTTATACGTATCTTGGTATTCACGACGAATGGTTCTTGAATGATCCCAATCATTCGTTCTCGATCGAGAGTGCAGTGTAGGCCACCAGGCTGGCTAGGTGGTGCTACTACTCTTTGGTTCCTCCCATTGCTGACTGGGACGGACCTACCGAGTCGCGCATTAGGATTGACAACGGAATGAATCGAGCTAATTCTCTCATTATGAATATTAGATATTGGATATCTAATTTTGGAACATTGGATGTTTAAATCGATTTATTGGATAAATTGATTTACGGCCTAATGAATTAAATAAATTAATGGGTGATTAATTTAATTCATGAATATAATTATTTCTTGGAGAAATTAATTATGTTATTTTGTATTTGATATGTTTAATTAATTGGATTAATTAAACGACATAAATACATCGGAATGGAATAGGAGTTTATCTGTTTGGACTCACGGGAGTCCGAAACGAACCGAACTCGACCGTTTTCTAGCATGGGCCAACCCCCCACTTATTACCATGTGTGTGTATTGACTTGTCCCCATCATGGTTTTGGAATCTCATGTGATTGAGGGGACAAGTATCATATACATTATATGGGGAATCAAATCATGATATATGTATTTGTTTTCATGTGGGTTGAATAAGAATATATAGAATACTTTGATCTCTCATCCTTACAACACTTCTTGGCATTTACGTATCATTGAGTTTGAGAGAGAGAGAGAAAATTGTTTTCTCTTTAGTCATCTTCTTCTTCAACCTTGTTCTTGTTTCTCTTAGAGAAAAATATCAAGACATAAAGAGAGAGTAAGATTAAAACACTTAGAGTGTAGTAATCTTTACATATATAGCTTCATCACCTAACTCTAGCCGTATCCTCGGAGGATAGCAAGGTGTTGTCATTCCGTTCGTTTCTCCGGCGCGTGGCAAGTAGAGACGCGGTGCTTTCGGCGTTGGATCGTTCAAGAGCTTGGGGAATAGCTCAAGAGAAGGTTACCATTTAATCAACGGACTTCGAGGGTTAGTTTCTTACGACTCTTGCTTTTCGTTTATATATTCGTATATACGTAGCTCGATCGATCCTCGTAGGGATTCGGATCGAATTAATTTTCGTTTTACCGCTTCCGCTGGGCCTTCGTTTTAGGCACCGAATCCCAACAGTGGTATCGGAGCGTAGGTCTTGCGATCGTATATACGATATTAGCGTTTGGAATGCTTGATTAGATGATGAATGATTTGGAATCATTTTAGTCATAATCGTGGTATATATATTTTTACGTTCGTTGTAGTTATATTTTTCGTAAGTTTATGTCTAAATATAAATCTTAATTTCTTGGAAATATGATTTATATTGAAGATATGAATGTTGAAAAATATTGATATTGGATATCCGGTCGAAAATCGAGCTCCGAATCGTCGTCGGACGATTTTTCGGACAAAGGCGTGTTGTCGCCAGGGTGACTCGGCCGTGAACCGTGACACGGGCCGTGTCGGCGATCCCGAGCCCCGCCAGCAGACCCGACCGTGTCGGGAGACACGGGCCGTGCCGGCCCGGCCATTGCCGATCGTGATCGGCCATGCCGGCATGTCTGCCCGGCATCTTTGCCCGATGACTTCGGCCATGGCAGCCAATTTCGCCCGGCTCGATTTTTCGTGTATTCTTGAAAATTAATCTCCCGCATGTTAAATTGGATTTAATATGATTAAAATGATTTATGGTATTTCATTTTATAAGGGAAATTTGATTAATTGGAATATTTATGGTCGACCGAATTATTTTGAACGTTATCATATTACCGATTGTGTGAATCGATTGGATCGGTTCGAATTGTTGATTGGATCAATGTATCTCTATGCTTTCCATTTATATAGTATTTATTGGATGAATGCTTTTTGAATGGGGATGTGGTTCGTGGACTTAGATTTGAATCGTTCGTTTTATTCGATTGGGTTGTAAAGGCCGTTTTGAGCCTATTTATTTTACTAGAAATGTTTGTATCTAGGATGCAATTTTCAATGTAAAATTTATATGTAATGACGAAGACCGGAGGAAGATCCATTTCGAGAAGACGAAGATTCAAGACGAAGACTTGTAATTAGATTACGAAGTTTTTGTTTTCTAGGAACGGTCCATGAACCACATGTTGGTAGCAACTAGGTTGTGAATGGTTGTTTCATATTGTATGAATGCCACAAACGCGCTAATATGATTAATGTGCAAAGTGCAACGTAAATCGCGAAAATTCTCCCACAATAAATTATTAAGTTTATAAGGTTTCAAGGTTTTCCTTCCCTCCATCGAGTTTTCGAAATTGAAATCCAAACCGGATGTGCTATGCTTCCGAGTTATCGGGGTAGTCGTTCGGGAGGACGGATAAATTACCGGAGCGCATTGGATGCCTTTCGGTTGGAGCAAATTTTATCCCTAGAAACCCGATAGGTTGCTAGGATAAGATTCAATTGTGAAACCGATTTGCGTCGATGGTATAAACTTAACTTGTTCACGAACCATAGAAACCGTATAGGTTGAGGGAAGTGAACAAGGGGAAAAAAGATCGAATCATCCATTAGATGGGTTGGTGTTGGACACCACTTTATGAAAATTAATAGACTAGAAACTGTTCGGTTGCCCTCTATTAAGATTTATAAAGAACTCGATCACCACTATGAAGTAGAGCGACGATACTTCGGATTTCACATGGGAGTGTGTTATTAGATAAAAATAGTGGGAGCCGGGTAACAAGAATAGAAAAGACCTTAATTCTATACTCAGAACATAATATAACAAGTCACTAATTAACTGTTATACTTAATGCAGACATAACTCAATATGACAATGAATCCACTCGCAATTCTACTCGAAAAGAACACCTTAATGGGACCTAACTTTGTGGATTGGCTCCACAATCGATGATTGTCCTAAGTATAGAGGCATTGGGATACGTCTTGGAGACGGACATTCCGGCGCCTCTGTGCGGACCCGAGCCAATCGGGAAGAGATTGAAAACCACGAAAAGTGGGTTAAGGATGACGTGAAAGTCCGTGCTTATATGATGGCTTCCATGTCTAATGAGCTTCAGAGAGCTCATGAGAAAATGACTTCGCTGGCGATTCTATCTCACTTAACCGAGCTTTATGGTGAGCACACAGAGAAGCTAGATATGAGATATCCAAGCAACTGTTCGGTGCAAGGATGAAGGAAGGTGAGAAAGTTGGGGAACACGTCCTCAAAATGATATCCATGATCGAGAGATTGGAGGCTCTTGATTTTAAAATGGATACTTCTCTCCAAACCGACCTTATCCTACAGTCTCTCCCTGATTCCTTCTCACAGCTTGTTATGAACTTCAACTGCAATGAGATTGCATGTAATTTAATGTAACACCCCCAAAACCTTACGGGAATATTACAGCGCCGTGGGCCCCACATTGGAACCCACAAGGCTAAAATCATTTTCGCAAATGTTTAAAAATGCCAAAAGGCCCTTTTGAAAGTACACACACGCACAGCGGATAAAAACACAGTTCAAAGAGTATCGAAAGCCATTAAAAAACATACACACACAGCGGAAGAAATATAATTAAATACATTTGCAGCGGAATTATAAAAACAGAAAGAACACTCGAATCCCACCAACTACGCCATAGCCAGTATCACCGGAAAGCTCATCCCTTCACGACCGCTACTAGCTCGAACTCCGAGTACCTAAAAATAAAGCCCACGACGGGGTCAGCCATAATACTCAACAATGATAACGATCACATCACAAAGACAATACATATCAATGTGTTTACAAGGTAAGAATAATTCCAATGTAATCTCACCGAAGTAACCTTACCAACCCGTCACAACCATAACAATCAATTCTTACCATATCCCACGCCTCGTGTCCTTAAGTAATGAACGAATTCAAATGTAACCACCTGTATCAGAAACGATACCAAAATTCCCAAACTTATCATATCTCAATATAGAATGATCTGTCGAGGCTAACTCTATCACTGGGTCGCACAATCGGATCCCAATCGATAGAAACTGATATCGCACGATACATCTTCAAATCAACTGTCCCGAAACAATGGCAAGTCCCGGATATCAATACAAAGCGGGAATGCTCACACAATCAATAATGATAAACAATCAATGCTTCACAACGGAATTATCAATGACATGATATTTCCACACAAGATTGACAAAGGATCAACCACGAACGAGAATACCATGATATGGCAACTCCAACAAGATCAATGACAGAATCAATAACCGAGAATACCGACAATACGGCAATTCCCAACAAGATCAATAAAAGGTCGACAACCGAGAATACCGACGACACGGTAAGGATCAATGAAGAATTAATAATCGAGAATACCAACGACATGGTAAACCAAGATCAAAAGAGTCGAAAACCAGAAATACCAACGACACGGTAAACCCCAATAAGATCAATAAAAGTCAACAACCGAGAATACTGACGACATAGTAAACTCTAGCAAGATCAATAAGGACCAACGACCGGAAGTACCAACGGTACGGTATACTCCAACAAGAATAATAAGAAATCGACAACCGAGAATACTAACGACATGGTATACTCCAATCGGGATAATAAGGGATCAACAACTGAGAATACCGACGACACGGTAAACTCCAATAGGAATAATAAGGGATCAACAACCGAGAATACCAACGGTAAGGCAAACTCCCAAACGGAATCAATAAGGATCAATAACGAAAGAGACTACCAATGATAGGGGGAACTCCAAACGAGATTAATAAAGGATCGATAACAAATAAGTTTACCATCGATATGGTAACTCCCAACGAGATCAGAAAAGGATCAACGGGAACAGATACACGAGAGAATAAAATCGTCAACCATATATAAATCGTATATATGGGATTTCAAAGACAACCCGAATATCGAACAGATCCAATTATACATGGACTGTGAACGACCAAGCAATAAGACTCAAGATGGACGTCACGATACGCTCGATCCGGACATGTGTCCGTGTACTAGCCAACCACGGGTATTGATCAATACACGTCTGGTCTCGTACCTAATCAGCCTCACGAAGTACGTCTCGTGTGCACGGTTCAATATGAGGTCGAAACCAACATATGCTACACGTACCCGTCCCGAAAATCCTACACATGAACGATCAGAACGTATCTGACTCCAGATATGCCACGATACAACCTGACAACAAATCTCAAAGAATCGCATATCCATCAAGGATCAGAAGACTTCCCAAAAGAGCAACAGTAACTCGATCATGAAAGACCGACACGACCACAATGTCGTATTTCCACCGCATAACACCCACATCATGCTCCACAATGCATATAATATTAACACATAAACCCCAAGGCAGCAGCCAAGGGTCACGGAAGCATCTCACAGGAATACCCCGGAACATAGGTGCCATATAGGTCTTATCCCCTAACACAGTTCATGCAATTACAAAATACCCCAAGGTCGCAACCAAGGGTCACGAAAGTATCCACACAGGAATACCCCGGAACATAGGTGCCATATAGGTCTTATCCCCTAACACATCGGCCCAACAGATCACAGCTCAAAGGAAGAGCATATTACAAAACGTAACCACGATGGTGCACACTCACCACATGAAATATCAATACACACATGCAATAATGCAATATGATGATTATCATTATCTAACAATATTAATTTACCTCAAGGTGGAGACACAAACCTTTCCACGACCAACCGCCCTGAACGAATACACGGTTTATCCGACAAGCCAAAATGAGTACAGTCCATAATTAATACCAAACCACCATCCCGAGTTCAACATCGACACGATAACTAACCTTGATATCCAACTTCTCATGCAATAGACCAAATTATAATTCACGTTCCCATTTCCACTAGACATCCTTAAAATCATATACATTATGATTTATCTTACATACCACCATTCCGACAATTCATATATTCCATAATACCATTGCTATATGAATCATAAATGAAATGAAAACGAAATCATTTATTAACATTATGAACTGAGCAAGCATAACTTGCCTCGATACTGCATTTAAGCCGCTATCAATCCCGCCGTCTCCGTCTACAAGCTCCGCAGCACAACGGTTAACTTCAACGATCACTAAACGCAACCTAATGCAATAATCAATTAACGATACGTTCGATAACAAACAACAACCGGTATAATCAATCAATCAAACTCAACGGTATCTCGATCATACGAAATCAAACCATATCAACTCTTATCAATACGAATACAAGCCGAATTTCGATAATCAATAGTTCTATCAACGTCTACAACATTCTTGGTTCCGACTTAAATCTTAAATTCGGATTTACACGGCTCATTCTTGCAAATTCATAGGAATACAATTACCGGCTATCGTCATGAATAATCATATACCAAAATTAACCGTAATCCTTCCAATTTACGGACATATATCATTCAAGAATTCTTCAAGAACATGAATTAGTCCATAATCATGTTTGAAGCCAACAAAACGACGTAACTGGATGTGTTCTAACATCTAATCATCATCTAATCCATAATCCAAGGCATGTATCATTTTGTTCTTCAATATACGATTCATATAATCTCAAAATCATAACATCAACACTATCATCATCACTATACGGAGAAGAACATCAACGCTAACATCAAAATCCGAATTCAAGTAGTAGAGTTCATCAACATACCTTTTGAAGATGAATAACACAATCAAACACTTCCAAAACTCCAAGAACTCCAAGTTTCAAGCTTCCGATCACCCTTATCAAAGTCTTAACAAGGGTATGAGGGTCTGAGATGGGTTTGAGAGTGGAGAGGGACGAGCTGGGGAGGAGGAAATGTGTTTCCTTTCGTGAGGAAATGAAAGCCCCGTTCTTATTTTATAAACTGTGCATCTCGTTACGTACGTTAAGTCCCAAAGCTAACGTACGTAAGGCCTTTAACGTACGTAATCCAAATTCCATAGCGTACGTAACAAACTCACTGTCTCATTCCGTGAAGTCCATTACGTACGTAACCCATACCATATAACGTACGGAATATACCAATTGACTTGCTACAGTACAATGGTCGTGTTACGTACGTAACACGTCCTGTATAACGTACGTAACACGTACGTTGACTCACCTGTCAACATCCTGCGCCGAAAGCAGCCGACGCCGGGTCCCACCTGCCGACCACGGCTTGATCCTGTCCGAATCCCTTCTTAACGTACGTAATATACATTCCTTAACGTACGTTAATCCTGCTTAGTTACGTACGTAAGTCTCCTTACATAGCGTACGTAATGGCTTTCATACTTAGCCATTTCTGCCCCTGTCTGTCGTCTCAATAAACCAAACACATACACGCGACATACCGAATACATATACTTGTTCTGATAACATTTCCATACGATACACCTGATGCACGATATCCTCAATTACAACTGTCGACCAAGTACGGCAATCATACAAATACTCATACGGTATATCCGACATTGAAAACACACCAAGCATGTAATATCCTAGAATCAAAATAACCTCGATAGACATACTGGCACGGCTGTCACGGTTTCCAAAATTATCCACTCATATCGTGTCGGTCCCACTCTGTACAGTACATCCCAGATAAAATAATGCGAAAAATTCATAGTGAAATTCTAGGATATTACATATACACCCACTTAAATAAGTTTCGTCCTCGAAACTCAACACCTGTCATAATCAGTATCTCAATCCCGAAATATCTCAAAATCACGACACCATACTCAAATAATCATCAAAACTGAAATAACTGAAAGAACATACTTACAGGTCCGTGAAGTCGATGATCTTCCGTGATACCAGCATACGACTCCCATACAAAGTCTCAACACACTAACAACACACCGGCATCGCAAATACAGCAATTTGAAAATATTTCAAAAATTTTGAATTCTCCAAAATCGGTTTGACTCAAAAGTCAGAAAATCATTTTCAAAAGTCACGCTACTACCGCACCGGTAGAGCCACATAACACACATGCCCGGGTTTTACGAAACCCAAGCTCCGATACCATTTTCTGTAACACCCCCAAAACCTTACGGGAATATTACAGCGCCGTGGGCCCCACATTGGAACCCACAAGGCTAAAATCATTTTCGCAAATGTTTAAAAATGCCAAAAGGCCCTTTTG
Source organism: Orobanche coerulescens (assembly GCA_033398695.1). Classification (NCBI taxonomy): domain Eukaryota; kingdom Viridiplantae; phylum Streptophyta; class Magnoliopsida; order Lamiales; family Orobanchaceae; genus Orobanche; species Orobanche coerulescens. The sequence goes on along the minus strand of CM065815.1, from coordinate 76,981,664 downwards.
AAAGTACACACACGCACAGCGGATAAAAACACAGTTCAAAGAGTATCGAAAGCCATTAAAAAACATACACACACAGCGGAAGAAATATAATTAAATACATTTGCAGCGGAATTATAAAAACAGAAAGAACACTCGAATCCCAACAACTACGCCATAGCCAGTATCACCGGAAAGCTCATCCCTTCACGACCGCTACTAGCTCGAACTCCGAGTACCTAAAAATAAAGCCCACGACGGGGTCAGCCATAATACTCAACAATGATAACGATCACATCACAAAGACAATACATATCAATGTGTTTACAAGGTAAGAATAATTCCAATGTAATCTCACCGAAGTAACCTTACCAACCCGTCACAACCATAACAATCAATTCTTACCATATCCCACGCCTCGTGTCCTTAAGTAATGAACGAATTCAAATGTAACCACCTGTATCAGAAACGATACCAAAATTCCCAAACTTATCATATCTCAATATAGAATGATCTGTCCAAGGCTAACTCTATCGGCTGGGTCGCACAATCAGATCCCAATACTGATAGAAACTGATATCGCACGATACATCTTCAAATCAACTGTCCCGAAACAATGGCAAGTCCCGGATATCAATACAAAGCGGGAATGCTCACACAATCAATAATGATAAACAATCAATGCTTCACAACGGAATTATCAATGACATGATATTTCCACACAAGATTGACAAAGGATCAACCACGAACGAGAATACCATGATATGGCAACTCCAACAAGATCAATGACAGAATCAATAACCGAGAATACCGACAATACGGCAATTCCCAACAAGATCAATAAAAGGTCGACAACCGAGAATACCGACGACACGGTAAGGATAAATGAAGAATTAATAATCGAGAATACCAACGACATGGTAAACCAAGATCAAAAGAGTCGAAAACCAGAAATACCAACGACACGGTAAACCCCAATAAGATCAATAAAAGTCAACAACCGAGAATACTGACGACATAGTAAACTCTAGCAAGATCAATAAGGACCAACGACCGGAAGTACCAACGGTACGGTATACTCCAACAAGAATAATAAGAAATCGACAACCGAGAATACTAACGACATGGTATACTCCAATCGGGATAATAAGGGATCAACAACTGAGAATACCGACGACACGGTAAACTCCAATAGGAATAATAAGGGATCAACAACCGAGAATACCAACGGTAAGGCAAACTCCCAAACGGAATCAATAAGGATCAATAACGAAAGAGACTACCAATGATAGGGGGAACTCCAAACGAGATTAATAAAGGATCGATAACAAATAAGTTTACCATCGATATGGTAACTCCCAACGAGATCAGAAAAGGATCAACGGGAAGATACACGAGAGAATAAAATCGTCAACCATATATAAATCGTATATATGGGATTTCAAAGACAACCCGAATATCGAATGATCCAATTATACATGGATGTGAGCGACCAAGCAATAAGACTCAAGATGGACGTCACGATACGCTCGATCCGACATGTGTCCGTACTAGCCAACCACGGGTATTGATCAATACACGTCGGTCTCGTACCTAATCGCCTCAATGGCACGCCTCGTGTGCACGGTTCAATATGAGGTCGAAACCAACATATGCTACACGTACCCGTCCGAAAATCCTACACATGAACGATCGTAACGTATCGACTCCGGATATGCCACGATACAACCCGACAACAAATCTCAAAGAATCGCATATCCATCAAGGATCGAAGACTTCCCAAAAGAGCAACAAGAACTCGATCATGAAAGACCGACACGACCACAATGTCGTATTTCCACTGCATAACATCCACATCATGCTCCACAATGCATATAATATTAACACATAAACCCCAAGGCGGCAGCCAAGGGTCACGGAGCATCTCACAGGAATACCGGAACATAGGTGCCATATAGGTCTTATCCCCTAACACGGTTCATGCAATTACAAAATACCCCAAGGTCGCAACCAAGGGTCACGAAAGTATCCACACAGAATACCGGAACATAGGTGCCATATAGGTCTTATCCCCTAACACATCGGCCCAACAGATCACAGCTCAAAGGAAGAGCATATTACAAAACGTAACCACGATGGTGCACACTCACCACATGAAATATCAATACACACATGCAATAATGCAATATGATGATTATCATTATCTAACAATATTAATTTACCTCAAGGTGGAGACACAAACCTTTCCACGACCAACCGCCCTGAACGAATACACGGTTTATCCGACAAGCCAAAATGAGTACAGTCCATAATTAATACCAAACCACCATCCCGAGTTCAACATCGACACGATAACTAACCTTGATATCCAACTTCTCATGCAATAGACCAAATTATAATTCACGTTCCCATTTCCACTAGACATCCTTAAAATCATATACATTATGATTTATCTTACATACCACCATTCTGACAATTCATATATTCCATAATACCATTGCAATATGAATCATAAATGAAATGAAAACGAAATCATTTATTAACATTATGAACTGAGCAAGCATAACTTGCCTCGATACCAGACGAAGCCGCTATCAATCCCGCCGTCTCCGTCTACAAGCTCCGCAGCACAACGGTTAACTTCAACGATCACTAAACGCAACCTAATGCAATAATCAATTAACGATACGTTCGATAACAAACAACAACCGGTATAATCAATCAATCAAACTCAACGGTATCTCGATCATACGAAATCAAACCATATCAACTCTTATCAATACGAATACAAGCCGAATTTCGATAATCAATAGTTCTATCAACGTCTACAACATTCTTGGTTCCGACTTAAATCTTAAATTCGGATTTACACGGCTCATTCTTGCAAATTCATAGGAATACAATTACCGGATATCGTCATGAATAATCATATACCAAAATTAACCGTAATCCTTCCAATTTACGGACATATATCATTCAAGAATTCTTCAAGAACATGAATTAGTCCATAATCATGTTTGAAGCCAACAAAACGACGTAATTGGATGTGTTCTAACATCTAATCATCATCTAATCCATAATCCAAGGCATGTATCATTTTGTTCTTCAATATACGATTCATATAATCTCAAAATCATAACATCAACACTATCATCATCACTATACGGAGAAGTACATCAACGCTAACATCAAAATCCGAATTCAAGTAGTAGAGTTCATCAACATACCTTTTGAAGATGAATAACACAATCAAACACTTCCAAAACTCCAAGAACTCCAAGTTTCAAGCTTCCGATCACCCTTATCAAAGTCTTAACAAGGGTATGAGGGTCTGAGATGGGTTTGAGAGTGGAGAGGGACGAGCTGGGGAGGAGGAAATGTGTTTCCTTTCGTGAGGAAATGAAAGCCCCGTTCTTATTTTATAAACTGTGCATCTCGTTACGTACGTTAAGTCCCAAAGCTAACGTACGTAAGGCCTTTAACGTACGTAATCCAAATTCCATAGCATACGTAACAAACTCACTGTCTCATTCCGTGAAGTCCATTACGTACGTAACCCATACCATATAACGTACGTAATATACCAGTTGACTTGCTACAGTACAATGGTCGTGTTACGTACGTAACACGTCCTGTATAACGTACGTAACACGTACGTTGACTCACCTGTCAACATCCTGCGCCGAAAGCAGCCGACGCCGGGTCCCACCTGCCGACCACGGCTTGATCCTGTCCGAATCCCTTCTTAACGTACGTAATATACATTCCTTAACGTACGTTAATCCTGCTTAGTTACGTACGTAAGTCTCCTTACATAGCGTACGTAATGGCTTTCATACTTAGCCATTTCTGCCCATGTCTGTCGTCTCAATAAACCGAACACATACACGCGACATACCGAATACATATACTTGTTCTGATAACATTTCCATACGATACACCTGATGCACGATATCCTCAATTACAACTGTCGACCAAGTACGGCAATCATACAAATACTCATACGGTATATCCGACATTGAAAACACACCAAGCATGTAATATCCTAGAATCAAAATAACCTCGATAGACATACTGGCACGGCTGTCACGGTTTCCAAAATTATCCACTCATATCGTGTCGGTCCCACTCTGTACAGTACATCCCAGATAAAATAATGCGAAAAATTCATAGTGAAATTCTAGGATATTACATTTAAGCTGGGCTAATGAACAAACTGGTGACCGCTCAGTCTCAGATGAAGACCCCACGGATGAAGGAGTCTGCACTTGTGATTTCTTCTGGACTTCGGAAGTCTAAGAATAAGAAGAAAAAGACCAAGAAGCAGACTGGAACACAAGCTAAGGACCTTAAGGGAAAGGGCAAGGCCCCGATGGTTCCAAAGAACAAGAAGAAGAAGGATGCTTGTCTCAAGTGCGGTGAGCTGGGCCACTGGGCTAGAGACTGTCCGATTCTTCATGGCACTTCGTGCATGTAACTTTTAGTTTTGGAAACAAATTGTTCTGCTACTGTATTTTCTACTTCCTGGATACTGGATTCTGGTGCTAGTTCTCATATTTGTACCGTGAATCAAGATCTGGAACAAAGTAGGAAGCTTGGAGCTGGAGAAGTCATGATCACAGTCGGTAGCGGGCATAGTGTCGAGGCAACCGACATAGGATCACTTCTTTTGGGTTTAGAATCCGGCTTTGTTTTGACTTTAGAAGATGTACTTGTTTTGCCCAAGGGGCACAAAAACATTGTATCCATTCTGGTCATGGACCGAAAAGGCTTTTCATTTTTCATTGGTAATGGTTCCTGCAAAATTTATTTTAGAAATAAACTAGTGGGTACTGCTACATTGTTGAATGGATTGTATCATCTAAATCTCAGCAACAAAGTAGTTGTGAATACTATGACTATAAAACGTGGTAGGGATGAAACCAGTCAAGTTTTGAAATGGCATCTTAGACTTGGTCATGTTGGTCAGACCAAGGTTTACAAGATGGAAAAAGATGGACTTATGGGTCCATTGGGATCGGATCCCTTTCCTACTTGTGAATCTTGCCTTAAAGGCAAAATGACTAAGTCCCCCTTCACATGGACTTTTGAAAGAGCCGCTGATAAACTGGGATTAATCCATACCGACGTATGTGGTGCTTTGGAAGCAGCACGTGACGGATATCAATATTTCATTACGTTTACAGATGATCATACTAGGTATGGTTATGTATACTTAATGAAACATAAATCCGAGGCCTTTGAGAAATTCCAGCAATTCAAGGCCCTAGTCGAGAAATAAACTGGTAATCATATCAAAGCACTTCGGTCGGACCGAGGTGGTGAGTATATGAGTACGGAGTTTGATGAGTTTCTTAAGGAACATGGAATAGTTTCACAACTAACACCTCCAGGTACTCCTCAGTTAAATGGTGTGTCAGAAAGAAGGAACCGGACCCTGTTGAACATGGTCCGTTCCATGCTGGGCTATACTGACTTGCCGATTTACCTGTGGGGGTATGCAATTATGTCTGCCGCTTATATCTTGAACAGATGTCCTTCTAAATCCGTTCCTAAACTCCACATGAGATGTGGGAAGGAAGGAAACCAAGTCTTAATCATATTAGGATTTGGGGATGTCCCTTATGTCAAGAAGACTAAGGTGGAAAAGTTGGAAGCTAGGTCTGCGAAGGGACGTTTCATTGGATTCCCGCGGGACGATGGGATATCTATTCTACATGCCCGAAGATCGAAGGATCGTTGTTGCTTTACAAGCACACTTCCTGGAAGATGAGTTCATTCAGGAAGGCGGAGCAGGTAGAAGTATTTCTTTAGAAGAATACAATGAAACACCTCGAGAGACACCTGTGCAAGAAACTGGAACCGAACTTTCTGAAACACAAGTACAACCACCTCGTAGGTCTAGTAGGGTGTCTCATTTACCTGATAGGTATGGGCTTGTGCACTTGGAGGAGCTGGGTCTCCATGAGGTTCCAAGTGATAGCCAAGAGACCGACCCGACGACCTATGACCAAGCGGTGGTGGATGTAGACTCCGCGAAATGGCGTGAAGCTATGGAAGCTGAGATAGACTCGATGCATGTAAATCAGGTCTGGACTCTAGTAGACCGCCCCAAGGGCATAGTGCCCATTGGGAATAAGTGGATCTACAAGAGAAAAACTGATGGTGATGGCAAGGTTGACGCCTATAAGGCCAGACTTGTGGCAAAGGGTTATACCCAGAAGGAAGGGATCGATTACCACGATACCTTCTCGCCCGTAGCCATGATCAAGTCTATTCGCATGATGCTTGCTATAGCTGCCTACCACGATTATGAGATATGGCAAATGGACGTAAAGACGGCTTTCCTTAATGGATTCCTCGAGGAGGAAATCTATATGGAGCAACCTAAAGGCTTTGTGTCGAAGTCGATATTCGAGAAAGTGTGCCGGCTTGACGTTCCATTTATGGACTGAAGCAAGCGTCGCGTAGTTGGAATCTTCGTTTTGACGAGGCGGTCAAAGAGTTTAACTTCGTGCAAAATGAAGAGGAACCTTGTGTATATAAGAAAGTTAGTGGGAGCAAGATCGCATTCTTAGTACTATATGTAGATGACATTCTACTAATAGGAAATGATGTGGGAATGCTCAGTTCTGTGAAAGCTTGGCTTTTGAGTAATTTCTCCATGAAAGACTTGGGAGAAGCAACCTATATTCTTGGTATTCGACTCTACCGGGATAGAGCGAAGAGAACAATAGACCTTTCCCAAGCCCTCTATATAGATAAGATCTTAAAGCGATTTAAGATGGATGATTCTAAAAGAGGGTTCCTACCGATGCAACATGGAATAAAACTCACCTTGAAGATGTGTCCTCAAAGTGAGGAACAACGCAAGGAAATGAGTAATATACCATATACTTCGGCCGTGGGTAGCCTTATGTATGCTATGTTGTGTACAAAACCTGACATTGCGCATGCTGTAAGCGTGGTGAGTAGGTTTCAGGCAAACCCAGGTAGGGAACATTGATCAGTAAAGAACGTTCTCAAGTACTTGAGAAGAACGAGAGATATGGTTCTTATGTATGGCGGTGGAGATTTGGATGTGGTGGGATTCACGATTCGGACTTCCAAGGCGAAGGACGACTCGATGTCTACTGGCTACATATTTACTCTTAATGGAGGAGCGTATCTTGGCGTAGTGCCAAGCAAAGCGCGATCAGCGATTCCACTGTCAGCCGAGTATCAAGCGGCCTCGGAGGCTTCCAAGGAAGGGTTCGGATTAAGAAGTTTCTAGGAGAACTTCAAATGATACCATGTCTTGAAATGCTGTTCACTGTCTTTGCGACAACGACGGAGTCAGATGTGCCAAGGAGCCGAGGTTTCACAACAAAGACACCAAACATATTGAGAGGAAGTATCATCTCGTAAGAGAATTTGTTCGCAAGGGATACATTGTCCGCATAGAGTAGACTCGGCCAACAACGTCGCCGATCCAGACCAAGCCACTATCTCGGACTAGCTTGGAGCGTCATCTGGAGAACATGGGTATTAGATACCATAGTGTGTGGCATTGAGTGCAAGTGGGAGATTGTTAGGAGTATGCCCTCGAATGCCACTCAGAGGTTGTTGAGTGAGGGCATTGTACTTGTAATTATGTAAACCATTTATATAAGGCAAATGAATGTTTCTTTATTTCTTGGTAGTTCTTGGCATTCCTAACTCGTAAATAAACATATAGAAACTAGTCCATGTATTTGAGAGCAAAACGTTCCACTCCTTATTGGATAAGGGGGTCTTTGGAAAGGTTATAGCTCAAATACTTAATCGTTCGCAAGTCGATGAAACTTGGTAGGCGTTAAGTTTATGTGAAGACTTGTATGACGTGTTCTTTGACATGGAGAGTGCCTGTCGAACACTAATGGTTAGTGGGAGCACACGTTATAGGTATGCTAATTGGATTAGTATACTCGAATCGACTCACCCTCGATTCGTCACATGGATTTCACTCCGGGACAGTCAATGACGGAATCGAAAGGTTGTGATAGGTATTCGTGAACCTTCGACTTGAGGATTTAGTAGGGATGTGCTTATGACGTCAAGATTTTCATTAGAGTAGTTCGACCCTGTAAACCGGAAGGCGGGGGTCAACCTCGACGTGCATCTTGACAGGCAAGTAGCAGGTCCTACTGAATACCAAGATAGAATTCTTTCTCCCGTTAGTGAGCGGGTTATATGTCCTATGCGGTTATTGGCAGATGAGATCATAAGTCTTTGGCCAAAGCATTGGAGCTAGTTGTATTAGATACACGACAGCTCGATGATCTCGATTTGCATTAACGCATGCATAGCGTCAAGTACGTATATGGTTTGGTACCGTGACCCTATAACTTGATCGGGACATTTGAAAGAAGGGTTTATACGTATCTTGGTATTCACGGCGAGAATGGTTCTTGAATGATCCCAATCATTCGTTCTCGATCGAGTGCAGTGTAGGCCACCAGGCTGGCTAGGTGGTGCTACTACTCTTTGGTTCCTCCCATTGCTGACTGAGACGGACCTACCGAGTCGCGCATTAGGATTGACAACGGAATGAATCGAGCTAATTCTCTCATTATGAATATTAGATATTGGATATCTAATTTTGGAACATTGGATGTTTAAATCGATTTATTGGATAAATTGATTTACGGCCTAATGAATTAAATAAATTCTTGGGTGATTAATTTAATTCATGAATATAATTATTTCTTGGAGAAATTAATTATGTTATTTTGTATTTGATATGTTTAATTAATTGGATTAATTAAACGACATAAATACATCGGAATGGAATAGGAGTTTATCTGTTTGGACTCACGGGAGTCCGAAACGAACCGAACTCGACCGTTTTCTAGCATGGGCCAACCCCCCACTTATTACCATGTGTGTGTATTGACTTGTCCCCATCATGGTTTTGGAATCTCATGTGATTGAGGGGACAAGTATCATATACATTATATGGGGAATCAAATCATGATATATGTATTTGTTTTCATGTGGGTTGAATAAGAATATATAGAATACTTTGATCTCTCATCCTTACAACACTTCTTGGCATTTACGTATCATTGAGTTTGAGAGAGAGAGAAAATTGTTTTCTCTTTAGTCATCTTCTTCTTCAACCTTGTTCTTGTTTTTCTTAGAGAAAAATATCAAGACATAAAGAGAGAGTAAGATTAAAACACTTAGAGTGTAGTAATCTTTACATATATAGCTTCATCACCTAACTCTAGCCGTATCCTCGGAGGATAGCAAGGTGTTGTCATTCCGTTCGTTTCTCCGGCGCGTGGCAAGTAGAGACGCGGTGCTTTCGGCGTTGGATCGTTCAAGAGCTTGGGGAATAGCTCAAGAGAAGGTTACCATTTAATCAACGGACTTCGAGGGTTAGTTTCTTACGAATCTTGCTTTTCGTTTATATATTCGTATATACGTAGCTCGATCGATCCTCGTAGGGATTCGGATCGAATTAATTTTCGTTTTACCGCTTCCGCTGGGCCTTCGTTTTAGGCACCGAATCCCAACAGAAAGTTCCAACCAACTCCGACAGGTCACTTAAGAGCTTCGAAGAGTACAATGACGAGGATCGTAAGAACCATCACCTCAATTGTAAGGCCACTCAACTTTTATATTGTGCCTTAAATCCAGAGCAGGTCAACCGTAATTCTTCATGTGAAAGTGCAAAAAAAATCTGGAAAATTCTTGAAATCACACACGATGGAACAACTCAAGTCAAGGAGACGAAGATTAATATGCTTCTCCATGACTACGAGTTATTCATGATGATGGGTGACGAGTCCATCACCAACATGCTAGACCAATTTTCGGTCATCACCAATGGACTTGCTTCGTTCGGGAAACTGCTATCGAGTAGTGAAAAAGTCAAGAAAATCTTACGATCACTACCTAGCGAATGGGACGGCACTGTGACGGTGATCATGGAATCTAAAGATCTCAACACGCTCGACTTTAGCACCCTTGTGTGATCGCTAATAAATTATGATATTATTCTTAAATCTCGAAATGCCAAACCGAAACTGAAGGAAAGATCGATAGCTTTGAAAGCTAAGATGTCAAGAAAAGAAGAAGTCTCGGTGGACAAAGATGATGTAGAATTGGTATATTGTGCCAAAAATATAAATATGTACCAAAACTTATTAAACCGGCGAAGAAAAGACATCAACTCGAGCGAATCTAAGAAATTCGATAACAATTGTCGAAACTGTGGTAAACCAGGCCATTTTGCTAAAAATTGCCGATGCTCAAATCCTAAGAAAGAAGTTCTCATAGCAACATGGAGTGACGAAGAGGATGATGATGATGAATATAATCAAAATAACCTCGCACTCATGGCAAGAAGTTCATTCGACGAAAGCGACGTCGAAAGCCAGGTTAGTACCTCATCTCACGATGAATTATTTGAAGCATTCGAACTTTTACATACTGGTTTTCAAATGCTTTACTCGATAATAAAACTCTCAAATCGAAAATTATAATGTTAGAAACCGAAATTTCCAAAATAAATGAAAAAGGGAAATTCATAGAAACTGATCATTCTAAATGCCTTGAAATTTAAAATAAATTAAAGGATGATTCAAAACGAACTTAAGGTTTTAACAAACAAATTTTCTTGCGGAAATGACAAATTTGAACAAATGCTTTCCATTCAAAAACACTCTTTAAATAAACAGGGGTTAGGATTCAAACCATATAATAAAACTGAATCCTTAAATTTTAAAATATCCCGACGTGCGAAATATTTAAAACTTGGGCATCACATTTCGAATTTCAAAAGCCCACGACGAACGATAAAAATTAAAAAAGTTTGGATTCCAAAATGAACCATTATACCGAATATCATCTATGTTTCAAAATAAAAACCGACTATCGGTTGGATCCCCAAAAATTCAATTTGATTTTATTTAAATTAGTATTTAACTCAGGGGGAGTTTTATTTTTAGAATGAGGGAATCTATTTTTCAGGGGGAGTTTTACCCAATTTTCATATTTAATGACTTATTATCAAATTCATTGATTATTATTGCACTTTTTGATTATGACAAAAAGGGGAAAAAGATGAGGAGAGAGTATGAGAAAGGGAGAGAAAGTCGAGAAAAATGATGGGAGAAGGAGAATACAAAAAGATGGGTAGAAACTAACAAAATGGACAAAGCCAAAAACTTTGATCTGTAATTGTTTTAATTTTGCAGGTATAAAATCCCATTAACAGGTTGTTGTTTTGTCATCATCAAAAAGGGGGGAGATTGTTGGAATATTCTATTCCATATAATCATAAATTGATTTTGATGATGAGTTGTCGAACAAACCAAAACAATAAAGGATTCAATAGAACGAACTAGACAATCAAAGTCACCTGGTCACACCATATGAGAAAAGTCACATGATCAAACCAGATGGGAAAAGTCACCTGATCAGACCAGATGGGAAAAGTCATCTGATCAGACCAGATGAGAAAAGCTAACTGATAAGATCAGACGAGAAATAGTCACCTGATCAGCTAATGTACGTAATGCAGATCAAATAATGTACGTAATCAGAAAGTCACCTGAAGGCAGACGAGTGCAGTCGACAAGCGTTAATGTACGCAACACACTGAATATAACATACGTAAATGAATGAGAGTAATGTACGTAATGCGTATCGGATAACGTACGTAATGGTTTGAATATGAATTCAAACAAGGAACCGTTGAAGATGACGTCATGGAGTAGGTCAACATGCAACAGATATTTTAACTGAAGTTAACGTACATAATGGGTTCTATATAACGTACGTAACGAAGAACACAGGAGCTACTGGACTGATATACACTATACATAACGTACATAACAAGAGAGAGTTAACGTATGTAATACAACATAACGTACGTAACAGAAGATCTATAACGTACGTAATGAAGGCAGTAGTGTGCAATGGCTAGTTGAGGCTTTGATCCTATAAATACTAAGTTATTTAGTATCATTCAACACAACAACTTGAAGGAAATATGATATACGTCATATATTGTTATATACATTATCGTTTTTGTAATCGAGCTTATATTGTCAAGAATTTGAGTGTTTATACACGATAATTCATACACGAGAGGAAAAATATAGATTGTCAATCGATTCGGTGTTATTAGGATCGTTGATCCGGTATTGTTAGAATCACATCTAAATCCAAGAGAGGTTTTTCTAGTACCAATAGAAAGCTATATAGGTTGCTTCCTTGTCCGATAGAAAAGGAAAACGATTTATTTTAGACCGACATAAAGACAAGATTATACGGTTTATCTTGGACCAATAGAAGACAAGATTGTAATGGTTTCCCTCAGACCGACAGAAGATGAGGCGTAGAGGTTGATCTTAAGCCTAAGGAAAAAGATACGAAGAGAGGACGTAGGCACGCTTGGACGAACCTCTATAAATCCTATGTCATTTATCTTCTGCAATTTAAATATGCTTCCGCAACGCAAAAGAGTTCGATAGCTCTATTATACTTCGCGTGTATTTTCAAACGGCGAAGGTGCCAATTTTCCAACAAGATCAACTAACACAACACTATACATCAGGAGAGAATATCGCTGCTGCTCGTCATCCTTGTAACCTTCCTGCGCCGAATCACCATTTGGACTTATATCTGAATACACAAACAATGTATCCACCCAAAGGGGTCTGCAAACAGCCGGTACGAGTATTTGATACATGAGTATGTATAACGTGCAGAAAATATAGGGCTGAGTATAGTAAAATACCAGAGAAAGAATAATATGAATATTCTACCGTACGCTGCGGAAGGAAATTCCACGAATGGAAACACACAGCAACCGGTCGAATGGAAACAAACAGCACAAACAACAGAAACAAACAGCAACAAAGAGCAACCTTCCGATCAAGAATAATCCAACCGATTAAAACAGGATATTGTCGAGGTAGACCTATAACTCACCAAGGTGATCTCTTCCCAAGACCTATTGAGAATCGATCGTGTTAGAATTCGAGAACGCGTCGAATACTAACGAGGAATTGTGTCTGAAACATGTCAATCGAATAGAACTCAATTGAACAAAATAACTTGTATATCATGCATGCTAGATCGGCCGAACAGAAGGGCAATATATAGCCTTCTAACCCTAGCAAAACAAAAGAAAGCAAAAAAGCTACTCCCTAAAACGCCCCTAAACAAGTTTAGCCTACTAACATTTAAGGAAAGTACTAAAACGAACAAAACAAAACAACCAAAACAGGGTTGCACATGTCGCACCCTTTTTATTAACTACGTCACACTACGAAAATAAAAATAAGATGATACACTAAGTTATCCCAAGCCCGAGCACTAAAGTCATGCCAAGGCCTGCACTTGTTGTTTCGCCCAAATAAGTAATGCGGGTTGCACTTGAGTGTGCAACATGAGTGTCCATATCTAGCACTACGTCGTCGTCTTCACTCGAGCTAATCGATCCCATATCATCTCCTACCCCTTTAAAGGGAATTGTCCTCAATTTTACAATCCCGTCATCATCAAGATAAGGAGAAATATCACCTACATTGAAGGTAGCATGCACACCATAATCACCCGGAAGCTCTACATTGTATGCATTATCGTTCACCTTAGCAACCACCTTGTGGGGACCCTCGACTCGCGTCATCAGCTTATTCTTGCGTTTATTTAGGAATCGTTCTTTCCTCAAATGCACCCAAACCAAGTCGTCAACCTCAAACAATCTCGGTTTCCTTTGCTTGTTATACTTCCGTTTGTATGCATCATTTACAACTTTAATTCGATCACGTACCTGCTCATGTAACTTCATCATAGACTTAATATTAGACTCCGCATCCTTGTGCACTAACTCATCGCTCGGAAAGGGGATCAGGTCCAGCGGCATGTACGGATTCAGCCCATAAATGACTTCAAAAGGAGAGTGAGCCATGGCGTGAGTAGGAGAGCAATTGTACGCAAATTCAGCATGTGCAAGCTTCAAGTCCCAATCTTTTTGCATCTTGTTTACAAGGCCACGTAATAAAGTACCCAAAGTTTGATTAGTTACCTCAGTTTGGTCGTCGGTTTGAGGATGATGCTAAGTACTAAACAAAATCTTGGCACCTTTCTCCACAATGTGTTCCAAAAATAGCTAAGTAATTTCGAGTCCCGATCAGACACAATAGTCTTATGAACTCCATGCAAACGTACAACCTCTAGAAAATACAAATCAGTAACATTACTCGCATCATCGGTCTTGTGACAAGCAGTAAAGTGAGACATCTTCGAAAAATGATCAACAAGAACCATAATAACATCCTTACCTCGTTGAGTACGAGGCAAAGCAACATGGAAATCATCGAAACGTCCTACCATGCCTGTTCGGAACCGGTAGAGGCATATACTCACCTGGCTTGAACGAGCTCTTCGCTATATGGTAGGTCACGCATTTACCAATGATATTATGCACATACCCTTGCATTCTCGGCTAATAAAAGTGTTCATTTAGCACCCCCATGGTCTTAGCCGTGCCAAAGTGGCCAGCCAATCCCCCTCCATGAGCTTCACGAACCAACAACTCCCGAATAACGTGTTTGGGCAAGCAAAGACGATTTCCCTTGAACAGAGAACCATCTTGTATCACAAATTCCCCAAATGGACCAGACTTACAATGAGCAAAGGTCTCCAAAACCAACATCATCAACACAATAATCTTTCAAGGTTTCAAATATAAGTAAACAAACATCAAGAGTAGAGAGCAAAGCATACCACCTAGACAATGTATCCGCCATAACGTTGCTCTTACCATCTTTAAACTTTGAAGAAAGTGAAATGATTGCAAGAACTCCACCCACTTAGCATGTCTCGGACTCAACTTTTGCTGTCCGTTAATATACTATAAATATTCATGGTCCGAATGTAAAATAAAGTGATTCGGACAAAGATAATGGCTCCAATGATCAAGAGCTCTCACAATGGCATAAAACTCATTGTCGTAAGTACAATAATTAAGCCGAGCACCACCCAATTTATCCGAAAAGTATGCAATAGGCCGCTTATCTTGAATAAGGACCGCCCCAATACCGACTCCGCTAGCATCACATTCAACTTTGAATGGTTGTGTAAAATCAGGTAACGCAAGATAGGTGCTTCACACAACTTTGTTTTCACCAATTCAAATGCCCGTTGGGTAGCCCCGCTCCACATATGCACCCTTCTTCAAACACTCCGTTATCGGACTCGTAATGGTACTAGAATCTCGAATAAACCTCCTATAAAAAGAGGCAAGTCCGTGAAATGACCTAACTTCATTCACGGTTTTTGGATCAGGCCACGTCTTAAACGTTTCAATCTTAGCTTGATCAACCGACACTCCGTCCTTCGAAACGACGTAGCCAATAAAAACTATGCTCTCAACCAGGAACACGCACTTCTCCTTCTTTCCATAGAGCTTTTGGGCCCTAAGAGTCTCGAATACTTGATGTAAATGACTGAAATGCTCCTGCAAAGATCGACTATACACCAAAATGTCATCCAATTACACAACAACAAATCTGCCCAAAAACAGCTTAAGTACCTTGTGTTGTGTCACGATTTATTCGTCCCGACAGGCGATCGACTATAAGGCCGAGCGACCAAGTCAACATCAGTCAAACTATGGCTAGCTCGCCAAATCAAAGATATCAGACCCCCATCAGTTACCCAGCGATCGACCCCCAAGGCGATCGCCCTTTGGCAGCTGGCGATCTACTCTACTAAACCGGCTAAGGGCAATCGACCTGCGCCCCGAGCAGAGACGATCGCCCGTCAAAACCATCAAGGACTGGATCTCAGGAAAGAACCCACGTGCAGATCCACCAAAGGCGCTGACGAGATCTTCGCCAGCAGATAAGATCTTTCTTGTGAGACAAGACATTTGACCACACTGTCACCTACCTCACCTACCAGGCGCGCGCCGAAAGTTGTCGGTGGGACCACCGCGACAACTCGGGACGCGTGTAAGCTCCCCATTGGACCGCACTGATTGGCCAAAGCAACTCCTGCAAACTTTGAGGGACAGGCCCATGTGCTAAAAGACGATCGCCCGATTATTATATTGCAGTAAAGGCGATCGCCGGTGTATCCAGTCCTATAAATAGAGAACCTCCTCCTACTGGAAAAAGGTTCTCGATTCAATTCATTTTAACCAACGGTTCGAATTCACTCAACGGTTCCCGATTCATGAATATACGGTTCGAATTCATTTGACTTACGTCCAAATACATTCCACCAAAAGTTCACATTCTCTCACATTCCGATACATCCACGGAATCTTGAAGAACACACATATCATCAAGCTCCGGCTATCTCACGGAATCCATCTCGGGACTTCTCTCTCCAAATCTCTCGTCCGAGAAGATGATCGGCGAGCGACAAGTCTCCACTAGGCAGATTCCAAGGGATTCATAAGCCCGAAGCCCAAACATCCGGCTAAATACTCGCCGTGAGAGGCGGTCGATCTCTCACCGCCGCATTTGTTCATCACCTTTGTTACAAGAACTCACGAGCATCAAATCTGGTTCTTAGGCAATCTACACGCTCACTAGCTAAGATAACAAGAAACTTTACACTCATTGTAATTGTATTCTTACATTAGTACTTGTATCCCCGAATATCGGTATTAATAATATCTCGCGAGAGCATTCAAGCCGGGACTAACAACCCGGCAAATCTTGTGTTATTTATCTTTCTCACGGAAGTGCTCTTGCATTTGTTTGCTATCCCATCCATTCCGGCAATATCTATCTCGGATAATATTTTGGGTAGCAACAATTAGCGCTAGAGGAAGGGGATCTAACCCTCAAACTTTTATTTCTACCGTCGAAGAACACTCACTTGTTCTCGGGGCATATACTTGAAGTGACACTCACTGCGCTTCAAAGAAAACCTTGAGAATCATGACATCCGCCGGTACATGAAGCAAGTGCTCTCGAACCGCCGGACACCATATCGGCTCAATCGAACCCGGCCGGCGGCGGGGAAGCGCGGCAACGCGAGACTCTCGATCCGCATCCGAGAGATGGCCCCAACCTCTCACTCGATCAATTCCAAACCGAGGAACAGATCGAGGAGGCTATGGCCATCTGGAGGAGCGACGGAGGCATGCGCGCCACCGCGATAACTCCCTCGATCATCCGCCGCATGGGAAAGCGGAAATTCAATGGGCTCGAGCGAGCGATCGTCAAAAAGCCCCAATTCGCGAGAAAGGCTCTCGCACGGCCGGACGGATCCATATTCGATCGCTTGGGACGCGACCCATCCGGCGGCCAGGGCATTACATTTCCAACCTTGAAAAGACGGAATCCGAATCCGTCACCGGGAGTTCGGCCTACTCACCTCACGGCCGAACGCATGTCGGCCATCGACTCCCGCCCGATCGCCGGGGACTTAGTACTCAATCGCCTCGGCTCCGCTCCGATCGCCGAGCCGCTAACAGTCGGGCCACGGCGATGGCCGCCATGCAACGTCGGCTCGGCGAGATGAGAGCACTCTTGGACACCGGGGCAAGCACCGGCAAGAAGATCGCCGGGCCGACCGAGCCACTCGCGGTCCACATCGAGCTTGCCCCCATACAACCAACGATCGCTCCTCCTAAAACACCTCTGTATAAGGGGAGATCGGACCCAGAAACCCACCGAGTAAATTCCGAATTTACATGGTGGGTGTGGGGCATCCGATGCAACCAAGTGCCGGATCTTCCGTGACATTGGGCGGCGGCCCATAAGTGGTACGTCTCACTACCACCACGATCGGTCACCTCTTTTAAGAAATCGGCGGATGACTTCACGTCATACTTCGCCCGGCAAAGGTCGCCAGACCGAGAAGGCCCCAGCGCATGATAAAAATCAAGCGGGGAAGGACGAAACTGACGCAGATTACATCGACCGGGTAGACGAAATCATCCTCACCGGCGAACCCGTCAGTGATGAGCTCGCTCTCTATTCGGTCATGGGGGGATTCCACGGTCACTCTCCCATGTTCAGACATCTCTCCAAGGATATTCCCCCAACTTACACGATCTTCCGCGCTAAAGCTGCCAACTTCCTGGCCAGGCAAAGGCTACTCACCCTCCGCATAGACGAGGAAACGCCACCTCTTGCCCAGAAGATAGCGATCGCCAAAGCAAAGAAGGCGATCGCCAAGACACTCAGAGATCTCAAGGATTTCGAGGACATGGAAGCCCATCTCCTCCATACGTTCAACAGAACTCCGGCACATATTTTCTATGCCATCAAGGGGCACGAAGAGCTCAAAAAGCCAAAGGCGATAAGGGACCACGGTCACCTGGACAACAATCAATATTGTGCCTACCACAAGAGTCCCGGCCACAGCACCAACAATTGCCGCGACCTCCTCAAACAGCTCTGGAGACTGTTCGAGGAGGGCAAGTTGGACAGCTTATTGGTTTAGCCGAAGCCCCCGCCTATCTCTATAGACGATCGTCCGAGTCGAACGCAAAACAGGCTGGGAAGCTCATACGAACCGACCCCTGGATCAACCTCGGCGACCGTCTCTATATGCTTCAAACAAGAGAAGGAGACCACGGAAGTCATCCCGATCTCCCTCCTTATTTAAGAAACCAGAGGACTCGATCGCCATCTGCAGTTCACCGTCTAACACGATGGACTAAGGCACGAGATCGCCTCCCCCGCACAATGTACACCGTCGAAGGTCGGCATCTACATGACGATCCAAGGTGGAAGAGTGCATCCATGGTCCTGGTGGTCGATAATTCCGACTGCTTAGGCCATGCAAGGTCCCTTTAGGCCAAGATCGCCCGCCCTTCGTTTAAATACGAGGCCGGCGTAGTCTGAGGGCCCTCCAAAACAAATCAGTGGACACGATCGCTCGCCCTCAAAGGTTCATCATCTGACATGGTGAACCCGGACAATGCGACGTGCCACAACCCCGTCTCAACGTACACCGTCGAGGTCGGCCATCTCCATGGCTGGCCGAGGTGGAAGCAGAGCTAACAAGCCGCGGGCGTGGAGTTGATTCATCCGACGCTGCCCCGCGCAAGGACTCCTCTAGACCAAGACCGCACGCCTTTCGTTTAAATACGAGGCGAGGCACGGCTAACGGAGGACCCTCATAATAAAGTGAGTCACGAGACACTCAATGTCTTCGCGCATCAAGACATGATCAAGGAGTCGGCCCATTGAACTCCGCGATCGTGCACGGTTCCTCAAGATGGACGGCCGTCCCCGAGGATTCGACAAAGTTAAAGACCGCTCACTCAAGGAATTATTTTCATCCCCTTACTTCCACTAAGTGAATAAAAACAAGGGGCAAGAAGAGTGCGGACCACCTACACGACGATCGTCGCTATTCAACCACATACGGAGATCGTCATTTTTTCAGATGTAGTGCAGCGATCGAACTTGTTGTAAAAAGTTGTCTTATGAGTTTATCAATTCATTTGGAACTACCCTGCAACGATCTCTCCTCACGCATTTGTACAAAGTCAAACAAAGACTCAAAAATAACCATTCATTCAAGTGATAAGTCGAAATCCAAATGCTCATTTTATTACTTGAAAAATAGAGTACACGGTCGCCGAAGGCCTAAGTACTACAAAAAGAAAGCTACAAACTACAAAGAAAGCAAGCTAAAAGCGTAAAGGAAGCGCCTCGGGCCCCTGCCGGGCCTTCGCCATCGGCATTCGGCGCGGTCCCCTCATCTTAGGAGCATCGGGATGAGCAAGACTGTCTGGAGACGGATACCAGCTCAAATCCACGCCGATGTCCGCCAGGTCCAAGATCGGCAAGGAGAAAGCCGAATGGAGAGGACGCTCCAATGCATATGACTTGAACTTCTCAGCTAGAGGACCGACCTCCAAGCCTCCCTTCTTAGCCGCTCGGATCGAGTCGGCGAACGCCAAGTAATAGGCGAACTCGCTGACATACTCCAAATTTTGGAAGGGATCGGCCTTGGTCGCCTCAACTTCTCCTCTCAGCTCGGCCATCGCCTGTTGCGATCCCTGGAGCTCGGCCTCCCTCGCAGCAACCTTCTCTTTCGCCTCCGCCAGCTCGCTGGTCAGCCGAGCGATCGTCACCTTCTGGCGATCGGCCTCCTCCTCAGCAACATTCCTCGCCTGGACGGCACTCTGCATCTGGTCCCGAAATCGGTCGACCGCCATTCGGAATTTCTCCGTCTCCTTCTTCTCCAGCTCAAGCTCATGGCTCGCCCGCTTGGCCGCCTCCAAGGAGTCCTTCTCCATAGCCACGATCTTGTCAGCAAACTCGGCGTTCTCTTTCCGAGCCGCCTCGAGATCCTCCTGAAGGCGAATAGTGGAGGGCCTCCCCTCAAACTCCTGAGCAGCCTGGAAGGCCATGGTCGCCGTCTGAAGAGAAAGGGCGACAACAGCATGCATCGAACTCGACGATCGCTGCCGAGCGATCGCATCCAGATCAGTTGTCCACGCCTTCGGCAGGGCGGAAGCAGCCTTGCTAACATAGGGAGGAATATCACAGGAATGGCGAGGAGATCGGCTCGCCAGGAAATCCACGACCATCGGTGGACAAGAAGGATCTGCGCGACGGACCCTGCATCAAAACAGCTAAGTTAGTACAACTCCTACGCAGATGCAATTGTCAAACACAGAAATGCCGTCTACCTCTCAGCCTTCTCGGGATCCCGACCAAAAAACGGCTTCCCTCGAGGAATCTCTGCATCCGCGATCGCCGCCTCCCGCAGAAAAGCCGCAGAGGGCGGCTCGCGCTCCGGAGCAACGATGGTGATCGGAGGCGCGGCGATCGGCACTCCATCGCCCGGGGCAGGAAACGAAGTTTCTTGCGGCCTCGGCCTCTTGCGATTCGCCCGAAGACCCTCCTCCGGAATTTCCTCCTCAACCACGACCTGCTCTACGCGAGGCTCCGGCTCCGCACGAGGCCCCGCCTCCGGAACTATAGGCAATGCGACGGGTGGAACCCGAGTCGACCTCTTCGCGCGAAGACGGCCTAGGACTCCTGGGTTCGACATAGCGATCTCCGCCGGAGGCTCCAAAAAGCGAGGGAAACGAACCTCTGCAGTTAAAGACGATCGACTAACGGTCAGACACTGTCCTTAAAATAAGGCGATCGCCTAGTAAGTGAAGATCGCAGGACCACATACCTGGCACCGCGAGATGTCTCGGGAAGCAGAATAGTCGAGCCGACAACCAGCGACTCTCCTTGTTGATCCGAGTGGCGTCTAGGTCGTCGTCCGACAAGCTCCTAATTCGCTCCCAAACAACGAGGAAGTCGAAAGGCAGCTCCTCGATCGCCGGAATATGAAAGCCTGCAAAACAGAAATCAAATTAGATCAGTCCAAAACGCATCCAAGCGAAGGGAGAGTCTAAACCCTTACCGGGATTCCTCTCTCGAAATTCAGTGGGGATCTCCAGTTCGCCTGTGGGATTGTCGCTCGCTGAAGCCCTCCACTTGCCAGCGACCCAGAACCACTTCGTCTGATCGCCCCGTATCTTATTCGGAACTCCATGAATCACCCGGCCAGATCGGCCTTGAATATGGTAACCGCCGACCAACCCTCTATGGGCCGTCAGTTTAAACAAATAGTTCATCTCCAACGGCGACGGGAGACGGTACAGGCGGTGACCGCCGAATAGGGTGAAAGTGCAGATGATTTGGAGCCAGGCGTTCGGCGTCAGCTGAAGTGGCGCCACATTCCAAGCGGCCAACAGATGGGAGACCGCAAAGGACAGAGGGAAGCGTAGCCCGGCCTCCATAACGGCCTCACTCACTGCGACCATACCCATCGGAGGCTGGTCGGCTCGTTCATTCTCCGCGGGCGCGAACATGTCCACATCTGAAGGAACATGGAATCTTGTCCTCCAGACGGCCAGATCTCTCCTGGACGTCGAGCTCCGTATTTGGCCGAGCGACCACAACGATCGCTGCGCGGCACGATACTGCGACCGCTTGGGGAGCACATAGGGATAAGCGACCGAGTATCCCCGGAAATCGAATCGCGGAGTAGGACCGGCCAATCTCTCCATTATTTCAGCAAAGGCCCTATAGGCCCGTCCAAAATCACTATGTTGCTCCCAGTAAGCCCTGATCGCCAGATCTCTCTCGATCTGCGATCGTCTCTCCTCGATGGCCGACTCCTAGCAATATCGGCCTCATTGAACAAAGCCTCAACTTCAGGGTCGATTCCGGCTCGAATTGCTTACCCGCCGTCTCGGTGGAAGACGGAAGAAGTTTCTCCGGGCGGCCGATGTCCGGCGGCTGGTTCCCGCTCCAAACGATGATGAGGTTCCGGCCATTTTCAGAGTTAGAAAGGGAGAGAAGGATTTTTCTTACCCTAAAGTGAAATCGATCGACGATCGGCTCTTAGATCTTCAGAAAATTCGGCAGCAGGTCCTTCTTTCTCCAAAAAAGCACGCGTGAGTGAGGCTGCAGCCCCGTGCCCCCTTTTATAGGAGAAGGCAGGGACCCGATTGCAATAAGAGAAAACCTCAGGGGTCGGATCTCAAACGGCGCACCAGTTGACCCCCTCGAGACCCGCGTACGCGTCTTTTCGAGGACGCGTCAGCCGAGGAGTCATTAATGACCGTTGGCATCCTCCAATAGAAGCCCGACACGTGCGCGGAGACTTTTCAACACCCATTGTTTTTCTCGCGCAGTTCAGCGGCCAACCAGGTCGTCCAAATCCAGAGTATATCAGCTCAAAGACGATCGCCAGTTCCATTAAACACGAAGTCGCTCGTCAATAGTTCAGCGATCGCCAAGAGAGCCACCTCACCCCACGTTTCCAACGTATGAGCGAGCTGGGGGACAATTGTTGTGTCACGATTTATTCATCCCGACAGGCGATCGACTATAAGGCCGAGCGACCAAGTCAACATCAGTCAAACTATGGCTAGCTCGCCAAATCAAAGATATCAGACCCCATGATTACCCAATGATCGACCCCCAAGGCGATCGCCCTTTGGCACTTGGCGATCTACTCTACTAAACCGGCTAAGGGCAATCGACTGCGCCCGGCGAAGACGATCGCCGTCAAAACCATCAAGGCTGGATCTCGTGAAAGCACCCACGTGCAGATCCACCAAAGGCGCTGACGAGATCTTCGCCACAGATAAGATCTTTGGCGACACACAAGACATTTGACCACACTGTCACCTACCTCACCTACCAAGGCGCGCCGAAAGTTGTCGGTGGGACCACCGCGGCGGCAACTCAGACGCGTGTAAGCTCCCCATTGGACCGCATTGATGCCCGGCCAACTCCTGCAGACTTTGAGGGACAGGCCCATGTGCTAAAGACGATCGCCCGATTATTATATTGCGGTAAAGGCGATCGCCGGTGTATCCAGTCCTATAAATAGAGAACCTCCTCCTCGGAAAAAGGTTCTCGATTAAATTCATTTTAACCAACGGTTCGGAATTCACTCAACGGTTCCCGATTCATGAATATACGGTTCGGAATTCATTTGACTTACGTCCGAAATACATTCCACCAAAAGTTCACATTCTCTCACATTCCGATACATCCACGGAATATCAAGAACACACATATCATCAAGCTCCGGCTATCTCACCGGAATCCATCTCAGGACTTCTCTCTCCAAATCTCTCGTCCGTAAGACGATCGGCAGAAGCGACAAGTCTCCACTAGACAGATTCCAAGGGATTCATAAGCCCAGAAGCCCAAACATCCAGCTAAATACTCGCCGTGAGAGGCGGTCGATCTCTCACCGCCGCGACTGTTCATCACCTTTGTTACAAGAACTCACAGAGCATCAAATCTGGTTCTTCCGGCAATCTACACGCTCACTAGCTAAGATAACAAGAAACTTTACACTCATTGTAATTGTATTCTTACATTAGTACTTGTATCCCCGAATATCGGTATTAATAATATCTCGCGAGAGCATTCAAGCCCGGGACTAACAACCCCGGCAAATCTTGTGTTATTTATCTTTCTCACGGAAGTGCTCTTGCATTTGTTTGCTATCCCATCCATTCCAGCAATATCTATCTCCGGATAATATTTTGGGTAGCAACACCTTGTTCATCAAACGCATAAAAGTACTCGGAGCATTAGTAAGGCCAAACGGCATGACAGTCCATTCATACAGCCCATGTTTGGTTTTGAAAGCCGTCTTCCATTCATCTCCTTCTCGCATACGAATCTGAGGATAGCCACATCGCAAATCGATTTTAAAAAGACCATAGAGCCATGTAGTTCATCCAACATGTCATCAAGCATCGGAATTGGAAATCAGTACTTGACTGTTATGTTATTTACGGCGCTACTAACAATACACATCCGCCATGTTCCATCTTTCTTAGGGACAAGCAAAACCGGAACCCCACAAGGACTCAAGCTTTCCTACACATAGCCACGGTTCATCAGCTCTTCAATCTGTCTTTCTAGTTCTTTCGTTTCCTCGGGATTACACCTATATACAGCCTTATTAGGAAGAGCCTTACTCGGTATAAGGTCGATTTGATGCTCAATTCCACTAATAGGAGGCAAACCCGGTGGCAAATCATCGGGAAAAATAACAGCAAACTCGCGCAATAACTCAAACATCTCTCCTTTGTTTTGTCCAAACACGACACCATCCAGAGTCTCCTTAACCACCAGCATGTACACACGCTCACTATCATCAATGGCATGCTAAATTCCCCCCTCACTAGCAAACATGGACAGATTTGGGCTCTTACTTCGATTAGAGCTCATGGAACGAACAACTTGAGGCGACATTAGTTTGAGCACGATCCTATTGCCCTTGTCCCGCAACTCATATTCGTTACTCCTCCCACGATTTAAAACATCCCTATCAAACAGCCACGGACGTCCCAAAAGCACATGACAAGCATACATAGGAATGACATCACACAATACTTCATCACAATACGAACCCATTGTCAAACCGATGTGCACTTGTTTTGAAACCTTTACTTTACTCCCGTCATCGAGTCAATACAAAGAGTAAGGCCTTGGGTGAGCCTTGGTGGTCAGCCCAATTTTAGACACCATCTCACTCGAAGCTACGTTGGTGCAACTTCCTCCATCGATGATCATACTACACCATTTATCCCCAACTTGACATTTCATATGAAATATTTGGTCCCGCTGCTCGGACTCACTCGAAACTGATTTGGCTTGTAAAGTACGAAGTACCAAGGCCATTTCATAATTTGGAGCATCGTAAGCCTCAAACTCTTCCTCCTCATCGTTTCCCACATTTAAATCGAACACACCACCCAGCCTTTCCCTTTCCTCCTCGCCTAAAAACTCATCCTAAGCAGCAATAGCCTCCCTTAACGTCACAACTCGTTTATTCAGACAAGCGTTTTGATAATGACCAAAACCTTGACATTTAAAACAGCGCACCTTCGAAAAACTCATCTCCCTAGTCACGTTGGGAGTTTTAGGAGCCGTGCTAGGAACCGGTGTTTGTATGTTTTTGGAAGCCGTGCTTGGGCTGCTACTTGGGGCTCCGATTTTTGATGAGAGCTCGGGTTAAGAGCACCCACCAGACCTGATACACTCCGTGTTCGAACCCCCAAACTTCGATTTGTTTTGAACCGCAATTTTCAAGCATAATCCACACAATGTATCAAAATCATCATATGGGTACAACTGAACAGAATTAGCTATGTTATGATTCAATCCACGCAAAAACCGCGACATCTTTTGCTCCTCATTCTCCTCTATTTCACCCATCAAAGTCAAGTTTTCGAACTCATCGATATACTCACTAACACGCAACTTCCCTTGCATAAAATCAGCAATCTTACTATACAAGGTCAATTTATGCGACGTAGGTACATACCTTTGGTGGAGTTTTCGTTTCTGTAACACCCTCGAGTTATTAAGGGTATATTACAGC
This sequence comes from Orobanche coerulescens, assembly GCA_033398695.1. Lineage (NCBI taxonomy): Eukaryota > Viridiplantae > Streptophyta > Magnoliopsida > Lamiales > Orobanchaceae > Orobanche > Orobanche coerulescens. The sequence continues at coordinate 76,955,804 of CM065815.1, read as the reverse complement.
ACCGTGAGACCCTCCGTGGGACCCACAAGGCTATACATATGTGGAACCATGAACTTCGACCGATAAGGTCTATACATAATCTAACAGAAGACGCTAGAAATGACACCAAGGTAATAATCAATTCGACAGAAATACAATACATCGGGAATTAAAACCCAAGGTAACACAGGCCAAAACATTAAGAGCATCCGAAGCACTACTCGAGTGTTCACAACCATTCCAAATACAACTATACCGAATGGATAAAGTACGAAATACAAGCAGAGACAAGACACAACATCACTCTTGCCCATCATCTTCGTGTTGACCCGGTACACATCTTTCCCCTCTCCTGGATCCTGAAATACATGAAAGGTATTTCCCACAAAAGAGGTTAGCCGTCGAATATCTAGTACAAGTATATCGAATATGAAACACAATACTTCTCAACAATAAAGTAGATGTAATCATCATTTCATCAAACTCATGACTAGTATTCCAGAATAACTAAATCTCATAGCACTTCATTTCAATACATAGGTGATTAGCTATGCAACTGCACCACCGATAGCGTGCGTTAGCTCACACCTAGCGTGTACTACCTGCTAATCCAAAGAGCAGAAACCAACCTACTGCCACTACAAAACTAGAGTATTTATCATGCGCTTCATCCGATGCTAGCGCGCGCTACCAAGCACGAATAGCGTGCGTTAGCTCATGCCTAGCGTGCGCTAACTGCTAGTCCAAAGAGCAGAACCCAGCTACTGCCTCTGCCAAACTCAACCCATTAGCGTGACCTACAGGCGATGCTAGCGCATGCTACTCAACACGAATAGTGTGCATTAGCACATGCCTATTGTATACTAACTCCCTTACTCATAAACACCACTGGGAAGTCCGATCAAAATGAACATGTTCCGAAAGATACGAAACTCTAAAATCAATAACATGTGAATAGGCACTTACATGAGCGACAAAAGCGAAAGAAATTCAAAGCCATAATTCATGAAAAATATAGGTATCACATTCCCCCCTCTAAAAATAAGTTTCGTCCCAAAACTTAAGAAATAAAAAGTTCGTGGTATTCCGATCGCATCTTCTCTTCCTTCTCCCAAGTCGCTTCCTCGACTCCATGTCTCGACCATTTCACTTTAACTAATGGCATGGTTTTGTGTTGAAGCTTCTTCTTTCGACATTCAAGGATCTTCACAGGTCTCTCTGGAAAGGTAACATTCTCCACTACATCAATCTCACTATAGTCGATGATATGACTTGGATCCGGCATGTACTTTCTCAACTGAGGAACATGAAAAACACTATGGACATGACTCAAAGCTGGAGGCAACACCAAGCGATAAGCTAAATCTCCAACCCTGTCCAAAATTTCAAACGGTCCTATATACCTCGGACTAAGTTTACCCCTTTTTCGAAGCAAAAAACTCATTTTGTCGGCGACACCTTGAGTAGGACATGGTCTCCCACTTCGAATTCCAAAGGTTGACGACGAGTATCAGCATAAGATTTCTGGTGGCTCTGGGCAGTCAACAACCATTCTTGGATAATAGAAATATTTTCCTTAGTCTCCAGCAACATATCCGGTTCCGTTCCGACTAATTCTGAAGCCTCATCCCAACATAATGGCTATCTACGCCACCTACCATAAAGTGCCTCAAATGGTGCCATTTTGATCGACGCATGCCAACTATTATTATAGGCAAACTCGATCAACGGAAAATGAAGTTCCCGATCATTACTCTAATCTAGGGCACAAGCCCGCAACATATCCTCTAACGTCTGGATCATCCGCTCAGTTTGACCGTCTGACTGAGGATGAAAATACATGCTCAATCTCAACTCGGTGCCCAAGGCCTGGTGAACTGCTTGCCAAAAATGCGACACAAAACGACCATCTCGATCGGAAACAATAGTTTTAGGGGCACCATGCAATCTCACAATCTCAGCTATAAAGGTTCGGGCCAATCTCGCTGGTCCCCAAGTATCCTTAATACCAAGGAAGTGTGCAGACTTGGTTAATAGATCAACGATTACCAAAATCATATTCATTCCGGCTCTCGACCTTGGCATCCCCGTGATAAAATCCATAGAGATATATTCCCACTTCCACTCGGGTATGAGAAGCGGCTTCAACAACCCCACTGGTCATTGATGCTCAATCTTGACTTGTTTACACGTCAAACATCGCAATACGAACTCTGTGACATCTTTCTTCATATTACACATCCTTTATGGATCGAGTAAGGCGTAGCATTGGCTTCTCGAATAATTCTCTGTCTCAACTCTAGATTATTCAGGACATACAGCTTGCCCTGAAATCTCAAAATCCTGTAGTCATGGACCATAAAGCCAGGGGCTTTACATCACATCTTCCTTCAGTTGGGAAATCATCGGGTCACTCCATTGTTTCCCTTTGATGTCATCAACTAAGGACGAAGTAATTTCGAGGGTACACAACTGTCCCTGCACTCTTTGAAGTTAAACTTTTATACCTTGCTCAATTAAATCCTGACGAATCTTCGTCTTGGATGTAAAAACCTCGAGCATCTGAAGTGATGCCGATATGCGGCTTAAAGCGTTCGCGATAACATTGGCCTTCCCCGGATGGTACATAATTACCAAATCATAATCTTTAATCAATTCCAAATGTCGTTGCCTCATATTTAACTCTTTCTTACTAAAAATATACTTCAAACTCTTGTGATCAGTATAAATCCGACATGAAGAGCCATATAAATAATGCCGCCAAATCTTAAGTGCGAAAACAGTTGCGGCCAATTCCAAATCATGGGTAGGATAGTTCAACTCATACGGCTTCAATTGTCGTGATGCAAAGGATATCGTTTTATCGTGCTGCGTAAGCACACATCCAAGCCATTGTCCTGAAACGTCACTATAAACTGCAAATCCTTCACTACCCTGTGGTAAAGCTAAAATCGGAACTGAGGACAAACGTCTCTTCAGCTCATCGAAGCTCTGCTGTATCTCAGCAGTCCCAACAAACTTTTATGTCTTCTAAAGTAATTGCGTAAGCGGCCGAGCGAGTTTCGAGATGCCCTCGACAAACCGACGGTAATACCCAGCAAGACCCAAAAAGTTATGAACTTCCTTAACATTATTAGGCGTTTCCCAATATAGCACTGCCTCAATCTTCTGTGGGTCCACACGAACCCCTTCGGCCGAAACCACATGGCCGAGAAACATAACTTCCTTCAGCCAGAACTCACACTTTGAGAATTTCGCATAGAGGTGCTCGGCTCTCAAAACATCTAGTGTCAAATGCAAGTGTTGGGCATGCTCCTCCTCATCTCGAGAATAAATCAAGATATCGTCAATAAAGATGACCACACATTTGTCATGGTATTCAATGAATATCTTGTTCATTAGTTTCACGAAAACTTCCGGTGCACTAGTCAGTCTAAAAGGCATGACCACAAGTTCATAATGTCCGTATCTCACCCGAAATGCAGTTTTCGGAATGTCAGACGCTTTCGCTCGGAGCTGGTAGTTACCTGATCTCAAATCAATTTTTGAGAATACTGTGGCTCCCAACAACTGATCAAATAAATCATATATATGAGGCAATGGATACTTGTTCTTAATGGTCACTTTTTTTAGCTCACAATAATCAATGCATAAACGAAGTGAACCATCCTTCTTCCTCACAAAAAGAATAGGTGGGCCCGAAGGCGAATCGCTCAGTCTAATGTACCCTTTCTCCAATAGTTATCCCAATTGATTCTTTAATTCTTACATTTCTGAAGGTGCCATACGATAAGACGCCTTAGAAATCGGAGCAGCGTTAGGCTCTAAATCCACAGAAAATTCTATCTCACGACCTGGCGGTAATCCCAGAAGATTGTCTGGAAAAACATCTGGAAACTCATTAACAACTGGAATCGAAGAGAAATCGACTCCACTCCCTTCTAACTTCAAAGAATAACACCAATAACCCGTGCAACCTTTATTCAAGAGTTTTACAGTCTTTATGGCGCTGATAAGCAACTTAGGTTCGCCCGATTTACATCCCATAAATGAGTACTCAGAACCATCTTTAGTCATCATAGTGATAACCTTAGTGCGGTAATTCATAACCTTAGTCCTCACTGAGGATCAAATCCTCGCCCTCGATATCAACCACAATCAAATTCGATAATCAATCAATACCTGCTATGTTCACCGAATAATTTCTATTATGCCAATTCCCCACGATTCTATCCCCGCTAGGCAGTTTCACAATGAAAGGATCACAAGCAGTCATACAATTTATATTCAAATGGCGTACACAATCCAAGGAGATGAAAGAATGTGTGGCGCCATAATCAAAAAGTACTCGAACTGGATGAGATAGAATATGAATGGTACCTGAGGCCACCGCCGCATTAGGTTCATCTGCTTGACGCATCTCATAAACTCGTGGGTGTGCCGAACCGACGCTAGAATCTCCCTCTCTAACGGTCTGGCCCCATCCCTGTAACACCCCGAGATATTCGGAATAATTACAGTGCCGTAAACCCTTTAAGTAAGGATTTACAAGGCTAATTAAAAAGGAAAGTAAATATAAGTCATCAACACTGCGAAAATTCAAGTTTAAGAAAACGTACAACTGGTTCAATGGGTAATTAATACAACCATATCGAATTATATCAAAAGGACACGCGTACTCGAGTACAGAAACCAAACCAAGACAACAAATCTCCAATAACAATAAACATCACTGAACCCCTTCGTCGTCACGTCGGTACTGTGGCTGTTTCCCTGCTCCTTGGCTACCTGAACATCAAAACAAATGTCCACCCCCGAAGGGGTTAGCAAAACGATGCTAGTACAAGTATCATGTTAAACAATTCGAATATGCATCAACAATACATAACAAGATACATCATACGGACTTCCGCTACCGGAATCCGACAATGCGAATCTACAAGATTCCATTACACAACATGGGTATTCCAATGATCCAGCGCCCTCAGCATAGATCCCAAGATGATCCCGTCGGACCAACACGAGGTGGAAATAACCCGTCCAATGATCCAGCGCCCTCAGCCTAGATCCCAAGATGATCCCGTCGGATCAACACGAGGTGGACATTCGATCCAGCGCCCTCAGCATAGATCGCACAACGTATACAAACACAACTCATGCATACACTTATGCCAAATCATTATGTTCATCATCATGAACATGTAAACACTATATAACGAATATCATGACAAATCAACGAAGTAAATATCATGTTCAACAACATGCATGATCATACGCATACTCCAAAAATACCGATATTAACATATCACGATACTTGCCTCGTAGATGGCAAGAACGATATACTTCAATGCTCTCGACGGACTCGAAGGCCGCCCCCTCCGATCAACGTAACAAGCTTGAACCTTAACAAAAGGAACGATATACAAATCATCTCGAGTCGAACAATGGCCTAACAATTCGACCTACGACCGAAAAGTTCAAACTTAAACAAGCTGCCTGGATTGCTTAGAGCGCGCTACGTACTGTACGTAACGTGCGCTAAGCTGAACTGTTAGCGTACGCTATCGTATAAGACTAGCGTGCGCTAACCACGAACTGGCAGTCTGACTCGGCTGTCTCATAACGTACGCTACGTACGTTTTGTGCGAAAACCGAACCTCGATAGCGCACGTTAACTCACACATGTTAGCGTGCGCTACTCTTGCATGGCGTAATCGCAAACCAAATCGGGTTGAATGATGAAGAACTCATGAATCCTATGGTGATATTACAAGTTATCCTCGGGCATATCATGCTAATAAGGTTTCTGGAAGATTTATGATTATGAATATACCAATATACGGATAGTTATCTCGATATCACAATTCCTCTACGATCTTCAAGAAATAATCTACGTTCCATCATCTTACGTTCCAAAACACATGATTCCAACGTATACAATGTATCAACTGGGTAATATCCGATTACTCGATCATAAATCGATTTAAACATGCTTAGGAGTCCTTATAATAAGATGGTTCAAAGGTTCATTCGACATCTAGTACCGATACGTCAAAAGTATCCTTCTAACATGTGATGACCGATAAAAACGAGATACTTGTTATCCAAACATGATTAAAACTTCCTTAGGAACCTTACTAATCATTGGTGAAGAATTACCTACCTCAAAGTAGTGAAGAACACGGATGAAAATGAAGCAATCCAACACCCACGGCTTGAACACCAATCTCCAATGGTATATGATCTTCAATCTCGAACTAGGAGGTTGATATGGAGTGTTTAGGACGAATGGAGTTATGTTTCAAGTGCAAGAGTTCGGGTTATGGGGAAGAAAGGATCAAATCACGAATAGGATGTCAGTCTATTTATAATAAATGGTTATTAGCGCGCGCTACACCTGCTCGTAGCGTGCGCTAACGGCTCACGCCTAAATCGTACTCGGCACTTAGCGTACGCTACGCATATTCTGTAGCGTGCGCTAAGGCGTTGACCCGGCTTTTCCCGAAAGCCGTCCAGGTACATCCGACACGATCCGACAGGGGTCCCCGGCCGATCTCACCTACCGCACGTCTCAATCGGTCGACCACGCATAGCGTGCGCTAATTACACTCGGTAGCGTGCGCTATAAAACCATGTTAGCGTCGCTACCCTTAGCCTCGTAGCGTGCGCTACATGCATGTAATTTCATCCTTTTAAATCACATACACGAAATTATATGCTCGACGACATCGGATTATGAAATACGGAGAAAAATACTGTGCAAAAGTACAATCATTACAATCTCACAAGTTCCAATTACATAACGTAAATCTCGGTATTACATCCTTCCTCCCTAAAAAGAAGTTTCGTCCCGAAACTTAGGATGAAAACAACTCCGGATATTTAGCCTTCATACCGTCCTCCGTTTCCCAAGTGGCCTCTTCGACTCCATGTCGTGACCATTGTACTTTAACCAAATGTATTGGTTTATTCCTCAATTGTTTGATCCGGCTCTCAAGTATCCTGATTGGTCTCTCTTCGAAGGTGCCATCATTAGCTATCTCGATCTCGTCGAAATTAATAACGTGACTGGGGTCCGGTATATACTTCCGTAGTTGGGATACGTGAAACACATTGTGAACATGACTTAGCGATGGCGGTAAGGCCAACCTGTACGCTAAATCCCCAACTCTCTCTAGGATCTCAAATGGTCCGATATATCTCGGACTAAGCTTACCTCTTCTCCCGAAACGGAAAATTCCTCGTGTAGGAGACACCTTCAATAGTACGTGGTCCCCAGCGTCGAACTCTAGAGGGCGACGAGGTAGATCTGCATAAGACACGTCGACTGCGGGCGTCAGCAGTCTCTCTCGAATCACGGCTATCTTCTCTTGAGTCTGAATAATCAATTCCGGTTCGTCCCGATCAAATCCAAGAATCATCCCAACAGGGGTGATCGGCATCTCCTCCCGTACAAAGCTTCAAATGGTGCCATTCTAATAGAAGCATGCCAACTATTATTGTAAGTGAATTCGATCAAGGGCAAGTGAACTTCCCAATCAGTTGACCAATCCAACGCACAGGCTCTAAGCATGTCTTCCACAGTTTGGATAGTCCTTTCGGACTAACCGTCTGTTTGGGGATGATAAGCTGTGCTAAAATTGAGCTCAGTCCCCAAAGCCTTGTGAACTGCTTTCCAGAAGTGCGACACGAAACGACCATCTCGATCCGAAATAATGGTCTTTGGCGTCCCATGCAATCTGACTATCTCCGCAATGAATACTCGCGCCAATCTTTCGGGTCCCCAAGTATCTTTGATCCCTAGGAAATGAGCTGACTTGGTTAGTCGATCAATTATAACCCAAATCATGTTCATTCCCGTTCTAGTCCTTGGCATACTGGTGATGAAATCCATCGAGATATCCTCCCACTTCCATTCAGGGATCGGAAGCGGCTTTAACATCCCGGCAGGTCGCTGATGCTCAATCTTGACCTGCTGACAAGTCAAACACTTCGAAACGTACTCTGCTACGTCCTTCTTCATATTCCCCCACCAGAAGTTTTGTTTTAGATCCTTATACATCTTACTGCTGCCCGGGTGAATAGAATAGGGCGCGCTATGAGCTTCTTTCAGAATAGTCCGTCTCAAATCATCATTATCGGGAACGCAAAGTCGACTTTGAAATCTCAGAACTCCATCATCTTGTATCACGAATCCTGGGGCTTTTCCTTTCTTTACTTCATCACATAATCGAAGGATCAGAGAATCGTCCAACTGCTGACTTGATCTTCTCGACTAGTGATGAAGTCGGCCCATCACATAAAGTCGTCCTTGGATTCTGGTGCCCATACCTCAATCCCTTCGCGGATCGCCTCGTTGAATGCCGGATGCAGGCGTAAGAGCTTCCAACACTCGAAGAGAAACAGGTTTACGGCTCAAAGCATCGGCTACTACATTTGCTTTCCCCGGATGATAGAGAATCTCCAAGTCGTAATCCTTGATCAATTCCAGCCACCTTCTCTGCCTCATGTTTAATTCTTTCTGACTGAAAATTTATTTGAGGCTCTTATGATCTGTAAAGATCTGACAATGAGTGCCGTACAAATAATGTCTCCAAATTTTCAAGGCAAAGACCACAGCTGCTAGCTCCAGATCATGAGTTGGATAATTAACTTCGTACGGTTTCAACTGCCGAGAAGCATAAGCAATCACTTTATCCTTCTGCATCAACACACAACCCAAACCCTGATTTGAAGCGTCGCTGTATACCATGAATCCATCAGTTCCCTCTGGCAATGCTAAAATAGGTGCAGTCGTCAGTCTCCTCTTAAGTTCATCAAAACCAGCCTCGCATTTCTCATTCCACGTGAACTTTTGAGTTTTCTGTAACAGCTGGGTGAGCGGACGAGCAATTTTGGAAAATCCCTCTACAAAGCGGCGATAGTATCCAGCAAGTCCTAAGAAGCTTCGGACTTCCTTCACGTTCTTAGGAGCTTCCCATCCCAAGATTGCCTCGACTTTCTTCGGGTCCACCTGAACTCCATCGGCTGATATCACATGCCCAAGGAAGGTTACTTCCTTAAGCCAGAACTCGCATTTAGCAAATTTTGCATAAAGCTGTTCCTTTCTCAAGATGCTCAAAACCACACGTAAATGATCAGCATGCTCCTCTGCGTCCCTCGAATATATCAAAATGTCGTCAATGAAAACGACCACAAATTTATCCAAGTATTCCAAGAATACCCGATTCATCAATTGCATGAATACCGCAGGGGCATTGGTAAGTCCGAATGGCATCACTACAAATTCATAATGCCCGTACCGGGATCTGAAAGCAGATTTCGGTATGTCCGATTCCTTAATTCTCAATTGGTGGTATCCTGATCGCAAGTCGATCTTCGAGAATACCCTTGCCCCTTGCAGTTGATCAAACAAGTCGTCGATCCGAGGTATAGGATACTTATTCTTGATCGTCATCTTGTTGAGCTCCCTGTAATCAATACATAGTCGGAGGGATCCGTCTTTCTTCCGGACAAAGAGAACGGGCGCTCCCCAAGGGGAAACGCTCGGTTGAATATAGCCCTTCTGTAACAATTCCTCCAGTTGCTTCGAGTTCATACATCTCGGTCGGCGCCATGCGGTATGGTGTCCTGGAAATAGGGGTTGCTCCAGGCTCTAATTCGATGGTAAATTCCACTTCTCTTTGCGGAGGTAACCACGTAGCTCGTCAGAAATACATCCGAGAACTCATTCACAATCGAAATAGACGAGAGCTCTACTCCTTCCTCTTTCCTCATGGCATAACACCAAAGTCCATGACATCCTGTTTGATAATTTCACACTTTCATTGCCTTGATCAATTTCCCCGAGCTTCCGGTCTCCATCCTCGGAATAAGTGTTCAGATCCGTCATCGCAATGATGGAAATGACTCTCTCTCGGTAATTCAACACGGCTCCATAACGGTTGAGCCAATCATCTCCGAGAATTAAATCGTCACCGCAGATGTCGACTACAATAAGATTCGATGGCCAATCTCTCCTCTATAGATACCGGGAAATCCCTAGCTTCTAGTGTTCCCACAATTTTCTCTCCGCTCGGTAATCCCACAACAAAAGGTTCACAATTATACAAGCACGAGATGTTCAAACGTTTAGCACAGTTCAAAGATATAAAAGAATGCGTAGCTCTGAATCGAACAAGACACTAACTGGTTGCAAAAGGATCTGAATCGCACTGATGCAACAGCAGTGTTCAGCCGTCGAGATCTCCTCATTTCGTCGGGCGCGGAGGAACGGACCCAAGATCGGATGTCTCTCTCTTCCCGGTGTTCTGTGCTGAAATCCACTGCGTGGTCTGGTTCACACTTATCTCCTTAGGAATCGGCTGGAGTGCGGGTACCAAAGGATCTAGCGGCGGCTCCACGAAGGCCGCACGGTGCCCTTCTTGCCCACAATCGTAACAAGTCACGTAAGATGCGGGCAATCACGTCGAACATGCCTGCTCGACCACAATTGTAGCATTTCTTTGATACGTCCGAAATCTGGCGATGATGTCCTAACTTCTTTCCGCCTCTAGAAGGATGTGGAGGTTTCCTAGCCGAATAAAGGAAGACGGCCCTTGCGGGCCCCACCACTCTTGTTTTCTCGCAAAGTCACGGTCACCTTCGCTTCTTTGCCTCTACCGATTTCTCTACCGCCGCCTCTTTCATGTCGTAGGCCAGCGCCTTGTCTTGATACTGTCGCAACGTAGTACACTCGAATCCGGACATGTACTGCTGAATCTCCGGCTTCATCCGCATATCAAAATGAAAAATCTTTTCTGCCTCTGTTCTGACCAAGTGTCGCACACAAGTCAGCTGATGATTGAAAGTTTTAATTACATCTGTCACAGATGCCTCCGAACTCTGTGGTGAGAAAAACTCTCGGATCTTCGCCTCTCTAACCGGACGAGGACAGTACTGTGCTTCCATCATTTGTTTGAATTCCGTCCAATCCGCATTATGATTCTCGGGTCGAATAGCCTCCCACCAATCGAAGGCCTCCCCAGTCAGAAAATACTGGGCGATAGGAACCTTCCGGTCCTCGGGACAGTTAAGACCCGCGAATATCTTTTCCAACTCCTTGAGCCAGTGATCCCAAGTAAGTGTCTCCGCAGATCCGTCAAATTTTGGCGGGTGCAATTTAACCACTTCCGCAAGCCATCTGTCTCCCCGGTTATCCTCGTGGTGCTGCTGTCCCATCGCTGTCTGCATGCGATCAACGACTTGAGCGAACTGGTTTATCTGCGCCACCACCTGTTGAAGCACTCCCGGCATGTTCGGATTTGCGTCATCATTCGCTGATCCTTGCTGCCCTCCAGAATGGGAATCGGTTCGACTAGCCGATATTTCGGGAGTAGTTGCGGAATCCTCGTGTCTCAAGTTACCACGTCCGCGTCCACGACCGCGTCCGCGTCCTCCTCTCAACATACTGTAAACGCAATTTCTCAATATACAGAACAAAATTTGGAATAAAGTCCGTCAATACTCTCAAAACAGTAATTAAGTAAAACGGTAGTACAAGAGATTAAGAGACTTACAACCACGGTCCACATGACGACTTCGGCTGAACAGTGATGTTACAAACGACCCGTAAATCAAATAACGTAAACAGACCCAAATAAAACCCGACTGCCAAGATATCCATGAATCTTAGCTCCGATACCATATTCTGTAACACCCCGAGATATTCGGAATAATTACAGCGCCGTAAACCCTTTAAGTAAGGATTTACAAGGCTAATTAAAAAGGAAAGTAAATATAAGTCATCAACACTGCGAAAATTCAAGTTTAAGAAAACGTACAACTGGTTCAATGGGTAATTAATACAACCATATCGAATTATATCAAAAGGACACGCGTACTCGAGTACAGAAACCAAACCAAGACAACAAATCTCCAATAACAATAAACATCACTGAACCCCTTCGTCGTCACGTCGGTCGTGGTCGCTTCCCTGCTCCTTGGCTACCTGAACATCAAAACAAATGTCCACCCCCGAAGGGGTTAGCAAAACGATGCTAGTACAAGTATCATGTTAAACAATTCGAATATGCATCAACAATACATAACAAGATACATCACACGGACTTCCGCTACCGGAATCCGACAATGCGAATCTACAAGATTCCATTACACAGCATGGGTATTCCAATGATCCAGCGCCCTCAGCATAGATCCCAAGATGATCCCGTCGGACCAACACGAGGTGGAAATAACCCGTCCAATGATCCAGCGCCCTCAGCCTAGATCCCAAGATGATCCCGTCGGATCAACACGAGGTGGACATTCGATCCAGCGCCCTCAGCATAGATCGCACAACGTATACAAACACAACTCATGCATACACTTATGCCAAATCATTATGTTCATCATCATGAACATGTAAACACTATATAACGAATATCATGACAAATCAACGAAGTAAATATCATGTTCAACAACATGCATGATCATACGCATCCTCCAAAAATACCGATATTAACATATCACGATACTTGCCTCGTAGATGGCAAGAACGATATACTTCAATGCTCTCGACGCACTCGAAGGCCGCCCCCTCCGATCAACGTAACAAGCTTGAACCTTAACAAAAGGAACGATATACAAATCATCTCGAGTCGAACAATGGCCTAACAATTCGACCTACGGCCGAAAAGTTCAAACTTAAACAAGTCAGCTGGATTGCTTAGCGCTACGCATCGTAACGCGGCGCTAAGTCAATCGTTAGCGACGCTATCGTATAAGACTAGCGTGCGCTAACCTTAATCGGCGATCGACTCATTGTCTCATAACGTACGCTACGTACGTTTTGTGCGAAAACCGAACCTCGATAGCGCACGTTAACTCACACATGTTAGCGTGCGCTACTCTTGCATGGCAGAATACTGCAAACCGAAACTGGGTTGAATGATGAAGAACTCATGAATCCTATGGTGATATTACAAGTTATCCTCGGGCATATCATGCTAATAAGGTTTCTGGAAGATTTATGATTATGAATATACCAATATACGGATAGTTATCTCGATATCACAATTCCTCTACGATCTTCAAGAAATAATCTACGTTCCATCATCTTACGTTCCAAAACACATGATTCCAACGTATACAACGTATCAACTGGGTAATATCCGATTACTCGATCATAAATCGATTTAAACATGCTTAGGAGTCCTTATAATAAGATGGTTCAAAGGTTCATTCGACATCTAGTACCGATACGTCAAAAGTATCCTTCTAACATGTGATGACCGATAAAAACGAGATACTTGCTATCCAAACATGATTAAAACTTCCTTAGGAACCTTACTAATCATTGGTGAAGAATTACCTACCTCAAAGTAGTGAAGAACACGGATGAAAATGAAGCAATCCAACACCCACGGCTTGAACACCAATCTCCAATGGTATATGATCTTCAATCTCGAACTAGGAGGTTGATATGGAGTGTTTAGGACGAATGGAGTTATGTTTCAAGTGCAAGAGTTCGGGTTATGGGGGAAGAAAGGACTGAAATCACGAATAGGATGCTGTCCTATTTATAATAAATGGTTATTAGCGCGCGCTACACCCTGTTCGTAGCGTGCGCTAACGGCTCACGCCTAAATCAGACTCGGCACTTAGCGTACGCTACGCATATTCTGTAGCGTGCGCTAAGGCGTTGACCCGGCTTTTCCGAAAGCCGCCTGTACATCCGACACGATCCGACAGGGGTCCCCCGGCCAGATCTCACCTACCGCACGTCTCAATCAGTCTGACCACGCATAGCGTGCGCTAATTACACTCGGTAGCGTGCGCTATAAAACCATGTTAGCGTACGCTACCCTTAGCCTGTAGCGTGCGCTACATGCACAGAATTTCATCCTTTTAAATCACATACACGAAATTATATGCTCGACGACATCGGATTATGAAATACGGAGAAAAATACTCAGGAAAAAGTACAATCATTACAATCTCACAAGTTCCAATTACATAACAGAAATCTCGGGTATTACAATCCCCGGCCTCTGCCATAACCCTGTTGTAACTGGCTAACTGATTGTCGCTGATTCATATTCTGTTCCCTATGTGCAGGGGCAGAAGCCTGAGTATCCATAGTCTGATCTTGCTCGGGGCAATAAACTGCCCTGTGTCCATTTGACCACAAATGTGACATTTCAGAGGTGGGAAGTTGCACTCCAGATTGATGTGGCCTGGATGACCACAATTAAAACAGGTCACCGGGCGAGTTGAGGTGGCCGAAGCAGAACGAAAACTCTTCTTCCCTTTAAAAGAACGCGACGACTACCCGACAGAACGGTTAGCCGGCCGAGGTCTCTGAAAGTTGCCTCCCTTAGAACCAGAAAAATTACTAGTGGTCTTTTGCTTCTTCGGCTCGTCCGTGGTGTCATTATGGGAACACAACATGTCATACTCCAAAGCCCTGTCTTGGTATTCTTTCAGAGTAGTGTAAGCAAACCCGGACATATAATGCCATAAATCCATATTCATTCGCATGTCAGAATGGCAGATCTTATCTCGCTCATCACGCTCCTGATTCTTCACATGAATCAGCTATTGGTTGTATTTCACTATCACATATGAGACTGGAATGTTCTATGGCTTGGCTTCGAAAAAGGCACGGATCCTGCTTTTTTGCACTGGCCAAGGACAAAGCTCAGCCTTTAGCAGATCTTTAAATTCGTCCCATGTAACAGCATGATCTTGCGGCTTCATAGATTTCCACCAAGTCGCGGCTTCCTCAGTAAGGAAGTACTGAGCAATCGATACCTTCCTCATTTTCGGACAGTCAACCACTTCAAACACTTTCTCCAGTTCAAATATCCATCTTTCCAAACCCGCTGGGTCGGTAGCACCGCTGAACTGTGGAGGATGCATACAGACCACATTCTGAAGTAAAACTTCCACTATCGGATTAAGATTATATAGTTGAACAGCTTGGGCCAGGACAGTCATCTGATTTGCCAATTGTTGAATAACATTTGTAACCCCAACATCTGCATTATTCCCTTGACCGGTCGACTGGTCATATTGACTTTCGGTATCAGGATACACCAAGTTAGATAAACTAGGGGTAGCTGACCCCGCTACGGAACTGAGAGAAATGGCCACGCCACGTCCTCGCCCGCATCCACGACCACGTCCTCGTCCTCGATGCGGGTCTATCCAGTATCGCGTTCTCCAACCAATACCCATAAGTGATCCGTACCATATGCATAATCATCCGATGATTATTAATCAAACTTATACTAGTATATTATTCACTTGAGTCTCCACTCTACATGATTGGAGCAGGGACATTTGAATAATCTTATTATTCGTGAATAACTATTTTTCGATTATTATAATATTAAAACATGCACACATTATGATAATCAACGAGAAATAAATGATACGAAATAACTTTCTTTAAATGTGACAGCTATAAATCTAGGCACATCGAATGTCTTAGGGCACTATCCCAACAATCTCCCACTTACACTAGGACCATTCATTCATGAATTTTAGTCCTATCGATTTAGCATGCTCTTCATTATTTCCTTGTGAGATAGGCTTGGTAAGTGGATCAACAAAATTCTCTTCCATTGCTACTTTGCATCATGTGAAACACTTGGAGTCTTGCGAACGATTCGCAACCCCAGATCTTAAGAAAAGACATGTTTGATCTCTTACTAGTCCACTTCTCAAATGGTGTCTTTTCAACTGCTTTAGATGGAACACGGTTAATGTTGAGTGCTGTTGTTTCTAAGGCGTGGCCCCAAAATGATAATGGAATCTCCATTCGACTCATCATGGATTGAACCATATCTAATAAAGTTCGATTCCTCCTCTCGGACACTCCATTATATTGAGGTGTTCCATGAAGAGTAAGTTGGGAAATAATTCCACAACTCCTAAGATGATCATCGAATTTTTTCTTAAGTATTCGCCACTTCAATCCTATCGAAGGGCTTTAATTGTCTTACTAAGTTGATTTTGTACTTCACTTTGTAATATTTTGAACATTTAAAAATATTCATGTTTATGCTTCATAAGATAAACATATCCATACCGACTAAAATCATTGGTAAAAGTGATGAAGTATTGGTACCCGCCTATGGCATGAGTGCTAAGAGCTCTGCATACATCAGTATATACTAGGACTAATAGATCACTAGCACTTTCTCCATGACCGGTGAAAAAGATTCTTCATCATCTTGCCCAATAAACAAGATTCGCATGTCCCATATGACTCAAAAGAGTCTAAAAGTCCATCATTATGGAGTTTAGAAATGCGTTTCTCATTTATGTGGCCAAGTTGACCGTGCCATAAGTAAGTCGGATTAGAATCATTAAGCTAAGGTTTCTTGGTTGCAATGTTATAGACTTCCAAATTATTGGACTCATCTAGATCAAAATTGTAAAGACCAGTATATAACTTTGCAGTACCATAAAGCAAGTCATCAAAGAAAATACGAATAATCTTATTCTTAATGAGAAAACTATATCTGTCACAATCTAATGTAGAAACTGAAATAATATTCTTATTCATAGCAGTAACATAATAGCAATTGTTACACAAGCCCATTGGGTAAAACTAGATCATAAGTTCCAACGGCTAGTGCAGCAACTCTTGCTCCATTACGGACTCTTAGATCCACTTTCCCTTTCTTCAGCTATCTACTGCTTCTCAACCTATGCACATCGTACAAACGTGAGATCCATATCTAGTATCCAATACCCAGAAGTTAGAAGTAGATAAGTTAACTTCTATAACAAATATACCTGTGACAGTCTCACTACCTTTGGTATGCTTTAACTCTTCCAAGTAAACCTTGAAATTTCTCTTCCAGTATCCTGGTTTATTGAAATGATGGCAATTTCTTTCTTTGGGAGCTTTTGCCTTAAAAATCGGCTTAGTAGTGTCTTTAGCTTTGGGAACCTTTGCCTTACCTTTACCCTTGCATTTGTTCTTGAAGGACTTTCCTTTGCTAACCATCAGCACATGGCTTGGTTTCTCGTTAATATTTTGCTTAGCCGTTTTATGCATCAATTGCAGTTCAACAATGGACTTCTCCATCTCATTCATATTATAGTTCATAATGAACTGACCGATTTAGAAAGTGGAAAACCAAGCCTATATAGATGATCAATATATCCTATCATCTTGAGTACATGAGCGCTGATAGATGTCCCCTCGACCATCTTGCAAGCATATAAGCTTGAAAGGCCTCATACCTCTTTTGCCTAGCGTGCTTTGAGAAAGTTTCCTTGAGGTGAGCATTAAGCTCATATGCTTCTATTTTTTCCAGATTCTTCTGAAGTTCTGGACAAATGGTAGCCACAATAACACAACTGACATCAATGGAATCATCACAATGCTTCTTCCATTTGTCTTTTTTTTGCTTTGTTAGCATTGTCAGCAGGTCATCGGGAATTTCTTCCTCAAGAACGTACAATTTTCTTTCTTACTTGAGAACTATTTTCAAGCTCCAGATCCAATCCATATAGTTGATGCTGCTTTCTTTGAGCTTGTCCTTCTCAAGGACGGATAATAGTGAAATTATGGATATATTGTTTGATGCCATTCTGTTATTTACAAAGTTTAACATGCAAAGTATTTAATCACATTTATATTTCTCGAAAAATACTCCCACCAAAAAAATACCCTCAATTTTACAATATTTGTAATTTTAGTGGGCTAAGACCCCATTTTGCACAATTCTAAACTTAACTTTGGCATGACGCCTATAATTGAGCTACTTTAGATGGATACCCCTTTATCGATTACATCATATGTACTATTAGATTATTCTTATGGGATATGCATCTTATGCCTAAGCATGTTATAATCCCATCTTATGCCTTAAGGTTCAAAACTATTTTGAATTCTTAGTTCATTAAAACACATAGGTATCACCATTACCTATCCTACCTTACTAAGATAAATGGGTGAACAAAATCAAGTGTGATGAAGATGAATATCCCATAAGAAATAAATCTTGTTTGGTCGCACAAGGATATAGTCAAGAAGAGGTTCTTGACTTTGAAGAAAGATTTGCACCCGTAACTCGAATCGAAGCCATCCGTTTGTTATGTGCCTTTGCAGCTGACAAAAAGATCAAATTATTTCAAATGGGTGTGAAAAGTGTATTCTTAAATGGCTTTATTCAAGAAGAAGTCTACGTCAAGCAACCTCCCGGATTCGAGGATTATCAGTTCCTGGATTACGTCTACAAGCTCAACAAGGCGCTCTATGGTTTGAAACAAGCATCCCAAGCATGGTATGATCGTTTAAGTCAATTCTTAATTGCTAATGATTATAAAAGAGGTAAAGTCGATAATACCTTGTTTGTAAAAATATTGGATAATAATATACTTGTTTGCCAAATTTATGTTGATGACATTGTTTTTGGGGCTACTAATGAATCTTTGTGCCAAGACTTCTCTAATCTTATGAAGGGAGAGTTCGAGATGAGTATGATGGGTGAATTAACATTCTTCCCCGGGCTTCAAATTAATCAATGCGAAGATGGAATTTTTATCCATCAAATGAAGTACTCACACGATCTCCTCAAGAAATTCAAAATGGAGAGTAGCAAAGTGATTTCAATGCCAATGTCTTCATCGTTGAAATTAGAAAAAGATGAAAATGGCAAACCCGTGGATCAAAAATTATATCAAGGTATGATCGGATCTTTGCTATATTTAACTGCTTCTAGGCCAGATATAATATTTGCCACATGCTTATGTGCTCGATTCCAGTCTAATCCTAAGAAATCCCATTTAATTGCTTGTAAACATCGGTCAAAAAAAATTGCTTGTAAACGTATATTTCATTACTTGAATGGGACCATCGGTTTAGGCCTATGGTATCCTTCTTGCTTGGATTTTAATTTGATTGCATACAGTAATGCCGATTTCGGCGGATGTAAAATTGATAAAAAGAGTACTAGTGGTACATGTCACTTCATCGGTTCATGTTTAATATCTTGGGGAAGTAAAAAGCAAATTAGTGTAACGTTGTCTACAGCTGAGGCTGAATATGTTGCTGCATGGAGTGCATGTGCGCAGGTATTATGGATTAAAAATCAACTCCGCGACTACAGCATTTATTTTGAAAATACCCCTATTTGTGATAACACTAGTCAATTAATTTGAGCAAAAATCTTGTATTGCATAGTAGGACTAAGCATATAGATATTAGACATCACTTTTTACGTGATCATGTGCAAAAGAAAGACATTTGCTTAATTTTTGTCTAGATGAAAGATCAACTTGCTGATATATTTACGAAACCTCTTCCAGAGGAATCCTTTAATAGTATTCGTTTGCAACTTGGTATGGGACATCTTGACAATTTTTGAAATCTAGTTATCTACTTGAGAAATCAATTTATTAGAAATATTTCATTCGCTAGCACGCGCTAGCCTTATCCCTTTAACGCGCGCTAATCTCATATTCTTGAACGAATTTTTCTTCGATAGCATACGCTAAACCCATATTACCTGCGTACGGTAACTAAAATCCCTCATATCCCGATATATGCTACTGGACAGTCCAGTAAGCAACCTATAAATTCATAGCATGCGCTAAACCCATATTCCTTGCGTACGCTAATTAAAACCTTTCATTTCCCTATATAACACTGAACAATCCAGACAAGTCAACCATTCTTTCATAACGCACGCAAGCTCCAGATCCCCTTTCTGAGAAAGAACCCTAGCTAAATCCAATTCCTATACTTCCGATAATCTTCATCAAATCTCTCAAATTCCTACTCAAATCATTTCGAGCAAAGGAAGAGTTGCTAAGGAAAAGCAATACAACAACGCAAAACGTACCCGCGGTCCAGATTTTGATGCTTCTCGTTTCGTGTCTTCTACCGCATTCAAGGTATATTCGGAAATACTCCCACAAGAACAGCTCACAGATTGTTACTATTTCAACTTCCATAGTCTGGAACGGGCGAACATCGCTATTTTCGAATTCTTTTCTTCAATTAGCATATCTCGTTTTGTTGAGTGCAAAGAACCCAATTTTCCCGAATTGGTTCGTGAATTTTACACGAATCTCTATGTTGCTGAGAGTGAAGGATCTTCGTCCTTAGTTCTGGGAAGTTTGGTTGGTGGTAAAGTGGTGAAAGTCTCCTCGGAGATTTTTAATCACTTGTTTGGGTTATCGTCGGATGGTTTTGTTGGGAGTTTGCCCTCGAATGTTACTCAGAAGATGTTGAGTGAGGGCATTGTACTTGTAATTATGTAATTCATTATCATAAGGCAATGGATGTTTCTTTATTTACTGGTAGTTACTGGCATTCCTAACTCATATATATATATATAAACAAGTCCGTGTATTTGAGGGCAAAACGTTCCACTCCTTATTGGATAAGGGGGTCGGCACTGGAAAGGTTTATAGCTCAAATACTTAATCGTTCGCAAGTCGATAAAACTTGACTAGGGCGTTAAGTTTATGTGAAGACTTGTATGACATGTTCTTTAACATGGAGAGTGCCTGTCGAATGCTAATGGTTAGTGGGAGCACACGTTGTAGGTATGCTGATTGAATTAGTATACTCGAACCGACTCACCCTCAATTCATCACACGGATTTCACTCCAGGACAGTCAATGACAGAATCGAAGGGTTGTGATAGGTATTCGTGAACCTTCGACTTGAGGATTTAGTAGGGATGTGCTTGTGACGTCAAGATTTTCATTAGATTAGTTCGACCATGTAAACCGGGAGGCAGGGATCAACCTCAGCCTGCATCTTGACGGACAAGTAGCAGGTCCTACTGAATACCAAGATAGAATTCTTTCTCCCGTTAGTGAGCGGGTTATATGTCCTATGCGGTTATTGGCAGATGAGATCAAAAGTCTTTGGCCAAAGCATTGGAGCTAGTTGTATTGGATACACGAGAGCTCGATGATCTCGATTTGCACTAACGCATGCATAGCGTCAAGTACAAATAGGGTTTGACTGACCATGACCCTATAACTTGATCGGGACATTTGAAAGAAGGGTTTATACGTATAGTGGTATTCACGACAGAATGGTTCTTGAATGATCCCATCATTCGTTCTCAGTTGGGGTACAGTGTAGGCCGCTAGGCTGGCTAGGTGGTGCTACTACTCTTTGGTTCCTCCCATTACTGACTAAGACGGACCTATCGAGTCGCGCAATAGGATTGACGACGAAATGAATCAAGCTAATTCTCTCATTATAAATATTAGATATTGGATAACTAATTAATTGGGACATTGGATGTCTAAATTGATTTATTAGATAAATTAATTTATGGCCTAATGAATTAATTAAATTACTAGGTGATTAATTTAATTCATAGATATAATTATTTCCTGGAGAAATTAATTATATTATTTTGTATTTGATATAATTAATTAATTGGATTAATTAATTGATATAAATACATCAGAACAGAATTGAAGTTTATCTATTTGGACTCACGGGAGTCCGAAACGAACCAAACTCGTCCGATTTCCTCTTTATGGCCGCCCCATATCCACCCACCTTCCCATTAGTCTTTGTCTCTATATTTTAATGGAAACCAAAGATTAAGAGATTTGGAATCTCTTATTATATTTGGAAGGGTGTCTTTATTAGGTGGAGTTGAAGAATAATAATAAGAAAACTATCACTTGTAAAGTGGAGTCTTCTCACGGCAAGAGAGAGAGAGAGAGAGAGAGAGAGAGAGAGAGAGAGAGAGAGAGAGAGAGAGAGAGAGAAAGAGAGAGAGAAATTTTCTCTCCAGCTTCTTCTTCATCATTTTTCTTCATTCTTTTTCTTACTTAATTTTCTTAGAGATAAATTGTGAGAAAAGATTGAGAGATTGTGAGTTATACACTTAGAGTGTAAAATTCATATTTGATCGCTTCATCATCCGATTCTAGCCGTAACCTTGGAGGTTAATTGGGTGATCGTCGTTCCGTTCGTTTCTGCAGCACGTGACATGTAGAGACGCGGTATTTTCGGCGTTGGATCATCCAAGGGCTTGGAGAACTTTGGATCGTAGCTTGGGGAATAGCTCAAGAGAAGAACACCATATAATCAACAGACTACGAGGGTATGATTTCGAATCTTCCTTTGTTTAGTTTATTTTTGTATATGCGTAGCTTGATCGATCCTCCTAGGGATTCGGATCGAATTAATTTTCGTTTTACCGTTTCCGCCGGGCCTTCGATTTAGGCACTGAATCCCAATAGTGGTATCAGAGGGAGAGGTCTTGTGATCGTATATACAATATTTAACATTTGGAATGCTTGTTTTGTGATTTAGAATCACTTTGATAATCGTAGATATTTTATTGTTCGTCGTAGTGTCGTTTTTATATGATTTTATGTTATGGTATAAATCAGGTTTTTCTTGGCAATATGATTTATATTAATAATATATAGATAAGGAATAACATGATTTTAGAAATCTGCCCGAAAATGAGCTGTATGCAATCGTTGGACGATATACCATATAGGTGCCTGACAGTGGCCTAGTGTGTTGCTGTATGCGGCTGAGCGTTGCTGTATGCGGCCGAGCATTGATGTAGGCTACCGAGTCAGTATCGAGCGGGTCCTGTAGGCGGCCTTGCGCGTTGTTGTATGCGGCCGAGCGTTGATGTATGCGGCCGAGCGCGTTGCTGTATGCGGCCGAGCGTTGCTGTAGGCTGCCGAGTCAGTGCCGAGCGGGTCCTGTAGGCGTCGAGCGCGTTGTTGTATACGGCCGAGCGTTGCTGTATGCCCTCGAGCGTGTTGCTGTATCCGGCCGAGTGCTTGCTGGATCGGGCCGAGCGCTTGCTGTATCTGGCCGAGCGCATTGCTGTATCCGGCCGAGTGCTTGCTCTATCCGGCCGAGTGCTTGTTGTATTCTGCCGGAAGTGTCTCGACGGCAGTGCTTCTTGTATCACGGGTGTGTCCCGGCGGTGGCGAGTGCTTCGTGATCCGGCCGAGTACGTCTTGTATTCACGGCGCGTCTGTAGGCCGCCGAGCGAAG
The DNA here is from genome assembly GCA_033398695.1 of Orobanche coerulescens. Classification (NCBI taxonomy): domain Eukaryota; kingdom Viridiplantae; phylum Streptophyta; class Magnoliopsida; order Lamiales; family Orobanchaceae; genus Orobanche; species Orobanche coerulescens. The sequence goes on along the minus strand of CM065815.1, from coordinate 76,932,817 downwards.
TGCCCGGTGCTTGGCGCTTTCAGTGTTGGGCACTGGGTCTCGTTTTTCAGTATATCTTCGATAATTGATTTTCCTAGTATTAAAATCATTAATTTGGAATTTTTGATGAGGGAAAATTCAAAGAAAATATTTTAAAGGTTCACTACAGACGAAAATCAAATTGTCGATTATTGTTGAATTGATTGGATGAATTCTATTTATTGTTGATTATATATTGATTATATCAATCTAATCTTCTCGCTTTCCATTTATATAGTATTTATTGGATGAATGCTTTTGAATGTGGATGTGGTTCGTGGACTTAGTTTTTGAATCGTTCGTTTTTTTCGATTGGATTGTAAAGGCTGGTTTGAGCCTATTTATTTTACTAGAAATATTTGTATCTAGGATGCAATTTTCAATGTGAAATTTATATGTAATGACGAAGACCGGAGGAAGATCCATTTCGAGAAGATGAAGATTCAAGACGAAGACTTGTAATTAGATTACGAAGTTTTTGTTTTCTAGGAACGGTCCATGAACCACATGTTGGTAGCAACTAGGTTATGAATGGTTGTTTCATATTTTATGAATGCCACAAACGCGCTTAAATGAATTAATGTGCAAAGTGTAACATTAATCGCGATAATTCTCCCACAACAAATTATTAAGTTTGTAAGGTTTCAAGGTTTTCCTTCCTCCATCGAGTTTTCGGGAAATTGAAATCCAAACCGGATGTGCTATGCTTCCAAGTTGTCGGGGTAGTCGTTCGGGGAGGACGGATAAATTACCGGGAGCGCATTGGATGCCTTCGGTTGGAGCAAATTTTACCCTTGAAACCTGATAGGTTGCCGGATAAGATTCAATTGTGAAACTGATTTGCGTCGATGGTATAAACTTAACTTGTTCACAAACCATAGAAACCGTATAGGTTGAGGGAGCGAACAAGGGGAAAAAGAAGATCGAATTATCCATTAGATGGGTTGGTGTTGGACATCACTTTATGAAAATTAATAGATTAAAAACCTGTTCGGTTGCCCTCTATTAAGATTTATAAAGAACTTGATCACCACTATGAAGTAGAGCGAATGATACTTCCAGTTTTCACATGGGAGTGTGTTATTTCGATAAAAATAGTGGGAGCTGGGTAACAAGAATAGAAAAGACCTTAATTCTATACTCAGATCATAATTAAACGAGTCACTAATTAATCTGTCATACTTAAATGCAGACATAACTCTCAATATGACAATAAATCCACTCGCAATTCTACTCGAGAAGAACACCCTGATTGGACCTAACTTTGTGGATTGGCTACGCAATTTGATGATTGTCCTCAGTATAGAGGAATTGGGATACATCTTGGAGATGGACAATTCGGCGCCTCCTATGCGGACCAGAGCCAATCAGGAATATATTGAAAACCATGAAAAGTGGGTTAAGGATGACGTAAAAGTCTGTGCTTACATGATGGCTTCTATGTCTAATGAGCTTCAGAGATCTCATGAGAAAATGACTTCTGCTAGGCAAATTCTATCTCACTTAACCGAGCTTTATGGTGAGCACAGCAGAACTGCTAGATATGAGATATCCAAGCAACTGTTAGGTGCAAGGATGAAGGAAGGTGAGAAGGTTGGGGTACACATCCTCAAAATGATATCCATGATCGAGAGATTGGAGGATCTTGATTTTAAAATGGATACTTCTCTCCAAACCGACCTAATCTTACAGTCTCTCCCTGATTCCTTCTCACAGTTTGTTATGATCTTCATTAGCTGGGCTAATGAACAAACTTGTGACCGCTCAGTCTCAGATGAAGAAGGAGTCTGCTCTTGTGATTTCTTCTGGACCTCAGAGGTCTAAGAACAAGAAGAAAAAGACCAAGAAGCAGGCTGGACCACATGTCAAGGACTGCAACGGCAAGGGAAAGGCCCCAACGCTTCCAAAGAACAAGAAGAAGAAGGATGCTTGTCTCAAGTGCGGTGAGATGGGCCACTGGGCTAGAGACTGCCCGATTCTTCATGGTACAGAACTTTTAGTTTTGGGAACAAATTATTCTGCTACTGTATTTTCTACTTCCTGGATATTGGATGCTGGTGCTAGTTCTCATATTTATACCATGAATCAGGATCTGGAACAAAGTAGGAAGCTTGGAGCTGGAGAAGTTATGATCACAGTCGAAAGCGGGCATAGTGTCGAGGCGACCGACATAGGATCACTTCTTTTGGGTTTAGAATCCGCCTTTGTTTTGACTTTAGAAGATGTACTTGTTTTGCCCATGGGCACAAAAACATTGTATCCATTCCGGTCATGGACCGAAAAGGCTTTTCATTTTTCATTGGTGATGGTTCCTGCAAAATTTATTTCATTCTTAGATACTTGTATTCTTATGGATTCATTGATGTAATTTTTGGAATTTGTGAATCATTGAGTAATTTTCAAGAACACCTTGGTGTTGCCATTGGAATTTTGGGGGGGTTTCGACTAGATGTTGTTGAAATCCCGATTTAAGTATTCCTATTGGATTATTGATAGTATTCATGAGGTTTTGTTGGATTGAATTATCCATTGGAGGTTGGTTTTGATATAATTGAGTTTTCGTTGTAAACAACTGGAGATTGTTTACAACGTGTTTGTTTAAATGCCCCAATGAGTTTCGAGTAGTGTTTTTTCGACTTTTGAGATGGTTGTGATCATGCTTGATTCGTATATTGAGCGAATCGTTGTTATTTGTATTGTTCAAGGTTGTCCGAGCGGCCGTTATTCTTCAAGGACGTTGATCGTGGAAGGACTTTCTCGCCTTCGGTTGAGGCAAGTTTTATACTTGTACTAGTCAATGAGATTAATGTTATCATATATGTGTATGAATGTGTTGTATCATCCCGAGACTTAGTCTCTTCATAAGTTCATCAATATTAGGGGATCGTTCGATACGATACTCTTCGGAAATTATGCCAAATGTTTATTATCAATCATTGTTATCGATTGGCCATTCTAAGGCAATCAAGGTACTCAATCAATCATTGTATCATTGTTATCGATTGGCCGTTCTAAGGCAATCGAGGTACTCAACCACTCAATGTATCATTGTTATCGATTGGGCGTTCTAAGGCAATCGAGGCACTCAATCACTCATTGTATCATTGTTATTGATTGGGCGTTCTAAGGCAATACAGGTACTCAATCACTCATTATATCATTGTTATCGATTGGCCGTTCTAAGGCAATCGAGGTATTCAATCACTCATTGTATCATTGTTATCGATTGGTCGTTCTAAGACAATCGAGGTACTCAATCACTCACTGTATTATTGTTATCGATTGGCCGTTCTAAGGCAATCGAGGTACTCAATCACTCACTATATCATTGTTATCGATTGGCCGTTCTAAGGCAATCGAGGTACTCAATCACTCATTGTATCATTCTTATCGATTGGCCATTCTAAGACAATCGAGGTACTCAATCAATCATTGTATCATTTTTATCGATTGGCCGTTCTAAGGCAATTGAGGTAATCAATCACTCACTGTATCATTGTTATCGATTGGCCGTTCTAAGGCAATCGAGGTACTCAATCACTCATTATATCATTGTTATCGATTGGCCGTTCTAAGGCAATCGAGGTACTCAACCACTCATTGTATCATTGTTATCGATTAGACGTTGTAAGGCAATCGAGGCACTTAATCATTCATTGTATTATTTTTATCGATTGGCCGTTCTATGGCAATCGAGGTATTGAATAATCCGCTACATCATTATTATCGGTTGGCCATTTTAAGGCGATCGAGGAATTGAATTGGGGCTGTCGAGGATAGTTTCCATCCGTTGTGTCGTTGTTATCGATTGACCATTCTAAGGTAATCGATGTATTGATTTGGGACCGCCGAGGACGGTGCCCATCCGTGAGTGATCATTATCATGTTGGACGACTCAAGGCAGCACACTATCATTCTGGTGAATTCGGTAATCTTTGAATTTTGGTCGCTTTTGTTTTTGTGACCTTCTGGGATTGTGTTTCGTGGCCGTGTGGCGTATGTGTGGATTTTTGAGTCAGACACATTATGGTCATGTGTATATGCGGGACTCCGGATACATTTAGACTGTGCACACGGTAAAGTACCTCCGTGAGACTAATTAGGCCAAGTTGCGGGTGTATATGCGGGGTTTCGGACACTCGGCTACTTGTACACTCACTCATTTCGTTCGGGCATACTATGATAGTCGGGCACACTATGGTCATGTGTATATGCGGGAATCCGGACACATTTAGACTGTGCATACGGTAAAGTACCTCCGTGAGACTAATTAGGCCAAGTTGCGGGTGTATATGCGGGGCTCCGGACACTCGGCTACTTGTGCACTCACTCTTTTCATTCGGGCATACTGTGATACTCACCATTCAACTCTAATACTTAATTCATTCATTGTGATTCATCTTCACGTAATTCATTGTGATTCATATTTAATTCAGTTCTGGTTTGGCTCATGTCGTGTAATTCATTGTGGTACTCTATGATTATGATTCGCCGTTGGGCACTCATGTTCTAACTTATTGAATAGGTATTAATATTATACTGTGGGCATAGTGTTTCACGAATGCTCGGTTCTTACCTTGGTTTGTGAGCATTTCGTATTATTATTATCATTGTACCGTTTCATTCTGCCTTTGGATGCATATCATGTTATACATGTATTTGATGTTCATTACCTGGATGACTGACCCCGCGGAGGCAGAACATGTTTTCATGTTTTAGGTGCTTGCGAGGAGAGAGTTGAGACACAGGGGCATGATGTTGGCGACGAGGCATTCGAGCGATACTAGTCCGAGTTGTTCATGACTTCATGTTGGTCAGTCAGTGGGAGTTTACTTCAGTCGTGTCAGTTGTTGTCATGTTGTATTATCCAAGCAAGGATTGTGGGTGTCATTGTATTTCATTTTGGCCATGTAGGCCCACTTTTGTCGTTGGAATTCCTCCTCGGGACATTGTGTCGGATATCATGGTAGGGACTATGATTTTCCATTTATGGTTAATTTATTGTTTTTTTGTCATGTTCTCCTGGTGGATCTCCTGGCGTGGGGTCCACGGCGCTGTAATAACCCAATAGGATTTGGGGGTGTTACATAAGTGGTATCAGAGATTTGGGTTGTGAGATACCCTGATATGTGAGTTATGTGGCTCTGCCGATACGGTAGTAATGGGACTGTCAGGTTTTGACAACCTCGACAGTCGGGTTTTGTGAGTCGTGAAATTTGTATGACTGCACGAGTCATTCATTCATCGAGTCGTCTTCAGTGAAGACTAGTATCGTGAGACCTAGAAGCTTCGTATTACCTGTGTAAGGACTAAATTCTCTTTATGTTCATACATCCATCATGTCATTAATTATAATGCTTTGTTGAGACTATATGTGATATTTGTATTACGATTAATCAATGACTAACTGTGTTGGAGCACGTGTGACTTGTGTAAGTGCTAAGGATCAACTCATTCATCAGTCAACAATCCTCAATAATCATTTTTGATCTTGTCGATCATGAAAATTCATTCATCAATCAGTCAATCTCATTGTTCAGTTAATTCATTCATCACGCAGTCAATCTCATTGTTCAGTTAATTCATTCATCACTCAGTCAATCTCATTGTTCAGTTAATTTATTCATCACTCAGTCAATCTCATTGTTCAGTTAATTCATTCATCACTCAGTTAATCTCATTGTTCAGTTAATTCATTCATCACTCAGTCAATCTAATTGTTCAGTTAAATTATTCATCACCCAGTCAATCTCATTGCTCAGTTATTTCATTAATCATCCAGTCCATCTCACGGTTCAGTTGTTGATCTTGTAGATCGAATTTTCAACCTTGTTAACTTGTTCAAGGTAATCATTTCAGGAATTTCATCAGATAATCATGTTACCTCATTTGATCTTTCATGTGATCTTATCATATTACGACATCATATGGACGATCATTTTACCACATTATTAATACATCCATTATGTTAGAGCATGTATGCTCATTATCATCATTCCGTAACGTAATCATAATACGATCTTCATACGGGATATGTAATTATCATGTGACTTTCCTGCCTCGGTATGGAAAGAGCTGTCAGAGGGACATCAGACTCCGACGTCCAAGAGATCGTTTTCTAGTCGTCTTTATGTTGGGAGAGCATTTTCTTCTCAGACGACGAGTTCGACTGTTGTTTGCTTTAATTGTGATTCAGCAGGGCACGTGAGTACTCGGTGTATGGTGTCAGCTATTGTCTGTTTTCTGTGTGGGAACCTGGGACACCTACAGAAATACTGCAGGAGTTCTAATGCCAGTAGATCTCGATAGAGTTCACGGGCCTCGAGAGATTTTGTTACTCCAGCCCGTGCATCATCCTAGGGGTCCTATCAGGCTTCGAGAGCCAGAGTTAGGACATTCATCACCAATTTTGAACAAGTTAATTCTTGCTCGGTAATAGGATAATCATTAATTTCATCGCCATTCATTCATTCGTATAATTCGTTCATCATATATCAATCATGTCGGGACTTATAATTATCAAACTAATCATTCATTTCATGTGGAACAACGGTTCCAATCATTTCATTTGAGTTATCACTCATTGTGTTATTAGTTCACCTCGGTGAGTCATTCTTGATCCTTGTCGGATTTCTAAGCATTTATCATTCATAACAGTCACTCTCGTTTTGGTAACCTTTCGGGGTCATGTTAAGTGGTGAGTTCATATTTGAGTCTTCCTTGAATCGTTGGGATCGAGGAGATCGATGATATGAAGGATATCGATGTTGGGCACATTTGAGATGTGGCCTTGTTTTTCCGGATGACTGGGTAACCCAATCCGTAGTGGTGTATCGTTGTTGTGAATCATTTATGATTGATCTATTTTATGAGGATCGTATTTGAGAATTTTGAGATTTTGAGATCATTTATGCATTACTTTGGTATTGTAACCGAGATTTCGTGATTATCTAGGTAATCGTTCATTGAGTTTCGAGACGTCTAGTCACGAAGACTTGGGTGTGCGAAGACTTGGGTGTGCGATTGATATGGTTCCGAGGAATAATTGTACAGTGCTGTTTCAGATCATGATGGGTGGTTCATATCCCGAGATGTTTACCCTTAGTTTCGAGGATGAAACTCTTTTAAGGGGGGATTATGTAATGCCCGGCTTTGGATTAACTATTATCATTCAGTAATTGTCACTCAGATTTTTTTTTCACTCAGTAATAATCATTCATCAATCATATTCATTCAACTGTGTTCACCTTTCGGCGTACTTTGGAATCGCAGATCAGTTGTTATTCGTCATTTATCACTGTTTGAGATCAAGCCGAGATTATTGTCATCATCATTATCATATTTTGGTATTCAGTTTGAGAGGTAGCGCACGCTACGTATTCTTGTTAGCGCGCGCTAATGGGATGCAGGTAGCGCACGCTATGGTTCAGTATTAGCGCACGCTAGCGCAAGTGAAGCAGACAGTCCAGAAGGTAATGGGCTGATTTGGGAAATTCGTAGCGCACGCTACGAGTGATAAGTAGCGTACGCTAATTGTGTTGCTAATGCACGCTAAGTCATATTAGTAATGCACGCTAACGCGAGCAAGACAGAGGACAGTAGGTCTTGGACTTCAGTTTATGAGTATCAGACATCAGTTAGCGCACGCTAACATTTGGGTTTAACGCACGCTATCGGTAAGGTGTTAGCGCACGCTACCAAGTTTGTAGCGCATGCTAACGAGGCAGTCAGAACTCACTGGACTTCCCAGTAAACCGCTAGCGCACGCTAAACATCAGGACATAGCGTGCGCTAAGCTGGATTACTATAAATGGGACAGTTCGATCCAGAATCGTCATTTTTCATTTTCTCCTCCCCTTCCATCGGTTTTGGGCGATTTTGGATGTTTTGGAGAGATTTTTTCGAGCTGCATCCACCTATCATCATCTTCAAGCTCCTAAGTTGGATTAATCATCATTTAATCAGTTTCATTACTCTAAATCAAGGTAATTTTTCATTGAAGCTTGAATTTCGGGATTTGAAGGTTTTATTCCCGATCTCTTTGAGTTAGCTTGTGTTTATATTGGAATATGTTAGATATGGATTACATATCTCAGATACTTGTATTCTTATGGATTCATTGATGTAAATTTCGGAATTTGTGAATCATTGAGGAATTTTCAAGAACACCTTGGTGTTGACGTTGGAATTTTGGGGGGGTTTCGACTAGATGTTGTTGAAATCCCGATTTAAGTATTCCTATTGGATTATTGATTGTATTCATGAGGTTTTGTTGGATTGAATTATCCATTGGAGGTTGGTTTTGATATAATTGAGTTTTGGTTGTAAACAATTGGAGATTGTTTACAACGTGTTTGTTTAAATGCCCCAATGAGTTTCGAGTAGTATTTTTTCGACTTTTGAGATGGTTGTGATCATGCTTGATTCATATATTGAGCGAATTGTTGGTATTTGTATTGTTCAAGGTTGTCCGAGCGGCCGTTATTCTTCAAGGACGTTGATCGTGGAAGGACTTTCTCGCCTTCGGTTGAGGCAAGTTTTATACTTGTACTAGTCAATGAGATTAATGTTATCATATATGTGTATGAATGTGTTGTATCATTCCGAGACTTAGTCTCTTCATAAGTTCATCAATATTAGGGGATCGTTCGATACGATACTCTTTGGTAATTATGCCAAATGTTTATTATCAAGCATTGTTATTGATTGGCCGTTCTAAGGCAATCGAGGTACTCAATCACTCATTGTATCATTGTTATCGATTGTCCGTTCTAAGGCAATCGAGGTACTCAATCACTCACTGTATCATTGTTATCCATTGGCCGTTCTAAGGCAATCGAGGTACTCAATCACTCACTGTATCATTGTTATCGATTGTCCGTTCTAAGACAATCGAGGTACTCAATCACTCATTGTATCATTGTTATCGATTGGCCGTTCTAAGGCAATTGAGGTACTCAACCACTCATTGTATCATTGTTATTGATTGGTCGTTCTAAGGCAATCGAGGTACTCAATCACTAATTGTATCATTGTTATCAATTGGACGTTCTAAGGCAATCGAGATACTCAATCACTCATTGTATCATTGTTATCGATTGGCCGTTCTAAGGCAATCGAGGTACTCAATCACTCATTGTATCATTGTTATCGATTGGCTATTCTAAGGCAATCGAGGTACTCAATCACTCACTGTATCATTGTTATCGATTGGCCATTCTAAGGAAATTGAGGTACTCAATCACTCATTGTATCATTGTTATCGTTTGGCCGTTCTAAGGCAATCGAGGTACTCAATCACTCATTGTATCATTGTTATCGATTGTCCGTTCTAAGGCAATCGAGGTACTCAATCACTCACTGTATCATTGTTATCGATTGGCCATTCAAAGGCAATCGAGGTACTCAATCACTCATTATGTCATTGTTATCGATTAGTCGTTCTAAGGTAATCGAGGTACTCAACCACTCATTGTATCATTGTTATCGATTGGCCGTTATAAGGCAATCGAGGTACTCAATCATTCATTGTATCATTTTTATCGATTGGCCGTTATAAGGCAATTGAGGTATTGAATAATCCGCTGCATCATTGTTATCGGTTGGCCATTTTAAGGCGATCGAGGAATTGAATTGGGACTGTCGAGGATAGTTCCCATCCGTTTTGTCGTTGTTATCGATTGACCATTCTAAGGTAATCGAGGTATTGATTTGGGACCGCCGAGGACGGTGCCCATCTGTGAGTCATCATTATCGTGTTGGCCGACTCAAGGCAGCACACTATCATTCTGGTGAATTCGGTAATCTTTGAATTTTGGTCGCTTTTGTTTTTGTGACCTTCCGGAATTGTGTTTCGTGGCCGGGTGGCGTATGTGTGGAATTTTTAGTCGGGCACACTATGGTCATGTGTATATACGGGACTCCGGACACATTTAGGCTGTGCACATGGTAAAGTACCTCCGTGAGACTAATTAGGCCAAGCTGCGGGTGTATATGCGGGGTTCCGGACACTCGGCTACTTATACACTCACTCATTTCGTTCGGGCATACTATGATAGTCGAGCACACTATGGTCATGTGTATATGCGGGAATCCGGACATATTTAGACTATGCATACGGTAAAGTACCTCCGTGAGACTAATTAGGCCAAGTTGCGGGTATATATGCGGGGCTCCGGACACTCGGCTACTTGTGCACTCACTCATTTCATTCGGGCATACAGAGATACTCAACATTCACCTCTAATACTTAATTCATTCATTGTGATTCATCTTCATGTAAATCATTGTGAGTCATATTTAATTCAGTTCTGGTTTGGTTCATGTCGTGTAATTCATTGTGGTACTCTATGATTATGATTTGCCGTTGGGCACTCATGTTCTAACCTATTGAACATGTATTAATAGTATGCTGTGGGCATAGTGTTTAACGAATGCTCGGTTCTTACCTTGGTTTGTGAGCATTTCGTATTATTATTATCATTGTGTCGTTTCATTCTGCCTTTGAATGCATATCATGTTATACATGTATTTGATGTTCATTATCTGGATGACTGACCCCGTGGGGGCGGAACATGTTTTCATGTTTTAGGTGCTTGCGAGGAGAGAGTTGAGACACAGGGGCATGACGTTGGCGACGAGGCATTCGAGCGATACTAGTCCGAGTTGTTTATGTTGGTCAGTCAGTGGGAGTTTACTTCAGTCGTGTCAGTCGTTGTCATGTTGTATTATCCGAGCAAGGTTCTTGGGTGTCATTGTATTTCATTTTGGCCATGTAGGCCCACTTTTGTCGTTGGAATTCCTCATCGGGACATTGTGTCGGATATCATGGTAGGGACTATGATTTTTCATTTATGGTTAATTTATTGTTTTTTTTGTCATGTTCGCCTGGTGGATCTCCTGGCGTGGGGTCCATGGCACTGTAATAACCCAATAGGATTTGGGGGTGTTACAAGGTCCCCCTTCACAGGGACTTTTCAAAGAGCCGCACGTGACGGATATCAATATTTATCCATACCGACGTATGTGGTTCTTTGGAAGCAGCACGTGACGGATATCAATATTTCATTACATTTACAGATGATCATACTAGGTATGGTTATGTATACTTAATGAAACATAAATCCGAGGCCTTTGAAAAATTCTAGGAATTCAGGGCCCTAGTCGAGAAACAAACTGGTAATCATATCAAAGCACTTCGGTCAGACCGAGGTGGCGAGGATATGAGTACGGAGTTTAACAAGTTCCTGAAGGAACATAGAATAGTATCACAACTAACACCTCCAGGTACTCCTCAGTTAAATGGTGTGTCAGAAAGAAGGAACCGGACCTTGTTGAACATGGTCCGTTCCATGATGGGCTATACTGACTTACCGATTTACCTGTAGGGGTATGCACTCCTGACTGCCGCTTACATCTTGAACAGATGTCCTTTCAAATCCGTTCCTAAAACTCCACATGAGATGTGGGAGGGCAGGAAACCAAGTCTTAATTATATTAGGATTTAGGGATGTCCCGCCTATGTCAAGAAGACTAAAGTGGAAAAGTTGAAAGCGAGGTCCGCGAAGGGACGTTTCATTAGATTCCCGTCTGGGATGATGGGTTATCTATTCTACATGCCCGAAGATCGAAAGATTGTTGTTGCTTTAGAAGCACACTTCCCGGAAGATGAGTTCATTCATGAAGGCGGAGCAGGTAGAAGTATTTCTTTGCAAGAATACAATGAAACTCCTAAGGAGACACATGTGCATGAAATTAGAATCGAACCTTATGAAACACAAGTACAGCCACCTAGTAGGTCTAGTAGGGTGTTTCTATTACCTAAGAGGTATAGTTTTATGCACTTGGAGGAACTGGGTTTCCACGAGGCTCCAGGTGAGAAACAAGAGACCGACCCGTGACTAATGACCTAGCAATGGTGGATGTAAACTCCATGAAATAGACTGTAGTAGTCTTTAAGTAGTTGGGACCTTCGCTTTGACGAGGCAGTCAAAGAGTTTGAATTCGTGCAAAATGAAGAGGAACCTTGTGTATACAAGAGGGTTAGTGGGAGCAAGATCGCATTCTTAGTACTATATGTAGATGGCATTCTACTAATAGGAAATGATGTGGGAATGCTCAGTTCTGTGAAAGCTTGGATTTCGAGTAATTTCTCCATGAAAGACTTGGGAGAAGAAACATATATTCTTGGGATTCGACTCTATTGGGATAGATCGAAGAGAATGATACGTTTTTCCCAAGCCCTCTATATAAATAAGATCTTAAAGAGGGTTCCTTCCGATGCGACATGGAATAAAACTCTCCACGAAGACATGTCCTCAAAGTGAGGAACAATGAAAGGAAATGAGTAATATACCATAGGCTTCGGAATTTGGGTAGCCTTATATATACTTTATTGTGTATGAGACCTGACATTGCGCATGCTGGGAGCGTGGTAAGTAGGTTTCAGGCTAACCCAATTACGGAACATTAGACTGTCGTAAAAGAACGTTCTCAAGTACTTAAGAAGGACTAGAGATATGGTTCTGATGTATGGTAGTGGAGAACTGAATGTAATGGGGTTTACTGTCTTGGACTTTCAAGGACAGAAATACGATTATATGTCTACTTCTGGCTACATTTACTCTTAATAGAGGAGCAGTATCTTGGCATAGTGCCAAGTATAGCGCGACTGCTAATTCCACCTATTAGGCTGAGTATAAAGTGGCCTCGGAGGCCTCCAAAGGAAGGATTTAGAAGTTACTGGGTAAACTTCACGTGACACCTTGTGCTGCGCTGCCAGAGCAGTAGCACATCATTAGAGCCGAGGTTTCACAATAGTACCAAACATATTGAAAGAGAGTATCATCTCGTAAGAGAATTTGTTCACAAAGAGATATATTGTGCTGGATAGAGTAAAGTCATCCGACGACGTCGCTGATCCACTTACCAAGCCACTTTCTCAGACTAGCTTGGAGCGTCATCTGGAGAACATGGGTATTAGATACCATAGTGTGTGGCATTGAGTGCAAGTGGGATATTCTTGGGAGTATGCCCTCGAATGTCACTCATACGATGTTGAGTGAGGGCATTGTACTTGTAATTATGTAATTCATTATCATAAGGTAATGGATGTTTCTTTATTTACTGGTAGTTACTGGCATTCCTAACTCGTATATATATATATATATATATATATATATATATATATATATATATATATATATATATATATATATATATATATAAACAAGTCCGTGTATTTGAGAGCAAAACGTTCCACTCCTTATTGGATAAGGGGGTCGGAACTGGAAATGTTTATAGCTCAAATACTTAATCGTTCGCAAGTCGATAAAACTTGACTAGGGTGTTAAGTTTATGTGAAGACTTGCATGACGTGTTCTTTGACATGTAGAGTGCCTGTCGAACGCTAATGGTTAGTGGGAGCACACGTTGTAGGTATGCTGATTGGATTAGTATACTCAAACCGACTCACACTCGATTCGTCACACGAATTTCACTCCGGGACAGTCAATGACGGAATCGAAAGGTTGTGATAGGTATTCGTGAACCTTCGACTTGAGGATTTAGTAGGAATGTGCTTGTGACGTCAAGATTTTCATTAGAGTAGTTCGACCCTATCAACCGGGAGGCAGGGGTCAACCTCGACGTGCATCTTGACGGGCAAGTAGCAGGTCCTACTGAATACCAAGATAGAATTCTTTCTCCCGTTAGTGAGCGGGTTATATGTCCTATGCGGTTATTGTTAGATGAGATCAAAAGTCTTTGGCCAAAGAATTGGAGCTTGTTGTATTGGATACATGAGAGCTCAATGGTCTCGATTTGCATCAACGCATGCATAGAATCAAGTACAGATAGGGTTTGACTTACCGTGATCCTATAACTTGATCAGGACATTTGAAAGAAGGGTTTATACCTATACTGGTATTCACGACAGAATGGTTCTTGAATGATACCATCATTCGTTCTCAGTTGGGGTACAATGTAGGCCGCCAAGCTGGCTAGGCGGTGCTACTACTCTTTGGTTCCTCCTTTTGCTAACTGAGACGGACCTACCGAGTCGCGCAATAAGATTGACGACGGAATGAATCAAGCTAATTCTCTCATTATAAATATTAGATATTGGATATCTAATTAATTGGGACATTGGATGTCTAAATTGATTTATTAGATAAATTAATTTACGGCCTAATGAAATAAATAAATTACTGGGTGATTAATTTAATTCACAGATATAATTATTTCCTGGAGAAATTAATTATATTATTTTGTATTTGATATGATTAATTAATTGGATTAATTAATTGATATAAATACATCAGAACGGAATTGGAGTTTATCTGTTTGGACTCACAGGAGTCCGAAACGAACCGAACTCGTCTGATTTCCTCTTTATGGCCGCCCCATATCCACCCACCTTCCCCTTAGTCTTTGTCTCTATATTTTAATGGAAACCAAAGACTTAAGGTATTTTGGAATCTCTTATTATATTGTGAAGGGTGTCTTTATTAGGTGGAGTTGAAGATTAATAATAAGAAAACTATCACTTGTCAAGTGGAGTCTTCTCACGGCAAGAGAGAGAGAGAGAGAGAGAGAGAGAGAGAGAGAGAGAAATTTTCTCTCCAGCTTCTCCTTCATCATTTTTCTTCATTCTTTTTCTTACATAATTTTCTTAGAGATAAATTGTGAGAAAAGTTTGAGAGATTGTGAGTTATACACTTAGAGTGTAAAATTCATATTTGATAGCTTCATCATCCGATTCTAGCCATAATCTTGGAGGTTAATTGGGTGATCGTCGTTCCGTTCATTTCTCCGGAGCATGACAAGTAGAGACACGGTATTTTTGGCGTTGGATCATCCAAGGGCTTGGAGCACTTTGGATCGTAGCTTGGGGAATAGCTCAAGAGAAGAACACCATATAATCAACGGACTACGAGGGTATGATTTCTAATCTTCCTTTGTTTATTTTATTTTCGTATATGTGTAGCTCGATCGATCCTCGTATGGATTCGGATTGAATTAATTTTCATTTTACCACTTCCGCTGGGCCTTGGATTTAGGCACCGAATCCTAACATGTTTTGCTTGTTCGGGGAAGTCTATTGCTGAAGAATCTGGTGTGACCGAGCTTGAAGTCAAGGAGTTCTTAAGCTCGAAAGCTGTCATCGATATCACCAATGAGGTCTTCGAGAATAATGACTTTGGAATTAATATCCGGCTCTTGTTGGTCGCGCTCACCAAATGCATCATGCCTAAGGTCAACACACAATACAAATTAGTTGGGATCGACAAGCACGTGGTATATCGAGTGCTGAACGACGATAGGATTGATTTCGCCGCCATTGTTATGGGTTGGATGAAAGTCAAAGGCGATCTCTTTCGGTCCAAAAACTACGCCTCAAGGTCCCGCAAGGCTGGAATGCCATACGGCTCCATCCTAACGTCGATTTTTCAGTTTCATAAAGTGGACTTAACAAAAGACAAGGTTGTTCCTGTGTCCAGCGGCCATGAGATTTCCGACTACTCAATAAAGGCCATGCATTATTTGAGGACCGTCAACCGAGGCTGGATTCTCTTTCCATATCTTAAGGAAGATGATCAAGTGGAGAAAGGGACTAGAATTCCGACGCCGGAAGAACGGATTACTAGACGTGGGCCGAACACCATTCGAGAATTTCAAATAGGAATCTTTGTGAGGAAGCCTACCTCTAAAGGCAAACGACCGATGAGAGAATCATTTACCGAGGAAGAGGAGAGTGATTTCATTACCTGGATGCGTAGCATCGAATCTTCACAGCTGGAAATTCGTGAAGATGTTCGTTCTCTACGTTCGGAAGTTCAAGGAGTTCATGGGCTGATTGTAGACTTTATCCGATTCACTCATCCGTCTTTACCGTTTCCATCCTCATCATCCAACCAAGCACCTTAGTTTTTAGGATCTTTATTCTTGATGTAGCAAACTTTATTTCATGTGTTTTTGATGTCATAGGCTTTGGTTATTTATTTGTAATGATTGGATTATTTTCGTTAATGAAGTGCGCATTCCCTTTGATGTTTTTCATACTTATTGTTTGATATGTACTTTGATTCGTTCATGCCTTAGTTATGTGTTCTGTTTTGACCTACGTATTTAATTATTGTATTATGTTATATACGCAACATTTCAGGGGGAGTCCTTTTTGTTAATGTCAAAAAGGGGGAGAACCACTCCAAAACCGAACATCCTAACATATCGAACAAATTACTTTGATTCGACATTTTTTAAATGGTTTTGCAGGTGTATATTAAATTTTTTGAAAGGGGGAGATTGTTGACTCAAAACTATTTTGATGATGATTATATTCAAAACATTTAACAAAATCTATCTCAACGAGCTGTCTTCATTGAAGGAGAAACTTGTTCCTAGCGCACGCTACAGGATGCATATTAGCGCGCGCTATCGAGGGTCCTAAGCAGACAGGCAAGTCACCTGCAGTCAAGTTGGAATCCTACCTGATGGATAGCGCACGCAAAGTATATATTATCAGCACACGCTAAGTTGCCAAACTTAGCGCACGCTAACATCTCTCTAGCGCACGCTATCGCATCCCACTTAAATAAGGCAGAGAGGACAGTAAGGTCTGGACAGAAAAAAGGAAATCATTTGCGCACGCTATGGAAGAATATTTACGCACGCTATTCATAAGTATTTGCGCACGCTATATGAAATTATTTTCACACGCTACTGGAAGCATATTGGAGGTCCAGTAGTCTCTGGACTCAAATAAGGAATCATTTACGTATGTTATACAAGCTAACGTATGTTATCTGGAAAATATGTAGCGCATGCTACAAAACACTTGTTAGCGCACGCTAAGCGTTCGAATTCCTACCATTAGTCAACTTATCCGTTGGAACGCAGAGGTCAAAAAGGAAATCTAAAAAATCTGGAAAGCTAATATTAAATAATACTAGCGCACGCTAAGTATAAGTACTAGAGCACGCTAAGTACAATTTTATCTATTGGAAAAGAGACGTTGGGGAGACAAACCAACACGATTCAAAGTCAAAAGTGAAGACCTATTGACCAACGTCAACGCACACTACAGAAGACCATCTAGCGTACGCTAGACTTGTATTGTTATCATTGGAACAATTTACACACCGTTCAGATCAGCCAAGTCAAGCGCCGATAACGCACGCTATGAATAATTATTAGCGCACACTAGTAATACATTTTTGAGCATATGAAGAAGGACCTGACACTATAAATACCCATATCACTTGGGTATCTCAACACACAACTTCAAGCATTCAAGCATTTAAGCATTCAAAGCATTCTTGAGCTCAGATTACTACTGATTATTGCATTCTAAGTTGTGAGAAGAAAAGATATAAGAATGATACATATTGTAATATTTCTTATACTTTGTATTCTTTTTATTTGTTGTGAGTGTTGCATCACTTATACACGAGCGTAAGAAAAACGAATCAAGAGTCACTAATCCGGTGTTATTATGATCTTTGATCCGACATTGTTAGGAATACACTCCAAACATTCGTAAGTGAAGATTGTCTAGTTCCGATAGAACACTAGATACAAAAAGTTTATTTTGAGAGTGGTTGTGCTTGGAGCAATAGAAGACAAGCGGTTGTAACGGTTGTTGTGCTCGGATCGATAGAAGACGATACAAGTGTGTGTGGTTGTTCTTTAGCCAATAGAAAAAGAAGTCGGAGAGAGGACGTAGGCAAGTTGCCGAACCTCTATATATCTTTGAGTGTTTTACTTTCCGTACATTTTACCTTTATTCGCGATAAAGTGCGATATTCCGCATTACCACTATTCAACCCCCCTTCTAGTGGTGAATTTATCTCCTCAGAAGGGTGAGGGAATCACCACCCTTGTGTCTTGTGCATCAACATGCATGTCCCCCTCAAGTTTAGACCACCATTTTCCATACACCCCTTTTTGACCACACCATGTTTAATACTTAAAGAAAGAAACACACTAATCTCTTTATTCCTCATGCAAAAAAAAATCTGCACTACTAGAGAGAGAAAGAGAGAAGTTAGATAGAGAGAGAGAGGGTTGAAGTGAAGGAAGGAGCAAGGAGGAAGAAGAAAACTCAAGAAAGAACTAGATAATTTCATTTTCCACATCTTTTTCTATAAGCAATAATTATAATCCTCCTAATCTAATTAAAATCTTAAAACATTCAAACAAAACACACACCTTGGGTACATGTTGATTCGTCCGAACCATGTAGGGTACGAGGGGAGATCGTCTTTCAACGTTTGAGACCTAGAACCGGCTAATTCCGACAAGAATCAAGGTGGGTGAAACTCTTTCAAACCTTTAAGTAATGATATTTTCTTACTTATGATGTATGTAAACCTGAAATTTATTCAAGTATGATATTGACAAATTGTTGAAATCACCATATTAAAAATTCATGCTATGATATTTGTGCTTTGAATTACATGTATATTTATTTTTTTTTAATTTACTTTCAAAAATTATAAGGTATGGTGAATGCACAAATCTGGAAACTTTGCATAAATACATGTCTTAGAGATATATGTTATGGTTATATTAACATGCAATGCGATTTGTTGGATTTAAACGATAACCGATTTGGTAGTCGGATTTCGATTATGTGAAAAATTGAATATTGTATGTCCTATTCGAAATCTTGATAAAACTCTACCAAAATCTTTAATTTTATGTTATATGATTATGTTATGGTGTTTGGATAACTTTTTTGTGGCAAAACGGGACTTGAAAACAAGTAACGGATTTTAAGGGCATAAATTGTAATTAATCGAAAATTATGGACTAATCTGAAAATTCCAAGAATAAACTGTTCTGGACCATGAAAAACATGTATCTTAACTTATATAAGCTGTACGTAAGGTTTCGAACAAATCGGAGTTCGTTATCCAAGCTCATTAGTCAATAATGTAATTTTCAAATAATTCCGGGATCAAAATGTAAAAAATCAAGAATTCTGGACCAAGGCCGAATTTTCTGGACTTCTTCACAAATCTGGGATTCCAGGTTTATCAAGAGCTATCTCGTAAAATTTCATTAAATTCCGGGCTAAATTCGTAGCCCTAAAGGCCTCGGAGCAATTTTGTTAAGTTTGGGGTAATTTCGTAATTTCTGAAAATTTCAGTCCCGAAATTGGAAATTCCGAACCACTTCTTAAACCTGAAATTGAAATAGTATCTTTAACCTTCTTATAAATTTTCACGACCATCCGAGTTCATTTCATATCTCCAAAATGCTTAGGCTCAACCTAAGGGTATAAACGTCGTTTCGACCAACATCAGAAAAATTCTCGACTTCTTTTCGTCGAACCTATCAATACAATACATCTTACTTGAACCCTTTAAAACCTTTGGTGAAATATTGAGAATATTTTCAAATTAATATACAAGTCCTATCCCGTATTACCGTGCCACAAATATAAGTAACCATATTCCATACTTAATCAAAAGACACAATTAATCTTGCTGATCGAATATTTAAGTGTTGCTCGTGCTATAAAACTAACTGACAATTGTGAATGTCCAGGAACTAAGTGTTATATAAACAAGTGTCACGGATGGGACCGCCCTCTAACTATATCAGGACAAAGTGCCACGTCGACGGATGGGGGCCACCTCTTGAACCCATACGAAATAGAGCGCCGACCTAAAATTTGGGAGCCACCTCTTGAATTGTAGGAGCTACCACTAGAATCCCAAATCGAGTCAGGATGGTTAGACTGAGTCTTGGATCGAGCAGCGCGGCTTCGGTTCATGAACAAGGCTGCCGTTGTTGCCTATTCCCATAACCGAGGAACGGAGTGTTCTGGGGGACCTGGGTCGTAGAACTTGGGGTATAATCGCGATTACGGTGTGATCCGGGTATTGACCCACAGCTAAGGACATACCGAGCCCATATAAGAGATAAGGAAGCATACACTAAGTGTGAGAGCGAAGGCTCAGCTACTGGGGCGACGGCCTATACTGCTAGGAGTAATAAGGAGAGCCTAGAATCCAAAGTCCACATCAGCAGGATGCAAAGCTAGATTGACTGATCGACTGATTGATTGATTGATTGACTTTACATCTGTCCACGAGGACATGATTATATTATTTCACTACTAAACAATTATCTTTCGATAAATCGCAACATATCCTTGAAACCTTTTTCTCTTTTCTTATAACTTGACAAAGTCATGCATCACTTAAAATTTTCAAAGGAAAAAAAGCCACACTCGCACACGATCACCCACTCACTGAGACCTTTTATCTCACCCCATCGTTTTCCCTTTTAAACCAGAGAATGAGCAACCAGCAGAAGACGAGGAAGGCTTTGTGGAAGAGACTGATTAGAAGACCGCCGCCTGGACTGAGAATTTCAATTTTAATCTCGACTTGTAATGATTTACTATGTTCCGTACTTTGAATCGTCTGTTATTTTTCCGCTGCAAACTTATGATCACTATAATTTGATTATCAACTTTTGTTACAACGAATCTTAGAACATCGGGTTAAGATCGTTGAATGAAAATTTTATCCAATCATTATTTAGCTTCCGCTATTTATTGCTACACTATATTTGATTGATCGACTGGTACGTCGCGCCCTCGTCCTTCCCGATGTTGGGGGTGTGACAGTAGTGGTATCGGAGCCCGCTTTGTGAGAAGGACACTTATAACGGGCTAACCACGATAAGATTCTTCGGACTTAGATGGGAATTCCACCTAGGACGAAGTGAACCATAGGACCGAGACCTAAAGTAGATTTCTCGACACAATTCTCATTAAGATCTCTTTCAACTTGTCGCTATTCACTGCGAATATGCATAGTCAAATTCAATTTTTTAAGTCATTGTCCAAGGTACTTGATTAAGTATTCACGGCATTTCCCCGACTGAATCAATTCTTCTATTTAACTCTTGAAATGGATATAGTTTATTTCACTTATCCATTTCTCAAAGTCATATCACTATTCATTCGAAATTGATGAAGTTCCTTTAAACTCCACTAAACTTCATTACTTTCTTAAAATGGGGTATTATTGTTTCTTTTTCGTTAGTATCATATAAGCATTTGTTGAATCATTAGGTTCACTACCTTAATGATTATATATGCTTAACAGAGTTTTATATTGGATATTAGATTTTGCGAGATACTGACTTAGTTAGATGGACCCCACTGGCGAGAAAAATTTGACCAAAGAAACTCAGCGTACCCCTACTACGCGAGCAACGATTACTGAGGATCAGCTCTGGCAAGCGCTTAACTAAATTGAGAGTGTTGCTAGATCCATTCTAAACGCAGCTGTTCAGGCCGATTCAAAGGAGAGAGATCCAGAACATGAGGTCCGTGATTGCGCGCATTTTTCAAGATGTGACGGCATATCGTGATCAGAGGGACGAGCTGTTTCGGTTGCTGGAAAAGAAGAGACAAGAGTATGAAGAGCTGGAGGAAAGGGCACATCACCTGGAAACCCAATCGTTAGTGAACATTCGAACGATAGCCAAACTCCGCATCCACAAATATCTCCAAGCCCATAGGGTGCAAATGCTGGAGGAACAAATCTTGTCTGAACGCCACGAGCATGATAAATTCCAGATCATGATGAAGTCTAAGCTGGGATCCGTGATTGACCTATTTCCCAATTCCACCACTGAAATCGGAGCCCCATCACGAGCATCCACAATTGTGGACACTCGATTCCATGAGTTCGAAGATGATGATCCGGAGGAAGATCCAGAGGAGGATCCGGAGGAGGACCCGGGAGAGGACCCAGAAGAGGATGCGGGTATGAATTCGGGGGATAACTAGAAAACTCTAAGACTTGGTTTCAAACCTTAATGTAACTTGTTTTAATGTTTCGTACTTTTGATGTTTAAATCATTGGGCCTAAGTGCCATGAAACGTAAATGTATGACTGGGCGTATAAGCCAGGAGTAACTTGAATCGACTATATTTTATTCTTATATTATAATTCCATTATCCGTGATTAATTAGCAATCAATGATGCGCTTAAATCTACATGACAACATAAATTAGTGATAACTCCACATAAGATTGTTAATCCTCACACGTTTCCCTAACTTATAATAGATGGCTGACCGAAGGCGTGGACGTCCTCGTATGAACCATGACGAGCAACAACATAACAATGATCTCTCACGCACTCCCCCAGGAGGAGGAAATGGAAATGATGCTATGGACCAAGCCCTAGCTCAGCTGACAAATTTCCTACAACAGCAAGCAACAAACAACAGAAACAACGACGAAACCCACGATCGCACTCTTGAAAGGTTTTTGCGCTTCAAGACACCTACTTTCGATGGAGAACCTGATGATGTCAAGGCCGAATTTTGGCTGGAGAGAATTGACGGAATTTTCAATGCCCTACAGTATACAGATGAGCAACGTATATCCTTGGCTACATTCCGACTAGAAGCCACTGCCCATGATTGGTGGATGATTACCAACGAGCGCTAGATGAGAGAGAACTGTGCCAGGACATGGGGTACCTTCTTGACTGCTTTTCGAACCCAATACATTTCGGCAGCAGCTAGAGAAGCCCGACGAGATGAGTTCTACCATTTGAAGCAGGGAACCATGACAGTCGCCCAGTATGAAGCCCAATTCAACAGATTGTCCAAATACGCGCCCGGATTAGTGGCAGCAGAAGAAGACAAGCTGTACAAAGTCACTCACGGACTGAGACATACACTTCAACAGAGTCTTTTGACTGTTCAACTAACGACACTTGCCGAAGCTGTGGTAGCCGCCTCCCGGATCGAAAGAGGAATGGCAAGATTAGCTCAACAGCAAAACCGATTCTCCAAAAATGCCAAGAGGTCTGCTACTAGACCAACATCAAAGCCACCACAAAAGTTTTATAGGACGGGAGCTCAGGGGAGTCCAAGCGTAGAAAAAGCACCGGTTCTCAACAAACCAACAACGCCTTGCACCCATTGTGGCAGGAAGGGGCATAAGTCAGATTTATGTTGGAGGAAGCTTGGGAAGTGCTTACGTTGTGACAGTTCAGATCATCAAATCCGAGAATGCCCAGATGTGAATCCTCCGGTGAACAAACCGGCCACTGCACTAAGCCAGGAACCACTCGAGGGAAGGCCCCAGCACGAGTGTGTGCTCTAGCTGGCAAGGAGGCACCGGAAAACAATGATGTAGTGGAAGGTACACTCCTTATATCCAATCAACTTGCATGGACACTCATAGATCCAGGATCATCCCACTCGTTTGTTACACCACATTTTTCTAAGAAACTTGATAGGCCTTTAGAATCCTTACTATTATGTCTAGAAGTATCTACCCCGAAGGGAGTTAGTCAGCTAGCGGATAAAGTCCATTCTGCGTGTGATGTGATAATCAGCAGTAACTGTTATTCTGCCGATTTAGTAGTACTTCCAATATTGGAGTACGACGTCATACTGGGAATGGATTGGCTGTCTAAACACTATGCACAATTAGATTGTCACTCTAAGATAGTTAGGTTTTGCGAACCTAACAAACCAATTGTGGAACTAGTTGGGGACGCTAGAGTCAACCTAGCACCTATAATATCAACTATCAAGGCTAAGAAGGCAGTTGCCAAAGGGGAAACTGGATTTTTAGCCTTCATCATCAACAAACCCAAGAGTAAGTTGTTGACTCAAAAAGTATTTTGATGATAATTTCATTCAAGACATTTAAATAGATCTCAGCACGTTGTTATATTGAAGAAGCAAAATGGACTTAGCGCACGCTACCTATACCAGAGTAGCGCACGCTATCGAAGATTTTTATACAGCCAAGACAACTCAGCTGCAGTCCAGTGAAGTTACCTGATGGATAGCGCACGCAAGATCTTCAACATTTGCGCAGGCTAATTCGCTAATTTTAGCGCACGCTATACAATATTATTAACACACGCTATCGCATATCAGTCAGAGGACAGTAAGGTCTGGAAAGAAAAAGGAAAAGGACTTACGCACGCTACGGACAATTATTTACGTACGCTACTGCAAGGACTTAGCGCACATTACTCTTCATGACTTGCGCACGCTACCGGATAACATGGTCAGTAGTCCAGTAGCCACTGGACTCAAAATGAGAAGGCATTTACGTACGCTACACAGGGTAACGTACGTTACTGATGAAAGCATCTTGCGCACGCTACGATATATTATTAGCGCATGCTAAATCAGTCAACAGCTTACTATTGGATTTTCTACCGTTGGAAACACACGAGTCAATGAAGATCCGTGAAAACTGGAAAAAGCTGGAATTAATTAATACTAGCGCATGCTAGGCATGATTGCTAGCGCACGCTAAGATCAAATTTAGCCGTTGGACAAAGAGACATTGGGGAGACAAACCAACACTTTCAAAGTCAAGATTGAAGACCTATTGACCAACCGATAACGCACGCTACAAGTACATGACTAGCGCACGCTAGCCATGTAATGTTACCGTTGGAACAGTTTTGTGACCGTTCAGAAAGGCCAAGTCAAAGACGATTGCGCATGCTAGAAGGTATTATTAGCGCACGCTAATAATACGAATTTCAGTATTTGGAGAATGTCTGACACCTATAAATACCCATAGGACTTGGGTATCAAATACACTACTTCAAGCATACAAGCATACAAGCATTCATGAGCTCAAATTACTACTGATTACTACATTATAAGTTGTGAGAAGAAAAGATACAAGAGTGATTTTCATTGTAATATCTATCATACTTTGTATTCTTTTCATTGGTTGTGAGTTTTGCATCACTCATACTTGAGCTTTAGAGAAACGAATCAAGAGTCACTAATCCAGTGTTATTAGGATCTTTGATCTGGCATTGTTAGGATTATACTCCTATATTCGTAAGTGAGGATTATCTAGCTCCTATAGAACACTAGATAGACAAAGTTTATTTTTGAGAGTGGTTGAGCTTGGACCAATAGAAGACAAGCGCTTGTAACGGTTATGTACTCGGACTGATCGAAGACGAGTCGAGTTTATGGTTGTTCTTGAGCCAATAGAAAAGGAATTCGGAGAGAGGACGTAGGCAAGTTGCCGAACCTCTATAAATCTTTGAGTCTTTATTTTCCGCACTATTTTTCATTTATTCGCAAGAAATTTTGATATTCTGCATTACCACTATTCAACCCCCCTTCTAGTGGTAAATTTATCTCTTCAGTTGGTATCGGAGCGGGTCTCTTTTGAAAGGTTTAACCACCTAAGGGAAAAAGATCCGCAAATGGCACTTCTTGGCCAAATCGAAGGAAATGCTCTCAAACGTCCTCCCTTCTTCGACGGTTCCAATTTCATGACATGGAAAAAGAAGATGACTATCTCCGTTCAAGCCTACGATATTGAAATTTGGAAAGTTATTACTCTTGGTCCAAAGATTGCTAAGAAAGAGGATGGATCGTTGAAAAAGTTCGACGAATTCAATGACGAGGATTGGAGGAACACACACATCAACTCACGAGCTACTCAACTTCTTTATTGCGCCCTTAATCCCGAAGAACTCAATAGGATATCGTCCTACGAAAGCTCCAAGGAAATTTGGGAAATTCTCGAAGTCACTCATGAGGGAACCACCCAAGTCAAGGAGACCAAAATCAACATGCTACTTCATGACTACGAACTCTTCTCCATGAAAGACGAGGAAACGATCACAAATATATTGGATTGATTTTCAGCTATAACCAATGGTCTTGCATCTTTCGGAAAGCCTATATCGAGCAGCGACAAAGCCTAGAAAATTCTTCGTTCGTTGCCACGAGAATGGGATGCTACGGTTACTGAGATTATGGAATCCAAGGATCTCAACAAACTTGAGTTTAGTGCCCTCATCGGGTCACTCATCAACTTTGAGATCATTCTCAAGTCTAGAGGTACTAAACAAAAACCTCGGGAAAGAGTAGTCGCATTCAATGTTGAGAAAGATGTTCCCGAAGATGAAGACGACGAGGAACTTGCCCTCTACGCCAAGAACTTTAGAAGGTATAAAAGCCTAATTCAAAAGAGGCGAAGTTTTCTTGGTCGGGATGGCAAACCGGAGCAAAAGAAGAGTGGCTATGATCCTATAAAGAAGTTCGACAATAATTGTCGAAAATGTGGTCAAGCCGGTCACTATGCCAAAGTGTAACACCCCCAATTTCAAACCGGGAATATTACACGCCGCAGACCCTCTCCGTGAGGATCCACCAGGCTAGACATCCAAACAACACAACTCATTACATACCGACATGATAAAATACCAAATCAACATACTAACTTGGTCTTTCATCATAAACATACAAGTCAAAATGCACATTTCTATCTCGACTCATACCCATGCAAGGGTAAAATACACTCACAAACCAAAAGTACGACATAAGAAAGACCATTCACAAACTCCGACTGACTACATCCAACACTGGTCTTCGTGTGATTAGTATCATTCACCTTCCATCATCCTTCACACCGATCCTGTGTTTTGCTCCCAAACCTGCATGTACCTGGATGCAAAAACAGACATCCATCCCCGAATACTCGGGGGTTAGCAAAACTCCAATGTTTTGCTAGTACAAGTATAAAGTGAAAATACGAGCCATACATAACACATTCCGAGAATACAACAAAAGACTTCCCGAAATATTTTGTTTAATCAAAAATAGTTCAAGCCTTGAAAGTAGAAACCAAAACAAGAAAGCACTTTGAAAACATTTCCAAATCTCGGGAGTTTTGAAAACATTTGTGATTGTAAAGTTCTTAATTCCTCAAAAGCCTCTTAGGGTCACTGCCCCAAAGTTCATTTTCCAAAATGCAAATCCGTTAACAAAACATGGGGTTCACGACCCAACCATTCCAGTCACAAAACACAGGGTCCACGACCCAACCATTCCAATCACAAAACACAGGGTCCACGACCCGATCATCAACTTCAATTCACTTCCAACAACACATTACACATAACACATTATTTTTATGCCATTTTAGCCAAACACCAAGACTCGATATATATAATGTCTCTCGACTCCGAGCAACAAGCATTGTGATACTCCGGACATATCGCAATTAATCATCATTACAAATATTCTGGCAATTCTCGCGACCCAGTCCGGCCCTCAAGCCACCAAGTCCATGTGTGCCCCGTCGAGCAATCCCCAGGTGAGAATGCCCACTCGAAGTAACACTCGCGACCCGGTCCAGCCGCTAAGCCACCAGGTCCCCGTGTGACCCCATCGAGTCAATCCCCGAGTGAGAGTACCCGAGAAAAACTTACAACTCTCATCAATTCAGAATTTCCAAAACCGAAATCCTCAAGAGTCAATCACAATATATATAGTCGAGGTATTTTGCAAAAATGGCAAAATGTCCAACACACACTCACGACTCAAATCTTATACAATTAACAAAGAAGCACACCATCTAAACAGCACCAAACGACACAACCAATATCACACAAGTTCACATATTCACACACATCCGCATGACTCCACACGAAATATTAACAAAATAATTGAACTTTAACTTACCAACAACAAAATCACACATAATGGCATCACTCGAAAATAAGGTGATCCTATACTCGACACCAACATGCATAGTCAATTAAGCACATTAATTCCCGAACACAAGAATCATCTTTTAATAAAACCATGACTGTAAATATACCGATTCTTTAGAAAAATGGTTGTAAACATTCATTTAGCACATAACGTCAATTTTCAACCATTATATACACAAAACACGTAATGTATGGGCAAGATACTTGCCTCAATAGTTGATACCGGACACTCCGACGAACGTGGCTCAACCGGAAAACCTCGAACGCCCACAATTCTCTGGCGGAAATGACGGTAACACAACCGATTGGGAAATGGCGAACGAAAGGGTTCCGACTCGAGTTCTTCGCAAGGAACCTGACCCTAACATCATACCATGAATAAATTGACAATCGAACGAGGAAGAATAATCGTACAATGCCCGAATCCCCTTTGTGACATTTTATCGAACACTTTCAAGGTGTCGATTAGAAACTCAATAAAACGACGAATCCTCGGCAATCGAACCATGGAAAAACAAGGGATTCGATATAACACAACTTAATAATCATCAATCTATCACAAATATAAGTTATAACGAATCAAACGGACGAAATCAACAAAATCCCCATTTTTTCCCAAAACTAGGATTTTAGGAAAACTAACCTTGATTTGCTGGATTGAAGGATATTATGGAGTGATTAATAGATGATATGAGCTCCCAAACTTCGTGGATTAGTTGTATAACAACATGCCTTCGTCACCTCCAAGACTCCAGCCGCAGACAGGAAGGGAAAGAAATGAAAAACGGATGAAAAATATGACTGCTCGGTCATATTTATACTGGTGCAGCCTAGCGTGCGCTAGGCTGCCGAGCTAGCGTGCGCTAGCGGGCGGTCATGGTCGAGAATGTTCGGCCGGGACCCACCATCATGCGCTAAACACGTGCGTTGTCGGCCCGGGCCACAATCCAGAGACTTCCTGGCTCGGCCAGGTAGCGTGCGCAGCCTTCCGGCCGTGGCGTGCGCTACCTGCCGGCCGTAGCGTGCGCAATGTCCGACAGTAGCGTGCGCTACCTGCCGATCCTCTCGAGTCCAGAACCTCTCTGCCCTACTGCCTCGGCCGACTAGCACCCGCAGCCAACCGGCCGAAGGCAGGCCGCCTCTGGCCGAAGCGTGCGCTTACGCGATTCGCGCACTCCGTCCCGGCTGCTCGCACCTGCTCGCCAGTGCCCGCAGCCGTCCGACCAGCATCCCCAACCGTCCGGCTAGTGCCCGACCACCATGATTCGACGACTCGTTTTTCCGAAATCGCACGGAACGAACACGACAAAACACCCGGGGACAACATCATCGATCTGAAATGAAAACAACGGATAACCAATCATCACCTACGGTCATAAACGCCGAAATCAGTTGTCGAGAAAATAATACCGGCACTCGACAACCGGGAAATATCCAAAAAAAATTCAAAATAACCGGAACGAAAATCGTGGGTATTACATTCTACCCCCCTAAAAATAAGTTTCGTCCCGAAACTTAAAACAAAAGCAAGGCGACTCTCGACAACACACCAGAGCTCCATGCAGTATAAAGCCACTACGATCCGATTCAATACGCAAGAATGCTTACGAAAAGCAACGAGCATGAATCACTGCGGTTGATAAAACCGAGCAGTAGAAAAATCAAATCACGATCCCAACGCTAAAAGGTATGAAATTCCAGTAATTCAATGATTTGGAAGATCAAATACGAAGACGATTTCCCAATACTTATGGAAATCACAAAATGGCCCAGATGTTCAATAATCACGACTACGAGATCAAACAATAATGATTGTACAACGATGAACAAATAGCAATGATCGAACAACAACGATCAACTATGAAGTTCACACCTCAAATCAAGACATCAATAAACTTGTAGGAATCACGAGGTGTTAATTTCGAACACGGTTCACAAGAAATCGATCCGAACTTGGAGAGATCACAACGATATACACATCAATTTGGAATAATATCAGAACTCTCTCAAATGACAAAGGTGAGAAACAATACAAGGTCAGAAGCATCAACGAACACAATCGAGTCGATACGGTCGAACAAAATGGAAGCGAAAAAAAATATGGGTATTACATCATATCACCTTTAAAAGAGGTTTCGTCCCCAAAACCTAAACAACGAGTACGAAGTACTAGAATAACAGCCTTCTTATCAATATTCTCTTGGTTCTGCATCTAATCTCCATAACCAACTATACCGCGGTCACGACCGCGTCCTATGTCCCTCGGCATACTAAGCGGATTCTCACTCAATACGATTACACCACTTCGCAAAATATTATACTAAAGTACCAATCCAGCACGACATATCACATAAGGTAACTAATAATAACTCGATAAGAAAATCCACGAGGTATCCTTTTAAAGGAAATCTTTTGAAAATCTTTGGATTTGTATACTATTCAAAATAAACTTTAAAAGTAGTTTTGGTACCTCGGGTTGTTTCATCAAAACTTGTAAACAATATACTTTAACCGTCTCATTTCAAATCATTTGCCAAAATAATAATTCTGTGTAACCGGCATCATCAAAATCATCACGCCTCTACGCATCATCATCACCGTTAACAACCAACAAGTTAACCATGCAAGTTCATCAAACCATTCTTACATACTCGAGCATTTCCAAAATCTGAGTTTGAACTTTACATCGAGTGAGATTTTTCCTCTTTCACTATATATTTTTGAAAAAGAAATCGTATTGGTTTTTGAAAAAATTTGTGTGAAAGATTTTTGAAAATCATGTACTCGAATTATTCGAAAATACAATAGTATGTTAAAAAGTCATTTCCGAAAATTCTCCCAACACTACACAAGAATCAACGACGGTAACATTTTACAAAATGTTCAAGGTACTTTAAAACAATTCTTTCAATACCGTCGAGGTTTTATTTGAGAATCCTAGGCTGGCTCGCAAATTTCAAACAATTTCCAAAGTTCATACGAAGCCGCCGGCTTAATCGCAACGTCAAATTAGTTTCAAAAATTGATTTCCGCAACTTGCGCAAACTTATGAAAGTTTCAGGAAAACATTTTCGAACACACACACAACAGACATTATTTAACAACTCACTGAGCAAAATCAATTATCACCTAGCGAGAATGAAAGGTCACAACACACGTCCACACAAAACGGTTGTCATCACTAGACAATGCACACGCCGAGTCCCTTTTATCCTCGGCCCACAGAGACAAAATGTAGGACTGGTGCCAACAGACAGAATACAGTCACAGACGACTGACTGCAGAAAGTTAGACCTAACGGCTAAAAATGCGGTTCCACATCCTCTGTCCCAGCTAACTAACGCGCGCTACGACAATTATTTAGCATGCGCTATTCATGCGGCATTAGCGCGCGCTAGCCTCGTACTTAGCGTGCGCTAATAGCTCAAATTCAGCAACGTGATTGCAAACATATATACGACATTATTAGAACCGATAGTTAAAAGTGAACAACTACAACATACGAATCTAAATGCCATCGATTCACATGCTTACAACACTTCGCGAGCAACCATCAAAGGACAATTGTCATCCAAAATCGAAATCTCATCTATTAATAAAGAGGACTATCTTAACTTATACCAAACGACTTCGCATTCACATCACTGTTTTAATCTAAAACTGGGCATTACTGCCCAAACAACGAGAACACCATCACGCACTTCTCGACTAACAACCATAAAACCGATAAGTTGAAAGCGAGAGTCACGTCTTGATTACATTTGTAGACCTCATTTGGGTTAAAAAATCGTGTTTTGAAAACTTATAATATAAGATGAAAATAAATATTGGTAGTTTGAATTCTCAAAAAAAAAAAAAAAATTTCGATCTTGAGGTCATCTTACGAAAATCAAACTTTTTCCTCCCTTTGGAGTATGTTTTAAAACAAAATATACGTGTCTCCCCGAAAACATGTAAAGTTTTAAAATATCACATTGATGAATTTTTCTTTGTGTAACCACACCAAGGCCATTACTCTTGTAAAAACGACTTATATCAGGATATGTGTATATATATACATATACGTTGGTACCACTTTTATCCTAGCATCATACGAAGATCAAACAACATAGGCCACATACTCACAAATCACCTTAGAACTCCACATCATAACACAAAATCATATAAGCTCGAATATCACAAGGCACAATATAGTAGGGAGACTTACATCCACAGGTCGTACAAAGATGATGGCTGCACCTCGATACTAATCACGGCCGACAACACAGAGGACGCGTCGCGACACGACTTAGACATACATAATCTGACAGAACAAGACATGACAATACCCGACTGGACCCGACAACCTAGGTTTCCGCAACCTAAGCTCTGATACCATAAATGTAACACCCCCAATTTCAAACCGGGAATATTACACGCCGCAGACCCTCTCTGTGAGGATCCACCAGGCTAGACATCCAAACAACACAACTCATTACATACCGACATGATAAAATACCAAATCAACATACTAACTTGGTCTTTCATCATAAACATACAAGTCAAAATGCACATTTCTATCTCGACTCATACCTATGCAAGGGTAAAATACACTCACAAACCAAAAGTACGACAGAAGAAAGACCATACACAAACTCCGACTGACTGCATCCAACACTGGCCTTCGTGTGATTAGTATCATTCGCCTTCCATCATCCTTCACACTAATCATGTGTTTTGCTCCCAAACGTGCATGTACCTGGATGCAAAAACAAACATCCACCCCCGAATACTCGGGGGTTAGCAAAACTCCACTGTTTTGATAGTACAAGTATAAAGTGCAAATACGAGCCATACATAACACATTCCGAGAATACAACAAAAGACTTCCCAAAATATTTTGTTTAATCAAAAATAGTTCAAGCCTTGAAAGTAGAAACCAAAACAATAAAGCACTTTGAAAGCATTTCCAAATCTCGGGAGTTTTGAAAACATTTGTGATTGTAAAGTTCTTAATTCTTCAAAAGCCTCTTAGGGTCACCGCCCCAAAATTCATTTTCCAAAATGCAAATCCGTTAACAAAACATGGGGTTCACGACCCAACCATTCCAGTCACAAAACACAGGGTCCACGACCCAACCGTTCCAATCACAAAACACAGGGTCCACGACCCG
The DNA here is from genome assembly GCA_033398695.1 of Orobanche coerulescens. Taxonomy (NCBI): domain Eukaryota; kingdom Viridiplantae; phylum Streptophyta; class Magnoliopsida; order Lamiales; family Orobanchaceae; genus Orobanche; species Orobanche coerulescens. Next base: position 76,900,101 of record CM065815.1, on the reverse strand, counting down.
ATCATCAACTTCAATTCACTTCCAACAACACATTACACATAACACATTATTTTTATGCCATTTTAGCCAAACACCAAGACTCGATATATATAATGTCTCTCGACTCTGAGCAACAAGCATTGTGATACTCCAGACATATCACAATTAATCATCATTACAAACATTCTGGCAATTCTCGTGACCCGGTCCAGCCCTCAAGCCACCAAGTCCTTGTGTGCCCCGTCGAGCAATCCCCATGTGAGAATGCCCACTCGAAGTAACCCTCGCGACCCGGTCCAGCCGCTAAGCCACCAGGTCCCCGTGTGACCCCGTCGAGTTAATCCCCGAGTGAGAGTACCCGAGAAAAACTTACAACTCTCATCAATTCACAATTTCCAAAACCGAAATCCTCAAGAGTCAATCACAATATATAGTCGAGGTATTTTGCTAAAATGGCCAAATGTCCAATACACACTCACGACTCAAAGCTTATATAATTAACAAAGAAGCACACCATCTAAACAGCACCAAACGACACAACCAATATCACACAAGTTCACATATTCACACACATCTGCATGACTCCACACGAAATCTTAACAAAATAATTGAACTTTAACTTACCAACAACAAAATCACACATAATGGCATCACTCAAAACTAAGGTGATCCTATACTCGACACCAACACGCATAGTCAATTAACCACATTAAATCCCAAACACAAGAATCATCTTTTAATAAAACCATGATTGTAAATATACCGATTCTTTAGAAAAATGGTTGTAAACATTCATTTAGCACATAACGTCAATTTTCAACCATTATATTCACAAAACACATAATGTATGGGCAAGATACTTGCCTCAATAGTTGATACCGGACACTCCGACAAATGTGGCTCAACCGGAAAACCTCGAACGCCCACAATTCTCCGGCGGAAATGACGGTAACACAACCAATCGGGAAACGGCGAACGAAAGGGTTCCGACTCGAGTTCTTCGCAAGGAACCTGACCCTAACATCATACCAGGAATAAATTGACGATCGAACGAGGAAGAATAATCATACAATGCCCGAATCCCCTTTGTGACATTTTATCGAACACTTTCAAGGTGTCGATTAGAAACTCAATAAAACGACGAATCCTCGGCAATCCAACCGTGGAAAAATAAGAGATTCGATACAACACAACTTAATAATCATCAATATATCACAAATATAAGTTATAACAAATCAAACGGATGAAATCAACAAAATCCCCAATTTTTCCCAAAACTAGGATTTTAGGAAAACTAACCTTGATTCGCTGGATTGAAGGATGTTATGGAGTGATTAATCGATGATATGAGCTCCCAAACTTCATGGATTAGTTGTATAAAAACATGCCTTCGTCACCTCCAAGACTCCAGCCGCAGACAGGAAGGGAAAGAAATGAAAAACGAATGAAAATATGACTGCTCGATCATATTTATACTGGTGCGCCTAGCGTGCGCTAGCGGGCGGTCATGGTCGAAAATGTTCGGCTGCGACCCACCATCATGCGCTGAACACGTGCGTTGTCGGCACGGGCCACAATCCAGAGACTTCCTGGCACGGCCAGGTAGCGTGCGCAGCCTTACGGCCGTGGCGTGCGCTACCTGCCGGCCGTAGCGTGCACAGTGTCCGACAGTAGCGTGCGCTACCTGCCGATCCTTGTAGTCCGTTGATTAGATGGATAACCTTTTCTTGAGCTATTCCCCAAGCTTTGCTTGATCTCTACGAATCTATTCCGCTTCAAGCCCTTGAACGATCCAACGCTGAAAGCACCGTGTCACTACTTGCCACGCAATGGAGAAACGACCGAACGACGATCACCTTGCTATCCTCCGAGGATACGGCTAGAGTTAAGTGATGAAGCTATATATGTAAAGATTACTACACTCTAAGTGTTTTAATCTTACTCTCTCTATATGTCTTGATATTTTTCTCTAAGAAAAACAAGAACACAGTTGAAGAAAAAGATGACTTGGAGAAAAACTTTTTCTCTCTCTTTTTCTCTCACAACTCACGTAGGAATCAAGTCTCGTGTGAGTGATTGTCATCATCTTCATTTATTCAACTCCCCACCACTTGCAACAACTCATGCATGCGGGAATCTAACCCCACTATATCAATCATAATCCATTAAAGAATGGAACAAGAGTCCACAAGGAAGGTGGGTGGAATGTGGGGGGCGGCCCATGCTAGAAATCGGACGAGTTCGGTTTGTTTCGGACTCCCGAGGGTCTAAATAGATAAACTCCGATTCCGTATCGATGTATTTATATCGATTAATTAATCCAATTAATTAAACATATCAAATACAAAATAATATAATTAATTTCTCCATGAAATAATTATATACATGAATTAAATTAATCACCCAGTAATTTATTTTATTCATTAGGCCGTAAATCAATTTATCCAATAAATCGATTTAAACATCCAATGTTCCAAAATTATATATCCAATATCTAATATTCATAATGAGAGAATAGCTTTATGCATTCCGTCGTCAATCCTATTGCGCGACTCGGTAGGTCCGTCTCAGTCAGCAATGGGAGGAACCAAAGAGTAGTAGCACCACCTAGCCATCCTGGCGGCCTACACTGTACCCCAACTGAGAACGAATGATTGGGATCATTCAAGAACCATTCTGTCGTGAATACCAGTATACATATAAACCCTTCTTTCAAATGTCCCGACCAAGTTATAGGGTCACGGTCAGTCAAACCCCATCTATACTTGACGCTATGCATGCGTTAATGCAAACCGAGATCATCGAGCTCTCGTGTATCTAATACAGCTAGCTCCAATGCTTTGGCCAAAGACTTATGATCTCATCTGCCAATAACCGCATAGGACATATAACCCGTTCACTAACAGGAGAAAGAATTCTATCTTGGTATTCAATAGGACCTGCTACTTGCCCGTCAAGATGCACATCGAGGTTGACCCCCGCCTTCCGGTTTATAGGGTCGAACTACTCTAATGAAAATCTTGACGTCACAAGCACATCCCTACTAAATCCTCAAGTCGAAGGTTCACGAATACCGCTCACAACCTTTCGATTCCATCATTGACTGTCCCGGAGTGAAATCCGTGTGACGAATCGAGGGTGAGTCGGTTCGAGTATACTAATCCAATTAGCATACCTATAAAGTGTGCTCCCACTAACCATTAGTGTTCGACATGCACTCTCCTTGTCAAAGAACACGTCATACAAGTCTTCACATAAACTTAACGCACAGTCAAGTTTCATTGACTTGCGAACGATTAAGTATTTGAGCTATAAACCTTTCCAGTGACGACCCCCTTATCCAATAAGGAGTGGAACGTTTTGCTCTCAAATACACGGACTAGTTTCTACATGAATATTTACGAGTTAGGAATGCCAGTAACTAACAGTAAATAAAGAAACATCCATTGCCTTATATTGATGATTTACATAATAACAAGTACAATGCCCTCACTCAACATCCTCTGAGTGGCATTCGAGGGCATACTCCTAACAATCTCCCACTTGCACTCAATGCCACACACTATGGTATCTAATACCCATGTTCTCCATATGACGCTCCAAGCTAGTCTGAGAAAGTGGCTTGGTCAGTGGATCGGCGACATTGTCGGCTGAGTCTACTCTGTGCCGCACAATGTATCCCTTGCGAACAAATTCTCTTACGAGATGATACTTCCTCTCAATATGTTGCTGTTGTGAAGCCTCGGATCCTTGGCCTGCGCTCTGACTCGTCGTTTCGCGATGCAGTAGACAGGCATTTCAAAGACATGGTATCACTTGAAGTTCTCCCAGAAACTTCTTAATCCAGAACCCTTCCTTGGAAGCCTCCGAGGCTGCTTGATACTCAGCCTGACAGGTGGAATCAGTAGTCGCGCTTTGCTTGGCGCTACGCCAAGATACTGCTCCTCTATTAAGAGTAAATATGTAGCCAGAAGTAGACATCGAGTCGTCCTTCAGTCCTTGGAAGTCCGAATCAGTGTACCCCACCACATCCAATTCTCCACCGCCATACATCAGAACCAAATCTCTAGTCCTTCTCAAGTACTTGAGAACGTTCTTTACGGCAGTCCAATGTTCCCTACCTGGGTTTGCCTGAAACCTACTCACCACGCTTACAGCATGCACGATGTCAGGTCTTGTACACAACATAGCATACATAAGGCTACCCACGGACGAAGCATATGGTATATTACTCATTTCGTTTCGTTGTTCCTCACTTTGAGGACACATCTTCAAGTTGAGTTTTATTCCATGTCGCATCGGTAGGAACCCTCTTTTAGAATCATCCATCTTAAATCGCTTTAAGATCTTATCTATATAGAGGGCTTGAGAAAGGCCTATTGTTCTCTTCGCTCTATCCCGGTAGAGTCGAATTCCAAGAATATAGGTTGCTTCTCCCAAGTCTTTCATGGAGAAATTACTCGAAAGCCAAGCTTTCACAGAACTGAGCATTCCCACATCATTTCCTATTAGTAGAATGTCATCTACATATAGTACTAAGAATGCGATCTTACTCCCACTAACCCTCTTGTAAACACAAGGTTCCTCCTCATTTTGCATGAAGTCAAACTCTTTGACTGCCTCGTCAAAACGAAGGTTCCAACTACGTGACGCTTGCTTCAGTCCATAAATGGAACGCTGAAGCTTGCACACTTTCTGAATATCAACTTCGGACATAAAGCCTTTAGGATGCTCCATATAGATTTCCTCCTCGAGGAATCCATTAAGGAAAGCCGTCTTTACGTCCATTTGCCATATCTCATAATCCTGGTAGGCAGCTATAGCAAGCATCATGCGAATAGACTTGATAATGGCTACGGGCGAGAAGGTATCATGGTAATCGATCCCTTCCTTCTGGGTATAACCCTTTGCCACAAGCCTGACTTTATAGGCGTCAACCTTGCCATCACCATCAGTCTTTCTCTTGTAGATCCACTTGTTCCCAATAGGTACTATGCCCTTGGGGCGGTCTACTAGAGTCCAGACCTGATTGACATGCATCGAGTCTATCTCAGCTTCCATAGCTTCACGCCATTTCGCGGAGTCTACATCCACCATCGCTTAGTCATAGGTCGTCGGGTCGGTCTCTTGGCTATCACTTGGAACCTCATGGAGACCCAGCTCCTCCAAGTGCACAAGCCCATACCTCTCAGGTAAATGAGACACCCTACTAGACCTAAGAGGTGGTTGTACTTGTGTTTCAGAAGGTTCGGTTCCAGTTTCTTGCACAGGTGTATCCCGAGCAGTTTCATTGTATTCTTCTAAAGAAATACTTCTACCTGCTCCGCCTTCCTGAATGAACTCATCTTCCAGGAAGTGTGCTTGTAAAGCAACAACGATCTTTCGATCTTCGGGCATGTAGAATAGATATCCCATCATCCCAGATGGGAATCAAATGAAACGTCCCTTCGCGGACCTAGCTTCCAACTTCTTCACCTTAGTCTTCTTGACATAAGCGGGACATCCCCAAATCTTAATGTGATTAAGACTTGGTTTTCTGCCCTCCCACAACTCATGTGGAGTTTTAGGAAAGGATTTGGAAGGACATCTGTTTAAGATATAAGCGGCAGTCAGGAGTGCATACCCCCACAGGTAAATTGGTAAGTCAGTATAGCCCAGCATGGAACAGACCATGTTTAACAAGGTCCGATTCCTTCTTTCTGACACACCATTTAACTGAGGAGTACCTGGAGGTGTTAGTTGTGAAACTATTCCATGTTCCTTAAGGAACTCGTCAAACTCCGTACTCATATACTCGCCACCTCGGTCCGACCAAAGTGCTTTGATATGATTACCAGCTTGTTTCTCGATTAGGGCCTTGAATTCCTGGAATTTCTCAAAGGCCTCGGATTTATGTTTCATTAAGTATACATAACCATACCTAGTATGATCATATGTAAACGTAATGAAATAATGATATCCGTCACGTGCTACTTCCAAAGCACCACAAACGTCAGTATGGATTAATCCCAGTTTATCAGTGGCTCTTTCAAAAGTGCCTGTGAAGGGGGACTTAGTCATTTTGCCTTTAAGGCAAGATTCACAAGTAGGAAAGGGATCCGATCCCAATGGACCCATAATTCCATCCTTTTCCATCTTGTAAACCTTGGTCTGACCAACATGACCAAGTCTAAGATGCCATTTCAAAACTTGATTGGTTTCATCCCTACCACGTTTTCTAGTCATAGTATTCACAACTACTTTGTTGCTGAGATTTAGATGATACAATCCATTCAACAATGTAGCAGTACCCACTAGTTTATTTCTAAAATAAAGTTTGCAGGAACCATCACTAATGAAAAATGAAAAGCCTTTTCGGTCCATGACCGGAATGGATACAATGTTTTTGTGCCCCTTGGGCAAAACAAGTACATTTTCTAAAGTCAAAACAAAGCCGGATTCTAAACCCAAAAGAAGTGATTCTATGTCGGTCGCCTCGACACTATGCCCGCTTCCGATTGTGATCATAACTTCTCCAGCTCCAAGCTTCCTACTTTATTCCAGATCCTGATTCACGGTAAAAATATGAGAACTAGCACCAGAATCCAGTATCCAGGAAGTAGAAAATACGATGTGAACAATGCATTTCTAAAACTAAAAGTTCTGTACCTGAAGTGCCATGAAGAATCGGACAGTCTCTAGCCCAGTGGCCCAGATCACCGCACTTGAGACAAGCATCCTTCTTCTTCTTGTTCTTCGGAACCATCGGGGCCTTGCCCTTACCCTTAAGGTCCTTAACTTGTGGTCCAGTTTACTTCTTGGTCTTTTTCTTCTTATTCTTAGACTTCCGAGGTCCAGAAGAAATCACAAGAGCAGACTCTTTCATCCGCGGAGTCTTCATCTGAGACTGGGCGGTCACAAGTTTGTTCATTAGCCCAGCTAAATTACATGCAATGTCATTGCAGTTGAAGTTCATAACAAACTGTGAGAAGGAACGAGGGAGAGACTATAGGATAAGGTCGGTTTGGAGAGAAATATCCATTTTAAAATCAAGAGCCTCTAATCTCTCGATCATGGATATCATTTTGAGGACGTGTTCCCCAACCTTCTCACCTTCCTTCATCCTTGCACCGACCAGTTGCTTGGATATCTCATATCTAGCAGTTCTGCTATGCTCACCATAAAGATCGGTTAAGTGAGATAGAATCTGCCTAGCAGAAGTCATTTTCTCATGAGCTCTCTGAAGCTCATTAGACATGGAAGCCATCATATAAGCACGGACTTTCACGTCATCCTTAACCTACTTTTTGTGGTTTTCAATCTCTTCCTGATTGGCTCGGGTCCGCACAGGAGGCGCCGGAATGTCCGTCTCCATGACGTATCCCAGTGCCTCTATACTGAGGACAATCATCAGATTGTGGAGCCAATCCACAAAGTTAGGTCCCATTAAGGTGTTCTTTTCGAGCAGAATTGCGAGTGGATTCATTGTCATATTTGAGATTTGAGTCTGCATTAAGTACGATAGATTAATTAGTGACTCATTCAATTATGTTCTGAGTATAGAATTAAGGTCTTTTCTGTTCTTGTTACCCAGCTCCCACTATTTTTATCGGAATAACACACTCCCATGTGATATCCGGAAGTATCGTCGCTCTACTTCATAGTGGTGATCGAGTTCTTTATAAATGTTAATAGAGGGCAACCGAACAGGTTTCTAGTCTATTACTTTTCATAAAGTGGTGTCCAACACCAACCCATCCAATGGATGATTCGATCTTCTTTTTCCCCTTGTTCACTCCCCTCAACCTATATGGTTTCTATGGTTCGTGAACAAGTTAAGTTTATACCATTGACGCAAATCAGTTTCACAATTGAATCTTATCCGACAACCTATCAGGTTTCTAGGGATAAAATTTGCTCCAACCGAAGGCATCCAATGCGCTCCCGGTAATTTATCCATCCTCCCCGAACGACTACCCCGATAACTCGGAAGCATAGCACATCCGGTTTGGATTTCAATTTCCCAAAAACTCGATGGAGGGAAGGAAAACCTTGAAACCTTATAAACTTAATAATTTGTCGTGGGAGAATTTTCGCGATTAACGTTACACTTTGCACATTAATCAGTTATGCGCGTTTGTGGCATTCATAAAATATGAAACAACCATTCACAACCTAGTTGCTACCAACATGTGGTTCATGGACCGTTCCTAGAAAACAAAAACTCCGTAATCTAATTACAAGTCTTCATCTTGAATCTTCGTCTTCTCGAAATGGATCTTCCTCCGGTCTTCGTCATTACATATAAATTTTACATTGAAAATTGCATCCTAGATACAAATTTTTTCTAGTAAAATAAATAGGCTCAAAATGGCCTTTACAACCCAATCGAATAAAATGAACGATTCAAAAACTAAGTCCACGAACCACATCCCCATTCAAAATCATTCATCCAATAAATACTAAATAAATGGAAAGAGTAGAGATACATTTATCCAGTCAACAATACGAACTGATCAAATCGATTCACACAATCAGTAATATGAAAACATTCAAAATAATTCGGTCGATCACAAGTATTCCAATAAATCAATTTTCCCTTATAAAATGAAATACCATAAATCATTTTAATCATATTAAATCCAATTTAAAATGAGGGATATCATTTTTAGGAATACACGAAGCAAACAAGCCCGAAACGGGTCCGAAATAGGACGAACCGCGGCGAAACGCCACTGAGCGGCATGCGGGGCTGCCCGGCCCCGGGCCGCGACCCCGTCTGATGCTGCCTAGGCCGGTTGCAACAGCCCTGGGCCGCGGCCCCCGAGCCCTGGGCCACGGGCCCCTGCTCCCGGACCCCTCCCGGACCGTCCAACGGCATTTCGGGGCTAGTTTTTCGACCGGATATCCAATATCTATATTCTCCAACATTCATATCTTCAGTATAAATCATATTTCCAAGAAATTAAGATTTATATTTAGACATAAACTTACTAAAAATATAACTACAACGAACGTAAAAACATATACCATGATTATGACTAAAATGATTCCAAATCATTCACCATCTAATCAAGCATTCCAAATGCTAATATCGTATATACGATCGCAAGACCTACGCTCCGATACCACTATTGGGATTCGGTGCCTAAAACGAAGGCCCAGCGGAAGCGGTAAAATAAAAATTAATTCTATCCGAATCCCTACGAGGATCGATCGAGCTACATATATACGAATATCAAAAATGAATTCACAAGAGATATAGAAACTCACCCTTGTAGTCCGTTGATTAGATGGATAACCTTCTCTTGAGCTATTCCCCAAGCTTTGCTTGATCTCTACGAATCTATTCCGCTTCAAGCCCTTGAACGATCCAACGCCGAAAGCACTGCGTCTCTACTTGCCACGCGCCGGAGAAACGACTGGAACGACGATCACCTTGCTATCCTCCGAGGATACGGCTAGAGCTAAGTGATGAAGCTATATATGTAAAGATTACTACACTCTAAGTGTTTTAATCTTACTCTCTCTATATGTCTTGATATTTTTCTCTAAGAAAAACAAGAACAAAGTTGAAGAAGAAGATGACTTGGAGAAAAACTTTTTCTCTCCCTTTTTCTCTCACAACTCACGTAGGAATCAAGTCTCTTGTGAGTGATTGTCATCATCTTCATTTATTCAACTCCCCACCACTTGCAACAAGTCATGCATGTGGGAATCTAACCCCACCATATGAATCATAATCCATTAAAGAATGGAACAAGAGTCCACAAGGAAGGTGGGTGAAATGTGGGGGGGCGGCCCATGCTAGAAATCGGACGAGTTCGGTTCGTTTCGGACTCCCGAGGGTCTAAACAGATAAACTCCGATTCCGTATCGATGTATTTATATCGATTAATTAATCCAATTAATTAAACATATCAAATACAAAATAATATAATTAATTTCTCCAAGAAATAATTATATACATGAATTAAATTAATCACCCAGTAATTTATTTAATTCATTAGGCCGTAAATCAATTTATCCAATAAATCGATTTAAACATCCAATGTTCCAAAATTAGATATCCAATATCTAATATTCATAAAGAGAGAATTAGCTTTATTCATACCGTCGTCAATCCTATTGCGCGACTCGGTAGGTCCCTCTCATTCAGCAATGGGAGGAACCAAAGAGTAGTAGCACCACCTAGCCAGCCTGGCGGCCTACATTGTACCCCAACTGAGAACGAATGATTGGGATCATTCAAGAACCATTCTGTCGTGAATATCAGTAAACGTATAAACCCTTCTTTCAAATGTCCCGATCAAGTTATAGGGTCACGGTCAGTCAAACCCCATCTGTACTTGACGCTATGCATGCGTTAATGCAAACCGAGATCATCGAGCTCTCGTGTATCTAATACAGCTAGCTCCAATGCTTTGGCCAAAGACTTATGATCTCATCTGCCAATAACCGCATAGGACATATAACCCGTTCACTAACAGGAGAAAGAATTCTATCTTGGTATTCAGTAGGACCTGCTACTTGCCCGTCAAGATGCACGTCGAGGTTGACCCCCGCCTTCCGGTTTACAGTGTCGAACTACTCTAATGAAAATCTTGATGTCACAAGCATATCCCTACTAAATCCTCAAGTCGAAGGTTCACGAATACCTATCACAACCTTTCGATTCCATCATTGACTGTCCCGGAGTGAAATCCGTGTGACGAATCGAGGGTGAGTCGGTTCGAGTATACTAATCCAATTAGCATACCTATAACGTGTGCTCCCACTAACCATTAATGTTCGACAAGCACTCTCCTTGTCAAAGAACACGTCATACAAGTCTTCACATAAACTTAACGCTCAGTCAAGTTTCATTGACTTGCGAACGATTAAGTATTTGAGCTATAAACCATTCCAGTGCCGACCCCCTTATCCAATAAGGAGTGGAACGTTTTGCTCTCAAATACACGGACTAGTTTCTACATGAATATTTACGAGTTAGGAATGCCAGTAACTACCAGTAAATAAAGAAACATCCATTGCCTTACATTGATGATTTACATAATAACAAGTACAATGCCCCCACTCAACATCCTCTGAGTGGCATTCGAGGGCATACTCCTAACAGTAGCGTGCGCTGCCTCCTGGACGTAGTGTGCGCTACTTTCCGGCCATAGCGTGTGCTACGCCGGTTCCTGCCGCACCGATCCGGCCAGTGCGTGCACCCATCTGGCCAGTGCCCGCAGCCGTCCGGCCAGCGTCCCCAACCGTCCGGCCAGTGCCCGACTGCCATGATTCGGCGACTCAATTTTCCGAAATCGCACGGAACGAACACGACAAAACACCCGGGGACAACATCATCGATCCGAAATGAAAACAACGGATAACCAATCATCACCTAAGGTCATAAACGCCGAAATCAGTTGTCGAGAAAATAATACTGGCACTCGACAACCGAGAAATATCCGAAAAAAATTTCAAAATAACCAGAACGAAAATCGTGGGTATTACACAAAGAATGCCGAGGATCCTCTTCAAAGCCTCAAATGGAAAGATTCAAAAAGAAGGAGGTCCTAATCGCTTCGTGGAGTGATGCCGAAGAGGAGACTGAAAGATCTCTAGACGCGAATCTCGCATTCATGGCACTCGACTCAGAATGCAATATCGAGGTAAGTTCTAAACTCAATGATGACAAATATGATTCTTTTGATTTTTGCGATTCACAAGAAGTTCATCATGACGATGAGTTATTAAGTGCGTTTGAATCCTTGAACACAGAGTATGACGAGATGGTTAAATTAAATATATCTTTAAAGAGAAAAATAAAATCTCTAGAACTCGAAAATTCATCTCTTCAAAACAAAGGTAAAACCACTGAGCTTGACCATACCTTATGCCTTGAAAAGGAAAATGTTTTGAAAATCGAGTTGACGAAAACTAAAAAGGAGCTAAAATATATTTTGAACAAATTTACTCTCGGAAACGAGAAATTCGAAAAGCTTCTATCTATTCAAAAATCCCCTTTGCTAAAACACGGTCTTGGTTTCGATCCTTTTAAACGGGAACAATCTCTTATCAACCTTGACAAAATAAAGAAAACCGAAACCGAGAACTCAAAAGATCCTTCCAAACGAGTTCATGATGTTAATGTTCGTTCAAAGTTGAGAACCATAAAGGTTAAACAAATATGGGTTCCTAAAGGGACAATCGTTCCAAATGCTATAAGCATAGTTAACTTTGGAGGACCCAAACGGGCTTGGGTACCAAAATAACCGAGACACTCTATTTTTGTAGGTACCGGCACCAAGGAAAAGCAAGTGGTACATTGATAGCGGGTGCTCAAGGCACATGTACAGCTCCGAGGACTTATTTGAAGACCTCGAATATCAAGAAGAAGGACATGTGACCTTTGGGGACAATCAAAAGGGAAAAATCAAAGGCATCGGTAAAGTCGGTAAGGAACCTTCTCCCTCTATCAACAAAGTATTGTTTGTTGAAGGTATGCATCATAATCTTCTTAGTGTTTCACAACTTTGCGATGAAGGTTTTAAAATTCTCTTTGACCAAACGCATTGCACGGCATTTAGAAATAATAAAATTGCATTCATCGGTTTGAGATGTGGAAACATCTACATTGTTGATCTTAATGATAAAAGTTCATTCAATGAAAAATGTCTTATTACTTTGGATGATAATGCATATTTATGGCATCGAAAATTGGGGCATACATCTTTACCTATTATTTCCATTTTATCTAGACACGACCTTGTTCGTGGATTGCCCAAACTCAAGTTTGATAGAAAGCATTTGTGTGAATCTTGCATAAAAGGGAAACATACTCGAGAATCTTTTAAACCAAAATTCGAGGTTTCCACTAGTCGCGTTCTTGAACTTGTGCATATGGATTTGATTGGACCATCTAGACATGTTAGTTTAAATGGTAAGCTTTACACTTTGGTTATTGTTGATGATTTCTCTCGATTTACTTGGGTTAGATTTTTAGCACATAAGGATGATGCATTTTCCGAGTTTTCTAAATGGTGTCGTTTGGTATCAAATGAGAAAAATCTCTCCATAATTCGCACCGATCACGGAGGTCAATTTTATTGCACTCTGTTTGATCTCTTATGTGACAAATATGTGATTAACCATAATTTTTCGTCTCCTAGAACGCCTCAACAAAATGGGGTTGTTGAAAGAAAAAATCGATCTTTGAAAGAAATGTCGAGGACTATGCTTAATGAATACTCTCTTCCACGATACTTTTGGGCCGAAGCAATCTTTGCGGCATGCTATGTGATCAATCGGGTTCATGTTCGTAGAACTCATCTTAAAACCCCGTATGAATTATGGAAGGGCAAAAAGCCAAATATAGCTTATTTTCATCCTTTTGGTTGCAATGTATTTATCTTAAACAATGGTAAGGATAACTTGGGCAAGTTTGATGCTAAATCCGACTCCGGAATATTTCTTGGTTATTGTACAAATAGCAAAGCTTATCGTGTTTATAACATTAGAACGAATAAAGTTGAAGAATCTATTCATGTTAAATTCAATGATATGATCTCATCCCCGAGAAAGGTAGAATATTTTGATGATGCAGGTGCTTTTCCGGATCCCTCAACCGAAGTGAAGAAAATTTCGGAAATCCAAACGAACACAATCGTTGATTTACCGAAAGATTGGAAGAACATCAAAGACCATCCAAAGGATCTCGTGATTGGAAACATTGAAGACGGTGTTCAAACCCGAAGGAGAACCACCGAATATATGGCTCATTGTGCTTTTGTATCCGAAATAGTCCCCAAGAATATATCCGAGGCTCTTGATGATGAAAGTTGGGTGATGGCAATGCAAGAGGAACTTGTACAATTCATGCACAATAATGTATGGAATTTAGTTCCCGCTCCTAAAGATAAAACAATTATCGGAACTAAATGGGTGCACAAAATTAAGAGTGACGAAGACGGTTATCCAATTCGAAATAAGTCTTGTTTGGTCGCTCAAGGGTATAATCAAGAGGAAGGTCTTGATTACGAAGAAAGTTTTGCTCCCGTGGCTCGACTCGAAGCCATCCGTTTGTTATGTGCATTTGCCGCTCATAAAAAGATCAAACTATTTCAAATGGATGTGAAAAGTGCATTCTTGAATGGCTACATTCAAGAAGAAGTCTACGTCAAGCAACCTCCCGATTTTGAAGATCATCAATTTCCGGATCACGTCTACAAGCTCAACAAGGCACTCTACGGGTTGAAGCAAGCACCCCGAGCATGGTATGATGGTTTAAGTCAATTTTTAATTGCAAATGACTATAAAAGAGGCAAAGTCGATAATACCTTGTTTGTGAAAATATTGAATGATGATATACTTGTTTGCCAAATCTACGTTGATGACATTGTATTTGGAGCTACTAACGAATCATTGTGCCAAGATTTCTCTAATCTCATGAAAGGAGAGTTCGAGATGAGTATGATGGGAGAATTAACATTCTTCCTCGGGCTTCAAATCAAGCAATGCGAAGATGGAATCTTTATCCATCAAATGAAGTACTCAAACGATCTCCTAAATAAATTCAAAATGGAAAGTAGCAAGGTGATTTCAACGCCAATGTCTTCATCATTAAAGCTTGAAAAGATGAAAATGGCAAATCCGTAGATCAAAAACTATATCGAGGTATGATCGGATCTCTCTTATATTTGACTGCATCTAGGCCAGACATAATATTTGCTACATGTTTATGTACTCGATTCCAAGATAATCCCAAGGAATCACATTTAATTGCTTGTAAACGCATTTTTTGTTACTTAAAATGGACTATCGGACTAGGTCTATGGCATCCTTCTTGCTTGGATTTTAACTTAATTGCATATAGTGACGCTGATTTCGACGGATGTAAAATTGATAAAAAGAGTACTAGCGGTACGTGTCATTTTATTGGATCATGCTTAATATCTTGGGGAAGTAAAAAGCAAACCAGTGCAGCATTGTCTATAGCTGAGGCCGAATATGTTGCTGCAGGGAGCGCCTGTGCTCAGGTGTTATGGATTAAAAATCAACTCCGTGACTACGGCATATATTTTGAAAATACCCCTATTCTATGTGATAATACCAGTGCGATTAATCTGAGTAAAAATCCTGTATTGCATAGTAGAACTAAGCATATTGACATTAGACATCATTTTCTACGCGATTATGTGCAGAAGAAAGATATCTGTTTAATTTTTGTCGGGACGAAGGACCAATTGCTGATATTTTTACAAAACCTCTTCCCGAAGAATCGTTTAATTCTATTCGTTTACAACTTGGTATGGGACATGTAGATAATTTTTGAAATAAGTTTTCTACTCAAGAAATCAATATCCTTGAATCGCTTCATTCGCTAGCGCATGCTAGCTTCATTTTTCGTAACGCGCGCTAACCTTTGCTATCGATAGCGTACGCTAACAGTCTATGCTTTGCGTGCGCTAATTAAAACCCTTCATATTCCAAATCGGCTACTGGACAGTCCAGCGAGCTTCCAATTTTCACCTAATGTACGCTAACCTTTCAGTACTAGCATACGCTAATTAAAACAATCCTGTCCACTATATAAACTTCGTACGGTCCAGAAACATTCTCATTCTATCTTAACGTACGCAACGCAGAAAAACCCCCTTCAGCAAAAAAACCCTAGCCGCAAAATCCGAACCCTCAACCTCCGATTTCCTCCTCAAATCTTCAATTTCTCCCAGAATCATGTCAAGCAAGGGACTCAAAGCCTTAGAAAAATCCTACAAAAAACTAAAACGCCCTCGCAACGCCGAATATGATGCGACCCGATTTGTCTTCTACACCGCATCGAAGGTGTTCTTCGATATTCTTCCTAAGGAGAATCTTACTGACTGCTACTTCTTCAACCTCAGCAGTCTCGAATGGGCTAAGGTTAGTATCCCTGAGTTTTTTGAAGCTTTAGGTATAGCCCGGTTTGTTGAGTGTAAGGAAATCATTTATCCGTCCTGTGTCCGCGAATTTTATGCCAATTTGCATTTGGGTGACGGTGATGGTGGATTTGTTCTCGGTAGTTTGGTGAAAGGAACAGTGGTGAAGATTTCTTCGGAAATACTTCACGATTTATTTGGTTTGACAAAGGTTGGTTTTGATTGCTGTGGGAAAACAATTGACGAAGAATCTCTTGTGTCTGAGAAAGATGTCGCCGACTTTCTGTGCTCGAAAACGGTCATCGAGGTTACGGATGACGTTTTCGAAAATAATGATTTTGGAATTCACATTCGCTTGCTGTTGGCTGCACTAACTAAGTGCTTGATGTCGAAGGTTAACACCCAACACAAGTTAGTGGGAGTGGACAAAAATGTGGTGTACCGAGTGTTGAAGGACGACAAGGTGGATTTTACCGGAATTGTGTTGAATTGGATGAAGGCTAAAGGGGACTCATTTCGATCAAAGCATTACATGTCGAGGACTCGGAAATCAGGGCTGCCTTTTGGTTCTATACTCACTGTCATCTTCCGTCACTTCCATGTCGACTTGTCTAGTGAGGCATCCGTTCCGGTGTCTCGAGGGCACGAAATAAGCGACCTCACCCTCAAAGCAATGCATTACGTTGAAACATTCAATAGAGGTTGGGTGCTATTTCCGTATCTTCGAGAAGACGATCAAATACCGAAGGGGACGCGAACGCCAACTCCGGCCGAACGTGTGACTCATCGAGGACCCCATACACTTCGGGAGATGCAAACCGGAAAATTCGTTCGCCACCCGAAGACAAAAGGCAAGCAACCTATGAGAGACACCATCATGGAGAAAGAAGAGAGTGATCTTTGCGCTCGGATGCGGAGCATCGAGACCTCTCAAATGGAAATTCGAGAGGATGTTCGGTCTCTTCGCTCGGAAGTCGGGTCTCTTCGTTCGGAAGTCGGGGAAGTTCGTGGGCTGATCTCTGATTTCATTCGATACACTCATCCGTCGTTCCCATTCCCATCCTTCTCTTCCGATCCAGAACCTTAGAGTCTAGGAATTTGATGCTTGATTGTAGAAACTTATCTTTCGAATGGCCTTTATGTTTCATGTCTTGAATATTTGTATTGCTTGAACTGTGTTTTAATGGAATTTGCATTTGTCTTCATTTGGTTGGTTGTAGTTTGGCATTTGCTGTTTAAGTGATTTCGTTTTGGTTCATGACATTTTTGGTATTATTTGTTAAAAATGCAACGATTCAGGGGGAGTTCCTTTTTGTTTATGTCAAAAAGGGGGAGAATACTCCAAAAACCGAAACATACTAATAAATCGAACAAGTTACCTTGATTCGAAGCTTTTTAAAATGTTTTTGCAGGTATAAATTAAATGTTTTGACATCATCAAAAAGGGGGAGATTGTTGACTCAAAAAGTATTTTGATGATAATTACATTCAAAACATTTAAATAGATCTCAGCACGTTGTTATATTGAAGAAGCAAAATGGACTTAGCGCACGCTACCTATACCAGAGTAGCGCACGCTATCGAAGATTTTTATATAGCTAAGACAACTCAGTTGCAGTCCAGTGAAGTTACCTGATGGATAGCGCACGCAAGATCTTCAACATTTGCACACGCTAATTCGCTAATATTAGCGCACGCTATACAATATTATTAACGCACGCTATCGCATATCAGTCAGAGGACAGTAAGGTCTGGAAAGAAAAAGGAAAATGACTTACGCACGCTACGAACAATTATTTATGTACGCTATTGCAAGGACTTAGCGCACGTTACTCTTCATGACTTGCGCACGCTACCGGATAACATGGTCAGTAGTCCAGTAGCCACTGGACTCAAAATGAGAAGGCATTTACGTACGCTACAGAGGGTAATGTACGTTACTGATGAAAGCATCTAGCGCACGCTAAATCAGTCAACAGCTTACCGTTGGATTTTCTACCGTTGGAAACACAGGAGTCTATGAAGATCCGTGTAAACTGGAAAAAGCTGGAATTAATTAATACTAGCGCACGCTATGCATGATTGCTAGCGCACGCTAAGATCAAATTTAGCTGTTGGACAAAGAGACGTTGGGGAGACAAACCAACACTTTCAAAGTCAAGATTGAAGACCTGTTGACCAACCGATAATGCATGCTACAAGTACATGACTAGCGCACGCTAGCCATATAATGTTACCGTTGGAACAGTTTTGTGACCGTTCAGAAAGGCCAAGTCAAAGACGATTTTGCACGCTAGAAGGTATTATTAGCGCACGCTAATAATACGAATTTTAGTATTTGGAGAATGTCTGACACCTATAAATACCCATAGGACTTGGGTATCAAATACACAACTTCAAGCATACAAGCATACAAGCATTCTTGAGCTCAAATTACTACTGATTACTACATTATAAGTTGTGAGAAGAAAAGATACAAGAGTGATTTTCATTGTAATATCTACCATACTTTGTATTCTTTTCATTGGTTGTGAGTGTTGCATCACTCATACTTGAGCTTTAGAGAAACAAATCAAGAGTCATTAATCCGGTGTTATTAGGATCTTTGATCCGACATTGTTAGGATTATACTCCTATATTCGTAAGTGAGGATTATCTAGTTCCTATAGAACACTAGATAAACAAAGTTTATTTTTGAGAGTGGTTGAGCTTGGACCAATAGAAGACAAGCGGTTGTAACAGTTGTGTACTCGGACCGATCGAAGACGAGTCAAGTTTGTGGTTGTTCTTAACCTCTATAAATCTTTGAGTCTTTATTTTCCGCACTATTTTTCATTTATTCGCAAGAAATTTCGATATTCCGCATTACCACTATTCAACCCCCCTTCTAGTGGTAAATTTATCTCTTC
Source organism: Orobanche coerulescens (assembly GCA_033398695.1). Lineage (NCBI taxonomy): Eukaryota > Viridiplantae > Streptophyta > Magnoliopsida > Lamiales > Orobanchaceae > Orobanche > Orobanche coerulescens. Next base: position 76,881,326 of record CM065815.1, on the reverse strand, counting down.
ATAAGTCGGGCATAGAAACCATACGTGTGGTGTCCGAATACCCTGATATTTTTCCCGAAGAATTAATCTCCCTACCACCTGATAGAGAGGTTGAATTTAATATCGATATCATGCCCGGGAAGGTACTTATTGCAAAGGCACCATACCAAATGGCACCACTGGAGCTACAAGAGTTGAAGGTACAACTGCAGAAGTTGCTCGATGTGGGTTTCATATAACCCAGTGTATCACCATGGGGAGCTCCGGTATTATTCGTCAAAAATAAGGACGGGACATTAAGACTGCATAGATTACCGCAAACTCAACAGTGTTACAATTAAGAATAAGTGTCCTCTCCCGAGGATAGATGAATTGTTAGAACAACTCCAAGGTGCTACGGTGTATTCCAAGTTCGATCTTCAACAAGGATACTACCAACTAAAAATTAAGAATGAAGATGTTCCTAAAACTGCATTCCAAACTAGATACAACCACTACGAGTTCGTAGTGATGCCTTTTGGACTCACGAATGCTCCTGTGGCATTTATAGACTTAATGCACATAGTATTTCAACCATATCTCGACTAATTTGTAGTAATTTTCATCGACGACATACTCGTGTACTCTAAGACAGAAAGATCACGAGAGGCATCTTAGGCTAGTGTTGGTAACACTCAGGCAGCACAAGTTTTACGCCAAGTACAACAAGTGTGAATTTTGGTTGAAAGAAGTGGCATTTTTGGGCCACATTATTTGTGGAGAAGGGATTGTGGTAGATCCATCCAAGATAGAAACTATTATGGAGTGGAAGACGCTAGAAAATGTCACTGAGATTCTTGGACTTGCAGGCTACTACCGTAAATTCATCAAGGACTTCTCGAAGATAGCGGGACCCCTCACCCGGCTAACCCAAAAACAAGTGAAATTTGAATGGACGGATAAATGCGAGACAAGCATCCAAGAACTTAAGAGGAAGCTTACCACCGCACCAATACTGACACTTCCAGAAGGAACCCAGGTATTTGTCGTATATAGTGACGCCTCAAAGGATGGCCTCGGTCAAAATGGTAAAGTTACCGCGTATGCCTCCAGGTAAATCAAAATGCACGAGAAGAATTATCCAACACACAACCTCGAACTCGAAGCAATAGTATTTGCCTTAAAGAAATGACGACATCATTTATACGGCGTACAATTCACCGTGTTTACGGATCATAAAAGTCTCAAGTACCTATTTTCTCAGAAGGAACTTAACCTCCGACAGAGAAGATGGGTAGAGCTTTTAGAAGATTACCATTGTGAGATTCAACATAACCCAGGGAAAGCGAATGTCGTGGCTGATACCTTAAGTAGAAAGGCTAGAGTGGCCCGACTCATGGTACGAGAATGGAAAGCTCTCGAGGAACTAAGCTACCTAAAACCCATTCATGAAGGTGTTCATTTAATTTGCGCCAACCTCACAGTTAAATCGAATCTATTGGATGATATTCGATTAGCCCAAGAGAGAGATCCAAAACATCAAGAATTCAGGGACAAGATCGTTAAGGCGAGAAGACCGAGTTTATAATTACCAAGGATGGAATTGTAAGGTTTAAGGGTCGGTTATGCATACCTCATGATGAGGAGCTTAAAAGATGGATTCTCGAAGAAGCTCATTGTTCGAGATATACAATTCACCCAAGAGGTAACAAGATGTACCGAGACCTAAAGAAACACTTTTGGTGGGTAAACATGAAGAACCAAGTAGCAGAATTCATGGCTCGATGCCTCACATGTCAAAGAGTCAAGGCTGAACATCAGCGATCCTCATGACTGTTACAACAGTTAGAAGTCGCTGAATGGAAATAGGAAAAGAAAACCATGTACTTCATTATAGTTCTGCCAATGATAAAGGGAAGCTATAACACCATTTTGGGTGATCGTCGATAGATTGACGAAATCATCACATTTCGTGCCGGTTAAAAACGACGACAGTTTGCAAAAGCTGGCTAACACTTATATCCGAGAGATCGTTCGACTTCATGGAGTTCCAACAGACATAGTATTTGATAGAGACCCAAGATTCGTATCTTGTTTCTGGAAAGTCTTCCATAAAGAATTAGGAACCTCGTTGAGTTTTAGCACTAGTGCTCACCCCCAGACCGACGGGCAATCCGAGCAAACCATTCAGACCCTTGAAGAGTATGTTACGAGCCTGCGTACTGGACATTCAAGGAAATTGGGATCACCACCTGCCATTATCCGAGTTTGCATACAACAACAGTTACCAATCGATAATAAAAATGGCACCTTATGAAGCTCTGTACGGGAGGAAGTGTCGATCCCCACTCCATTGGGAAATTGATGACCAGTGGACACCGAAGACTCAATGGTCAAAACCCTCATTGATGAACATTGTGAAAGAAGCCGTGGATAAAGTACAACTGATTAAGGATAGGATCCACACAGCTCAGAGTAGACAGAAGAGTTACGCCGATCATCGTAGAAAGGATCTAGAATTTGAAGTAGGAGATCAAGTCTTCCTGAGGCTAACACCACGGAAGGGTTTAATAGTATCAAGGAAGGGAGCAAATTTGAGTCCCCGATATGTCGGACCATTTAAAATCACGGAAAGGATTGGACGACTAGCGTACCGGTTGGACTTACCATCCTATCTGGTTGGAATGCACGACGTTTTCCATGTCTCGAGATTAAAGAAGTATCATCCAGACCCGGCACACATTCTTCCTTCTGACATTCCGCCGATCAAGGATAACTTATCTTATGAAGAATGTCCGATCAAGATCCTCGACCGGCAAGTACGCGAATTGAGAAAGAAGCGAATTTCTTTAGTTAAAGTCGTCAAATCACAACATAGGAGAAGATGCTACATGGGAGATTGAAGATGAGATGAAGAATCTATCCCGAGTTGTTCCAGTAGGAATTTGGGGACCAAATTCTTTTAAGGAGGGGAGGATGTAAAACCCTACGTTTTCGGTCCTAAATTATATTCCTACAGTCATTGTAATATAATTTTAAATTCAATAAAATCATATTGAATTCATAAATAGTCATTATTAGTATTACTATTTAAGTGTGACCATAACTTATTTATTTATTTCATAATTTCTAAAAAGTTTAATAATTATTAAGTAATAAAACTAATTAAATCCAAATAAATTATAAAATTATTTATTAGTTTTAAAATCTATCATCTAACTATTAGATCAATTACATATGGATCTAATGTCCATACTTGATCATAATTAAAGTCCACAATCAAAGTTTAACCTCAACTTCAACACACGAGCCCTAAATTTATACACATTATAATTAAAACAAAAAGAAAAGAAAATAAATTAGGCCGGCCATAATCAAGAGAAGGGTGATGGAATCACCACCCTTGTGTCTTGTGCATCAACATGCATGTCCCCCTCAAGTTTAGACCACTATTTCCCATACACCCCTTTTTGACCACACCATGTTTAATACTTGAAGAAAGAAACACACATATCTCCTCATTAATCATGCTAAAAAAATCTGCACTACTAGAGAGAGAAAGAGAGAATTTAGATAGAGAGAGAGAGGGCCAAAGTGAAGGAAGGAGGAAGGAAGAAGAAGAAAACTCAAGAAAGAACTAGGTAATTTCATTTCCCACATCTTTTTCTATAAGCTATAGTTATAATCTTCCTAATCTAATTAAAATCTTAAAACATGCAAACAAAACGCACACCTTGGGTACATGTTGATTCGGCCGAACCATGTAGGGTAAGAGGGGAGATCGTCTTTCAACCTTCGAGACCTAGAACTAGCTAATTCCGACAAGAATCAAGGTGGGTGAAACTCTTTCAAACCTTGAAGTAATAATCTTTTCTTACATATGATGCATGTAAACCTGAAATTTCTTCAAGTATGATGTTGACAAATTGTTGAAATCACCATATTAAAAATTCATTCTATGATATTTGTGCTTTGAATTACATGTATATTCGTTTTTCTTGAATTTACTTTAAAAAATTATGAGGTTTGGTGAGCATGCATAAATCTGGAAACTTTGCATAAATACATGTCTTAGAGATATATATGTTATGGTTATATTAACATGCAATACGATTTGTTGGATTTAAACGATAACCGATTTGGTAGTCGGATTTCGATTATGTGAAAAATTGAATATTGTATGTCCTATTCGAACTCTTGATAAAACTCTACCAAAATCTGTAATTTTATGTTATATTATTATGTTATGGTATTTGGATAACTTATTTGTGGCAAAACGGGACTTGAAAACAAGTAACGGATTTTAAGGGCATAAATTGTAATTAATCGAAAATTATGGACTAATCTAAAAATTCCGAGAATAAACTGTTCTGGACTGTGAATAATATGTATCTTAACTTATATAAGCTGTACGTAATTTTTCGAACAAATCGGAGTTCGTTATCCAAGCTCATTAGTCAATAATGTAATTTTCAGACAATCCCGGGGTCAAAATGAAAAAAATCAAGAATTCTGTACCAAGGCCGAATTTTCTGGACTTATTCACAAATCTGGGATTCTAGGTTCATCACGATCCATCTCGTAAAATTTTGTTGAATTCCGGGCTAAATTTGTAGCCCTAAAGGCCTCGGAGCAATTTTGTTAAGTTTTGGGGTAATTTCGTAATTTCTAGAAATTTCAGTCCCGAAACTGGAAATTCCGAACCTCTTCTTAAACCTGAAATTGAAATAGTATCTTTGACCTTCTTATAAATTTTCACGGTCATCCGAGTTCATTTCATATCTCCAAAATGCTTAGGCTCAACCTAAGGGTATTTCGACCAACTTCAGAAAAATTCTCGACTTCTTTTCATCGAACCTATCAATCCAATACATCTGACTTGAACCCTTCAAAAACATTGATTAAATATTGAGAATATTTTCAAATTAATATACAAGTCCTATCCCGTATTACCGTGCCACAAATATAAGTAACCATATTCCATACTTAATCAAAAGACGCAATTAATCTCGCTGATCGAATATTTAAGTGTTGCTCGTGCTATGCAACTAACTTACAATTGTGACTGTCCGGGAACTAAGTGCTATATAAACGAAGTGCCATGGATGGGACCACCCTCTAACTCTATCGGGACAAAGTGACACGTCGACGGACGGTGGCCACCTTTTGAACCCATACGAAATAGAGCGCCGACCTAAAATATGGGGGCCACCTCTTGAATTGTAGGTGCCACCTATAGAATCCGAAATTGAGTCGGGATAGTTAGACTGAGTCTTGGATCTAGCAGTGCGGATTTGGTTCATGAACAAGGCTACCATTGTTGCCTATTCCCATAACCGAGGAACGGAGTGTTCTAAGGGACCTGGGTCGTAGAACTTGGGGTATAATCGAGATTATGGTATGATCCGGGTATTGACCCATAGCTAAGGACATACCGAGCCCAGATAAGAGATAATAAAGCACACGCTAAGTGTGAGAGTGAAGGCTCAGCTACTGGGGCGACAGTCCAAATCTTGGGGCGACGTCCTATGCTGCTAGGAGTAATAAGGAGAGCCTAGAATCCAAAGTCCACATCAGAAGGATTCAAAGCTAGATTGACTGGTCGACTGATTGATTGATTGATTGACTTGACATTTGTCCACGGGGACATGATTATATTATTTCACTACTAAACAATTATCTTTCGATAAATCGCAACATATCCTTGAAACCTTTTTCACTTTTCTTATAACTTGACAAAGTCATGCATCACTTAAAATTTTCAAAGGAAAGAAAGCCACACTTGCACACGATCACCCACTCACTGAGACCTTTTGTCTCGTCCCACCATTTTCCCCTTTAAACCAGAGAATGAGCAACCAGCAGAAGACGAGGAAGGCTTTGTGGAAGAGACTGATTAGAAGACCGCCGCCTGGACTGAGAATTTCTGTTTTTATCCCGACTTGTAATGATTTACTATGTTCCGTACTTTGAATCGTCTGTTATTTTTCCGCTGCAAACTTATGATCACTGTAATTTGATTATCAACTTTTGTTACAACGAATCTTAGAACATCGGGTTAAGATTGTTGATTGAAAATTTTATCCAATCGTTATTTAGCTTCCGCTATTTATTGCTACACTTTATTTGATTGATCGACTGGTACGTCGCGCCCTCGTCCTTCCCGATGTTGGGGGTGTGACAGAAGTGGTATCGGAGCCCGCTTTGTGAGAAGGACGCTTACAACGGGCTAACCAAGATAAAATTCTTCGGACTTAGATGGGAATTCCACCTAGGACGAAGTGAACCATAGGACTGAGACCTAAAGTAGATTTGTCGACTCAATTCTCATTAAGATCTCTTTCGACTTGTCGCTATTCACTTGGAATATGCATAGTAAAATTCAAATTTCCTAAGTCATTGGCCAAGGTACTTGATTAAGTATTCACGACATTTACTCGACTGAATAAATTCTTCTATTGAACTCTTGAAATGGATATAGTTTATTTCACTTATCCATTTCTCAAAGTCATATCACTATTCATTCGAAATTGATGAAGTTCCTTTAAACTCCACTAAACTTCATTACTTTCTTTAAATGGGATATTATTGTTCCTTTGTCATTACTATCATATAAGCATTTGTTGAATCATTAGGTTCACTGCCTTAATGATTATATATGCTTAATAGAATTTTATATTGGATATTAGATTTTGCGAGATACTGATTTTGTTAGATGGACCCCACCGGCGAGAAAAATTTGACCAAGGAAACTCAGGGTACCCCTACTACGCGAGCAATGATTACTGAGGATCAGCTCCGACAAGCGCTTAACCAAATTGAGAGTGTTGCTAGACCCATTCTAAATGCAGCTGTTTTGGCCGATTCAAAGGAGAGAGAGATCCAGAACTTGAGGTACGTGATTGCGCGCATTTTTCAAGATGTGACGGCATATCGTGATCAGAGGTACGAGCTGTTTCGGTTGTTGGAAAAGAAGAGACAAGAGTACGAAGAGCTGGAGGAAAGGGCACATCACCTGGAAACCCAATCATTAGTGAACATTCGAATGATAGCCAAACTCCGCATCCACAAATATCTCCAAGCCTATAGGGTGCAAATGCTGGAGGAACAAATCTTGTCTGAACGCCACGAGCATGAAGAATTCCAGATCATGATGAAGTCTAAGCTGGGATCCGTGATTGACCTATTTCCCAATTCCACCACTGAAATCGGAGCCCCATCACGAGCATCCACAATTGTGGACACTCGATTCCATGAGTTCGAAGAGGATGATCCGGAGGAAGATCCAGAGGAGGATCCGGAGGAGGACCCGGGAGAGGACCCAGAAGAGGATGCGAGTATGAATTCGGGGGATAACTAGAAAACTCTAAGACTTGGTTTCAAACCTTAATGTAACTTGTTTTAATGTTTCGTACTTTTGATGTTTAAATCATTGGGCCTAAGTGCCATGAAACGTAAATGTATGACTGGGCGTATAAGCCAGGAGTAACTTGAATCGACTATATTTTATTCTTATATTATAATTCCATTATCCGTGATTAATTAGCAATCAATGATGCGCTTAAATCTACATGACAACATAAATTAGTGATAACTCCACATAAGATTGTTAATCCTCACACGTTTCCCTAACTTATAATAGATGGCTGACCGAAGGCGTGGACGTCCTCGTATGAACCATGACGAGCAACAACATAACAATGATCGCTCACCCACTCCCCCAGGAGGAGGAAATGGAAATGATGCTATGGACCAAGCCCTAGCTCAGCTGACAAATTTCCTACAACAGCAAGCAACAAACAACAGAAACAACGACGAAACCCATGATCGCACTCTTGAAAGGTTTTTGCGCTTCAAGACGCCTACTTTTGACGGAGAACCTGATGATGTCAAGGCCGAATTTTGGCTGGAGAGAATTGAAGGAATTTTCAATGCCCTACAGTAAATCAATGAGCAATGTGTATCCCTGGCTACATTTTGACTAGAAGCCACTGCCCACGATTGGTGGATGAATACCAACGAGCGCTAGATGAGAGAGAACCGTGCCAGGCCGTGGGCTAACTTTTTGACTGATTTTCGAACCCAGTACGTGTCGGCAGCAGACATAGAAGCTTGACGATATGAGTTCTACCATTTGAAGCAGGAACCATGACAGTCGCCCAGTACGAAGCCCAATTCAACAGATTGTCCAAATACGCGCCCGGATTAGAGGCAACAGAAGAAGACAAGCTGTACAAATTCACTCAAGGACTGAGACATACACTTCAACAGAGTCTTTTGACTATTCAACTAATGACACTTGCCGAAGCTGTGGTAGCCGCCACCCGGATCCTAAACGGAACGACAAGATTAGCTCAACAGCAAAGCCGATTCTCCAACAATGCCAATAGGTTTGCTACTCGATCAACATCAAAGCCACCACAAAAGGTTCAGAGGACAGGAGCTCAGGGGAGTCCAAGCGGAGCAAAAGCACCGATTCTCAACAAACCAACAGCGCCTTGCACCCATTGTGGCAAGAAGGGGCATAAGTCAGATTTATGTTGGAAGAAGCTTGGGATGTGCTTACTTTATGACAGTTCAGATCATCAAATCCGAGAATGCCCAGATGTGAACCCTCCAGTGAACAAACCGGCCACTGCAGCTAAGACAGGAAATAATCGAGGGAAGGCCCCAGCACGAGTGTTTGCTCTAGATGGCCAGGAGGCACCGGAAAACAATGATGTAGTGAAAGGTACAGTCCTTATATCCAATCAACTTGCACGAACACTCATAGATTCAGGATCATCCCAATCGTTTGTTACACCGCATTTTTCTAAGAAATTTGATAGGCCTTTAGAATCCTTACCATTATGTCTAGAAGTATCCACCCCAACCGGAGTTAGTCAGGTAGCGGATAAAGTCCATTCTACGTGTGATGTGATAATCAGCGGTAACTGTTATTCTGCCGATTTAGTAGTGCTTCCAATATTGGAGTACGACGTCATCCTAGGAATGGATTGGCTGTCTAAACACTATACACAATTGGATTGTCACTCTAAGATAGTCGGGTTTTGCGAACCTAACAAACCAATTGTGGAACTAGTTAGGGACGCTAGAGTCAACCTAGCACCGATAATATCAGTTGTGAAGGCTAGGAAGGCAGTTGCCAAAGGGGCGAACGGATTTTTAGCCTTCATCATCAACAAACCCAAGAGTAAGTCGGGCATAGAAACCATACGTGTGGTGTCCGAATACCCTGACATTTTTCCCGAGGAATTAATCTCCCTACCACCTGATAGAGAGATTGAATTTAATATTGATATAATGCCCGGGAAGGCACCTATTGAAAAGGCACCATACCACATGGCACCACTGGAGCTACAAGAGTTGAAGGTCCAACTGCAGAAGTTGCTCGATGTGGGTTTCATACAACCCAGTGTATCACCATGGGGAGCTCCGGTATTATTCGTCAAAAAGAAGGATGGGAAATTTAGACTTTGCATAGATTACTACGAACTCAACAGTGTTATAATTAAGAATAAGTATCCTCTCCCGAGGATAGATGAATTGTTTGAACAACTCCAAGGTGCTACGGTGTATTCCAAGTTCGATCTTCAACAAGGATACTACCAACTAAAAAATAAGAATGAATATGTTCCTAAAACTGCATTCCAAACTAGATACGGCCACTACGGGTTCGTAGTGATGCCTTTTGGACTCACGAATGCTCCTGTGGCATTTATAGACTTAATGCACATAGTATTTCAACCATATCTCGACCAATTCGTAGTAATTTTCATCGACGACATACTCGTGTACTCTAAGATGGAGAAAGATCACGAGATGCATCTTAGGCTAGTGTTGGAAACACTCAGGCAGCACAATTAGTACGCCAAGTACAGCAAGTGTGAATTTTGGTTGAAGGAAGTGGCATTTCTGGGCCACATTATTTCTGGAGAAGGGATTGCGGTAGATCCATCCAAGATAGAAACTATTATGGACTTGAAGAGGCCAGAGAATGTCACTGAGATCAGAAGCTTTCTTGAACTTGCGGGCTACTACCGCAAATTCATCAAGAAAACAATTATATTATTTCACTACTAAACAATTATCTTTCGATAAATCGCAAATATCCTTGAAACCTTTTTCACTTTTCTTATAACTTGACAAAGTCATGCATCACTTAAAATTTTCAAAGGAAAGAAAGCCACACTCGCACACGATCACCCACTCACTGAGACCTTTTGTCTCACCCCACCGTTTTCCCTTTTAAACCAGAGAATGAGCAACCAGCAAAAGACGAGGAAGGCTTTGTGTAAGAGACTGATTAGAAGACCGCCGCCTGGACTTAGAATTTCTGTTTTTATCCCAACTTCTAATGATTTACTATGTTCCGTACTTTGAATCGTCTGTTATTTTTCCACTGCAAACTTATGATCACTGTAATTTGATTATCAACTTTTGTTACAACGAATCTTAGAACATCGGGTTAAGATCGTTGATTGAAAATTTTATCCAATCATTATTTAGCTTCCGCTATTTATTGATACACTTTATTTGATTGATCGACTGGTACGTCGCGCCCTCGTCCTTCTCGATGTTGGGGGTGTGACATTGTAACACCCTCAAAATCGACCAGGGATATTACAGCACCGTGGGCCCCGCACCAGAACCCACAAGGCTAGAAAGACATTTCACAATCATTTCAATCACGCCAAAGAGACAATGACGGTAATAATTTACGAATAATTAAAGGTTTTCCAAAATATAGTCCTCAAATACCGTCATAAAATTTCAATTGAAAGTACAAGGCAAAAATACCAGGTTTCAACTGTTTCAAAACGTATGTTAAGTCATTACTTACACGCACTGATAATACCGTTTGAGAAAGTTTTACAAAATAAACCCAAGTTTGCAAAATACCAAAAAGGCCATTACAAAAGTATACGCGAGTTGGAAAAATACCGGAAGCCATTTTTAAATACACACGCAGCGGATATAAACACAGTAGGAAATACATTTGCAGCGGAAAAAGAACAACCAGAAAAGAATACTCGAGTCCCAAATACCCATGCCATAGCCAGTATCACCCGGGAAGCTCATCCCTTCACGACCGCTACTAGCTCGATCTCCGAGCACCTAAAAGATAAAGCCCACGACGGGGTCAGCCACAATACTCAACAATGATAATGATCACATCAACATAAACAATTACATATCAATGTAATTACAAAGTAAGAGTACTTCCAATGTAATCTTACCGTAGTAACCTTACCAACTCGTGGTGACTCATATCAAATCAACACTTACCTCAATCCACACTTCACATTCTCAAGTGACGGTGAATTTAAAAATAACCAGCTGTGTTGTATCCAAAACGATACCAAGATTCTCAAAACATAATTATATCTCCAATATGGAATAACCTATCCATGTCCAATTTTGTCCGTTGGATCGCACAATCGAATCCCAATCTGGTAAAACCGATAATATACAGTACATATGTAGATCAACTACCTCGAAACAATAACAAGTCCCGGATAACAACACAAAGTATGAATGCTCACACAATCAATAATATTAACAACCAATTAATCAAATGAGAATGTCGTCGACATGATGAACTCCAATACTATCAAAAATATATCAACGATAACCGAGAATACCATTACATGATAAACTCCACACAAGATCAACAAAGGACCAACAATAAATGAGAATACCATCGATACGGCAACTCCAACAAGATCATAAAGGATCAACAATGACCGGGAATACCAACGATAAGGTAAAATCCAAACAAGATCAATAAAGGATCAACGACGACCGAGAATACCAACGATAAGGTAAATTTCAAACAAGATTAATAAAGGATCAACAACGACTAAGAATACTAATGATAAGATAAACTCCAAGCAAGATGAATAAAGGATCAACGACGACCGAGAATACCAATGATATAGTAAACTCCAAGCAAGACCGATAAAAAATCAACAACGAACGAGAATACCAATGATATGGTAATCTACAAGCAAGATTAATAAGGGATCAACAACGACCGGGAATACCAATGATATGGTAACTCCATGCAGGATCAATAAAGGATTAACAACGATCGAGAATACCAATGATATGGTAAACTCTAAGCAAGGTCAACAAAGGGTCAAAGAACAGATATACTAGAGAATAAAATCCTCAGCTACTACACAAATCACATATAGTGGATCTCAACGACAACCCGACTATCGAACATACCCAATCATACATGGAATATGGACCAATCAATATAGCTCAAGATGGACGCCACGATACGCCCGATCCGGAAATGTGTCCGTGCACAACCCACCAATGGGTATCGATCGAATACACGGGTGGTCTTGTACCTAATCAGTCTCACGAAGTATGTCTCGTGTGCACAGCTCAATGTGAGGTCAAAACCAACATATGACTACATGTGCCCGCTCTGAAAATTCCTACACATGATTGATCAGTACGTAGATATGACTCCAGATATGTCACGATGCAACATGACAACGAAACTCGAAGAAACTCATATCCAATAAGGATCAAAAGACTTCCCAAGTGAACAACGATAGCTCGATAACAAATGATCGATACGACCACAAAATCGTATTTCCATCAGACGATAGTTCACAGAATGCTCAAAAATGCATATCATATTAACACATATACTCCCAAGGTCGCAACCAAGGGTCACTGAAGTATCTACACAGGAATACTCCGAACAATATCACATAAACTCCCAAGGTCGCAACCAAGGGTCACGGAAGCAGATGCACAGGATTACTCTGGATATTATCACATAAACTCCCAAGGTCGCAACCAAGGGTCACAGAAGCATCTACATAGAAATACTCCGGACGTGGGTACCGTTCAGGTTTTATCCCTCAACATAGTTACATTAAAATTACAGTTCTAAAGAAATAAAGCAACAAAAAATATACCAAACAACGATGCATGCTCATTATATGAAACAACAACATGCAACATATACAACAATGTGTCAGGATAATTATTCTCATAATTGGGCAATTCTAAATTACCTCAAGACCGGAGAAACTAACCTTTCCATGACCAACATCCCTAAACGAGTACACAGTTATACGAATAGTCCAAAATGGAGTACAGTCCATCACTAATACCAAACCACCATCTCGAGTTCAATGTCGAGACGATAAACTATCCTCGATACCCAACATCCCATATTATAGACCAAGGAAAATTCACATCTACGTTTTCACCAGACATCTTTATATCATATACATTACGATATAGCCCAATCCAAAGCATAATACACATACCATCATCCCGACAATTCATATTCATGATATCGTTGATATATGAATAATAAATGAAACGAAATCAAAACCATTTATTAAACATTATGAACTGAGCCAGCATAACTTGCCTTGATACCGATACGACGAAGCCGTTACCAATTCGATCGTCTTCATCTACAAGCTCCTCAGCCCCGACCAAGGCGATCCATGCATTCTCCAATCTCAATCACAGCACAACGGTTAATAATCAATGATCACTTATTGCAACGTAATGCAATAATCAATTAACAATACATTCGATAACAATCAACAACTGATATAATCAACCAATCAACTCAACAGTTCTGTAACACCCCAAACTAGGCGGATATTACAGTGCCGTAGATCCCCAACTGGGACCCACCAGGCAAATGAAAATGAATGAATTACACAAGATAAATGTAGTACCGAACTACATTACAACAATAATTACTCCGATGAGGAGTTTAGTTACAACATACCAGGACAATACCGAATACTAGTGTATTTTATATGAAGATAAAATACACAACACTGAATGAAACGGAGTATCCAAATGAAAATCTGCAGCGGAAAATAAAGGACAATAATATGAATAACTGAAAGATCGGGGCCCCCTACTAGTATCACTAGGACTCCTCGACATCAACATGCTATTCCCGTGCGTTTGCCTTGCCATGACATGAAAAACAAAATCCCCAAACGGGTCGATTACAAAGAACAACAATCCTCAAGGGTTGAAAAATACACAATCATGATTTAACCGAAGTTAAGAAATATTCTTAGTTATGAATTACGCTGAAGAGGAGTATCATAGTACGCCCGTAATGTTCGTGCAAGTGTACAACACCCGTCCGTACCTAATTAGTCTCACGAGACAATATGACCCGTGTGCACGGCCTAATGTATCGGTGAACCCAATACAATAACCATCGTGTGCCCGACTAAAAATTCCACAGACACACCCGCCACGCAATATGAACCCGAAGGTCACATGAACGAGAATGACCATAATGAATATCAATGAATAATAATTAGACAAGGCCAAGAATGACTCACCGAGATGAGAGTAATAATGAAATGAATGATAGCTCAACGAAAAGATTGGAACCGCTGTTCCTTATGATCAAGTGATTAATTGACATTAACAAGTTTTAATATGATTAATACAATGATGAATGAGTTATGATTATGAATGATCAACAACAAAAGGTATGAATATCCTTTTAACCGAGTAAGAATTAACTTACTCAACACCGATGAAGAATGTCCGTCCACGAACAACGTCCTAAATGAAGTGTCGGTCGCACGAACAACCTTAATTCAATACAATTACCGACAATCCGATCAATATACGAATTAAACACGAATATAACGAACTTAAAACGTCGATACGATAAAACTAAGTCCATTGAGGTATTGAAACAAACACGTTGCCCAAACTCCGATTGTTTACAATCAAACTTCAATATACCAATATCAAATCCCCAAGAAGTGTTTCAAACCAATAAAACATCTCCAATACGATCAATAATCCGTTATGAATATCCAAAATGTGATTATAACAACAATTAGTCGAAAATCCCCAATTCCAACTCGATTTACAAGGTGTTCTTGAATAATCCCTCAATAATCCAATGAATCCTTATACAAACTCATAATCATATACATATCCCTTCATATATCATGATTATAACGTCCAAAACATCCTATTTCAACACAAAATCGAAGTCCAAAGTGTTGAAGGAATTACCTCTTGATGATCCAAGTGCTTTAATCCGAAGAATACGCGTTAGATTGATTATCCAAGCTTCACGATCGAAACGAGATGAAGAAAATCAAACACCCAAATGATTTGTGAAGGAAAAACCTTCCCTCAAGCTTCCTCTCTCGGTTGCAAGTGAAAAAATGGGAAAGGAATGGAAGAAATGAAAAAAACGAATTTAAGGGAGTTGATCGCTGCCGGACACGGCCGTGCCGATCGGCACGGTCGTGTCGCATACCGGCCGACAGTTGGCCGACAGTGACTCGACCGTGTCCTCGCTTTGACACGGTCGCGGCGCGAGGGCCTCCCGACAGCTGACCCGTCCGACAATGACTCGGCATGACTCGGCCGTGCAGCGACACGGCCGGGCGTGGCCGGGCGATGGCTCGCTTATCCGGAAGGGTTCGACTCGGCCGTGCTGCGACACGGTCGGGTCCCGAGGCGAACACTTCGCACTTTCCGGACGAGTACGGCACGGCCGTGTCGGACGACACGGCCGAGTTCGTTCGGCGGATCGCCAATGAGCGGTTGAGCTAAACGACCATAACTCTCTCGTCCGGACTCCGATTGACTCACCGCTTTGAACCATTGGAAAGCTAACTCGATGCTCTATAATATTGCAAGATTTAGAATTTTTGGAGTTACCAAAAATTAATGGTGATCTAACAAAGTCGAACTCAAATGAGGAAAGTTGAATCAATGAACAATAACGATACACAACTCGAAGTTTTTCAGAACGGTGAACAAGGTGAATGAACATGAATGATGAATGATTATAATTGATTTAAAATCCACTGAGTGAAAATCACCGAATGAAATTCTTGAATGATAATGATCGAATTACAACCGGTATTACATACTCCCCTTAAAAAGAGTTTCGTCCCGAAACTAAGGGTCAAACAACTCGGGATAACTCTCCCGCATATTCTCCTCGGTTTCCCCAGTGGCCTCTTCGACTCCGCGTCTAGACCACTGAATCTTGACTAAAGGGATCGTCTTGTTCCTCAACTGTTTGATTCGCCGCTCTAACACTCGTACAGGACGCTCCTCGTACGAATGATCATCCGCGATCTCGATTTCGTCGAATTGAAGTATGTGACTCGGGTCGGCAACATACTTCCGCAACTGAGAGACGAAACACATTACGAATTCGGCTCAACGCCGGAGGTAACGCCAATCGATAAGCTAACTCGCCTACTCGATCCAAGATTTCAAACGGTCCAATGAATCTTGGGCTCAACTTCCCCCGTTTTCCGAAACGGAAAAATACCTCGACTCGGGGATATCTTGACGAAAACATGGTCACCCGTCTCGAACTCTAGTGGTCGACGACGATTATCCGCATACGATTTATGTCGACTCTGAGCTGTCAACATACGACTCTTGATCAAAGCTACCTTCTCCCGGACGGCTATAAGCATATCGGGATCGGTGCCGATTGATTCTAACAAGTCATCCTAACACAAAGGAGATCGACAAAGACGACCGTACAAGGCCTCGTAAGCTGCCATCTTAATGGAAGCATGCCAACTATTATTATACGTGAACTCGATCAACGGTAGTTGGGCTTCCCAATCGTCCTTCCAATCGAGGACGCATGCCCTCAACATGTCCTCTAATGTCTGAATAGTTCTCTCTGATTGTCCGTCGGACTGAGGATGAAAGGCGATCGAGATTAAGCCGAGTTCCCATAGCACGATGAATCGATTTCCAAAAATGTGACACAACCCGTCCGTCACGATCGGAAACAATACTTTTAGGAGTACCGTGCAGTCTCACTATCTCCTTGATGAACAATGGGCGATCTCTTGGGACTCCACAAATCCTTGATCTCAAGGAAATGAGTTGATTTAGTTAAGCGGTCCGCGATCACTCAGATCGTATTTATGCCACGATGACTCGTCGGCAATTCGTGATGAATTCCATAGAAATGTCTTCCCACTTCCATTACGGAATAGGGAGCGGTATCGCATACTCGCGGTCGCTGAGGTTCCATCTTGACTTGTTGTGAGTTAAGCATCTCGAAACAAATTCTGTGACTCCTCGCTTCATATTACTCCACCAGTAATTTTGTAACAAGTCCTTGTACAGCCTGCTGGACCCCGGATGAACCGAATAAGGGGTAGCATGAGCTCCTCTCAAAATAGAGTTTTTAAACTCGACAATCGCGGTACGCACAACCGGTTCTTAAAACTCAAAAGTCCATCCTCGTGGACCACGAAACCAGGGGCTATCCCGATAGCCACATCTTCACGAATGCGCAACAATGCTGGGTCTGAACCCTGATTCTCCCTGATTGCATCCTCAGAGATGATGAAATCTCTAACATACAAAGCTGTCCCTGAACTTGCTGAAGCCAGACCTCGATCTCGGGTCTAAGGAATTCTTGTTGAAGCTCCTTCTGAACTGTTAAACGAGCAAGCATCTGCTCCTGAACGGACTTACGACTCAAGGCGTCGGTGACAACGTTCGCCTTGCCCGGGTGGTAAAGGATCTCGATATCAAAATCTTTGATTAGTTCCAACCACCGTCCCTGTCGCATATTTAACTCCTTGTGAGTAAATATATACTTCAACTCTTGTGATTGGTGAAGATCTGACAAGTGATTCCATAAAGGTAATGACATAAAGATAATGACGCCAAATCTTCAAAGCGAACACCACGGCTGCAATAGTTAGCCCGAACGGCATAACTACGAGCTCATAATGACCATAGCGTGTATGAAACGCTGTCCTCGCGATATCCGACTCTCGAATCCGAATCGGTGATATCCAGGATCTTAAGTCGATCTTGGAAAATACGAAACTCCCTGAAGTTGATCTAAAAGATCATCAATACGAAGTAAAGGATACTACTCTTGATCATCGCCCTGTTCAACTCTTGGTAATTAATACACACACGAGACGAGCCATCCTTCTCCTTGACAGATCACACTGGTGCTCCTCACGGGGACGCAATCGGTCGGAGATGACCTTTCTCGAACTACTCCTCAAGTTGAATCTTCAACTCATGCATTCTAGTCGGGCCATCCGATACGGTGCCTTCGATAAAGGGGACGACTGGCTCCAACTCACTCCTGAATTCCCTTACTCTATGTGAAGGCAACCAGATAACTCGTCTGGAAATACATCGTCAACCGATGACAATGATACTACGAATGATTGAACATTTCAATTGCCCTAGAATGGTCAATCGATAAAAAGAGATACCAATAATGATTGAACAACTCGATTGCCTTAGAAAGGTCAATCGATGAAGATGATATAATGAATGTTTGAATAACTCGATTGCCTTTGAAAGGCCAATCGATAAAAATAATACAATGAATGATTGAATAACTCGATTGCCTTAGAAAGGCCAATCGATGAAAATGATACAATGAATGATTGAATGACTCGATTGTCTTAGAAAAGCCAATCGATGGAAATGATACAAGGAATGATTGAATAACTCGATTGCCTTAGAAAGGCCAATCGATGAAAATGATGCAATGAATGATTGAATAACTCGATTGTCCTAGAAAGGCCAATCGATGAAAATGATACAAAGAATGATTGAATAGTTCGATTGTGGAATTTCTCTGCTTCCGCCATAATAGAAATTCTCTGAACAACGGGATTACTTCCTGAAGCACACATTCGATGACCAACGACGGAAAGATAGCGACCAAACGCTAACAAACACCGAGGATAGTATCAAGACGGTTAGACCAACTAATACCGAAATTACATCGTCCTCGATAAATTCACCACGATTAGATCCATCAACCAATCGCGGTCATTAAGCTAATTCGGTATGATTCGAAAATTCTACCATCGTCAGGTAGACCGATGGTATGATGTCTACAAGCAATAGGACTATCCCGAAATAAGTCTATTCAAGCATGATTCGAAAATGAATGAATGCGGTGTACAAGCATCAAAAGGTACACACAAGTTGAAATAAAATAACGAGTATACGAAATCGTTAGGACCACCGGATCGTCGATCCTCCTCATCATATGAATCGGGACTTCTTGGTCCCGAACCGACGCTCCTGTCGATAAATACGAGCTCCAACTCTATTTGCTTCCATTGTCTTAAACGACGATGACAAAGCGATCGATTCAAACGCCGGTTGCTTCGGGGCCTGAGATGCCGCGAGTCGACTTGGAGTCCTTTCGGCAAAAACGGGCCTTATGCCCAAAATTCCCACAATTATAGCACGTGATAGACGGTTTGACACTCAGTGCTGAAATGACCGGCGTTCCACAATTGAAACAGGTGATGACCGAATGGCCGCTCGGGAATGAGATCCCGCACGATTATGCGCCGTAGAAGGTCGCTCGAAACGATAGGGCTCACACAAGGCTTCTTGAAGGTTGGTGACCGCCTTTGGGTTGATTACGCCGTTGATTTCTGTTGACATATGCGGAGTTGCCGCCAATTTCCTTAGCGGTGGCTCGTGACGGAGAGTTCTCTCGATTAATCCGGCCGAGTGGCGCAATGATGATTGAGCAACCGCACATGGGTCATCATGGCTCGCATAAAAGTGAGTGGATCAACCCGAACATCTTCCGATCGAGCCGAGTCCTGGGCACGATTTCCCGGCAATGAGTGATTATTTCTCGGATTTCGGTCCGCACCGCGTCCTCTCCCCGTGCATCCTGACAGCTCTCTCCATACTGAAGTAGGAAGGTCGCATAATGATTATATTACCCGCATGATTAGCACGTTATGATTATGTCATGAGATGATGAAAATGAGTATACATGCTCTAACTTAATGATTATATGAATGATTTACTGAAGTTACATGATTATATGATGAAATTCTTGAAATGATTATCTTGAATAACTTAACAAGATTGATAATATGATCATCCAGATTGACAACTGAGTAATGAAATGAATTGAGTAATTAATGAGTTAACATGATCGTCCTGATTATTAACTGAGTAATGAAATGAATTAAGTGATTAATGAGTTAACATGATTGTCCTAATCACAATGAATGATGATGTTTGAGGATTGTTAATTGATGAATGATGAATGAATGACTATTGCCGAAATTATACCATGGCGTTAGAAATCTTACGCTTCTTCCTATTCGATTGGCTCGGCATTTGCACAGTCACACGTGACGCGAAAGTCCAATGATACTAGTCGATGACGATGATTTCAAATAAGACATGACTCGGAAGGTAGTATTCAAAACCACGCTCCGATACCAACTCGTAACACCCCAAACTAGGCGGATATTACGGCCTAGTAGATCCCCAACCTGGGACCCACCAGCAAATGAAAATGAATGAATTACACAAGATAAATGTAGTACCGAACTACATTACAACAATAATTACTCCGATGAGGAGTTTAGTTACAACATACCAGACAATACTGAATACTAGTGTATTTTATATGAAGATAAAATACACAACACCGAATGAAACGGAGTATCCAAATGAAAATCATAGGGAAAATAAAGGACAATAATATGAATAATCGAAAGATCGGGGCCCCTACTAGTATCACTAGGACTCCTCGACATCAACATGCTATTCCCGTGCGTTTGCCTTGCCATGACACGAAAAACAAAATCCCCAAACGGGTCACATAAAGAACAACAATCCTCAAGGGTTGAAAAATACACAATCATGATTTAACGAAGTTAAGAAATATTCTTAGTTATGAATTACGTGAAGAGGAGTATCATAGTACGCCCGTAATGTTCTCGTGCAAGTGTACAACACCCGTCCGTGTACCTAATTAGTCTCACGAGACAATATGACCCGTGTGCACGGCCTAATGTATCGGTGAACCCAATACAATAACCATCGTGTGCCCGACTAAAAATTCCACACAGACACACCCGGCCACGCAATATGAACCCAGAAGGTCACATGAACGAGAATGACCATAATGAATATCAATGAATAATAATTAGACAAGGCCAAGAATGACTCACCGAGATGAGAGTAATAATGAAATGAATGATAGCTCAACGAAAAGATTGGAACCGCTGTTCCTTATGATCAAGTGATTAATTGACATTAACAAGTTTTAATATGATTAATACAATGATGAATGAGTTATGATTATGAATGATCAACAACAAAAGGTATGAATATCCTTTTAACCGAGTAAGAATTAACTTACTCAACACCGATGAAGAATGTCCGTCCACGAACAACGTCCTAAATGAAGTGTCGGTCGCACGAACAACCTTAATTCAATACAATTACCGACAATCCGATCAATATACGAATTAAACACGAATATAACGAACTTAAAACGTCGATACGATAAAACTAAGTCCATTGAGGTATTGAAACAAACATGTTGCGTCCAAACTCCGATTGTTTACAATCAAACTTCAATATACCAATATCAAATCCCCCAAGAAGTGTTTCAAACCAATAAAACATCTCCAATACGATCAATAATCCGTTATGAATATCCAAAAATGTGATTATAACAACAATTAGTCGAAAATCCCCAATTCCAACTCGATTTACAAGGTGTTCTTGAATAATCCCTCAATAATCCAATGAATCCTTATACAAACTCATAATCATATACATATCCCTTCATATATCATGATTATAACGTCCAAAACATCCTATTTCAACACAAAATCGAAGTCCAAAGTGTTGAAGGAATTACCTCTTGATGATCCAAGTGCTTTAATCCGAAGAATACGCGTTAGATTGATTATCCGGCTTCACGATCGAAAGGAGATGAAGAAAATCAAACACCCAAATGATTTGTGAAGGAAAAACCTTCCCTCAAGCTTCCTCTCTCGGTTGCAAGTGAAAAAATGGGAAAGGAATGGAAGAAATCTTGAAAAAACGAATTTAAGGGAGTTGATCGTCACGGACACGGCCGTGCCGATCGGCACGGTCGTGTCGCATACCTGGCCGACGCTGGCCGACAGTGACTCGACCGTGTCCTCGCTTGACACGGTCGCGGCGTGGAGGGCCTCCCGACGATGACCCGTCCGACAATGACTCGGCATGACTCCACTGCGCCGTGCGACACGGCCGGCGCGGCCGGGCGTCTTCGGTTACGCTTATCCGAAGGGTTCGACTCGGCCGTGCTGCACGACACGGTCGGGTCCTCGAGGCGAACACTTCGGCACTTTCCGGACGAGTACGGCACGGGCCGTGTCGGACGACACGGCCGAGTTCGTTCGGCAGTGATCGGCCAATGAGCGGTTGAGCTAAAACGACCATAACTCTCTCGTCCGGACTCCGATTGACTCACCGTTTGAACCATTGGAAAGCTAACTCGATGCTCTATAATATTGCAAAGATTTAGAATTTTTGGAGTTACCAAAAATTAATGGTGATCTAACAAAGTCGAACTCAAATGAGGAAAGTTGAAACAATGAACAATAACGATACACAACTCGAAGTTTTTCCGAACGGTGAACACGGTGAATGAACATGATTGATGAATGATTATAATTGAGTGAAAATCCACTGAGTGAAAATCACCGAATGAAATTACTGAATGATAATGACTGAATTACAACCGGGTATTACAAGTTCAACGATATCTTGATCATATACGAAACCAAACCATTTCAACTCAACATTACAAATATAGCCGAAATTCAATAATCGATCAATTCTAACAAGTGTCTCAACATTCTTGATTCCGACTTCAATCTTAATTACGGATTAACAAGGTTCATCCTTGTAAATTCATAGTTAAAACCAATTACCGATTACCATCATAATAATCTCGTTAAACTCATAATCATATCCGTACTCCTATACGGATATTACACCAGCAATCACATAACTTGGTTCTAGATATGAATATTCCATATTCATATCCAAAACACCAACACCTTACACATGTTCATCATATAATTCAAGAATTCCTCAAGAACATGAATTAATCAGATCCAATTAACATCACATGTTCATAATCATCAAGATATCATAGTCCAATGTGTTATCTAACCTCTAATCTATCAAATTCCCCTCATATTCCGATTAATACATACATATCATCATCTCCTTCAACATACGCTTCATATAACATCAAGAATCACAACAATACTACCATATTCATCGTCATATGAAGCAAACAATGGTAACAACATCAAGAATCCGAAGTAAGGTGTAGAGTTGATCAACATACCTCAAGAACACAATCAAAAACCCCAATAATCCATCATATATTCATATCTCAAGCTCCACATACATGCCTTCAAGTTCCCAATCCATTTGGAAGAGACAAAATCAGTCTCAGAGGGTTGAAGGGTGAAGAAACGACGTGAGCATCTCCAAAAATGCCAAAGTGACGGGTCTCACATATATATATATATAACTTCAACCATTATGTACACTAATTAATCCTCCTAACATACGTAACCTTCTTTACGTATGTTAACTGGTCTTGTTAGCGTACGTAACACTATTCCAAAGGCTACTGCCTCAATTCGTATCATGTATTACGTACGTAATGTCTGTGCCGTAGCGTACATAATGTAGCTGTTGACTTGATACAGTGCCATACTTGTTTACGTACGTATTGGGATATCCTTAACGTACGTAAATATCGATGTTGACTTGCCTGTCCACATGCGCGCCGAAAGTTGCCGACATCGGGCCCACTCATCGACCACAGATCGGACCTGTTCGATTCTCTTCATAACGTATGTTATGTACTCTACCTAACGTACGTTAAGCTCGCATCGTTACGTACGTAAGTTCATATGCTTAACGTACGTAATGGCTTTTATACTTAGCCATTTACAATTGCTCCTGCCCGTCGTCTCTGTAAAACCCCCTAAATTCGATGGCTAATCACAGGTATAATGTACTAAATCATGATATAATTTGATAATATTTATTTTATGACATGATATAACCTACATCTATTTTATTTTATTTAACACTTTAACTTTGTAATTTATTTGATAAACCAAATAATAAAATTAACATAGTGTGTTGATTCACGTTAACACCTAATTACATATAGACTCATTAATGGACTCAACCCAACTTAATAAAAATTCTATGACATGAACTATAAGTTAAAGCCCAACTCAACTACTTAATCCATTTACAACTAAATTGATACAATCTATACAATTAATTAACAAAAAATAATAATAAAATATATATAATATGGGGGACGACCAAGGTGAAGAAATAGAGAGAGGAATCTTCACCTCCCATGCTAGACCACTCACCTTCATTTTTCTTCCCAATCCATTATATTTTCTAACCCCCATAATATCACCTTTAAATATACACCCTTACCACTTGACCTACTTTTCATTTCACACAAAATAAAAATCTGCATTGAGGGAGCCATTGAGGTGTGAAGGAGGAGGAAGAAGAAAATTCAACAAAAAATTGGTAATCTCATCCCTTATATCCATTTCCATAATTTCTTATGAAAACCTTCATAATCTAACTTTAATTTTAACTCATGCAAACAAAATACTCACCTTGGGGTGCATGGTGATGGCCGAACTATATAGTGTGAGAGGGGAGGTCATTTTCCAACTTTCGAGACCTATAACCGATTAAATCCGACAAGATCGAGGTGGGTGAAAACTCTTTCAAACCTTAAAGTAGAAATCTCTTTTTTTAGTTGTGATGCATGTATTAAATCTGAAGTATTTCGAGATTATATTGCTATGATCTATGTTAAAATCTTCATGTTAAAATTACATATTATGATATTGCGTATAACTATGTGTAATTCGTTTTTCTTAAATTTAATTCTCAAATATTATGAAAAATATGGAAGTATGTACTAATTTGAAATTCTTGTGTAAATGCATGTTGTTTTAAAGATGTGTTTATGGTTATAACAACATGCAACATGATTTATTGAATTTAAACGACAACCGATTTAGTAGCCGGATGTCGATTTTGTGATAAATTGAATGTTAGGTGTTTTCTTCTAAATATTGTTGAAAACCCTACCAAAATCTAGAACTTGTGTTATATGAATATATTATGATATGTGGATAATTTATTTGTGGCCAAAATGGGACTCGATACGAGTAAGCGGAATTTTTGGGCATAATTGGTAATTTCTTAAAGTTTGGGTACTAAACTGAAATTTACGAAAATAAAACATTCTGGACCTTGGACAGTACATATTATACCATTTATAGGCAGTCCATAAAGTTTTAAGTAATTCGGAGTTCGATATCTAAACGTAATAGTCCAAATCGAAATTTTAAAACAATTTCGGGGTCAAAATGCAAGAATCCCATACTTCTGGACTAAGTCCGAAATTTTCTGGAATTTTCACAAATCTAGAATTCCAGGTTCATTACGAGTCATCTCGTAAAATTTCATTAAATTCCGAGCTAAATTTATAGCTTTATAAGCCTCGGAACGATTTCCGTAAGTTTTGGGGCAATACCGTAATTTCTAGAAATTTCAGTCCCGAAACTGGAAATTTCTGAATTTTCCTTAAATCTGGAGTCGAGGAAGTATTTTTGGCTTCCTCATAAAATTTCATAACCATCCGATTTCGTTTCATACTCCAAACGCTTAGGTTTGAACCTAAGGGTAAAAACGTCCTTTCAACCTTTTTCGGAAAACTCTAGTTTTGTTTCGTCGAACCTACCCATTTATATATCTGACCTGAACCCATCAGACCGTCAATAAAGTATTGAGAATATTTTTGAATTTATATACAAAGTCTTATTCCGTATTACCGGGCCACAAATATATTAACCATATTCCGTACTTAATCAAAAGACGCTATTAACCTCACTGACCGAGTATTTACGTGATACTTGTGAAATGCATCAAATTGATAACTGTGACTGTCGGGAACCAAGTGCTATACAAACAAAGTGCCACGGACGGGTCCGCCTCTAACTCTATCGAAACAAAGTGCCACGTTGACGGACGGGGGCCACCTCTTGAGCCCATACGAAATAAAGAGCCGACCTACAATCTCGGGGCCACCTCTTGAGCTGTAAGATCCACCTCTAGAGTTCCAAATCGACTCGGGATGGTTAGACCGAGTCTTGGATCGAGCAGCGCGACTGCAGTTCATGAACGAGGCTACCGTTGTTTCCTATTCCCATAACCGAGGAATGGAGTGTTTCGAGGGACATGGGTCGTAGACTTGGGGTATAATCACGATTATGGTGTGATCCGGGTATTGAACCACAGCTAAGGACATACCGAGCACAGATAATAGATAAGGAAGCACATGCTAAGTGTGAGAGCGAAGGCTCAGCTATTGGGGCGACTGTCCAAATCTTAGGGCGACGACCTATATTGCTAGGAGTAATAAGGAGAGTCTAGAATCCAAAGTCCACATCAGCAGGATTTGAAACTAGATTGATTGATCGACTGATTGACTGAATGATTGACTTGACATCCATCCACGGGGACAGGATTATAATATTACAACTACATAATGATTATTGTTTTATAAAACCCTCACGTAATTGTAGTTGTTCCCACATTTTCATAATTGATAAAATCATGCATCACTTAAAAATTTTCAAAGGAAAGAGCCACACTCGCACACGATCACCCACTCACTGAGACCTTTTCTCTCACCCCACCATTTTCTCTTTTAAACCAGAGAATGAGCAAACAATAGAGGATGAAGAAGGCTTCGTGGAAGAGGCCGAATAGAAGACTGTCGTCAAGATTTAAGACTTATGTTCTTAGAATTTCTGTTGTTATCCCTACTTGTAATAGTTAATTTTGTTTGGTACTTGGATCATTTAGTATTTGGAAAATTTCCGCTGCAAACTTATGAATAGTGTAATTTCGATTATCAGCTTTTGTCACAATGAACCTTAGTATATCGGGCTAAGATTGTTGTTTTGAAATATTATCCAATTGTTATTTTGCTTCTGCTATTTATTGTTGCATTTTGATTGACTGATCGACTGATGCGTCGCGCCCTCATCCTTCCCGATGTTCGGGGCATGACAATCTCAATATACCGAACATGTACACGCGACATACTGAACACATATAGTCGTTCCGATAATATTCTCATAGGATACACCTGAAACACGATATCCCCAAATGTAATTGTCAACCATGTACGGCAATTATCCCAACACAATTGTCTCAGTCCTTAAATTATATTATCCATACTGTAATATCATGCACTATGCAATATAATTTGGGTAATAATGCGAAATATTTATATTGTAATTCCAGGATATTACATACTACACCTCTTAAAATAAGTTTCATCCTTGAAACTTGCAATTCTATCACAGACAACATCCCAACCAAATATCCAAACTCATCATGAAAACAGTCAATCGTTGCCATAAGCAAATAACCAAAACAACATACTTGCAGGTGCGTGGAGCTAATATTCTCCCGTGATACTAGCATACGACTCCCATACGAAGCCTCAACACAATACCAACACACACCGTCATCGCAAATGTAGTAATTTTGAAAATATTTCAAAAATTTTGAACCTCCAAAAATCAATTTGACTCAAAGTCAGAAAAATTGTTTTCGAAAGTCATGCTACTACCATACCGATAGAGCCACATAACACACATGCCCGGTTTTACGAAATCCAAGCTCTGATACCATCTTCTGTAATAACCCCAAAACCAACCGGGGATATTACAATGTCGTGGGGCCCGCACTGGAACCCACAAGGCTAAAAAAGTATTTCACAATCATTTCAATCACGCCAAAGAGACAACGACGGTAATAATTTATGAATAATTAAATGTTTTCCAAAATATAGTCCTCAAATACCGTCATAAAATTTCAATTGAAAGAACAAGGCAAAAATACCAGGTTTCAACCGTTTCAAAACATACGTTAAGTCATTACTTACACGCACTGATAATACTGTTTGAGAAAGTTTTACAAAATAAACCCAAGTTTGCAAAATACCAAAAGGTCATTTCAAAAGTATACGCGAGTTGGTAAAATACCGGAAGCCATTTTAAAATACACACGCAGCGGATATAAACACAGTAGGAAATACATTTGCAGCGGAAAAAATAACAACCAAAAAAGAATACTCGAGTCCCAAATACCCATGCCATAGCCAGTATCACCCAGGAAGCTCAGCCCTTCACAACCGCTAATAGCTCGATCTCTGAGTACCTAAAAGATAAATTCCACGACGAGGTCAGCCACAATACTCAACAATGATAATGATCACATCAACATAAACAATTACATATCAATGTAATTACAAAGTAAGAATATTTCCAATGTAATCTTACCGTAGTAACCTTATCAACTCGTGGTGACTCATATCAAATCAACCCTTACCACAATCCACACTTCACATTCTCAAGTGACGATGAATTTAAAAATAACCAGCTATGTTGTATTCAAAACGATACTAAGATTCTCAAAACATAATTATATCTCCAATATGGAATAACCTATCCATGTCCAATTTTGTCCGCTGGATCGCACAATCGAATCCCAATATGATAAAACCGATAATACACAGTACATCTATAGATCAACTACCTCGAAACAATGACAAGTCCCGGATAACGATACAAAGTACGAATGCACACACAATCAATAATATTAACAACCAATGCATCAAACGAGAATGTCGTCCACATGATGAACTCTAATACTATCAAAAATATATCAACGGTAACCGAGAATACCATTACATGATAAACTCCACACAAGATCAATAAAGGACCAACAATGAACGATAATACCATCGATACGTCAACTCTAACAATATCAATAAAGGATCAACAACGACCGGGAATACCAACTATAAGGTAAATTCCAAACAAGATCAGTAAAGGATCAACGACGACTGAGAATACTAACGATGAGGTAAATTTCAAACAAGATCAATAAAGGATCAACGACGACCGAGAACACCTACGATAAGGTCAACGTCAAACAAGATCAATAAAGGATCAACGATGGCCCAAGAATACCAACGATAAGGTGAACTCTAAGCAAGATCAATAAAGGATCAACGACGACCGAGAATACCAATGATATGGTAAACTCCAAGCAAGAACGATAAAGGATCAACAACGAGCGAGAATACCAACGATATGGTAATCTACAAGCAAGATTAATAAGGGATCAACAACGATCGGGAATACCAATGATATGGTAACTCCAGGCAGGATCAATAAAGGATTAACGACGATCAAGAATACCAACGATATGGTAAACTCTAAGCAAGGTCAATAAAGGGTCAAAGAACATATATACTAGAGAATAAATTCCTCAGCTGTTACACAAATCACATCTAGTGGATTTCAAGGACATCCCGACTGTCGAACATACCCAACCATACATAGGCTATGAACGACCAATCAATATGGCTCAATATGGACGTCACGATACACCCGATCCGGAAATGTGTCCGTGCACAAACCACCAATGGGTATCGATCGAATACACGGGTGGTCTTGTACCTAATCAGTCTCACGAAGTACGTACCGTGTGCACGGCTCAATGTGAGGTCGAAACCAACACATGACTACATGTGCCCGCCATGAAAATCCTACACATGACCGATCAGTACGTAGATCTGACTCCAGATATGTCACAATGCAACATGACAACGAAACTCGAAGAAACGCATATCCAATAAGGATCATAAGACTTCCCAAGTGAACAACGACAGCTCGATAACAAATGATTGATACGACCACAAAATCGTATTTCCATAAGACGACAGTTCACAGAATGCTCAATAATGCATATCATATTAACACATAAACTCCCAAGGTCGCAACCAAGGGTCACAGAAGCATATACACAAGAACACTCACATAAACTCCCAAGGTCGCAACCAAGGGTCACAGAAGCATCTACAGAGGAATACTCCGGACATTATCATATAAACTTCCAAGGTCGCAACCATGGGTCACAGAAGCATCTACACAGGAATACTCCGGAGATAGGTACCATTTAGGTTTGTTCCCTCAACATAGTTCCATTAAAATTACAGTTCTGAAAAAATAAAGCAAAAAATACACCAAACAACGATACACGCTCATTATTTGAAACAACAACATGCAACATATAAAACAATGCTTCAGGATAATTATTCTCATAATTGGGCAATACTAAATTACCTCAAGGTCGGAGACACTAACCCTTCCATGACCAACATCACTGAATGAATACATAGTTATACGAATGGTCCAAAATGGAGTACAGTCCATCACTAATTCCAAACCACCATCTCGAGTTCAATGTCGGCTCGATAAACTATCTTCGATACTCAACATCCCATATTATAGACCAAGGAAAATTCACATCTACGTTTTCACCAGACATCTTTAAATCATATACATTACGATTTAGCCTAATCCAAAGCATAATACACATACCATCATCCCGATAATTCATATTCATGATATCATTGCTATATGAATCATAAATGAAATGAAATCAAAACCATTTATTAAACATTATGAACTGAGCAAGCATAACTTGCCTAAATACCGATATGACGAAGTCGTTACCAATCCCATCGTCTTCATCTACAAGCTCCTCAGCCCCGACCAAGGCGATCCATGCATTCTCCAATCTCAATCGCATCACAACGGTTAATAATCAACGATCACTTATCGCAACGTAATGCAATAATCAATTAAAAATACGTTCGATAAAAAGCAACAACCGATATAATCAATGAATCAACTCAATGGTTCAACGATATCTCGATCATATATGAAACCAAACCATTTTAACTCAACATTCCGAATACAGTTGAAATTAGATAATCGATCAATTCTAACAAGTGCCTTAACATTCTTGATTCCGACTTCAATCTTAATTGCGGATTAACAAGTTTCATCCTTGTAAATTCATAGTTAAAACCAATTACCGATTATCATCATAATAATCTCGTCAAACTCATAATCATATTTGTACTCCTATATGGATACTACACCAACAATAACATAACTTGGTTCTAGATATGAATATTCCATATTCATATCCAAAACACCAACACCTTACACATGTTCATCATATAATTCAAGAATTCCTCAAGAACACGAATTAATCATATCCAATTAACATCACCTGTTCATAATCATCAAGATATCATAGTCCAATGTGTTATCGAACCTCTAGTCTATCAAATTCCCCTCATATTCCGATGAATACATACATATTATCATCTCCTTCAACATACGCTTCATATAATAACAATACTACCATATGTATCGTCATACGAAGCAAACAATGGTAACAACATCAAGAATCCAAAGTAAGGTGTAGAGTTGATCAACATACCTCAAGAACACAATCAAACACCCCAAGAATCCACAATATCTTCATATCTCAAGCTCCATATCCATGCTTTCAAGTTCCCAATCCATTTGGAAGAGCCAAAATCAGTCTTGGAGGGTTGAAGTGTGAAGAAAGGACGTGAACATCTACAAAAATGCCAAAGTGACGGGTCTCACATATATATATATATTTATATAACTTCAACCATTACGTATACTAAGTAATCCTCCTAACATACGTAACCTTCTTTACATACCTTAACTGGCCTTGTCAGTGCATGTAACACTATTCCAGAGTCTACTGACTCAATTCATATCATGTATTACGTACGCAATGTCCGTGCCGTAGCGTACATAATGTAGCTGTTGAGTTGCTACAGTGCCATACTTGTTTACGTACGTAATGGGCTATCATTAATGTACGTAAAGCTCGATGTTGACTCGCCTGTTCGATTCTATTCATAACATACATTATGTACTCTACCTAACGTACGTTAAGCTCGCATCGTTACATACGTAATCTCCTATACTTAACATACGTAATGGGTTTTATACTTAGCAATTTACAACTGCTCCTTCCAGTCGTCTCAATATACCGAACATGTACACGCGACAAATTGAATACATATACTCGTTCCGATAACATTCTCATACGATACACCTGATACACGATATCCCCAAATGCAATTGTCAACCAAGTACGACAATTATCCTAACACAATTGTCTCATTCTTTAAATTATATCATCCATACTGTAATATCCTGCACTGTGCAATATAACTCGGGTAATATAATGTGAAATATTTATACTGAAATTCCAAGATATTACACAAGTTGTCTCCGATACCACTGTTTTGTTTTACGTGTATCTAGTACAATAAATTTGAGCAGAAACATAGCGGAATAATTAATGAAAAACCCAGATGGGGATCTTCATGCAGTAGTTTAATTGATTTATAAAGAGTTTATCGAATTACCTTAATCCGAAGAATAGATCTGAACCCAGACCAGGAGAGAGACAAGTCTGGACGCTTTGAAGAGCATTTAATGCAAAGACTGAAAGAATGTCTGAACCATTAATTGCGATCTTCTTTAATTAAAACATTCAGCAATATCCGCCAATTAGAGACGTAAATATATCACCAACCATCAATGGCTACCTTTATAACGGATACATTTCCAAGGTTATAAATACCCCCAAGCAAGAGGACTCAGACACTGAAGTTATTCATTATTGCGCATACTCTGACAGATTACTCTGACATTCTAGCGATTATAAAAATAATATATTTCGTGAGCATACAACAGTATCCAAGTGAAGAAATATCTATGTCGTCAATGCAAACATCACAGCATACAACGATTATACATCAAAGATAAAGTTGCTGTTTGAAATTGTTCTACCCTTACTGTTGAGATTATTATTAGCCCTGTGTGGACTAAAGATCCTTGCCTATTCCGACCTGTGTGGGAAGAATAGCATTGAAGAAGCTTCGATCTATGTGCGAAGAAGCGATACGAGAGCTCAAGCCAATTTGTGTGAACGACCCAAAGCTGCATTACCTGTATTAATCTGTGTGAAGGATACAGAGACAGGTTTAGTTAAAGTCATGTAGTTGTGTATGTAGTGATTTTAATTAACTCTTTACTCTTGTGCGGTGTAATATCCGATGGAAATTCTTACTTACTGCTGTATTATTCGGATAATCCAATATTGTTGTAGTCTTGTTGCATTTGTGTAATGTTTATTGATGTTGGAATATATCATAAATGGACATAATAATAACGATCACTCGCACTATGATTTAATTCTCAACGTTGTATAGATAAGTACATTTTTGAGCTATTAAACCTGAGCCTAACGTATGCTAATCCTTAGGCATAACGTACGTTATTTTAAGGCCTTTACGTATGTAAAGAGGCACCTGTTACGTACGTAACCAGTGTAATCGTATCCCATCTCAACTTTCGGCGTGTGGGGCCGGACGGGATTCGAATATCTGATCTTTTGGAGGCAACCTAGTTGACCTACATTACGTACGTAATGCTTCAAGCGGTAACGTACGTAATGATATTCGTATTTCAGTCCAGCAGCCTCTGGACTTAGCTTACGTACATAACACTTTTTGCGTAGCGTACGTAAAGCTGTTAACGTACGTTATCCTCTTGTGATAATGTACGTAACGAATTGTGCTGTTATAAAAAGACAGCTTGTGTCTTTCATTTTGCACGTCCAACCTCTAATTTTTCACCCATATAATCATCCCCCTTCATCCCTATATCAAAATTACCTTCTTCCAACTTGTGTTTGAGCTTTACATTTTGATTTTGGAGCTTGTTGATTGGGAGTTGGAGTTATTCTTGAAGCTTAGATTGTGTTCTTGTGGTTTTGGTGTATTGTTCTTCAATTCTGAAGGTATGTTATACGATTTAACCCTATAATCTCGTAATTATAATGATAGTGATTAAGTATACTCCACCTAGTGATGAATTAATCAAGCTAAACATGTTTATAGTTAAGCTTCCAACAAACTTAATGATGAATATGATGATTAGGGGATTTGTAATGATAAGTTCTTGGTGTTTTGAATAATGATGATCATGTTTAGTGAAACCACGCTCTCCTTGCTAGACTAATAACACCATTGGAATAATAATAGTCCTTGTTTCATTGTAATGTACATAGCTTGTTGGAATAATTACCATAAAATGTTTTAAGAAACCCTTGTTGATCATTAAAAGAATGAAATGACCTTCTTGAACCTAAGCTAAGTGAATTCAGAGGAATAATATTCGAATCTCCAAGTTAATTAAAATATTATAAGGATGGTGTTAAACTTGAGGTAGTCTTCATGATCATAATATGGATTTGTAAATAGTTAACTCAACATACGTAATTGTTTGAAGTGCAGATTTTACTTTGAGATGTTCTTGATAAGTTTAAAGGATAGGAGATTATTGTTTAACACATTATGGAACGATTCTTAATCCAACAAACATTTGGTAATATCTTGTAATCAATCGTAAGAAGAGAATGGTATTGAATAAGGTTCTTGAAGTAACACTTCAATATCTTAAAGTTGAACTACTCAAATGGGAATTAGGATGTTGTCTCGTTAAAATTTGGTATAGATGATCATATGAACGTATCATTAAGTAAAATATACTTCATTCAAGGTTAATTGTTCGAGTAACCTATTTTTAATCGAGGGCCGTTCGTTCGTTTGAGAAGGAAGAACTATTCTCGCCTCCGTATTGAGGCAAGTTATCTTGCTTGGTTATAATGATGTGTGGATTCTTATGATGATTATGCATTTCGTGTATATGAAACACTTATAAACTTATATCTTGTGATTTGAGGTTGTTTTTAACGATGTCCCGTTTTCATCGTGGGATTGTATTCCCAAGTTCGTCACTTTCGAACCCTTGATATCGTTGATCTTATTGTCATTTCGGTGAGTCCTCGATCTTTAATCGGATTTGTGAATCATTGAATTCGTTGTCATGTTGCATCGTGACATATCCGGAGTCATATCTACGTTCCGATTGGATATTGTGTAGGATTTTTAGCCGGGCACATATATAGTCATGCGTGAATATTTTCCGTGAAAGGCTGTGCACACGAGAAGTAGTTCGTTGAGGCTAATTAGGTACATTGTCCCACATATATCCTGGATTCCGTATATGGGGTGGACATGTGCACTGACACATATTCGGATCGGGCGTACTGTGATGTCCATCTTGAGCCGTACTATCTTAGTCGTTCATAGTCCATTCTTATATTTGGATGTGTTCGATGTTTTGTGACTAAGCGTTCATACGCCCGAGGGGTATGTTCGTTAGTCGGGTTGTTATCCTTGAAATCTTATATATGTGAATTGTATAATATCTTGAGAATCATTTATCATGTATATCTGACCCTGTGTTGGGCAAAATACTTGTGTTGTATTTTAGGTCGAGGAAAGGGCAAGGCACGGGAAGATCAGGGTGATGACGAATGGTTCGAAGGATACTAGTTCGGGGGGCCCAAGTCTTTTGAGTTCGGTCATGTTCGTACCGTGTAATGTTATCTTTCCGCTTTATTTAAATATGAACAAATGTATTGTTATTTAAGGTATATTCCATCTCCATATGGATTATACTTATGTTTTGGATCCTGTGTATAATAAGGTCGTAGGCCATACTGTTGTAAACTCCAAATCGGAGTAAGTACTATGTTTTGTGGTTTGGTATCACATGTATTTTGTATTTAATCTGTACTTTGGATATCGCCTGGTGGGTCCCAGTGTGGGGTCCGCGGCACTGTAATAGCCGCCTTATTAGGGTGTTACAGAAGATGGTATCGGAGAGCAAACTGTCATTTTTTTTGAGTCTTTGTGTATTGAACTAGTATCAAGAGACCTTCGTGTCACGTGTGACCCGTGCGAGCGCCTGATCCTATGAGCCAAATGCGGTACGTACTTTATGAACCATGATTAAATTACTGACATGATATTGATATCTGAATGGATCTCTTTGTTGATCTTGGCATTTTAAGGGTTTGTGGCATGAATTATCTGATTGATGATACAAATAAAAAATTCTGGATTGATTACATGATTGAAATCATTCGACTCAAACGTCGATATGATATTCTGTGTGACCCTCATAGTGACGATAACTCATTACGAACTGTTTTCTTGAATATGTAATTTCTTACTGCCATTAACTTAGCATGAATTCTGATTGGTATCATGAACTGTACTTATGGTTATCTTTACGAATTGATTCTTTCAGTATGGAAAGAAATTTGAGAGGCCGTGGCAGAGGGGGACGAGGCCGCAGAAGGGGCCGAATCCCGATACCACGAGCCAACAGGCGAGCGAATGCAGAGCATAGTTCCGCGGGCAATGATTCGCCTTCTAGGGATCAATCGCACCACACTGGACGCGAGGATGCTCATGTTGATCCTTACACTGTGATGCAGGGCATGATGGCTCAGATGACCCAAATGGGTCAGTTAATGGAAACTATGCAGAGAGCTGCTACTGACCAGCATCAGGGGCCACCCCTATACATGGCGGACCGGTGAGTCGGATCATCAGCGACATCTCTCGCCAGCGACCCCCGATTTTTGAAGGTTCCTCTGAGCCGGCTAATATCGTGCATTGGATCGAACATTTCGAGAAATTGTTTGATATGGTAAACTGTCCATCAGAGAATCGCATCTCCGTAGCAGCTTACTACTTGGGCAAGGGCGCCCACACTTGGTGGCTTTCGGTGAGGCAAGCTGATGGCGTATGTACTTGGGAGGAATTTAAAAATCTCATGCTAGACCGTTACTATCCGGGTCCTCTCCGCGAGGCCAACTATCAGAATTGCTGAACCCGGACCCGTCCAAAGATGATGACGTACTATCTATCGCCGAGAAATTCCAGGCACTTCTTCCTTTTGCCGCGATGATTGTCCAAATGGAGGCAGATAAGATCAAATACTTTCTCAAAAGGCTTAAACCCCGAATGAGAATGCAGCTGTTGAACCATCATTGTGTGACCCTACCGGAGTTCATTGAGAAGGCTCTGGAGTACGAATTGACTGTGAAAGAAATTTCCAAGAAGCAACCGCAGTCTAACAACAAGAAATTCAGGAACGAGAACCAGTCAGACAGCAATCGGGGAACATTTAAGAGACCCCAACCAGTGCCAAATCCTTTTGAACGGCAACCTACGGCGTCGAAGCCAACTGGGTCGCAACCTCGAGTGGTCAGCCTATCTATTGTGTGCTATAACTGTGGAGACCAGGGGCACATCAATTCGAAATGCCCAAAGCCAGCCGTGTCATGCCATACTTGTGGGAAAAATGGACATCGTGCTCGTTATTGCAGGAGTGGACCAGGACGTACTCCAAAAACACCTCATGCTCCGGTATAGTCTTCAGTTCAGGACCGTGTACCTCCACCCGCTTCTTATCAGACTATCGGGGTAAACAAAGGGATGGGGCGTAGAAATCAAGCTGGTACCTCTGGCGCCGGGGCTGCAAAACCCAGAGTCTACGAGATGAAGAAGGCTGAAGATCCCGAAGCCAGCATGATTGCAGGTACTCTAGAGATCCAATCTCAGCCTGTCTGTGTTCTTTTTGATATCGGTGCTCCACACTCCTTTTTATCTGTTTCCTGTTTGAGACGTTTACAATTAGAGCATGTTATCAATTGTGAACCTTATATAATTGGACTACCTGATGGTAGAAGAATTGTTGGGAATCGTGAAGTTCAGGACTGCTCGATTCATATGAACGATCGTGAGTGGTTGTCAAATTTAATTGTGGTCGATTTACCTAAAGATGATGTGATCTTGGGTATCGATTGGATGGACCGTCATGATGCCATAATTAGTGTCCGCAAGCGAACAGTGACCGTCACATCTGACGATGGTGTTGAGTGTACCTTCCAGGGTGACAATCCCAGCCGTTCCGGGAGAATCATCAGCGCTATGAAAACAGTGAAACTGCTTAATCAAGGATGTATTGGCTATTGGTGTTACATGACCAAGACAACGGATCGACCAGTTGAATTGATCAATATTCCGGTAGTCCGAGACTACCCAGATGTATTTCCAGATGAGTTGCCAGGCTTACCTCCACATCGTGATGTAGAATTCAATATTGAACTAGAGCCTGGTACGTCCCCACTTTCAAAAGCACCGTATCGTATGGCTCCGACTGAGATGCAGGAGCTGAAGAGCCAACTTGAGGATTTGACCGAGAAGGGCTACATTAGACTAGCACGTCCCCTTGGGGAGCACCAGTACTATTTGTACGGAAGAAGGACGGATCCCTACATCTGTGTATTGATTATCGTGAGCTGAACAGGGTAACCATTAAGAACAAATATCTATTGCCGCGTATTGATGATTTATTGGATCAGCTTCAGGGGGCTGCTGTGTTTTCTAAGATCGACTTGAGGTCTGGTTACCATCAATTGAGGATTCGTGAGTCTAATATTTCGAGGACCGCTTTTCGTACTCGCTATGGACATTATGAGTTCGTAGTGATGCCTTTTGGACTGACGAATGCACCGGCAGTATTCATGGAACTAATGAATCGGGTCTTTATTAATTATCTGGATCATTTTGTAGTCGTTTTTATTGACGACATTCTGATCTATTCTCGTAACCATGAAGAGCACGAGCGTCATCTCCATCTGGTTCTCGAGGCGTTAAGGCGGGAGCATCTTTATGGAAAGTTTTCTAAATGTGAGTTCTGGATAAATGAAGTTATCTTTCTCGGACATGTGATATCAGCTGATGGGGTGCGAGTAGACCCACAGAAGACAGAAGCTATCCGAGACTGGTTACCACCAAAAAACGTTAA
This sequence comes from Orobanche coerulescens, assembly GCA_033398695.1. Lineage (NCBI taxonomy): Eukaryota > Viridiplantae > Streptophyta > Magnoliopsida > Lamiales > Orobanchaceae > Orobanche > Orobanche coerulescens. Next base: position 76,842,738 of record CM065815.1, on the reverse strand, counting down.
GAAAGTACGCAGTTTCTTAGGACTAGCAGGTTATTACCGACGGTTCGTGGAAGGTTTTTCCAAAATTGCCCAACCAATGACTAATTTTCTGTGGAACGATAAGAAGTATTTATGGTCAGAGGCATGTCAGAGGAGTTTTGATGAACTTAAGAATCGTTTGATTTCGACACCTATTTTAGTCCTACCGAAAGGAACGGAATGGTTTGTAGTGTACAGTGACGCATCTAAACAGGGCCTTGGGTGTGTACTAATGCAGAACGGAAAGGTGATCTCCTATGCATCGAGACAGCTACGACCTTACGAGGTCAACTACCACACCCACGATTTAGAGCTCGCAGCCGTGGTGTTTGCTTTAAAAATCCGGCGTCATTATCTGTATGGAGTTACCTGTCAGATTTTTACTGATCACAAGAGCTTGAAGTACATTTTTACTCAGAAGGAGTTAAACATGAGGCAGAGAAGGTGGATAGAACTCATCAAAGACTATGATATCGAGATTCTTTATCATCCGGGCAAAGCAAATGTAGTTGTTGACGCTTTGAGTCGTAAAACAGTACAGGAGCAGATGCTTGCCCGCCTAACAACTCAGAGGGAATTGCAGTTAGAATTGGTGAGGCCGGAAATTGAAGTCTGGTTACAGCGTATTCAAGGACAACTCTGTACACTTGAGTTTTCATCGTCCCTTGAGGATATAATTAGATCGAAGCAAGTTACGGACCCATTCTTATCTCGAGTTCACGATGAAATAACTCAAGGGAAAGCTCCTGGCTTTGTGATACACGAGGATGGATTGGTACGCTTCAGGAACCGAGTTTGTGTACCCGTAGACGACGAATTAAGGAATTCTATCCTGAGAGAAGCTCATGCTACCCCGTACTCTATCCACCCTGGGTCTAGCAAAATGTATAAGGATTTGAAACAATATTATTGGTGGGGAAGTATGAAACGTGAAGTTGCGGAGTTCGTTTCGAGGTGTCTAACCTGTCAACAAGTTAAGATTGAGCACCAGCGACCCGCAGGGATGCTGAAACCGCTTCCGATTCCCGAGTGGAAATGGGAGGACATATCGATGGATTTTATCACCAGCTTGCCGATGAGTCGTCGAGGGATGAATGCGATTTGGGTGATTGTGGATCGTCTGACCAAATCAGCCCACTTTCTGGAGATTAAAGACACTTGGGGACCCGAGAGATTGGCCCAACTATTTATCAAAGAAATTGTAAGGTTACATGGTACCCCTAAGAGTATTGTATCAGATCGTGACGGGCGATTCGTGTCACATTTTTGGAAAGCAGTTCATCGTGCAATGGGTACGCAATTGAACTTCAGCACAGCATTCCACCCGCAGACGGATGGTCAGACTGAGGGGACTATCCAAACTTTAGAGGATATGCTGAGGGCGTGCGTTCTCGATTGGAAGGATGATTGGGAGGCCCAACTACCTTTGGTGGAATTCACTTATAATAATAGCTGGCACACTTCGATTCAGATGGCACCTTATGAAGCGTTGTATGGCCGTCGTCGTAGATCCCCTCTGTGTTGGGACGATCCATATGAAACCTTGGGTACGGAACCCGATATGTTGTTAGCAGCCCGTGAGAAGATCGCTCTGATTAGGAGTCGTTTGTTGACGGCTCAAAGCCGACAGAAGTCCTACGCAGACAACCGCCGGCGACCGCTTGAGTTCGAGGTCGGCAACCATGTACTAATGAAGATGTCCCCTACTCGAGGAGTTTTTTGTTTTGGGAAGAGAGGCAAGCTGAGTCCGAGGTATATCGGGCCGTTTGAGGTTTTGGAACGAGTAGGCGATTTAGCCTATCGCCTGGCTTTACCACCAGCCCTGAGCTGGATTCATAACGTGTTCCATGTCTCCCAGTTAAGGAAATACGTTGCTGATCCGAGTCATGTACTTCAGTTCGATGAGATCGATTTAGCGGAGGATCATTCGTATGAGGAGAGCCCCGTACGGATACTTGAAAGGAGGATCAAACAATTGCGGAATAAGACGATTTCCCTACTGAAGGTTCAGTGGTCACGACACGGGGTCGAGGAGGTCACGTGGGAGACGGAGAGAAGCATTCAAGAGAGGTATCCTGAATTGTTTACCCCTTAGTTTCGAGGACGAAACCCCTTTTAAGGGTGGGAGTATGTAATATCCGACGAAAATTCTTACTTACTGTTGTATTATTCGGATAATCCAATACTGTTGTAGTCTTGTTGCATTTGTGTAATGTTTATTGATGTTGGAATATATCACAAATAGACATAATAATAACGATCACTCGCACTATGATTGAATTCTCAACGTTGTATAGATAAGTACATTTTTGAGCTATTAAACCTGAGCCTAACGTACGCTAATCCTTAGGCATAACGTACGTTATTTTAAGGCCTTTACGTACGTAAAGAGGCACCTGTTACGTACGTAACCAGTGTAATCGTATCCGATCTCAACTTTCGGCGTGTGGGGCCGGACGGGATTCGAATATCTGATCTTTTGGAGGCAACCTAGTTGACCTACATTACGTACGTAATGCTTCAAGCGGTAACGTATGTAATGATGTTCGTATTTCAGTGCAGCAGCCTCTGGACTTAGCTTACGTACGTAACACTTTTTGCATAGCGTACGTAAAGCTGTTAACGTACGTTATCCTCTTGTGATAATGTACGTAACGAATTGTGCTGTTATAAAAAGACATCTTGTGTCTTTCATTTTGCACATCCAACCTCTAATTTTTCACCCATATAATCATCCCCCTTCATCCCTAGATCAAAATTACCTTCTTCCAACTTGTGTTTGAGCTTTACATTTTGATTTTGGAGCTTGTTGATTGGGAGTTGGAGTTATTCTTGAAGCTTAGATTGTGTTCCTGTGGTTTTGGTGTATTGTTCTTCAATTCTGAAGGTATGTTATACGATTTAACCCTATAATCTCGTAATTATAATGATAGTGATTAAGTATACTCCACCTAGTGATGAATTAATCAAGCTAAACATGTTTATAGTTAAACTTCCAACAAACTTAATGATGAATATGATGATTAGGGGATTTGTAATGATAAGTTCTTGGTGTTTTGAATAATGATGATCATGTTTAGTGAAACCACATTCTCCTTGCTAGACTAATAACACCATTGGAATAATAATAGTCCTTGTTTCATTGTAATATAAATAACTTGTTGGAATAATTACCATAAAATGTTTTAAGAAACCCTTGTTGATCATTAAAAGAATGAAATGACCTTCTTGAACCTAAGCTAAGTGAATTCAGAGGAATAATATTCGAATCTCCAAGTTAATTAAAAGATCATAAGGATGGTGTTAAACTTGAGGCAGTCTTCATGATCATAATATGGATTTGTAACTAGTTAACTCAACATAAGTAATTGTTTGAAGTGCAGATTTTACTTTGAGATGTTCTTGATAAGTTTAAAGGATACGAGATTATTGTTTAACACATTATGTAATGATTCTTAATCTAACAAACATTTGGTAATATCTTGTAATCAATCGTAAGAAGAGAATGGTATTGAATAAGGTTCTTTGAGTAACACTTCAATATCTTAAAGTTGAACTACTCAAATGGGAATTAGGATGTTGTCTCGTTAAAATTTGGTATAGATGATCATTTGAACGTATCATTGAGTAAAATATACTTCATTCAAGGTTGATTGTTCGAGAAACCGATTTTGAATCGAGGACCGTTCGTTCGTTTGAGAAGGAAGGACTATTCTCGCCTCCGTATTGAGGCAAGTTATCTTGCTTGGTTATAATGATGTGTGGATTCTTATGATGATTATGCATTTCGTGTATATGAAACACTTATAAACTTGTATCTTGTGATTTGAGGTTGTTCTTAACGATGTCCCGTTTTCATCGTGGGATTGTATTCCCAAGTTCGTCACTTTCGAACCCTTGATATCGTTGATCTTATTGTCATTTCGGTGAGTCCTCGATCTTTAATCGGATTTGTGAATTATTGAATTCGTTGTCATGTTGCATCGTGACATATCCGGAGTCATATCTACGTTCCGATTGAATATTGTGTAGGATTTTTAGCCGGGCACATATATAGTCATGCGTGAATATTTTCCGTGAAAGGCTGTGCACACGAGACGTAGTTCGTTGAGGTTAATTAGGTACATTGTCCCACGTATATCCTGGATTCCGTATACGGGGTGGACATGTGCACTGACACATATTCGGATCGGGCGTACTGTGATGTCCATATTGAGCCGTACTATCTTAGTCGTTCATAGTCCATTCTTATATTTGGATGTGTTCGATGTTTTGTGACTAAGCGTTCATACGCCCGAGGGGTATGTTCGTTAGTCGGGTTGTTATCCTTGAAATCTTATATATGTGAATTGTATAATATCTTGAGAATCATTTATCATGTATATCTGACCCTGTGTTGGGCAAAATACTTGTCTTGTATTTTAGGTCGAGGAAAGGGCAAGGCACGGGAAGATCAGGGTGATGTCGAATGGTTCGAAGGATACTAGTTCGGGGGCCCCAAGTCTTTTGAGTCCGGTCATGTTCGTACCGTGTAATGTTATCTTTCCGCTTTATTTAAATATGAACAAATGTATTGTTATTTAAGGTATATTCCATCTCCATATGGATTATACTTATGTTTTGGATCCTGTGTATAATAAGGCCGTAGGCCATACTATTGTAAACTCCAAATCAGAGTAAGTACTATGTTTTGTGGTTCGGTATCACATGTATTTTGTATTTAATCTGTACTTTGGATATCGCCTGGTGGGTCCCAGTGTGGGGTCCACGGCACTGTAATAACCGCCTTATTGGGGTGTTACATGTGGATGACCAGTGGACATAGAGGGGTTTACCTCGAATCACTTTAAACTGTGTGTTATTTACCTTCTATCATTACTGTTTTCATTCTAGTGCAATTTATTAGTGTACACTATTAAACCCTGTACGCATCAAGCAAACAGGAGAACACACCTAGTTGCTGTATTTACAGCAACTCACTAAACAGACTTCCGCTACGCAATTAACTTTGTAAATCATACAGCTTATTGTATCTTTATCATCTAAACTGTTTGCGAACAAGTGGTATCGGAGCGGTTGATTCAAAAAAGAATCAGTTGATTTTTAACTGAATCAGATCCACAAATCACCAACTTTTGAAAACTGTACTATATTTTTCATCATCTTTCCTATTTCTTGAAAAGGATACCTCTATGATAAACAAAGTTCATATGTTCTCCATTAATGAGTTTGATGGATGGAGGATTAGGATGGAGGCCCATCCTGCAGCCATGCATGAGGAGATGATAGTCGTCATCCAGGAAGGCCTAACAAAGATCATGAAGGTCAATCCTGCCCCAAGGATAGAAGGACAACCTCACGCTGAAAGACTCGAGAAGGAGCCCGAGCAATGGACAACAGGCGATCGCAAGCGTGCGAATCTCGATAATGTTGCTAAGAATACACTGTTTGTCACTCTCGACAAAGGCATATTCTCTAAGGACAAGAGCTGTAAGATAGCTAAGGAAATCTAGGAGAAACTCAAGCTTTTGCGAGGGAACTGAGATCTCGAAAGAAAATAAAATTTCTAAACTTACTCAGCAGTTCAAATCTTTTAAAATGAAATCTTCCAAAACTCTTGAGAAGCTTGACCTCAGATTCACTGGAATTGTCGGTGAACTTGAAGCATTGGGTAAAGTATATACCCGAAAGGAGAAAAATTTAAAAATCTTTAGATCACTCCCTGCCCGATGGGACATTAAGATTACAGCTATGCAAGTATCCTGTAATCTTAACAATATTTATACCTTTGACCTCTTCTCTGACCTCAAAGCATTTGAGTATGATATTGACAGGAGAGAAAAGGCCGAAGAGTGACCTGCCAAGACTACAACACTGGATGTTGTATCTGATAGGAGACACAGCCCTGCACCAAACACATCCAAATCAGCTCACAAGACTACAGACAGCCATTATGACATCCTGTCACAAGATGAAATGGCCCTGCTTATGCACAAGTTCAAAAAGTTCATCAAACAGTCTAGAAAGACCCCATACAGACCTAAGCCTTTTGTCAAGGTAAGTACTGAATCTCCTTCATCCGGTGATTCTAACTTATGCTACAACTACAGGAAACCCAGACATTATGCAAATAAGTGTCCAAACCCCAAAGTGCAAAAGTTGCCAGAAGTTGAGCAATAAGAAAAGGACGAAAGAAGACGAGTCTGGAAAAACAAGCTCAAGGCCCCGATTAGAGAATCAGAAGCCCAACCCACATCGAACAAGACCGAGGAATGCCTTCAAGCAATCACTGACAGTGACTCCTCCGACGATGAGATTGAGGATAAAGCATATATGTGCTTTATTGCTAAAGAATACATGTTGATGAGGACAGCGATGATGAAGTGAGTTCAAATTCAACTATTCATGTACATCCATCGCATACCTTTGAAATATGATGAATGAAGTCAAAAACATTCAAAAATCCCATAAGACTTTAAAACGAGAAAACATACATCTTGAAATTTCAAATTTAAGGCTGAAAGATGAAACTGATTTGCTGAAGAATAACTATGAAAATATGTCTATTGATTGCGAAAACAGCAAGGCTACTTTTGAAAAACTCATGGAAAGCAATCGTCAACTTGACAACAATATAAATGAGGCCAAGTCTCATAATGAGTGTAAGACAAATGATTTTTCTTACTCAAAGCCAAAATGGAAATTCTCGAGAAGCAAGTGTAGGTCACAAGTCGTCCAGGAACAAGTCTAGAGGGGGGGTGAATAGACTTGTTGAAACTCTTAAACTCTTTTTCACGAAGAGTGAGTTTCTTCAGCTGATAGGTAAACAAATGACTTGGAGTTGTTTGTTCTTTAATATATGCGGAAGTCAGCTAATGACGAATAGAAAGCAACTAATGAAACACTTAACAATGAATGCAGCAGATAAAGTATGATGCAATAAAACAGTAAAGAATGCAGGCAATTATAGTGGTCTCAGAGGTGGTGCAATCCTCTACTAATCCACTTTTCTCCAAACCAGTTGGAGATGAATTCACTATAATTCTCAACCAGTGATAAATATTACAGTGATTCAAACAAAACTACAACAGCTTCCAACCAGTGGAAATCCGTGCCGTTGTACCACACTTGACTGCCTTGCACCTCTTGATCCTCAATCCTTGGATGCCTTTACAGTCACTTAACTTCAACCAGTGAAGTACCCCGTACTCAGGATTATAGACAAGAGTTTTTGTCTTCTCCAACTAAGAGCTTCTTTAAGTATGAACTTTTAGAACCGCTCTTTTCTCGATGCTGTATTTCGCTTTTTGATAGCTTGAATGCTTTGATCGCTTGAAAGTATGTTATCACCGGTAGTTGTTATTATAAGGTATTTTATCAGCTTCAAATCTTCGGATATATATAGGTCGCGATCTCTGAGCTTTTCCTTATAGCCGTTGCAAATCTTTTGAACAAATCCGTCCGTTGGAGAGGTAGACTTCATTGTTTTCTTTCTCAACGTTGCAAGGCTGGATTCACATATTTTAATCTATCTTCCGACCGTTGTGAAGACTCTGCATGTGATGCGCCGAATCTATTAAATATAAAATGATTAAAGTCTTCAAGGTGGGTCTGGATGATTTATTTAAATCATATCTCTTGCGGGAATCTCTCCAATTTATCTCTTCACGTTGCATGTGACTTTCCGTAATACTTGACTTTTCAATGCATGCTAACGTGGACTTGGAGTACTTGGCTGATCTCGACTAGGCTGATGTGCCGTTAACTTCTCTGCAGTCTGGACCTCTCTGATGTTCACTGTTTGGAACTTGTCTGATCAAGTGACTTGTCTGAGGTACCATGGATGCAGTTTGGTCAAACATCTCTGATAAATTTTTGTTGACCAGAACTACTCTGACTTGACTCAGCTGATCCTCCCTGATGGACTTAGCTGTACTTTAGTACTTAGCCGATTTTTAGCTTAACTTATTTTTGGCCTATAGAAGATACTCATTTGGTTCTTCTTTACATTTTGCCAAGTTTTATACTTAACATTATTTGGCCTATGGAAGATACTCATTTGGTTCTTCCTTACATTTTTGCCAAGTAATAAACATTTGAATTCATATTGATGACATCATCAAAATCTAACAAGTATTCCTAACAAATTCCCCCTATTTTGATGATGGCAAAACTTTAAACAAGTAATCAAATGCACAAGTCTGCACTTAGGTGCAAGACACAAAATCAAAATCAGTCTTGTTTTGAGACAACTAGGAGTTGTCATTCAAATGACTGTTATATATTAATTTTCTGTTGATTACAAGTACATGGCTTGAATAGAGTAAATACAGAAAATTTAATCAAAAATTACAATTATATCCAAAGACTATCTGCCCCTTCCTCTGCGAACGGTTTGCTTGGGAGGTCTAAATAGTTTTGCACCGATTGGTCTACTATTGATGGGTGCAAGACCATATTTCCTCCTTATGACTAGGGCAGCAAAGTCTTGGTCTTCTTTTGAAGAGAACTTGTTCTCTTCACATAGATTTCTAATTTCTCCTTGAAGTTCTAGCTCGTCAAGCTCTTTATCCAAACGGGTAGGCACTTCCACTGCTCTGAATGGAGGAATCATAGGATAAGCTTGCCATTTGGCTGCATATTTAAGCATTATCTTCCACAGAGTAGGCCATCTAGCATCCATGTAGTTGATGAATGACTGTTGGGGCGAGCATTCTTTATCATCGAGTATCTCCCAGAGGTAGAACTGCTCTATGAATTGTTTCTTGGCATTCCCCCAATTGTTCATGAATTCTGTTGGTAAGAATTCTTCAACATACCATAGCTGTTTGCCTTCCCATTCGAATCTTTGCTCATCTTTTTCTTTTGTTCTTCTCTTCTTCTCCACAAACTGCTCTTCAGGATGGCTGGGCGCAGATATCTCCTTTCTTTTCAGACTTGATGGTCCTTCTTCAATTTGAAGAATATCTTGCCTCTTCTTTGTTCTTAGCTCTGCCCTTATCTCTCCTTGAATACTTCCTTCCCCCTGGATTCTATATTCCCCCTTTTTGCCAGCATCAACTAAGGTAGTCAATTGCTGCTCTATTTTGCTCATCCAGTCAGACATGCCAAATGGCATTCTGTTGTTGGTAGGGGGAGGAGGCTGAGGAACTTCTCTCTGCAGCAAAGTGTCAATCTTCGCATTGATGGTTTGGAGGTCAGGAGTGACCTGAGATGCCAGCAGCTCTCCAAACGTATCCTTCACTATCTACCTGATCAGCTCAGTCACGGCAGGTGAGATCTGAGCTGTTGGAGAGTGCTCGCCTGAGCCTTCTGCAATTGAACCACCAGACTGCAGGCTCCTATCTGCAGCTGGTACTCCAGATGGGGTCCTCTCTGGGGTCCCTGATCTGGAGTCCTCAGCTAACTCCGCGTCTAGGCTGGTGTACCGGGCAGGTGCCCCAGTCCTATCTGCAGCCTCTTGTATCGGCTCTGGCTCCGGCTCCCTTCCTTATTCCTTCTCTTGCTCTTTCTCCTGCTCTTCCTCCTTTTCTTCTTCAATATTTTCTTTTTCCTTTTCTTTTTCAGCTCCTTTATCTCCTCCTTCATCATCATCCTCATCATCATCATTATCATCATCATCATCACCCTTTTTCTCATCTTTTTCTCCTCCATCCTCATCATCTTTGTCTCCTTCCTCATCTTCCAGTTCTACTTCTTCTCCCTCTTCTTCTTCTTCTTCAAACAACTCTTCTGTTTTCTCAACTTCCTCAGAATGTTTTTCAACTAAAATCTTTTCTTCTTCTACTTTCTGCTCTTCTTCTTCATCGACTAATACAACAACTTCTTCATCTCCATCTACCTCTTCAATCCTAATTTCTTTCTCTTCTTCCTCCTCCTCCTCTTCTCCAAAGGAACCATCAAAAATACTAAGAATTATGGAATGGATGAATTGGTCCATGTTGGTTTTAAAATAAGTCATGAACCAATTATCCTGGAGGATCAACACTAAGTCTGATTCTTTACAAAAATGAATCAGCACCTCCTCTGTGGCTTGGGGATATTCCCAACCACTAGTTGCAATATAAGCTTGAAGATCAGTAAAACACAGGGTTTTGAAAAACTTCCACTCTTGGAAAATATTGACAAAAGAGTGTTTTAATGCTTGTGGCTTAACAAGCTGTAATTGTTCAATGTATAGATTGAAAATATTGTTTTCTAGCAGGTTAAATGTATAATTGGCTTCAGGAATTGAGATTATTAGACCTGTTTCTTCTTCCTCAAGAATGTAAGTTGGAGTGAGGACAGCCACAATCTGAGTCTCCAGGCTGCCTGGGGCAGGTTGGTCTTCCGGGTGAGTTGGTGACCTGGCTGTGGGACTAGCATAGTGATCTGACTGCTCCTCCTCACTAAACTGCAGTCTACTGGGCCTCTTGGGAGATGGTTCTGGGGATGATTGCATGCTCGATGGTTCTCCAGGGGCTGGTCCCCTTCTCTTAAATCGGACAGCTATGGGAGTGTTGTCGGACTCGGAGTCTGACTCGACTGCAGTTGGGTTGTCGACTGCAGGTCGGTCCGACTCTCCTGAAGAATAATATCTCGGGTAAGTCCTTGTGTCAGGTAGCTCCTTCAACATCTGGGCTGCTCTCCTTGTGCCTCCCAATTTTATCAACATTTCTTGGTCCAGATGACCAAGTCTTTTGTTGGGGTGGAAGGGGTCAGTGCTTCCCTTCGCCATACCTGTCTTTTCCAGCATCCAACTCAGCTGCGTTCCAAACGCCAGCTTTGTTTTAAATCTCTTCTCATCAGAAAGCCATTCGGCTTTGTTGACTTCTCGAATGAGTTGCCTAAATATGGAATCTGCCCAATCAATTACCTCATCTTGAATTAGTGCTCCCAGCACCATGAACTTCGCCGACGACAGTTGATCATAACTGCCGGCCATCCCCATGATGATTTTGTTGGTTATATCCAACGCAAAACGATAAACCTTCTTAATCTCACTCCTTTTAGCAGTGAGTTTCAGTTTTTCCGGCTGAATCTCCGTCTTGATCTTCTTCCAGGTTTCGGCAGCAGAATGTTTGAGTGCCTAGACGGCTATGCCTCGTTGCTTCATACCGAAAACTGTACGGATCGACTCTCGAGATATGTCGACTTGTCTTCCACCAACTGTGCTCCGAATTCCATCTTGAATCAAACAGGCTTCGCGATAGAACGCGATAACATCCTCCTTGTACAAATGTTGAGGGTTGATGTCTAGGAATGGGTAGATCCCATTGAGCTTCATCGAGCGGATTAGGTTAAGCATGTCGTAATCCTCCAGATTTGCTTCCAATAATCCTTCGAAATAAACGACCAGCGAGAAAATAATCTGGTCCTTGACCGATTTCATGTTGACGCCTTCGAAGTACAATTCCATTTATGTAAATAAAGGATTTTTAGTGTATTTGGAGTTCAAGAATTTTTTGCTTTGTAAATTTTTTGCTCTGTAGATCTAGGGTAAGCGTAAAAGGTAAAGTGAAGGGGTTTCTTTCCTTATAAGGAAGATGAAAAGACGTATGGATTAAATTATTATATATTTGAAATGGTGGTACGCCTTTTGAGATTCTTTTAAATTTCAAATTTGAATCAGTGGTCCATTTTAAAATTTGACGGTTGGTTTTGATTGGCCACCGTGGAGGTCGATTTAATAAGCGATTGACACGTGTATTTAAAATGCCACTTATGAACCGAACATTAATATATTTAAATGCCATTTGTGAACCAAAATTAATATAATAATATTATAAATATGGCAGATAATAATTAAATATTCAGAGGTCGGTTGAGTTTAGAAAACTTAGCTGGTCGGACTTGTTGACTGTTGACCGCTCTGCATCAGGTGAGTTGACTCCATTGTCTTCTCGCCTGATATTCTGATCGGCTAGGTTCCTTTGTCCATCCTTCGTCCTCTTGTCTGCATCAGCTAGGATCTGATTTCCTTAATCAGCTTGGTCCGTCCTTCCTCTGAAATGCTTCAGCTTGCTTCAGTACTAGATTCCCAATCTAGTAATCCAAGATCTCTGCTCAGCTCCAAAAATCTTTCCTCTGGTAAAGGTTTGGTAAAGATGTCAGCTATCTGATAGTGTGTGCTGACTCTTTCAACTCTAACCCTTTTGTTAAGCACATGGTCTCTGATGAAGTGGTGGTTAACATCAATGTGCTTCGTCCTTGATTGCAAAACCGGATTGTTGGTTATTGCAATAGCACTATTGTTGTCACACCAGATTGGAACTTCATTGGCAATGATATTATAATCCCTTAGCTGTTGTCTGATCCATAAAATCTGTGCACAACAGCTACCTGCAGCTAGGTATTCTGACTCTGTGGTGGAGATAGAGTTAGAAGCCTGCTTCTTGCTAAACCAGGATATCAGTATGGTTCCTAGGAATTGACACGTTCCACTAGTGCTTTTCCTATTGATTTTGCAACCTGCGAAATCTGCATCTGAATATCCTGACAGCTTGAAGTTATCATCCTTGGGATACCATAGTCCAACATTGATTGTAGACTTAAGGTATTTTATTATCCTCTTGGCTGCATCTAGGTGTGATTGCTTCGGCTTGGACTGGAATCGTGCACAAACTCCTACGGCATAGGATATGTCTGGCCTGCTTGCAGTGAGGTACATAAGAGATCCAATGAGTCCTCTGTAGTGGGTTGAGTCCACTGATATGCCTGCCTCGTCTGCATCCAGGTGAGTACTTGTGCTCATAGGAATTTTTGTTGGCTTGGCTGATTCCATTCCATATCTCTTGATCAAATCTTTGGTATACTTAGCTTGGTTGATGAAAATTCCTTTTTCCATCTGCTTAACTTGTAGTCCGAGAAAGAAGTTAAGCTTTCCCATCATACTCATCTCAAATTCTCCTTGCATGAGATTGGAGAATTTCTCGCATAGCTCTGGATTAGTTGATCCGAATATGATGTCATCCACATATATCTGGACTATTAATATGTGGCCTTCGTGCTCCACTCTGAATAGGGTTTTGTCCACCTTCCCTTTGCAAAAACCATTTTTCTCAAGAAACACAGACAATGTTTCATACCACGCTCTAGGTGCTTGCTTAAGTCCATAGAGAGCCTTCAAAAGCTTGTAGACTTTGTCTCCTTTGACAAAACCTGGGGGTTGCTCTACATAGACTTCTTCTTCTAGGATTCCATTTAGAAAAGCACTCTTTACATCCATCTGATATACTTCAAAATCTTTGAATGCAGCATATGCGAGGAATAGTCTGATGGCCTCTAATCTTGCAACAGGTGCATAGGTTTCATCAAAATCTATTCCCTCACACTGTGCATAACCTTTTGCTACAAGTCTGGCTTTATTCCTAACAACAGCTCCATCTTCATCACTCTTGTTTTTGTACACCCACTTGGTGCCAATAACCTTCTTGTGATCAGGTCTGTCTGTTAGTTCCCAAACTTTGTTTCTTTCCATCTGCTCCAGTTCTTCTTGCATGGCATTTATCCAAGAGTTATCTTCTAAGGCTTGTTCTGTCGTTTTAGGTTCTATCTGTGACATAAAGCATGAGAACATAGCCATTCCTGCTGGTAGGGTTGACTATCTTGTCTTAACTCCACCAGTCAGCTTCTCTATGATTTGCTGGATTGGGTGATCTTTGAGCCACTTGGGGATATCATCTTCTTCTAGGTTTGTTCCCCCTGTTGGATTGCTCTGGTGGATTTCTGCATCAGCTGGGTTCTGGTCTGCAACTGGATAAGCTACCGTCTTGTCATCTGCAGTTTGGCTCTGATCTACAGATGAGTCTTTGTCAGCTACAGCTGGGTCTTCATCAGTGGCAACTGGATCAGATAGGTTCGGTGATCCTGTCTCATCTGCAGTTGGGTCTTCAGCAGCTACAGTTGGATCATCAGGCTGGTCTGCAGGTGAGTCCACCATTCCAGTGTCATGTATAATGACTTCTTCAAGGGTCGCTGATTTGAGCTTGTTCTCAATTAGCTCAACTTGCTTCCTGTACTCAACAGTAGATTCATCAAAAACAACATGGGGTGTTTCCTCCACAACTAAGGTTCTTTTGTTAAAAACTCGATATGCCTTGCTTCTTTGTGAATATCCCATAAAGAGACCGTCATCAGTTTTAGCATCAAAGGCATTTAGTTGTGTTTTACCGTTGTTGTGGATGAAACACTTACAACCAAAAACATGAACGTAAGCAACAGTAGGAATTCTATTATTCCAAACCTTATAGGGAGTTTTGCCATGTCTCCCTACTATCATACTCCTGTTCTGTGTATGGCAAGCTGTGTTGACAGTTTTAGCCCAGAACCTCTTGGGCAGGTCCGCTTCTGCAATCATGGATCTTGCTGCTTCCTTCAGGGTTCTGTTTCTTCTTTCAGCAACACCATTCTGCTGGGGGGTCCTGGCTGCAGAGAGCTAATGCTGGATCCCATTCTGATCGCTGTAAACAGTTATCGCCTTGTTGAGAAACTCTCCTCCTCTATCTGATCTGATCTTGATGATGGATAGGGATTTTTCATTCTGGATCCTTCTCAGCAGCTCAGGTAGCTTGGTCAAGGTTTCACTTTTCTTATACAGGAAAATTATCCAGGTGTACCTTGAATAATCATCTACTATAACAAGTGCATGCTTTCGGCCGCTTAGAGTCCTTGTCTTGATAGGACCAAATAGATCCATGTGGAGTAGATCTAATATCCTTGTTGTGAGAGATGTAGGATGGACTGGCTTGAATGATGCTCTGGTCTGCTTTCCTTTCTGACATGCATCACAAAGTGCTTCCTTCTTGAATGCTTCATCTGGAAGTCCTCTGACCAGCTTCTGAGAACTGATCTTATTTATGGCTTTGAAGTTCAGGTGACATAGTCTTTTGTGCCACAACCATCCGTTCTCAGCTACTGTCTTGGATAGAAAACAGGAGTTAGGTGTTCCTGTGTTCCAATCAATCATATAGACATCTCTCCTTCTGAAACCTTGTAGCTTTACTTCTCCAGATATGATATCTATCACCATACATTTCCAAATGGTGAAGACTACTAGATTCTTCTCGTCGCAAAACTGGCTTATGCTCAGGAGGTTTTTAGTCCTTTGACATAGTGAACTTTGGATATCACAATATTTCCTCGGTGCAGCTCTCCAAAGCCCTTTGTTTGTCCTCTAGAGCTATCTCCAAAAGTTACATCAGGACCTCTTTCTTTGGTGTATTCGACAAAGATCTTCTTATTCCCGGTCATGTGCCTCGAGCATCCAGAATCTACAAACCATTCTTCACCTCCAAAATTTGAGCTTGTGGAGATGTGGTTGTAGTCCTTCCACCTTTTCTGCAATCAGACAAGCAGATATTTAGGTACCCAAATCTGTGTGGGTCCTTTGGGGTTAGCTGGTTTCCTGGAGAATTGATTTCTCCTTGGATTGTAAAAATTGTTATTATTATTATAACCCTGATAAGGTGTGTAAGGTCGAGGTCTGAATCTCCTGTTGGGATTGTATAGTGGATATTCCTCAAAATTTTGATAGTGTGGGCCATTTCTAAATCTTGGATGAGACCATTTATTAAATCTTTGAGGTCTCCACACTTGTTCATTTTGGAAATTGGGATAACCTTGAGGTTTCCATCTGCTCCTCCCATTTTGAAATCTGTTTTTAAGGAGTTGTTGGTAATAGTGGGCATGTTATGCAGAACTTTGCTTTTGCAGGCCATTGCCTAGTCGCCTGTCTAGGTGGCTGCCTTGTGTAACCTGACTGCAGCCTAGACATGTGTCTTGGCTGTTGCCTGTTTTTAAACGTCGGTTTATATGTAGGCTCAGAAGTCGAGACAGTTGTTTCTCCCTTGATAAACTTTCTTTTAGAACTAGAGGGAGTGTGAGGATCATATCCAGGGCCTGATTTGGAATATAGTGGCCTATTATTGGTACACAATTCTTCCAGAGTTGAAGATGCCTTCAGGGAGGTTATTTCCTGCGCCTGAGTCTTATTTATCTGAGTCAGCTTAGTAAACGCAGCTTTGGCATGAGCAAGTGCAGCTGATTGTTCTTTATGTAAGTCAGTTAGTCGGTTTATCTCAGCTGTATTAACATCAGCCTAGTTTTTAAAGTCAGCTGCAGTTATCTCTACCTTATTCAGTTCTAGGCTGAGTTTTTCGAAATCATTTTTCAGCTGCCTATTCTCATCTTGCAGCTGAGTCTTCTCTGCTGATACA
Source organism: Orobanche coerulescens (assembly GCA_033398695.1). Classification (NCBI taxonomy): domain Eukaryota; kingdom Viridiplantae; phylum Streptophyta; class Magnoliopsida; order Lamiales; family Orobanchaceae; genus Orobanche; species Orobanche coerulescens. Next base: position 76,826,524 of record CM065815.1, on the reverse strand, counting down.
GTTTGGTGTGCAGATTTGAGTGTTTCAAAATCTTTAAATAACTAATTTACGGATTCGTGCAGATCCATATCTTGTGACATGGCTGAACTATTATTTGAACCAGAGGGTTTAGAAGTTACCTCTTCATCAGCTAGGTTGGCCATCAGGCAGTCATACTCTTCATCATCATCAGAAAAGAATCCGCTGCTTGATTCTGCATTCTCCTGGTCTTCTCCGATGAGGGCCTTTCTTCTATCTTCTTTTCTGCCCACCTCCATCTTGCTCTCGTCCTTCTTGAGCTCAGGACAGTCTATTTGGATGTGCCCTGTCTTGTGACAATTGTAGCACTCCACCTTCCAGCTCCTAGCTTTCTGGTTCCTTCTGGGATTCTCCTTATAATTTTTCTTGTATTTGGAGTAGTTCTTTCTAAAGTTGTTGAACCTTTGCATTATAAACGCCATTTCTTCCTCAAAATCTAATGGATTTGGAGGCTTTACATCAGATAGGCTATTGGCAGGGGACTCGGCTGCAAAGGCTATTCCCTTCTCTGCAGGCTCAGTTGAGGATGAACTTGGAAGCTCGAACTCATAAGCCTTCAGATCAGAGAACAGCTCTTGAATTTTTATTTTATTTAGGTCCTTGGACTCTCTCATGGCCACGACCTTCATGCTCTATTCAGGATTGAGAGATCTGAGAACCTTCAGTGCCATTTCCCTGTTGCCATAGGTTTTACCGAGGGAGTTGATTTCATTGATAATCTCAGTGAACCTTGTGTCCACTTGATCTATGGATTCGCCGTTCTTCATTTTGAAATTGTCAAACTTTTGAATAGCGATTGACAATTTATTTTCTTTGATTAGATCCGTTCCCTCACACATTAAAGCTAATATATCCCATATTTCCTTGGCATTCTTGCAGTTCTTTATCTTGACCATGGTGGATTTGTCAATAGTTTGATATAACACATCTCTGGCCTGGTTATCAAGATTGGCCAGCTTTCTTTCTTCGGGAGTCAGCTCTGTCCTCTTCTTTAGAATCTTCTCTGGCTTCCCTGCTGCAATCTCCTCTGCAGTGTTGTCCTTCTCGAAGATGAATGGACCGTCCTCGATGATGCACCACATGTCATCATGGATCGAAGATAAGTATGCCTGCATCCTTATCTTCCAAAGATCATACTCATCAACTGAAAACACAGGGAGTCTAGAATGCATGTGTTCCATTATAAACTGAGAGTAAAGATATATCTCTGATATAGATCTGGTTCGTGAAATAGATGAACCAACCTCTACGATACCACTTGTAGGTCACAAGTCGTCCAGGAACAAGTCTAGAGGGGGGGTGAATAGACTTGTTGAAACTCTTAAACTCTTTTTCACGAAGAGTGAGTTTCTTCAGCTGATAGGTAAGAAAATGACTTGGAGTCGTTTGTTCTTTAATATATGCGGAAGTCAGGTGATGACGAATAGAAAGCAACTAATGAAACACTTAACAATGAATGCAGCAGATAAAGTATGATGCAATAAAACAGTAAATAACGCAGGCAATTATAGTGGTCTCAGAGGTGGGGTAATCCTCTACTAATCCACTTTTCTCCAAACCAGTTGGAGATGAATTCACTATAATTCTCAACCAGTGATAAATATTACAATGATTCAAACAAAACTACAACATCTTCCAACCAATGGAAATCCGTGCCATTGTACCACACTTGACTGCCTTGAACCTCTTGATCCTCGATCCTTGGATGCCTTTATAGTCTCTTAACTTCAACCAGTGAAGTACCCCGTACTCAGGATTATAGACAAGAGTTTTTGTCTTCTCCAACTAAGAGCTTCTTTAAGTATAAACTTTTAGAACCGCTCTTTTCTCGATGCTGTATTTCGCTATTTGATAGCTTGAATGCTTTGATCGCTTGAAAGTATGTTAGCACCGGTAGTTGTTATTGTAAGGTATTTTCTCAGCTTCAAATCTTCGAATATATAGGTCGCGATCTCTGAGCTTTTCCTTATATCCGTTACAAATATTTTGAACAAATCCGTCCATTGGAGAGGTAGACTTCATTGTTTTCTTTCTCAACGTTGCAAGGCTGGATTCCCATATTTTAATCTATCTTCCGACCGTTGTGAAGACTCTGCATGTTATGCGCCAAATCTTTTGAATATAAAACGATTAAAGTCTTCAAGGTGGGTCTGGATGATTTATTTAAATCATACTCTTGCGGGAATCTCTCCAATTTGTCTCTTCATGTTGCATGTGACTTTCCGTAATACTTGACTTTTCAACGCATGCTGACGTGGACTTGGAGTACTTGGCTGATCTCGACTAGGATGATGTGCAGTTAACTTCTCTGCAGTCTGGACCTCTCTGATGTTCACTGTTTGGAACTTATCTGATCAGGTGACTTGTCTGAGGTACCTTGGATGCAGTCTAGTCAAACATCTCTGATAAATTTTTGTTGACCAGAACTACTCTGACTTGACTCGGCTGATCCTCTCTGATGGACTTAGTTGTACTTTAGTACTTAGCCGATTTTTAGCCTAACTTATTTTTGGCCTATAGAAGATACTCATTTGGTTCTTCTTTACATTTTGCCAAGTTTTATACTTAACATTATTTGGCCTATGGAAGATACTCATTTGGTTCTTCCTTACATTTTTGCCAAGTAATAAACATTTGAATTCATATTGATGACATCATCAAAATCTAACAAGTATTCCTAACAGCAAGAAGGAGAATTAGAAACCATCCTGAAATCATTTGAGAAATCTTATAGATGGATGGAAGAAATTATACGCACTAGGCAACACGCCCACGACAAACGTAGCTTAGGATGTGACTCATTCTCCCATAATGGAAATACTAGTACGATATTTGTCAGGTGTGTGGAACCCATTCCTGTACCTGAAGAGATTCCTAGTCCCGCAGAGGCTATAGCTACCCCTCGTACAACGAAGGATGTAATTCCACCACCAAATTCATATCACAGGCAGCAGAAACCTAAGCCTCCTAGACCTGTAAGGCGTGATCAACAACATGCTCCCTTAGCATATCAAAAGAGCCAACAACCATTAAAAAAGAAAGGTGTATCTAAATATCAAAGGCAAGCACCGAAGTACTATCAACAGGACAATGCGCCTAGATATTGGATACAGGAGCCCTATTATCCATATTGAAAGTAGGTCGCCGCGCAGTATCATCAACAGTCCTGAGAATCTAACTAGAGACCCAGAAGGCAAGCTGTAAGGTCAAGGAAAATGGCTACACCTCCTAGACAGCAATCGTACTGGAATAATAACCCTAGATTATACATGCATAATAATCAAGGTTACAGCAACTACGTACCTGCCCCACGTAGACATCACAAGATAGGACCAAAAGTAACCTACAACAAAAAAATTGATGTTAGGCAAATATGGGTACCTAAAGGCACTAACATACATTGACCCAAATATCAAAGAGAAGGACATCTGGTATTTTGACAGTGGATGTTCTCGGCACATGACGGGAGATATCAGCAAGCTGTTAGATTATGTAGAAGGTTGTGGTCTAAAGATGCGCTTCGGTGAGAAGTCCAAAGGAAGAGCAAGAGGGAAGGGAACACTGCTTGTAGGAAAGTTCAAAGTCACCGACGTTGCTTATGTCGAAGGCATACAGTACAATCTACTTAGTATCACGCCAGTTCTATGACAAAGACTCCTCCGTCAAGTTCTATGTAGACCACTATAGAGTGAAGGACATCAAGACCAAAGAAATCGTCCTCGCAGGAAGCAAATCAGGTAGTATGTATATTGTTGACTGGAAGCCTACGAGCTCCACTATTCCTCATTTTGTTGCCAAATGCACTGCATATCAAAGCTAGCTATGGCACAAGAGGATGTCTCATATCAACTTTAAGACTATAAAGAAACTTACCAGACAGGGAATGGTTAGAGGTTTGCCCGATGTGTCATTCCATAAAGACAGCATCTGTGGACCCTGCCAGAAAGTCAAACAAGTCAAAATCTAGTAGGGTTGTTTACTGCAAAGCATACTTTATGCTTGTATTACCTTATTTCTCTGTAACTACCTATGAGACTATTAATTACATTTAATCACATGTTTTGCATATTTATTCATGTTATGGTTATGCAAATGAAATGTCTAATTATTTTATATTGTAGATAATGTGGTGTGTTGGTGTCGCACGGAAGATCACATTATCGGTGCCTTATAAAAAAATATAATAGTTCACAACCTATATAATTATTAGAAACATTATGTTAAAGGTTGTAGTGTATGCTTGAGATTATTTGGTCTTGACAATTAGCATACATTAGCGTATTTGCATACGTTGAACTGGATCAAGGTGAGATAGTGTCTTCTGTACTGACTGTAACAAGAACTTAAATCTCGAATAGTTATTATTTCTTGATTCTAAGTATATAATTGTGTATTTATAATATTGATTGCTTTGATTTACCAAGGGTGAGAGTCAAAATGTCTGACTCAATAAGCCACGTATCTTGGGCAGTAATATTATTTATATGACAATTATTATTATTATTACTAAAAATCATGTCCCGACTCGTGCGGGTTAATGTCCCGACTCGTGCGACCAGAAAGTGATTAATATGGAAAGTTGGGTTGCACTAGGAGTCTTAACCCTAATCCTACTTAAGATCCCTAGAGTAGTCCAAGAGCCTATAAATAGGACATACATGGGGTTCGACCGAAATCATCTATTACAAGGCTTGTGAGATCAATTTTTTGTCTTGGGTTTAATTGTAGATCTTGACTTATTTCTTTGATTCTACAATTTAGATAACATATCAATTTTCTAAGTGTGTTCATATAATACTAGAAAGTAAATAAAAATCGAGTGACTCCCAAGAACACATTCGGCCGATCCATATTTGTCCAAGCAAGATCCGGTAGCTCGTTGCCCACACAACGTCCGGATTAAAGCGGATCATACTGTAGAAGATCTACAGGTAGAAATACAAGGAGATCAAGAAGAAAAGGAACCACTACGCTTCAAAGGTAATATACTATGATCTTTCATCTAGATGAGGATATTCAATTCACCAACATATTTATTAAATAAATAATAAATAATATTTAAATTACTTATTAATCTTAGTAATTAATTAATTATCATGCCTAAATAGATTTGGTACTCATGGATGCGTAAAATATTTTTGTTAAAATTTCACCAACTTCGTCTCCGCTGCATTTTATTTCCAATAATTGATATCGGAGCCAAATTTTAGGCTTTTGTTATTTTAATTAATTTTGGTGATTAATTGATAGCAATTTAAATATTCATGTAATTTGATGTTGGATTATTTTGCTAGATGTGTTCTTGCAGGGAATATGATACAATTATCATGGTTATGAGAATGGTTTATTTATTTATTTTTATTATTTATACAATTGTTGGTTTAGCCCGGTTTTTAGGCATGTAATGGTTTTTTCCGTGAGGAAATCCGCGGGTAGATATAGGATCTTATTTTTCGTGTAATCTTCCTGTAAATTCGATGTACTTTATTTTTATAAAACCATAATCGGATTCAGAGAAGATGAAGTCACGAAGAAGTAGAGCAGAACCGGGACACCGGGACTGCTGGACAGCCGTGGCCGAACAGCAGCACGCGGGCACTGTCGAGCAGTACATGGCTGCCTGCCGAGCAGCACCGGGATTGCTGCTGAGGGCCGTGGGCAGCCTGTTCCGGGCTGGTTCGCCAGTTCAGGTCGGATAATCTAGTTTTTGGTCCGGTCCATTTCACCGCCGTTCGTTGCATCCGCTGGAGAGTCAGGATTCAAAATTAAATTTTCTTATGTAATTAATTTGGCATAAAAAGTGAAATTTTAATTTTGGAAATCCACGGCCCAGCCAGGGAGTAGTGACGAGATGCTTGATCGAGTGGGAGAAATTGAGTCGAAGATTTTCTCGGATTCAAATCAAGGAAGAAAACCATAATAATTGGATAATTTAATTATCCATTCTTTATTTCGCTTTTTACTGTCTTGACGTATGGTATGTATGAATGTATGCGTGATAAGTTTCTTGCATGTTAGCACGAGAAAATTAAAAACCTTAAGGCTAAACTAACTAAGTGATAAATTGATTTATTTTTTTAAAATAACATCAAACTGGCCTCCATAATTAATTTAAATTGTGAAGTAATTAGCATGCGCGTTGACATTATGGTCTTCCTTCATATCGGATGTGCTAATTATAAGTTCACTAGCTTTAAATTTCAAATGATAACAAAAGGTAAATATTTTTTTTATGATAAGACCTCTCAATCTGTAGGACTATTATTTAAAAGCTAATATTTGAGGTTGTTAAATTATGGTGTTCACTTAGGTATATTAATTAATAAGCTCTCCACCGAAATCTATGTTAATTAATACATGGCCAAGAGGAACCAACTATTAATTTTACTTGTCATAACGTAAATTGACTAGATAGTAAAATTAAAGACGTAAACTCTACTTGAAAAATGTGTGTGTAAATGTGCACACGATCGTGGCTTGCATATGCAGGTTTTTCGAGGTGTTGGTTACTAGCATATATATATTGTGTTTTGAGGTTTTTCAATATAATTTGCTATGCATTATGTGATGAATGTTTTAATTTTTATCTCAGATGTCTTTCAATCCACTTGCTGTAATTCTCAAAGAAAACAAACTAGATGGCACTAACTTTGCTGATTGGGAACGTAATCTTAATATTGTACTGACTACTGAAGAACACAGATTTGTTCTAACTGAGGAATGCCCATTGGAGCCAGATGCGGATTCAACACCCGATGAGGTGAAATAATTCCATAGATGGAAGAAATCTGATGAGATGGCTCGCTGTTACAGCTTGGATTCTGTAGCAAATGTATTACAGCATCAGCATCAGAGTATGGGCACGGTCGTGAAAATGATGAAAAATCTCTACGAGATGTTTGGTCATCAGAACCGGGCGGCTAGGCAAAATGGTATGAGGGTCTTGATGACGACCCAAATGCCTGAAGGAACCCCGGTAAGGGATCATGTTCTAAAGATGATTTCCAATCTAAATGAACTTGATATCTTAGGGGCTATTATTGATGCGGAAACGCAGGTCGATATCACCCTAGGCGGCTTACCTAGGTGCTTTGAGCAGTTCCGCCTAAACTACAACATGAATCGTAGGGAGTATACCTTGGCGGAATTGCTGACGGAGTTTCAAGCTGCAAAATGTCTCTTTAGGCAAGGGTATCAAGCTCTTGCGGCAACTAGTGTTTCGACTTCTAAACCCAAGTGGGGGAAGAAGAAGAAACAAGCGGGCCAGAAGCAAGTGGCAACTCTTAAGGTAAAGAGCAAGGCTTCTCATCCCGAGGCGAACAAAAGCCAAATGGAAGGTGCTACAAGTGCGGTCAGAAAGGACATTTTAAAGTGGACTACCCTGCTCTTAAGAAAGGGATGTCACGTGCACTAGTAGTCAAAACATGTTTGGCAGCTTGTTCTTCCACTCCGTGGATAGTTGATTCAGGCTCCACTGATCATGTTTGCTTTGACTCGCATGGTTTTCAAGTAACCAAGTAGCCTAGTGCGGGTGAGATTACCATCAACTGGGGCAATTATTCCGGGCTTATGGCTATTGCGCTGGGAGTACAGTTGAAGATTAATGATAAATTATTAATCCTAAATAATGTATTGTTTGTACCGGATTTTAGAATAAATTTAATTTCGGTTTCTAAATTAAAATGTGATGGTTATTCAGTTTCTTTTGATGATGATGCTGTTATTAGAAGAAGAAACGGTGAATATATTTGCAAAGATATTTTTACGGATGGACTGTATGTCATTAATACTGCACAAACTCCCATGTATAAACATAAATCGCTTAACTCTTTATCTGAACCTAAAAAGGGAAATAACCTTCGAGCATAAACCAAAAGTATCTCTGACATTTACGGTTAGGGCATCTAAACCTTGGGAGGATTCAAAGATTGGTAGATGATAGCCCATTGGATGACCTCTAAGTTGAGTCATTTCTAATTTGTGAATCTTGTATGGAAGGTAATATGACCTAAAGGGTCTTTAAGATCAAGGGAAATCGTGCTCAGAATGTGTTGGATATACGGATGTATGTGGTCCAATGAATGTCCAACCTAGGGGTGGTTTTGAATACTTCATCACATTTATAGATGATTATTCGAGATATGGATACATCTATTTGATGCGACGCAAGTCTGAAGCCTTTGACAAGTTCAGAGACTTTCAGGCAGAAACGGAGAAGCGTCATGGAAAAAGTATCAAGTCACTACGATCTGATCATGTTGGCGAATACCTTAGTGGAGAGTTTTTGGATTTGTTGGCAAATGAGGGAATTTCGTCCCAGCTCACTGCACTCGGAACTCCACAACAAAACAGTGTTGCTGAGAGAAGGAATAGAACTCTTTTAGAAATGGTTAGATCAATGAAGAGTTATCGAATTTACCTATTCTATTTTTGGGGATATGTCTTAGAAACAGAGGCGTACATTCTAAACCCGGTGCCTTCGAAATCAGTTCCGAAAACACCCACAAAATTATGGAGTGGGTGCAAACCCAGTCTAGGACATGTTTGGATTTGGGGTACTCCGACATATGTGCTGAATAGGGAAACTGATAAGTTGGCATCTCGTACAAAAGTACGAGTGTTTGTAGGATATCCTAAGGGAACGAAGGGTAGCTTGTTCTATAGTCTCCAGGATTAGAAGGTCATTGTTATCACCAATACTCAATTCCTAGAAGAGTATTATATGATTAGTCACAAGCCCATGAGCGAAATAATTCTGGAAGAGTTGAGAGGCAAGACTCCGTCTATACCAATCGTACAAGCGCCAATTAACACTGCACCACATATCGATTTTGAGACTTTGACACCAACTCAAGATTTGCCTCATCGTAGTGGGAGGGTTTTGTAGGTCACAAGTCATCCAGGTACAAGTCTAGAGGGGGGGTGAATAGACTTGTAGAAACTCTTAAACTCTTTTTCACGAAGAGTGAGTTTCTTCAGCTGAAAGGTAAACAAATGACTTGGAGTCGTTTGTTCTTTAGTATATGCGGAAGTCAGCTGATGACGAATAGAAAGCAACTAATGAAACACTTAACAATGAATGCAACAGTTAAAGTATGATGTAGTAAAACAGTAAATAACGCAGGCAATTATAGTGGTCTCAGAGGTGGGGTAATCCTCTACTAATCCACTTTTCTCCAAACCAGTTGGAGATGAATTCACTATAATTCTCAACCAGTGATAAATATTACAGTGATTCAAACCACACTACAACAGCTTCCAACCAGTGGAAATCCGTGCCGTTGTACACACTTGACTGCCTTGCACCTCTTGATCCTCGATCTTTGGATGCCTTTACAGTCTCTTACTTCAACCAGTGAAGTACCCCGTACTCAGGATTATAGACAAGAGTTTTTGTCTTCTCCAACTAAGAGCTTCTTTAAGTATGAACTCTTAGAACCGCTCTTTTCTCGATGCTATTGATTGCTTTAGATTGCTTGATTGCTTTGATCGCTTGAAAGTATGTTCGCACCGGTAGTTGCTCAGCTTCAAATCTTCGGATATATATAGGTCACGATCTCTGAGCTTTTTCCTTGTAGCCGTTGCAAATCTTTTGAACAAATCCGTCCGTTGGAGGGAGACTTCTTTGTTTAATCTTTCTGAACGTTGCAAGGCTGGATTCCTATTATTTTATTTTATCTTCTGACCGTTGTGAAGACTTCTGCATGTGAGCGCCGAATCTTTTGAATATAAAACGATTAAAGTCTTCAAGGTGGGTCTGGATGATTTATTTAAATCATATCTCTTGCGGGAATCACTCCAATTTGTCTCTTCACGTTGCATGTGAATTTCCGTAATACTTGACTTTTCAACGCATGCTGACGTGGACTTGGAGTACTTGGCTGCCTTCGACTAGGCTGATATGCAGCTAACATCTCTGCAGTCAGGACCTCTCTGCTGTTCACTGTTTGTGACTTATCTGATCAGGTGACTTCCCTGAGGTACCTTGGCTGCAGTCTGGTCAAACTTCTTTGATAAATTTTATTGACCAGAGCTACTCTGACTGGACTCGGCTGATCCTCTCTGATGGACTTAGCTGTACTTGGTACTTAACCGTTTTTCAGCCTAACTAATTTTTGGCCTACAGAAGATACTCATTTGGTTCTTCTTTACATTTTGCCAAGTTTTATACTTAACATATTTGGCCTATGGAAGATACTCATTTGGTTCTTCCTTACATTTTTGCCAAGTAATAAACATTTGATTTTATATTAATGACATCATTAAAATCTAACAAGTATTCCTAACAAATTCCCCCTATTTTGATGATGGCAAAACTTTAAACAGGTAATCAAATGACCAAGTCTGCACTTAAGTGCAAGACACAAACTAAAATCAGTCTAATATTGAGACAACTGGAAATTGTCATTCAACAGACTGTTATAAAACTTTTCTGACTTGATTATGATTGAAATTTACAAGAAAGTTTTTTTTTTACAGGTACAGAAAATAAAATTACAAGTACAAAGAAATAAAGTCATCTGCCTCTTCCTCTGCCTCTGCGAATAGGCTGTTTGGCAGGCCTGAATGGTTTAGCTCCAATTGGTCTTATCTTGACTGGAGCAAGACCATATTTCCTCTTCACAACAAGAGCTACAAAGTCTTGTTCTTGTTGTGATGTAAATCTATTCTCAAGGCATAACTGCTGGATTTCTCTTTGAAGCTCTAGCTCATTCAGCTCATTGTCCAGACGGGTCGGCGCTTCCTCTGCTCTGAATGAGGGAATCATAGGATAAGCGTTTTGTTCCTTAACATGCTTCTTTAGAATAGTCCAGATCTTTGGATGGGCTTTCTCCATGAAATTGATGAAGATCTGCTGTGGGGAGAGATTATCATCCTGGAGTATTTCCCAGATGTAATAATCTCTGATGAATTTCTTCTTTGCAGTTCCCCACATGGGCAGGGCTTCATATGGAATAAAGTCCTCAACATACCACAGCTCCTTTCCTTCCCATTCTAGAGTAGGCCCAAAACCTCCTCTAGTCCTCCTTCTCTTGCCTTCAGGCTGGTCAGCCTGTTCATCTGGATCCGCTCCTCCCTTCCTCTTCAGACTTGAGGGTCCTTCAATTTGAAGGATATCTTGCTTCTTCTTGCTCCTTATCTCTCCTTGATTACTTCCTTCCTCCTGAACTCTCTCTTCCCCCCTTTTTTCCAGCATCAACAAGGGTAGTTAATTGCTGCTCCATTCTGCTCATCCAATCAGACATGCCAAAAGGTATTCTGTTGTTGGTAGGGAGAGGGGGCTGAGGAATCTCTCTCTGCAGTAGAGTGTCGATCTTGGCATTCATTGATTGAAGGTCAGGAGTGACCTGAGACGTTAGCAGCTCTCCAATTGTATCTTTGACGATTTGCCTGATCAGCTCAGTCATGGCAGGAGATATCTGAGCTGAGGGAGAGTGCTCTCCTGAGCCTTTTGCAAAAGAACCACTAGACTGCAAGCTTCATGCGGTGGTAGTTCAGAGGGGGTTTTCTCCGGGGTCCCTGACCTGGAGTCTTCAGCTAACTCTGCGTCTAGGCTGGTGTACCGGGCAGGTACCACAGTCATGTCTGCAGCTTCTTGAATTGGCTCTGGCTCCGGCTCTGGTTCCTTTTCTTCTTCTTTCTCTTCCTCTTTCTCTTCCTCTTTCTCCTGATCCTCCTCCTTCTCTTCTTCCGCCTTTTCCTTTTCTTCCTCCTCATCCTTTTCTTTTTCATTTTCTTTTTCGGCTCCTACATCTCCTCCATCATCATCATCATTATCATCATCATTGTTATCATCATCCTTCTCCTTTTCTTCATCATCATCATCATTTTCATCATCATCCTCCTTTTCTCCTTCATCTTTTTCTTGTTCTACCTCTTCTCCTTCTTCTTCTTCTTCATCAGCCAACTCTTCTGTTTTCTCAATTTCTCCTGACTGTTTTTCAACTAGAATATTTTCTTCTGTTCTTCTCTCTTCTTCTTCTTCTTCATCAACCAAATCAACAACTTCTTTATTTCCTTCTCCATCTACTTCCTCAATTCTAATTTCTTTTTCAACTTCCTCCTCCTCCTCTTCTCCAAAAGAACCATCAAAGATGCTAAGCATTATGGAATGGATAAATTGGTCCATGTTTGTTTTAAAATGGGACATGAACCAATTATCCTGGAGGATTAATACTAAGTCTGATTCTTTGCAAAAGTGAATCAGAACCTCCTCTGTGGCTTGGGGATATTCCCAACCACTAGTTCCAATGTAAGTTTGAAGGTTTGAAAATGTCAGAGTTTTGAAAAACTTCCACTCTTCAAAAATATTTACAAAAGAGTGTTTTAATGCTTGTGGCTTAACAAGCTGGAGTTGCTCAATTGATAGGTTGAATGGCAGGTCTTCCGGATGAGTTGGTGATCTGGCTGAGGGGCTTGCAAGGTGTTCACACTGCTCTTCCTCACTAAATTGCAGTTTCCTTGGCCTCTTAGGAGAGGGTTCTGGTGACGACTGCAAGATAGAGGGTCCTTCAGGGGCTGGTCCCCTTCTCTTAAATCTGACTGCAATGGGAGTGTCGTCGGACTCGGTGTCAGACTCGACTGCAGTTGCGATATCAGCTGCAGGTCTGTCTGACTCTCCTGATGAATAGTATCTCGGATATGTCCTTGTGTCCGGCAGCTCCTTCAACATCTGAGCTGCTCTCCCAGTGCCTCCGAATTTCCTCACCTTCTCGTGGTCCATATGACCAAGCCTTTTATTGGGGTGGAAGGGGTCAATGCTTCCCTTTGCCACACCAGTCTTTTCCAAAAACCAACTTAGCTGCGTTCCAAACGCCAGCTTTGTTTTGAACCTCTTCTCGTCAACAAGCCATTCGGCTTTGTTGACCTCTCGGATGAGTTGTCTGAAGATGTAGTCTGCCCAGTCAACTTCTTCTTCCTGAATCAGTGCTCCCAGCACCATAAACTTTGATGACGACAGTTGATCATAACTGCCGGCCATCCCCATTATTATTTTGTTGGTAATGTCCAATGCGAAACGGTAAATCTTCTTGAGTTCACTCCTCTTGGCAGTGAATTTCAGTTTTTCCGGGATATTTTCCACCTTAATCTTTTTCCAGGTTTCGGCGGCGGATTGCTTGAGAGCTTCGACTGCTAAACCACGGTGCTTCATTCCGAAGACAGTACGGATCGTCTCTCGAGATATGCTGACTGGTATTCCGCCAACTGTGCTATGAATTCCGTCTTGAATCAAATAAGCTTCGCGATAGAACTCGATGACATCCTCTTTGTACAGGTGTTGAGGATTGATGTCTAGAAATGGGTAGATCCCATTAAGCTTCATTGCGCGAATCAGATTAAGCATGTCGTAGTCCTCCAGATTGGCTTCTAATAAGCCTTCAAAGTCGATGACCAGCGAGAAAATGATCTGGTCTTTCACCTCCTTCAAAGTAAGATTCCATTTCTGCAAATAAAAGATTTTAGCGTATTTGGTGTTCAAGAAATTTTTGCTCTGAAAAATCTAGGGTTTCTGTAAGCGTAAAGAGTAAAGTGAAAGGTCTTCTTTCCTTATAAAGAAGATGAAAAGACGTTTGTATTAATTTATTATATATTTGAAATGGTGGTACGCCTTTTGATATTCTTTTGAATTTCAAATTTGAATCGGTGGCCCATTTTAAAATTCGACGGTTGATTCTGATTGGCCACCGTGGAGGTTGATTTAATAGGCGATTGACGCGTGTATTAAAATTTCCACTTGGCTTAGAAAAATATATTTAAATGCCATTTGTTAACCAAGATTAATATAATAATATTATAACTATGGCAAATAATAATTAAGTATTCAGAGGTCAGTTTAGAAAACATAGCTGGTCTGATTTGTTGACTGTTGACCGCTCTGCATCAGGTGAGTTGACTTCTCGCCTGGTATTCTGATCAGCTAGGTTCCTTTGTTCGTCCTTCGTCTTCTTGCCTGGATCAGCTAAGTCCGATTCTCGGTGGGTCCGTCCTTCCTCCGAAATGCTTGACTTGCTTGATACTAGATTCCCAATCTAGTAATCCAAGATCTCTGCTCAGCTCCAAAAATCTTTCTTCTGGCAAGGGTTTGGTAAAGATGTCAGCTATCTGGTAGTCTGTGCTGACTCTTTCAACTCTAACCCTTTTGTTAAGCACATGGTCTCTAATGAAATGGTGCTTAACATCAATGTGCTTCGTCCTTGAGTGCAAAACTGGATTGTTGGTTATTGCAATAGCACTATTGTTGTCACACCAGATTGGAACTTCGTTGGCAATGATATTATAATCCCTTAGCTGCTGTCTAATCCATAAAATTTGTGCACAACAGCTACCTGCAGCTAGGTATTCTGACTCTGTAGTGGAGATAGAGTTAGAAACCTGCTTCTTGCTAAACCAGGATATCAGTCTGGTTCCTAGGAATTGACACGTTCCACTAGTGCTCTTCCTGTTGATTTTGCATCCTGCGAAATCCACATCTGAGTATCCTGACAGCTCGAAATTATCATCCTTGGGATACCATAGTCCAACATTAATTGTAAACTTAAGGTACTTTATTATCCTCTTGACTGCATCTAGGTGTGATTGCTTCGGCTTGGACTGGAATCGTGCACAAACTCCTACGGCATAGGATATGTCTGGCCTGCTTGCAATGAGGTACAGAATAGATCCAATGAGTCCTCTGTAGTGGGTTGAGTCCACTGATATGCCTGCCTCGTCTGCATCCAGGTGAGTACTTGTGCTCATAGGAATTCTTGCGGGCTTGGCTGATTCCATTCCATATCTCTTGATAAGATCTCTGGTATACTTTGCTTGGTTGATGAAAATTCCTTTTTCCATCTGCTTAACTTGTAGTCCGAGAAAGAAGTTAAGCTTTCCCATCATACTCATCTCAAATTCTCCTTGCATGAGGTTGGAGAATTTTTCGCATAGCTCTGGATTGGTTGACCCGAATATGATGTCATCCACATAAATCTGGACTATTAATATGTGGCCTCCGTGCTCCACTCTGAATAGGGTCTTGTCCACCTTTCCTTTGCAAAATCCATTTTTCTCAAGAAACACAGAGAGTGTTTCATACCACGCTCTTGGTGCTTGCTTGAGTCCATAAAGAGCCTTCAACAGCTTATAGACTTTGTCTCCTTTGACAAAACCTGGGGGTTGCTCTACATAAACTTTTTCTTCTAGAATTCCATTCAGGAAGGCACTCTTTACATCCATCTGATATACTTCAAAGTCTTTGAATGCTGCATATGCGAGGAATAGTCTGATGGCCTCTAATCTTGCAATAGGTGCATAGGTTTCATCAAAATCTATTCCCTCCCACTGTGCATAACCTTTTGCTACAAGTCTGGCCTTATTCCTAACAACAGCTCCGTCTTCATCACTCTTGTTTTTGTACACCCATTTGGTGCCAATAACTTTCTTGTGATCAGGTCTATCTGTTAGTTCCCAAACTTTGTTTCTTTCCATCTGCTCCAATTCCTCTTGCATGGCATTAATCCATGAATAATCTTCCAAGGCTTGTTCTGTGGTTTTAGGTTCAATTTGCGACATAAAACATGATAACATCGCCATTCCTGCTGGTAGGGTTGACTATCTCGTCTTAACTCCATCATTCAACTTTCTAATTATTTGCTGGATTGGGTGATCCTTGAGCCATTTGGGGATATCGTCCTCTTCTGGGTTTGTTCCCCCTGTTGGATTGCCCTGGTGGTTATCTGCATCAGCTGGGTTCTGGTCTGCAACTGGATCAGCTACCGTCTTGTCATCTGCAGGTTGGTTCTGATCTGCAGATGAGTCTTTGTCAGCTCCGGCTGGGTCTTCTTCAGCAGCAACTGGATCAGATAGGTTTGGTGATCCTGTCTGATCTGCAGTTGGGTCTTCAGCAGCTGCAGTTGGGTCATCAGGCTGGTCTGCAGGTGAGTCCACCATTCCAGTGTCATGAACAATGACTTCTTCAAGGGTTGCTGACTTGAGCTTGTTCTCAATTAGCTCAACTTGTTTCCTGTACTCAATGGTAGATTCATCAAAAACAACATGGGGTATTTCCTCCACAACTAAGGTTCTTTTATTAAAAACTCTATATGCCTTGCTTCTTTGAGAATATCCCATAAAGAGACCGTCATCAGTTTTAGCATCAAAGGCATTTAGCTGTGTTTTACCGTTGTTGTGGATGAAACACTTACAACTAAAACCATGAAAGTAAGCAACAGTAGGAGTTCTATTATTCCAAACCTCATAGGGAATTTTGCCATGTCTCCATACTATCATACTCCTGTTCTGGGTGTGACAGGCTGTGTTGACAGCTTCAGCCCAGAACCTTTTGGGTAGGTCCGCTTCTGCAATCATGGACCTTGCTGCTTCCTTCAGGGTTCTGTTCCTTCTTTCAGCAACACCATTCTCGGGGCGTCACGGATGCGAAGAGCTCATCTTTGGATCCCATTCGATTCTTTGTAATCAGTTATCGCCTTGTTGAGAAACTTTCCTCCTCTATTTGATCTGATCTTGATTATGGAAAGGGATTTCTCATTCTGGATCCTTCTCAGCAGCTCAGGTAGCTTGGTCAAGGTTTCACTTTTCTTGTATAGGAAGATAATCCAAGTGTACCTTGAATAATCATCTACTATAACAAGGGCATGCTTTTGGCCGCTCAAAGTCCTTGGCTTGATAGGACCAAATAGATCCATGTGGAGTAGATCTAAGATCCTTGTTGTGAGCATTGTAGGCTGAACTGGCTTGAACGATGCTTTGGTCTGCTTTCCCTTCTGACATGCATCACAAAGTGCTTCCTTCTTGAATGCTTCATTTGGAAGTCCTCTGACCAGCTTCTGAGAACTAATCTTGTTGATGGCTTTGAAGTTCAGGTGACATAGTCTTTTGTGCCACAGCCATCCATTCTCAGCTACTGTCTTGGATAGAAAACAGGAGTTAGGTGTTCTTGTGTTCCAATCAATCATGTAGACATCTCTTCTTCTGAAACCTTGTAGCTTTATTTCTCCAGATAGGATGTCTATCACCATACACTTCAAGATGGTGAAGACTACTAGGTTCTTCTCGTCACAGAACTGGCTTATGCTCAGGAGGTTGTACTTGAGCCCTTTGACATAATGAACTTTGGATATCACAATGTTTCCTCGGTGCAGCTCTCCAAAGCCTTTTGTCTGTCCTCTAGAGCTATCTCCAAAGGTTACATCGGGACCTCTTTCTTTGATGTATTTGGACAGCATCTTCTTGTTCCCGGTCATATGCCTCGAGCATCCAGAGTCTACAAACCATTCTTCACCTCCAAAATTTGAGCTTGTGGAGATGTGGTTGTAGTCCTTCCACCTTTTCTGCAATTAGACAAGCAGAGATTTAGGTACCCAAATCTGTGTGGGTCCTTTGGGGTTAGCTGGTTTCCTGGAGAATTGATTTCTCCTTGGATTATAGAAATTGTTATTATTATTATAACCCTCATAAGTTGTGTAAGGTCGAGGTCTGAATCTCCTGTTGGAATTGTATACCGGATATTCCTCAAAATGTTGATAGTGTGGGCCATTTCTAAATCTAGGGTGAGACCATTTATTAAATCTTTGTGGTCTCCACACTTGTTCATTTTGGTAATTAGGATAACCTTGAGGTTTCCATCTGCCCCTCCCATTATGAAATCTGTTTTTAGGGAGTTGTTGGTAATAGTGGGCATGTTGTGCATTCTTGCTTTTGCCTGGGCCACTGCCTAGTCGCCTGTCTAGGTGGCTGCCTGGTGTAACCTGACTGCAGCCTAGACATTTGACTTGGTTGTTGCCTGTTTTTGAATATCGGTTTATACGTAGGCTCAACAGTCGAGACAATTGTTTCTCCCTTGATAAATTTTCTTTTAGAACTAGAGGGAGTGTGAGGATCATATCCAAGGCCTGATTTGGAATATAGTGGCCTTTTGTTGGTACACAATTCTTCCAGAGTTGAAGACGCCTTCAGGGAGGTTATTTCCTGCGCCTGAGTTTTATTCACTGTGTCACCTTAGTAAACTCGTTTTTGGCATGAGCAAGTGCGGTGATTTTTCTTTAAGTAAAATGGTTAGTCTGTTTATCTCAAATTGTATTAACGCCACTGGTTTTAAAGTCACCGCAGCTTATCTCAACCTTATTCAAATCTAGCCGAGTTTTTGAAATCATTTTTCACCGCTTATTCTCATCTTGCGGTGAGTCTTCTCTCTTGTCTGATTTGGTGTGCAGATTTGAGTGTTTCAAAATCTTTAAATAACTGATTTACCGATTCATGCAGATCCATATCTTGGGACATGGCTGAGCTATTATTTGAACCGGTGGGTTTAGAAGTTACCTCTTCATCAGCTAGGTTTGCCATCAGGCAGTCATACTCCTCATCTTCATCAGAAAAGAATCCGCTGCTTGATTCGACATGCTCCTGGTCTTCTCCGATGAGGGCCTTTCTTCTATCTTCTTTTCTGCCCACCTCCTTGGTTTCGTCCTTCTTGAGCTCGGGACAATCCATTTGGATGTGTCCGATCTTGTGACAATTGTAGCATTCTACTTTCCAGCTTCCAGCCTTCTGGTTCCTTCTTGGATTCTCCTTATAATTTTTCTTATATTTGGAGTAGTTCTTTCTAAAATTGCAGAACCTTTGCATTATAAACGCCATTTCTTCCTCAAAATCTAGTGGATTTGGAGGTTTCACATCAGATAGGCTCTTGGCAGGGGACTCGGCTGCAAATGCAATTCCCTTCTCTGCAGGCTCAGTTGAGGATGAACTTGGAAGCTCAAACTCATAAGCCTTCAGATCAGAGAACAGCTCCTGGATCTTTATCTTATTCAGGTCCTTGGACTCTCTCATGGCCACGGCCTTCATGCTCCATTCGGGGTTGAGAGATCTGAGAACCTTTAGTGCTATTTCCCTGTTGCCATAGGTTTTGCCGAGGGAGTTGATCTCATTAATAATCTCAGTGAACCTTGTGTCCACTTGATCTATGGATTCACCATTCTTCATTTTAAAGTTGTCAAATTTTTGGATAGCAATTGACAACTTGTTTTCCTTGATCAGCTCCGTTCCTTCACACATTAGGGCTAATGTGTCCCAGATTTCTTTGGCATTCTTACAGTTCTTGATCTTGACCATGGTGTATTTGTCAAGAGGTTGATATAACACATCTCTGGCCCGGTTATCAAGATTGGCCAGCTTACTTTCTTCGGGAGTCAGCTCTGTCCTCTTCTTAGGAATCTTCTCTGGCCTCCCTACTGCGATCTCCTCTGCTGTGTTGTCCTTCTCAAAGATGAATGGACCATCTTCGATGATGCACCACATGTCGTCATGAATCGAAGATAAGTGTGCCTGCATCCTTATCTTCCACAGATCATACTCGTCAACTGAAAACACAGGGAGTCTAGAGTGCATGTGTTCCATTATAAAGTGAGAGTAAAGATATATATCTGATATAGATCTGGTTCGTGAAATAAATGAACCAACCGCTCCGATACCACTTGTAGGTCACAAGTCGTCCAGGTACAAGTCTAGAGGGGGGGTGAATAGACTTGTAGAAACTCTTAAACTCTTTTTCACGAAGAGTGAGTTTCTTCAGCTGAAAGGTAAACAAATGACTTGGAGTCGTTTGTTCTTTAGTATATGCGGAAGTCAGCTGATGACGAATAGAAAGCAACTAATGAAACACTTAACAATGAATGCAACAATTAAAGTATGATGTAGTAAAACAGTAAATAATGCAGGCAATTATAGTGGTCTCAGAGGTGGGGTAATCCTCTACTAATCCACTTTTCTCCAAACCAGTTGGAGATGAATTCACTATAATTCTCAACCAGTGATAAATATTACAGTGATTCAAACCACACTACAACAGCTTCCAACCAGTGGAAATCCGTGTCGTTGTACACACTTGACTGCCTTGCACCTCTTGATCCTCGATCTTTGGATGCCTTTACAGTCTCTTACTTCAACCAGTGAAGTACCCCGTACTCAGGATTATAGACAAGAGTTTTTGTCTTCTCCAACTAAGAGCTTCTTTAAGTATGAACTCTTAGAACCGCTCTTTTCTCGATGCTATTGATTGCTTTAGATTGCTTGATTGCTTTGATCGCTTGAAAGTATGTTCGCACCGGTAGTTGCTCAGCTTCAAATCTTCGGATATATATAGGTCACGATCTCTGAGCTTTTTCCTTGTAGCCGTTGCAAATCTTTTGAACAAATACGTCCGTTGGAGGGAGACTTCTTTGTTTAATCTTTCTGAACGTTGCAAGGCTGGATTCCTATTATTTTATTTTATCTTCTGACCGTTGTGCAGACTTCTGCATGTGAGCGCCGAATCTTTTGAATATAAAACGATTAAAGTCTTCAAGGCGGGTCTGGATGATTTATTTAAATCATATCTCTTGCGGGAATCACTCCAATTTGTCTCTTCACGTTGCATGTGACTTTCCGTAATACTTGACTTTTCAACGCATGCTGACGTGAACTTGGAGTACTTGGCTGCCTTCGACTAGGCTGATATGCAGCTAACATCTCTGCAGTCAGGACCTCTCTGCTGTTCACTGTTTGTGACTTATCTGATCAGGTGACTTCCCTGAGGTACCTTGGCTGCAGTCTGGTCAAACTTCTCTGATAGATTTTGTTGACCAGAGCTACTCTGACTGGACTCGGCTGATCCTCTCTGATGGACTTAGCTGTACTTGGTACTTAACCGTTTTTCAGCCTAACTAATTTTTGGCCTACAGAAGATACTCATTTGGTTCTTCTTTACATTTTGCCAAGTTTTATACTTAACATATTTGGCCTATGGAAGATACTCATTTGGTTCTTCCTTACATTTTTGCCAAGTACTAAACATTTGATTTTATATTAATGACATTATCAAAATCTAACAAGTATTCCTAACAGGTTTTTCATCAACCGGAATGATTCATAGGCATGGGACAGTCTTCGGACTCAATCCCAGGTGAAGATGAATCAGATCACTGGACCTACAAGGAGGCAATCGAAGATAAAGATGCTGACTCCTGGCAAGTAGCAATGGAATCAAAAATTGGATCCATGGATTCCAATCAAATGTGGGAGCTAGTATAACTACCTAATGGGGTACAATCTATTGGGAGTAAGTAGGTCTACAAGTGAAAGAAAGGAGGTTACGGGAAGGTTGAAACCTTCAAAGGGAGGTTTATTGCGAAATGTTACACTCAAAATGAGGGTATTGACTATGATGAAACCTTTTCGCCGGTAGCCATGCTTAAGTCAATCCGGATTCTTTTAGATATAGCCACGCATTTGTATCTGGATATTTGGCAAATGGATATTAAGATTCCATTCTTGAATGGAAGTCTAGACAAGGAAATCTACATGCGCCAACCAGAGGGATTCATTGCTGAAGGAGATGAGCACTTAGCGTGCAAGCTTAAAAGATCCATTTATGGACTTAAGCAAGCATCTAGATCTTGGAACACTCGATTTGACGAGGTTTTCCAGTTATATGGATTCAGCCAATGTCCGAGTGAGAGTTGTGTGTATATTAAATGCGATGGAAACATGTTGGTGTTTCTTATACTGTATGTAGATGATATCCTTCTGATTGAAAACAATGTGAAGGAGTTGTCGGGCATACGGGTATGGATATCTGAGCAATTCTATATGAAGGATTTGGGAGAATCAGGACACATCCTTGGAATCAGGATCTTTCATGATCGAAAGAAAAAGGATGTTGTGCTTATCACAGGCATTCTATATCGATATAGTGGTAAAGCAGTTTAGCGTGGAGAATTCCAAGAAAGGTTTTCTACCTTACAGGCATGGAATTCAATTATCTAAGGATATGTGTCCCAGGACACAAAAGGAGATAGATGACATGAAGTTGATCCCTTATGCGTCAGCTGTGGGAAGCCTCATGTATGTTATGCTTTGCACTAGACCAGATATCTGTCATGCCGTAGGCATGGCTGCTAGATATCTGTCAAACCCAGGACCAGGACATTGTATTGTTGTCAAGCACATACTAAAGTACCTGAGAAGGACTAGTGAGTATATGCCAGTATAGTAATCAGACGACCTGTGTTCGGTAGGTTATACTGATTCATATTTTTCATCAGACAAAGAAAAGTCCAAGTCTACTTCAGGTTATGTGTTTATCCTGGGAGGTGGAACCATTACTTGGAGGAGTGTGAAGCAGAAATGCATCTCGGGCTCAACCATGGAAGCCGAGTACGTGGCAGCCTCTGAGACCGCCAAGGAGGCTGTACGGCTCAAGTACTTCCTGCAGGACTTAGATGTGATTCCCGATTTACCAAAGGGCATTACACTTTATTGTGATAATACCAGTGCAGTGGCAAGTTCGAGGGAATCATGATCCCACAAGGCAAGTAAACATAACACCAAAAGTACCATATCATATGACACTTCGTAAAGAAAGGATACGTAGTTGTAGCCAGGGTTGCATCGGAAGATATTCTTGTTGATCCTTTCACGAAAGGCCTACCTTCAGAAGTTTTTTAAAGGCATGTGGAAGTAATGGGATTATGGTGTATGGCAGCATTACTTTGAGTATAAGTGGGAGAAATGAGAGACTATGTAATAGAGTAGTATACATAAAAGCATGCTTTGAGTATAAGTAGGAGATTGTTAGGGTTGTATACTACAAAGCATACTTTATGCTTGTATTACCTTATTTCCCTATAACTACATATGAGAATATTAACTACATTTCATCACATATTTTGCATATTTATTCATGTTATGGTTATGCAAATGAAATGTCTAATGATTTTATATTGTACATAATGTGGTGTGTTGGTGTCACACGGAAGATCACCTTATCGGTGCCTTATAAAATAATATAATAGTTCACAACCTATATAATTATTATGCGAATTATACGAAAGGTTGTAGTGTATGCTTGAGATTAGTTGGTCTTGATTATTAGCATACATTAGCGTGTTTGCATACATTGAGAACTCGATCGAGGTGTGATAGTATCTTCTGCATTGACTGTAAGAAGAACGTAAATCTCGGATAATTATTTTTTCTTAATTCTAAGTATATAATATTTAATTGTGTATTTATAACATTTATTGCTTTGATTTACCATGGGTGAGAGTCAAAATGACAGACTCAATAAGCCTCGTATCTTGGGCAATAATATTATTTATATGATACTTATTATTATTACTAGAAATCGTGTCCCGACTCATGCGGGTTGATGATGTACCCTTGAGGATATCGATAATGATTATTATATTAAACCATGACGGTGGATTTAATTTCGATATAATAATAAGGTTCAAGTGGTACTACTCTTGGATAAGATATTAATGAATTAAAGCTGTCAATAGATGAAATTAATTAATGGACATTCGATATCTTAAACACGGGAAATAATATATTTAAATAAGGATCCCGATTTCGTAAATTGGGATTTAGGTTGGAAGTGAAATATTATTTCTTTATTGGACTAAATTGATATTAGTGAACTCAACCGTATTAGGAAAGAGATTAATATGGAAAGTTCGGTTGCACTAGGAGTCTTAACCCTAATCCTCCTTAAGATCCCTAGAGTATTACAAGATCCTATAAATAGGACATACATAGGGTTCCGCCGAAATCATCTGTTGCAAGGCTTGTAATGTAACACCCCCAATCCGCTCAGGGATATTACACGCCGTAGAACCTTTCCTCAAGGATCTACCAGGCTGGTAACAACAAATGAACAACTCGACAATGCATTTAAGGCTAAAAAGACTCAGTAGACCACTCTGGCCTTTCAATAAAAACATACAACTCGATTACAATACTTGCCCACGCAGGGGTCGAATACAACACACTCCCGTACAATGGGGAAAGAATACTGCAGCAGAATAAAATACAACTAAACCGATATAACATCAAACGGGTCCTCGTGTGATTAGTATCGTTCATCTTTCATCATCCTTCATGCCGACCCTGTGCTATGCTCCAAAACCTGAATGCAATACAGACATCCACCCCCCGAATACTCGGGGGTTAGCAAAACTCCACTATTTTGCTAGTGCAAGTACAAGTGCAAAAATACGAGTCATATAATTCAAGTTCCAAGAACGATAATAATCCGGAATCCTCAAAGATTCAAATACAACAAGATGAGCACTTCCCGAGGCAAGAGTTTGAGTAAAAACTTCCCAAAATTTCAAGATTAAACATCAAGGGAAACAATTTATAAAATGATTTGAAATGCCATCGGGGGTTTTAATAGAAAACAAGTTAGGATTATCAAATCCTACTTTTCAAAACCCAAAAGACGAAAGGGGTCACCGCCCCAAAGTTTTACTTTCCATCAAATGACCTTTACCAAACCGTTGGGATTTTAGCCCCAATTTCTCATCAACTCACAGTATACGAGAATGATAACAAGGTTCGTTTCCAACATCAAAACTCCACAATTAAAGGACTTAAGCCATACAACAAAATACTCTAGTGCCATCCTAGCCAAGTAAGCCAAACGAACAACTTACCTCTTACATACTTAGTCAATGCATGCAATCATGAAAACCGTTCAAAATACTCGTTTCCGGAAACGCCAATCTCAAAACACATTTGCAAAATGCACCACAATTAACTCCGGACTCACCCCTCCGTGGACCCCTACCGAGACCCCGTCGGATCTAACCCATAGTGGTTAAAAGCAAGCTCGCGGATCCACCCCTCCGTGTACCCCTATTGAGACCCCGTCGGATCTAACCCGTAGTGAGCATACACACACACACACATTACTCATGCAATACTAATATGCTAAGAATGTAAGTTCATTAAGAATACTCACTAGAGATGGCCACTAAACCGACACCATTATCAAACTCTTCAAAACACAATAACAAGATTAAACACGGAATACACGATTCCATAACTTTAAACAATAGGGGTATCATCAAAGCTTTCAATGTTCAAAATAATCAAACCATAATCAATTCCCAAAATACACCGTTCACAAAACACACACGCATTTTGAAAGCGAGCCTTTAACGAGGCCAAACCGAAATCTTTTGAGAATTCATTTCAAATAACCAAATAAACACACCAAGACGATCACTGATCCTAATGTCCAAAAAACGAGAAGCGTATGAACAATGTACTTACCTCGAAACCACGATCGCAACAAGACGACGGATGAAATACGGTCGAACGGCCCCGAACTCCCGAACACTATCAAGAATGCGATAACACCGCAATTACTACGAGAATAACACCACACGAATCATCAATCACCAACGGAATTCAACATCGGAATACTCGAGCACCTATAAACCTCCGGAAGGAACAAGAACACATGGTTATGATGAGAATCAAGGCCAAAACAACGGAAATCCCAACAAACTATCGAAGGGAACTCATTCGAGCATTTAATCGAACATTAAATGTTCGAGACCCTCCAAGAACAAAGAAATCAGCCCTCGGGTCGAACGAATCAAAGATACGAGTATCCAATCCGTAGAACATGTTCAAAACAACGTTTATACAACAATTAATTGAACAAAAATGGATTGAAATTGAAATCAAAAGGAAAATCCCCCCAAAATCTTCAAAAACAAGGGTTCAAGTCAAAATACCTAGATTCGACGAAAAACAAGGATTAGATGTTGTTAAACACATGAATAATACTAAGATTAATCATACCCATCACGGATTAATCAAAAATACGGAACGAATCGGACAAAAACCCAAAAACCCCAAAATTCAAGAAACTAGGGTTTTAAAAAAGATTACCTTGATTCGCTGGATCAAAGGATGATATAGGATGATCAATCAATGATATGAACTCAAGAACTTCATGGATATGTTGTTCAACAACATGGCTTCGACCTCTCCAAGCTTCCAGCCGCGGAAGGAGAAGAATGAAATGAAAAACAGGTGAATAAGTAGTCTGCCCGACCATATATACTGCCCAGCTACGCACGAGCAGGCACGCACGAGCGGCCGGTCGTGCGCGCCCACTGCCAGCAAACTGCCGGGATGCACGAGCACTAAGCACGAGCACTCGCTCGTGCATGTGCAGTCAGGGCCGCATGAGTACCGAATCGTGCGCGCAACTCGTGCACCACGTTCGTGTGCGCTTGGCAGGTCCCTGCCGCACGTGGCCGGCCAGTGCCTAGCCGCCAAGACTCGACGACTCGAATTCCCGGAAACGTACGGAACGAACACGATGAATAGTATAACATTCAAAACACGAGTGAAGCACTAAACAAAAACATGGTTCCGACAACCCGAAGGTTGAAAAGACGATATGAAGGCAAACATCCCAAAACTTTGGGAAATTACGAAAATGGCCCAAAACGCCCGAAAATCACGATACGTGATCGAATAACCAAACCAAAATTCACAACACGTCTAACAAAGTTAAACGGACTTACGGGAAACTCGAAACAGCAGTTTCGAACGAGATTCGCAAGAATCGAACTCAAGTGCGGAAAAGTCGCCAAAAAGCACAGAACTCAACAAGACGACACTGAAACGAACTCGGATGACAAAAAGTGCAGAATTAATCATTCTCGGAATGACGAAATGGTTATGAGAGAGTTGTCAAAATGGACTTTCGCTGAAAAACGAAATTACCGAAAATCGAAATTACGGGTATTACATGTAAGATCAATTTTTTGTCTTGTGTTTAATTGTAGATCTCGGCTTGTGTCTTTGATGTTCAAAAAAACGTTTATACAACAATTAATTGAAGAAAAGTGGATTGGAATTGAAATGAAAAGGAAAATCCCTCCAAAATCTTCAAAAACAAGGGTTCAAGTCAAAATACCTTGATTCGACGAAAAACAAGGATTAGATGTTGTTAAACACATGAATAATACTAAGATTAATCATACCCATCATGGATTAATCAACAATACGGAACGAATCGGACAAAAACCCCAAAAACCCCGATATTCAAGAAACTAGGGTTCTAAGAAAGATTACCTTGATTCGTTGGATCAAAGGATGATATAGGATGATCAATCAATGATATGAACTCAAGAACTTCATGTATATGTTGTTCAACAACATGGCTTCGACCTCTCCAAGCTTCCAGCCGCGGAAGGAGAAGAATGAAATGAAAAACGGGTGAATAAGTAGCCTGCCCGACCATATATACTGCCGAGCGACGCACGAGCAGGCATGCACGAGCGGCGCCCACTGCCAGCAAATTGCCGGGATGCACGAGCACTGAGAACGAGCACTCGCTCGTGCGTGTTCAGTCAGGTCCGCACGAGTACTGGATCGTGCGCGCAGCTCGTGCGCCACGCTCGTGCGCGCCTGGCAGGTCCCTGCCGCACGTGGCCGGCCAGTGCGTAGCCGCCAAGACTCAACGACTCGAATTTCCGGAAATGTACGGAACGAGCACGACGAATAGTATAACATTCAAAACACGAGTGAATCACTAAAAAAAAACATGGTTCCGACAACCCGAAGGTTGAAAAGACGATACGAAGGCAAACATCCCAAAACTTTGGGAAATTATGAAAATAGCCCAAAACGCCCGAAAATCACGATACGTGATCGAATAACCAAATCGAACTTCACAACACATCTAACAAAGTTGAACGGACTTACGGGAAACTCGAAACAGCAGTTTCGAACGAGATTCGCAAGAATCAAACTCAAGTGCGGAAAAGTCGCCAAAAAGCACGGAACTCAACAAAACGACACCGAAACAAACTCAGATGACAAAAAGTGCAGGATTAATCATTCTCAGAATGACAAAACGGTCATGATCGAGTCGTCAAAACGGACTTTCGCCGAAAAAATAAATTACCAGAAATCGAAATTACGGGTAATACATGTAAGATCAATTTTTTGCCTTGTGTTTAATTGCAGATCTTGGCTTGTGTCTTTGATTCTACAATTTAGATAACACATCAATTTTCTAATAGTGTTCATATAATAGTAGAAAATTAATAAAAATCGAGTGACCCCCAAGAACATATTCGGCTGATCCATATTTGTCCAAGCAAGATCCGATAGCTCGTTGCCCAGACAATGTCCGGATTAAGGCGGATCATAGTCTAGAAGATCTAAAGGTAGAAATACAAGGAGATCAAGAAGAAAAGCAACCATTACGCTTCAAAGTTAATATCCAATGATCTTTGATCTAGATTAGGATATTCGATTCACCAACATATTTATAATAAATAATATTTAAATTACTTATTAATCTTAGTAATTAATTATTTAGCATGCCTAAATAGATTAGGTACTCATGGATGCGTAAAATGTTTTTGTTAAACTTTCACCAATTTCGCTTCCACTGTGTTTTATTTCCAACGAAACCACCCTAAAAAGAAAACCATACCTATCCACCCACAGGGTTCTGGATACGCTACACATGAAGCTCTATGGCCCAGCAGACCCTATAAGTTTACGAGGTAAGAAATATTGTCTACTTATTATTGATGACTTTTCCAGGTATGTTTGGACAATCTTTCTAAGCAAGAAGAAAGAAACCACAACGAAGTTACCAGAGCACCTAAGAAAGCTACATAATGATAAAGTGTTGAGTATCGTATTCATTCATTCCGACAGAGGTACTGAATTCAAAAATCGATTTATAGAGCAATACTATTCGGACAATGGAATACAACATGAATACTCAGCAGCCCGGACTCCTCAACAAAATGGTATTTCCAAGCGAAAGAATATTACGCTCAAGGAAGCAAAAAGAACCATGATTGCTGCAAGCAAGTTGCCACAGCGGTTCTGGGGCGAAGCAACAAATACAACATGCTATACACAAAACTGATGTATCATCAACAAGCATCACAACAAAACAGCCTATGAGGTATGGAATAATAAAAGTATATTGGTTGCATACTTTCATATCTTTGGATGTAGGTGTTACATTCTGAATAATGGGAAAGATCAACTCAAGACCTTTGACAAAAAGTTAGATGAAGGGATATTTGTAGGATACTCCTCTGTCAGCAAAGCTTTAAGGATCTTTAACAAAAGGAAGCTGACAATAGCGGAATCCGTCCATGTAGTGTTCGATGAACCTCACTTTGATCCTACAGGAGTAGAAGATTTAACTCAGAATATCCGAAAACTCTCCATTAATGACCCTCAAACTCTAATAGAACGTGTTGTAGACTTAGAAATCAATCCCGCAGCTGTAAGATCAGAAGTAATCAAAGCCGATGTTGTACAAGCTGGAGCCGAGACTACAACATCTCAAGATACAGTACGGGATGCCAAATTAGAACCTGACAGAAGATGGTTGAGAGATCATCCACAAGAATTATTTATAGGTGATATTGATGGTGGTGTATCTACCCGAAGAAGAATACAAAGTACACAAAGAATTGTATTGTGTGCGCAAGAAGAAACCGAATCTGAGAAATATCCATTTCTTGTATGGAAATCTCAAGCTGAACTTAGGAGACTAGCTATGTGCGCCCTAGCTCTATTCTTAGCTCAATCCGAACCTGTTTCTACCAATGAAGCTTTGAATAATTCTCACTGGATCACTTCTATGGAAGAAGGTCTTAATGGTTTTGAAAGAAACAATGTATGGTATCTAGTACCTAGACCAAAACATCAAGCCATAATTGGAACCAAATGGGTATTTAGAAACAAGAAGGACTAGAATGGACTTGTTATTAGGTACAAATACCGTCTAGTCGCACAAGGCTACAAACTGGAAGAAGGCATAGATTATGATGAGACTTTTGCCCCTGTAGCCAGACTAAAAGCCATCAGGATATTTCTAGCCTTTGCCGCCCATAAGAGTTTTATTGTATATCAAATGGACGTTAAAAGCGCATTATTGAATGGATATCTTGCCAAATAAGTTTATGTTGATCAACCACCAGGGTTTGTCAACACTGAAGGCGGAGACCTAGTATACAGACTACGGAAAGCACTGTATGGACTTAAGCAAGTACCCAGAGCTTGGTATGAAACCCTGTCCCTGTACCTTATCAATAATGGAGAGAAAGTTGCTGTGGACAAGACTATATTTGAGATATAGGAAGGAAATGACATGTTGATGGTGTAAATATATGTCGATGATATTATATTTGGTTCTACTAACCTTGCTTTATGTCAAAGGTTCTCTCATCTCATGCAAAGTAAATTTGAAATGAGTATGATGGGAGAACGTAGTTATTTCCTAGGATTACAGGTGAAGCAATTTCCTACAGGAATCTTCATCAACCAGGAGAAGTACAACAAGGATCTGCTCAACAAGTTTGGGATAAACAACTCCAAATCCTCGTCAACCCCTATGAGCACTTCCACGCAAATTAGTGCTGATGATGCTGGAAAGCCGGTTGATCAATCACTCTACATGAAGCTTATAGGCTCACTCCTTTACCTAACGTCCAGCAGGCCTGATATCCAGTTTGTTGTAGGAGTGTGTGCTCGGTATAAAGTAGCACCGAAGGAATCACACTTCACAATAGCCAAATGAATCCTTAGGTACGTGAAAGGAACAATTGATTTAGGATTGTGGTATCCTAAATAAGGAGGATTCGACTGGGTTGGCTACAGCGACTCAGATCTCGGAGACTGTAAGATGTATAAGAAGAGTACAAACGGTAATTGTCACTTTCTTGGACCTAGACTTTTGTCATGGTCCTGTAAGAAGCAATTGGCCAACTCGCTTTCTACAGCTGAGTCGGAATAATATGCCGCTGGAAGTCGCTGTATGCAGATTCTTTGGATGCAACAACAACTACAGGATTATAGAATCAGTGCCAGAGAGACGCCAATCATGTGCGATAGCATGAGTGCAATCGCAATAATGCATAATCCTGTATTGCACTCGCGAACTAAGCATATTGATATGAAGCATCACTTCATCAGGAACCATGTTGAGAATAAGGATGGTCGTGTCGAGAAAATTCATACAGATATTCAGTCGGATGACATCTTTACAAAACCTCTCAGCACAACCAGATTTTATATGCTTCGTCAAGAATTGGGAATGCTACAGCCCGACTCTGTGTAAGTTCTTACATTTTACTCATCAATTGAGGGGGAATGCTGTAAGACCCAAGAATACAGTATCCACTCTAATTGAATGTACACTCAGAACAACTCAGATAGTACTGTAGAACAAAGAAGGCATGAAACCTTTCTACATCTGACGTGTGCATTAATTAAGGGGGAATACAGTACGACCCATGAACACATTATCAATCCAAATATTGGTGTAAGAATTGAATCATGTATCTACCTTTTTTGGGGGAACACTGTATTTTTGTGGATACAACACATACATTGTAGGATGTCAATTAATATTATAATACTATTCTATATAATCAGAAAGCATTTTAAGTCCACGTGCCATGTTTATACTTCAAATGTCTTATCATTTAATGGTTTTAAAGACATCTGGACTTTATCGTCTCAAATACCATCGTGCAATAAGGGGCGACGAACTGTCAGAAGTGGGATCGGTTATTATTTAAAAACCAGATAGATCAGATGTACGAGTTATTCTGAGTCCATCCTGTACGTTCTTTTAAACAAATGGTCCCCATTCCTTAAATATGACCGTTCACTGTTTAAACCCTAATCGTCCCTGCACCCTATAAAAGGACTGTATTTTGATCCCTTAGACTCTTTATGCTTTCTGCAAATTTAAACGAGTCTTAAGCAAAGAGTCTATAGATTTCCTGCTAATTACTGCATTTTTTGCCTATAATTCCCAGTTACTTCAAACATTTATTCTGCAAAAATATCAACTTCTCAGACTTCACCCCTTTCAATGAAGAAGAAAGAATTAATCATGGACGAACGCATCTTTGCCAGATCGATAGACTTAATCTTGAAGGAGAAGAATCTGACAGGATGGAGATGGTCGCTTCAAGGGTGAAATGGCAAGGGATGTACCGCCTTGCTAGTCACCATACTGAGTTGTATGATGATAATATAGTTGAAGAATTTTACTTGTACGCCTCGTTCAAGTACTCATATCAGAAAAGAGGAGGTGAGAATTCTGATATTTCTGCAACTATTCAAGGGATTGAGGTCTCTGTGAATAGAGATCTGTTGGAGAAACTGTACAAGCTACCTTCCGATGGCCCGAACAGGCTGTACAAGCTACGTCAGCTGTAGGAAGTTGCTCAAGAACAGCAACAGGAGGAATCAGTCCCTCTTGTCACCTCTAAAGAGCAAGCTGCTCCCCAACAGGATGCCCAGCCTATCCCGCAACCTGAAGAAGCCGTCTACGCCATCCGCCAAGAGGATTCAGTCCCTCTTCCGAATCAGGCGGATGTTGAGAGTCGGCAGGAGGATTCAGTCCCTCCTATACTTCCGACTACCAACGAACAATCCAAACAATAATAATGAGTCGTCATATCTCCGAGATTGAACATACTGCACCTCTTTTCTAAGCTCCCGCTTCTGAAGATACTGCTTCTGAAGCTCCTACTTCTGAAACTCTTACTGAAGATGCCCCTGCATCTCCCATCTCTTTATACTCAAAATCAGATTCAGATGATGGTTTCTTACCAGAAGACAGACCATGACGACCTCATCATCATGTGGTTCTCCGTCAATTTGGAGTGTCTGAGAATTCCAAAATTACGCACCCTGGCTCCTCGAGCACCGAAGCCCGCATCGAGTAACTACATGCCATTGGTCGACAGACAATGTTCTCACAAGATGCCGTAAAGGCACTGTATGAATTCGGAAAAGAACTCGACTGGATGCAAAAGAATGCCCAGGATGAGCTCCCCAGACTGAAATCTACTATCAACAATGTGAAGGACGCGTTCCGTCTGATGCCTAAAACATTGTGGCAGGCGCTCAACCAACTTAAGCAGCATCAAGAGAAAATCCTAAGGCAAGAACAAGAGAAGCTCCGAGTTTCTGAGGCCAAAACGGTTGCCGTCCTTCAACATACCAGGACCAGACTAACTGAGCACGATCATAAGATCGATTATCTATGCCTAGTAGTTATTACTCTGGTTCAAAGCGTCAAAGATCTGAAGACCAAACAGGACGAGTTGATGAAGCTCCTACAAGAGATTCATAACAAGGTATCAGGTATTGATGATGCCAAAAAGGGGAAAAAGTCCAGAGATGCTGACTGGAGATGGAGAATGGAGAGAGAGAGAGAGAGAGAGAGAGAGAGAGAGATGAATGTAGCACTGGAAGAAAGTGCTGCTGCTGCGATTGGACGACTGGCCTCACCCGGGTGTAGTCAAGCTACAAGAGGATACAGGGTATGTGGCTCTCGACCTGAGTTCTAGGTCCCAACACCCCCTGGAAGAACAATGTGTGAAAGCCATCTGAGATTCTGCTTCCCACTGACTGACAGCCTTCAGCCGATGATCTGAAGAATTGGAAGAAAAATGAACTGATGAGATACTTCTATATGCTCATCAGGGAGACTGTCCTCTTCAACCGATTCAAGACACTAGAGGATGCCACAAATGAATTCTCGAGGCTGTTAGCAGAAGGAAGGCTCCCTCTACAAATGCTGATGAAGTCCAGGCACCAGAAAGGTGAACAGATCACCCATCTGAAAGATTGGATACTTCTTTCGATCAATCCCCTGAAGGTCGGGATCGAGGCGAGGACTGCCTAGTCAATTGGTGGAAAGGAACTGCAAATGATCCTGACTGACGGCCTCGGAGGCATTCACAATATAGGAGCTACACTGTTTGCCTTTTTGCTGTATCTCTTTTCTTCTGTAGGCTTACCAACGTAGTATGCATTTATCTATATCTTTATTTGTTCAAGAACCTGTAATTTTTCCACTCTGTATCAATAAAACTTGTTTTTTTTGAAAGGTTACAACTCGTAATATACGCTACTATTGTTACTATTTGATTACGTACTTTTGCTATTTTTCAACAAGTACAAACTTGTCGATACTCAAAGCTGTAAGAACTTGTCTGCGAACAGTTTATAGATTAAGTTGTATGCAATTTTGTTTTTACCCTGTAAGATTGTGCCTACGCGCCAATCATAAGATCAGTTGTAATACACTTGAGTCGTGTAGGATTTTCATTTTTAGAACTTGCCTGGGAGCAATTCAAATTTCTACACAAGTTATGAAGATCAGATCAATCGACAGAAGACTTGAAGACAGCCTCTCTGTATCCAGAAGAGGAAGTTTTGGCATTATCAAAAAGGGGGAAATTGTTAAGATAAATATTCCTGTTTTGATAATCGCCAACATACATCAAAGAAGTCTCAAAGTTGTCGGAATATCGTCAAGTATGGAAGCTATTAGGATTCATCATATAGCCCATCCATACAGCAAAGAGATCTTCTACAGAGTCCATCTTACAAAGCCTACTTCATATAGCAAAAGATAGAGTACGTTGGATACAACAGTAAGGCTGTAGGTGTTTTCTTTAGGAAAAGTAAAACACATCCAACATGACTGAATAGAATAAACTTTAAACCTTTGATATAAAATTGTTTATTATTAAAATATTCACTGTTAAAAGGAGCATTGATTTCTGATAGGATGGCATTTAAAGCAGCTGGAGAGATATAAGTCTGAACGCTCTGAAGAGCATTTAATGCAAAGACAAAAAGGATGTCTGAAGCATTAAATGCGATCTGCTTTAATTCAGACATTTAACAGCCGCAAATCAGAGACATCAACATCTCACCAACCAGAAACGACTACATTTATAATGAATACATTTCTAAGGTTATAAATACCCCCAAGCAAGAGGACTCGGACACTGAAGTTACTCATTATCGCGCATACTCTGACAGATTACTCTGACATTCTAGAGATTACAAAAACTGTATATTTCGTGAGCATACAACAGTATCCAAGTGAAGAAATATATTAAGTCCTCAATGCAAACAACACAACACACAGTGATTGTTCATCAAAGATATAGCTGCTGTTTGGAATTGTTCTACCCTTACTATTTAGACTATCATTAGCCCTGTGTGGACTAAAGATCCTAGCGTATTCTGACCTATTTGGGAAGAATAACATTGAAGATGAAGCTTCAATCTGTGTGATAAGAAGCGAGTTGAAAGATTTCAAGAAAATCCGCGTGAACGGCCCAAACCTGCAGTGCCTGTGTCAATCTGGGTGAACGATACAGGGACAGGTTTAGTTAAAGTCACATAGTTGTGTACGTAGTGATTTTAATAAACTCTTTACTCATGTGTGGAGGACCAGTGGACATATAGGGGTGTACCTCGAACCACTTTAAACTGTGTGTTATTTGCCTTCCGTGTTTACTATTTTCTTACACTGTTAAACCCTGTACGCATCAAGCAAACAAGAGAACACACCTAGTTGCTATATTTACAGCAACTCAATAAACAGACTTCCGCTATGCAATTAACTTCGAAAATCGTACATCTTATTGTATCTTTGTCATCTAAACTATTTACTGTATACTCTGTGGCCAACACTCATTATTCAATTTCTTAATAAAATAATATGTAATATAATATCTATTAATTATTCTTGCTTGTCTTTAATTATCGTATGTGTGACCCAAAAGGCTTATATGACGTTGGCAATTATTTAGTACCTCATTAAATGATAAATCATAAGCGGTCTATAGCAAGATATTATGAGTACCCAAATAAGATAAGTTTATAGTTCATTAAACTATTTAACGTGTCAAATCCCTTTGTCGCGCAATATCATATTAAATATTGGAAAATGTCATACTTTTATGTTCAAATGATTTTTCGATCTTAAGTAGACTGATTGAATCAAATGACTCTTCATTTGAGCATGGTCGTGCATTTTCTTCAGTCCTACTTATCTGTAATACCCGTGATTTTCTCTTTTGGTAATTTTTCATTTTTGGCATTTTTCTGATTTCCAGAAACTTGTTTGCGAGCGTTTTGACATTTTGATAATGTTTTGTTCTGCGTACTTGGTCATCCGAGTTTGTCTCAGGGTTGTTTTAACCGAATCCGTGTTTTGAGCGACTTTTTTCGCTATTTGATTCAATTTGTGTGATGGTTATTCGAAACTACGGTTTCGTATTTCCTATAAGTCCGTTTAACTTTGTTAGACGTGTTGTGAACTTCAGTTTGGTTGTTTGATTTTGTATTGTGATTTTCGGACATTTTGGGCCGTTTTGTAATTTCCCAAAGTTTGGGGTAATTACTTCCGTTGTCGTTTTCCGAACCTTCGTGTAGTCGTTTGAGTTCATTGTTGCGCACTTTTCGTGTGCATGTCTTCGTCTTGTATTGTTGTTGTTGTTTTCGTTTTTCGGTTTCGTCGTGCTCGTACTTGACGATCTGACCTTAGCAATTTGGAACTGCTAAGTGCCTTACGTACGCTATGCGATGAGCATAACGTACGTCAAATTCATGTGCCTTACGTATGTTAAGCCCTACTCATAACATACGTAAGGGTCTTTATAGTTTTGGACAGTGAGTTCTGCCCATCGATTACGTATGTAATCTTGCTTGCCTTATGTACGTAAGACTGCTAACGTACGTTAACCTTCATCTTTAACATACGTTATCCTGGTGTGGGTATATATACCCAGGGGTTGACAGTGTTCGTTATTTTTCATGCTTTCTTCATCCCTACGCGGCTGCGGAGATTTGTGGGCGATTTTGGAGTCTTGTAACTCCAAGTTTTCATCTTTCTTGAGTTCTTGGTGTTGATTAACATCATCAATCCGTGTTCTTCGTCTTTGATTCGAGGTAATTGTCTTGAATCCCTTTTCTATGTATTTTGAGAATCTTTAAGATTCGTGTTGTTCTTCGTGAATCGTGTTGTTGTATATCATCAATCGGTTGTATTGATTCTATCCCTATGATTTGATTCGTATTTCTTATCGTATTCGGGTTCGGGTGATATTCTTAGGGTAGTATTTAACCCCAAGTGTTCGATCCTCTATTTCTACGAGTTCTTGATGAGAATTTCGTATGTTTTGCATCTTCATTGTGATCGACCTTGTAGTAATTATGTTATTCTTGTATTTTCGACCTAGTTGGAGGATTCGAGGGTTTCCGGTCGAGCTTTCCTGTTGCTTCGCGTGCTTTGGACTTGAGGCTAGTATCTCGTCTATATTCTTTATACTTTGAGAATGTGATGTGTCATGAATTTAACGTGGACTTGTTAGTGATTGTATATTTAACCATAACTTACATTCAAATGAATATGCGATTTCTATGAAAGTAAATACGAACGTAAACCTGAGTTTCCTGAAGAATGTTAACAACCATTTCATGATGTATTGTGCTTAAAACGAATACTAGGAATGAGTAGTTATCCACGGAATTTTGGGGTCGCATAATATTTGTATTATTCGCTTGTTAACCTGTTTCCTGAATGATGGTGTGATGTGAATGTTGTGCCCTTGGGGAGGTGTATGATGTGTTAGCTTGTGTTTTACGTGTTTGTGATTGTGGTGAATATTGTACATTTGTTGTTTTGTAATTGGTGAATTGAGATGTTACCCGGGTAGGGACCCGCGAGGCCTCCGGCGGTGTGTGCTTGCGAGTACGGCCAGTTGATATGTTATGACCATAAAGTTATCAAATCGGGTAGGTCTGGAGGGGGCTCCGAGAATCGTCACTTGCGAGTGCGATGTCACGATAACTTATGGGCATGTCTGAGTGTTGTTACCCGGGTAGGGACCCGTGAGGCCTCCGGCGGCGCTTGCTTGCGAGTATGGCCAGTTGTCATGATTTTGACCATAAGGTTATCTAATCGGGTAGGTCTGGAGAAGTCTCTTAGAATCGTCACTTGCGAGTGCGATGTAAAGATAACTTATGGGTGTGTTTGAGCTTGTTTATGATAGCTAATCCGGGTGGGTCCCATTGAGGCCACAGAGACGATTGAAGTGTTTGATTTGATATCTCTGTATTGTGAATGTTTGAATCTTGGATCCCAGTTATATTGATGGATATGGTTTTGTCTTTGAGGTTTGGGTTGAGAATTGAATCATTTATATGATTCTGAAGGAAAACCTTTTTGAAAAGAAGAATATTCACATTTCATGATTTTACACTGAGACCCCCAAAGTCTTTAATTAATCCCTTAAAGTGGTTTCTGGAGTAATTCACATGATTTGATTTAAAGGAAATAATTTGAAAAGACTTTAGACTCGGGGATCGTGTTACTACCTTGTTAAAAGGTTATTTTCATAACGATTGTATTCTTGATGTATAACTTTATAGCTTGGTTGCTAGCGATT
Source organism: Orobanche coerulescens (assembly GCA_033398695.1). Lineage (NCBI taxonomy): Eukaryota > Viridiplantae > Streptophyta > Magnoliopsida > Lamiales > Orobanchaceae > Orobanche > Orobanche coerulescens. The sequence continues at coordinate 76,788,407 of CM065815.1, read as the reverse complement.
TCCACCGCTAACCCCTCGTTGGGGATTATGTTATACTTTTCAGGTACTACGATTGGAGAGAGAGCAACCATAGGATCCGCCTGGAGGATGATATAAAACAGCGATACTAGTCACAGTTGTAGTCAGTTGTCTGTCAGTGATCTGTCAGTCTGAGTGTTTATTCCTAAATTCTTTATCATCAAGAGGATGTACATGTTGAGTAAATTGTGATCGAGTTGTTTTGGTTTATCAATTATACTTCTATATTGTGTTTTGAGAGACCTAATCGGTCTACGGTTTTATGTCTTGGTCGAGTTGACCATGTATGGGTTTTGTATTGTAGTTTCCTGCCTGGTAGATCCTTGCGGAAAGAGATCTACAACGTGTAATACCCCTGAGTGGATTAGGGGTGCTACATAAATGGTATCGGAGCTTAGGTTTGCAAAAATCGAGGCAGTTGGGTCTAGTTGTGTCTTGTCGAGTCGTGTCTTGTTGTGTCACCTGGGTGAGCAATTGTGGACAAGTGTGACCATTGTGATCCATTGTGATCAACTGTGATTCGTTGTGATTAGTATCGTGGTGCAGACATCATCTCCGTGCGGCTTGTGGACGTAAGTCTCCTCTTTTATGCGAGGTATCAGTATTTCATGATTTCATTTATGTGCGATGGTTGTGGTGCATAATTTTGTTTGTATAGTGTTGTGTAATGGAATCCGTGTTTGATATTCATGGCACCATTTGTGTATTGAGTTGAATGTATTGATGGTTGGACACTGAATGGTGTAATATGATGTGAAAACTGTGAATCTTAATGTGTTCCAGAGAATGTATCGAGGGTAGAGTTCGTGAGGAACTCAGATGGATGGTTTTAACGTATGTTTGAACTTGGTGTTCACAAATTATATTTGATTATATTTGTAATCTCGTTTGCCGATTGGGCATGTGGTTTCAAGTTCGATTATTTTTGGATAGTTGTAATTATGTACACTGTGTGTAGGTTTGAAAACAGTTTTCTCAATTGTAATTATGAACTTGATTATGTTTGTAAAAGAATCGATTTTGAAAATATTTTGATGGTGCGGTTAAACAACAATTTTGTATGGATTTTGAAATCGGTTGAATTTTGAGGAGTTGGTCATGTATTTTCAAATGACACCTGCAGACGGTATTTGAAGGAGGCATTTTAAAGTATTTCGGACATTGTAAAATGATACCGTAATTTTGGATATGATCAAAAGGATTTTAGATTTTTTTTAAATTGCAAACGACTTTGATTTTCGAAATTAAAAACATTATGTGTTTGTGTGTTGGGACTGAGTCATTGCAACAAACTTGATATGTTGTTATGCCCGTTGGAGAGTTTTACAGTATTTTCTAAATGTCGGGATACATTGTTAGGAGTCGATCTTTAACCTTCGGAGCCATTTTGAGGCTGCTGAGTCGATTCTGCTGTATTATGGTTAGCTGTTACAGCCATAAGCTTCTGACTGCCACGACAGTAACTTTATTATTACAGTAATATCTATGCTCCTTATCAGTCGTTTAATTTCTATTGACATAGTCATATGGGCCGTCCGTGATGATCGTGATCTTTAACTGTTGTAGCAATGATGTTGCACTTAGTTGTTTAACCTGTATGGATATTATTGATGTATTATTAATCGTTACCTTTCTTGTTAGCGAGTTTTTGTTGTACACCTAGATGTTATGATTACATAGCTTAGTTTAATTGTATTATTCTATGTCGTTATTCGGATGTGATAGTTGATCGGTGGTAATGATGATATATAGTGATAAGCTCATTTTGATGATATCGTTTATCGAGTAGATTTATGTTTCAAAATGTTGTTTTGCAAATGACTTCAAAACGAAATAGTTATGATAATGGGTTCATAGTTTTGATCAAACGACCGAGGTATTGATAATATTTCTTTTCAAAAACTCATTTCAGCAAAATCATTCAAACTCAGGAATTTTAAAATATTATCAGTTGAACAAATATCTCGAAAAAATTTGTTTTTAAACATATTGCCCATGTTTGACCACAATGATATGTATGTGGTTTTGACCGTGACTGTTTTGGTAAAGGTCGTACGTTTTTCTTATTGATGAAGCCAAGTGATAATTCGTGTATTCGTATGACTCGGAGTGAGTAATTTATTGTGTTACTGTTTGTTTCCCTATGTTGATTATGTGGTGTTTGTGTTGTTGTTCTGAACGGTTGTCCGTTCAGTATGCCAAGAGGTCATGGCGATCAGGATCATGCTGCTGGTAATGGCGTTAGTATTGGTGTTGCTACTATATTTCAGCAGGTGGTAGACCAGATGACTCATTTGGATCAGGCAGTTCAGCGTAACACTACCGTGACTGAGAACGTCGGGTCTACTCAGTGGCTTAGAGAAGTGGTTCGTATGCATCCTCCCCGTTTTGCGGACGCGGGTGATACTTTGGGCTGGGATGGTTGGATTTTTGAATTGGAGAAGATTTTCAAGGCGGTTGGTTGCCCAGAGGAACGGAGGATTCCTATCGCTCAGTTCCTTCTCAATAGTGACGCTGCTAATTGGTGAGAGGCCGTTGAGCCTCAGGATCATGCTGTTACTTGGGAAGAGTTCAAGAAGTTGATGGAAGCGGAGTTCTGTCCGGATCCGATCTGAGAGCAGGGGATTTGGGATTTTTATCTACCCGAGCCACAGGATATACCCGCGTCGTAGGCTATTATCGAGTATAGTCGACAACACACTTACGTGAAGAGGCAGGTGAGGACCGAGGAAGACAAAATCCGTCATTTCGATATGCGGATGAGACCAAAGATTCGACAGTACATTTCGGGTTTCACTTGTGCTACTTTGAGAGAGTATCAGAATCGAGCCATGGCGTACGAGATGGCATCGTTATCTATGGGTCCCTTGCATGAGTCGAAGAGGCAGAGGACGTCTGGAGATTTTTCGAACAGTGTGAGAGTCGGAACTTCTTCTCATCGAGTTTCACATAGTCCTACGGCGAAACCTTCCCTTTCTTCATTTGGTGGAACCAAGAGTTCCAAGTCATCTTCTTTGACTCCTAGTCAGACTGGGAGGTGTTTCAATTACAACGTTGTGAGTCATGTGCACGCTAATTGTCCTTCGCAATCGATTACTTGTTATAATTGTGGACTCAAAGGCTACAGAGTTCAGTATTGTGAACTATTCCATGAAGTTTCCCAGAATCGAGCTTCAGCACCATTATCTGGAACGACTCGTGTAGATCGTCGAGCTTTAATTGTTCGTTCGCTTTGTCGACTGCTTACTTCACCCTTTCTTTTTAAGTTTCGGGAGGAAACTTCTTTTTAAAGGGGTAGAATGTAATATCCGTGATTTTCTGTTTCGGTAATTTTTCATTTTTGGCATTTGTCTGATTTCCAGATACTCGCTTGCACGCATTTTGACATTTTAATAATTTTTTGTTCTGCGTACTTGGTCATCCGAGTTTGTCTCGGGGCTGTTTTAACCGAATCCGTGTTTTGAGCGACTTTGTCCGCTATTTGATTCAATTCAAGTGATGGTGATTCGAAATTACGGTTTCGTGTTTCCTATAAGTCCGTTTAACTTTGTTAGATGTGTTGTCAACTTTGGTTTGGTTGTTTGATTTCGTATTGTGATTTTCGAACGTTTTGGGTTGTTTTGTACTTTCCCAAAGTTTGGGGGTAATTATTTCCATTGTCATTTTTTGAACCTTCGGGTAGTCGGAATCGTGTTTTCTTTTAGTGCTTGAGTTCGTCGTTGCGCACTTTTCGTGCGCATGTCTTCATCTTGTGTTGTTGTTGTCATTTTGCGATTTCGTCGCGCTCGTACTCGACGAGCAGAACTTAGCAGTTTGGAACTTCTAAGTGCCTTACGTACGTTATGCGATGACCATAACGTACGTTAACTTCATGTGCCTTACGTATGTTAAGCCCTACTCATAACGTACGTAAGGGTCTTCATAGTTTTAGACAGTGAGTTCTGCCCATCGATTACGTACGTAATATTGCTTGCCTTACGTACGTAAGACTGCTAATGTACATTAACCTACTTCTTTAACGTACGTTATGCTGGCGCGGGTATCTATACCCAGGGGTTGACCGTGTTAGTTATTTTTCATCCTTTCTTCATCCCTTCGCGGCTGCGGCGATTGTGGGCGATTTTGGGGCGAATTTGGAGTCTTGTAACTCCAAGTTTTCATCTTTCTTGAGTTCTTGGTATTGATTAACATCATTAATCCATGTTCTTCGTCTTTGATTCGAAGTAATTGTGTTGAATCCCTTTTCTATGTATTTTGAGAATCTTTAAGATTCATGTTGTTCTTCATAAAGCGTGTTGTTGTATATCATCAATCGGTTGTATTGATTCTATCCCTATGATTTGATTCGTATTTCTTATTCTATTCGGTTTCGGGTGATGTTTTTGATGTTCTTGGGGTAGTATTGAACCCCAGGTGTTCGATCCTATGTTTCTACGAATTCTTGATGAGAATTTTGTATGTTTTGTATCTTTCTTTCGATCGACCTTGTAGTAATTATGTTATTATTGTATTTCGTCCTAGTTGGAGGATTCGAGGGTTTCCGATCGAGCTTTCCCGTTGATTCACGTGCTTTGGACTTGAGGCGAGTATCTAGTCTATATTCTTTATACTTTGAGAATGTGATGTGTCGTGAATTTTAGGTGGACTTGTTTACGATAGCTAATCCGGGTGGGTACCATCGAGGCCACAGAGGCAATTCGAGTGTTTCATTTGATATCTCTATATTGTGAATGTTTGAATCTTGGATCTCGGTTATATTGATGGATATGGTTTTGTCTTTGAGCTTTGGGTTGAGAATTGAATCATTTACATGATTCTGAAGGAAAACCTTTTTGAAGAGGAAAATATTCACATTTTATGATTTTACACTGAGACCCCCGCAGTCTTTAAATAATCCCTTAAAGTGGTTTCTGGAGTAATTCACATGATTCATTTTAAAGGAAAGAATTTGAAAAGACTTTAGACTCGGGGATTGTGTTACTAAAGTTTATTTTCATAATGGTTATATTCTTGATGTATAGCTTTATAGCTTGGTTACTTGCTAGCAATTTCCATCGCTAACCCCTCATTGGGGATTATGTTATACTTTTCAGGTATTCCGATTGGAGAGAGAGCAACCACATGATCGGCTTGGAGGATGATGTAAAGAAGCAATACTAGTCATAGTTGTAGTCAGTTTCTATCAGTGATCTGCCAGTCTGAGTGTTTATTCCTAAATTCTTTGTCATCCCTAAGAGGATGGACATGTTGAGTAAATTGTGATCGAGTTGTATTTTGGTTTATCAATTGTACTGCTACGTTGTGTTTTGAGAGACCTAATCGGTCTATGGTTTTATGTCTTGGTCGAATTGACCACGTTTGGGTTTTGTCTTGTAGTTTTATGCCTGGTAGATCCTTGCGGAAAGGGATCTACGATGTGTAATACCCCTGAGTAGATTGGGGGTGTTACATTATCGAGGGCCCAGTAGATATATCTCTCCCTAAAGAGAGGGACAAATTCCCATATTGAATATTGATTGCCCTCTACATGACTCCCACTAATCCAGATCACTAACCTTTATGATCAGCATGTTCAAATTACATTGGATTACGTTCAGGCATAGCACTTATCATGTTGGACTCTATGATAATCTCATGTTCAAGAATTTATTGACATACTGTTATATTAAGATTCACTTATGATATTTCCATGTAGTGATCTCAATGCGGGTCTGTCTAGTATTGCGTTCTCCAATCAATACCCATAAGTTTGATCCTACCATACGCATAATCATCCGACGATTATCAATCAAAATTATACTAGTATATTAATCACTTGAGTCTCCACTCTACGTGATTGGACTAGGGACATTTGAATAATCTTATTATTCGTGAATAACTATTATTCGATTATTATAATATTAAAACATTCACACATTATAATAATCAACGAGAAATAGATGATATCAAATAACTTTATTTAAATCGGACAATTACAAATCTAGGCACATCTAATGTCCTAGGGCACTATCCCAATAGAAATATCTACATGCTGTAACTGACATTGATTCCTCTGATGATGAAATGGAAGATACGGCCTACATGTATATAATGTTCGATGAGAAATAAGATGACAACATCGATGATGAGGTAAGCTCAACCTCTTATAATGTCAGTCAACATGTAAGCACATCTTATACATTCGAGAAATGATGAATGAACGCAAAACCATTTAAAAAGTCCACGAGGACTTGAAATAAGATAACCTACAACCCTCACTTTCTCACTTAGAGTTGAAGGATGAAAATGACTTTCTGGAAATCAATTTCAGAAATATGTAGATTGCAAAAATAGGAAACCCGAAATTGAAAAACTCATGTAGAGAAATCTTCAACTTACTGCCAAAGTGAATGAAGTAAACACTCATGATTGGATTAAAACGATTATGCTTTCTTGAAAACAAAAATACAGCTCCTCGAGAAGCAAGAAGGAGAATTCAAGACAATTCTCAAATTCTTTGAGAAATCCTCCGAAAAGATGGAAGACATCCCTGGTATAGGCCAATACGTTCATGATAAATATGACCTAGGATAAAACTCGTTCTCTAACTATAGTGGCAAGTCCAATACAGTCTTTTTCAAAGAGGTTGAACTTACAGCAAATCTAAAGACCGAGCAGTTACCGAGATATGTTCCTATTGCAGAAGACAAAGGCAAAAGCATGCCACCTACATAGCGAACAAAGGCTATTGTACTGCTACCTAGTTCTTATTGCAAGCAGCGGACAACACTAAGTTACAAACCGATAAATAAAAGATTCGGTGCCTAACATCAACAGTATGCTCCACACACATACCATAAGCATCACAGACATCAACAGAGGAATGTTGCACCTTGACAATAGTGGCATAATCAGTATAGGAGAATCACACCTAAATATTGAGTACAGGAACCCATGCGCCCCTCAGTATTATCAACAATAACTTTGAGAATCCAACTGGAGACCCAAGAGGCAACATCCGAGGCAAAGAGAAATGGTTTTTACCCCCAGACGACAACCATACATGAACCATAATTCTTACTTTAACACGCACACATTGAATACGTGTCTCTCACATGTAGACCATGCAAGAAAAGACCAAAAGTCTAACAATGGACATTTAATGTGAGGTAAATCAGGGTACCTAAAGGCACCACTTGCCAAGGACCCACCTAGTAATAGGTACCTAAATATACTTGATATGTCTACAAAATATCAGGAAGGAGGACATCTGGTATTTCGGAAGCAGATGTTCTCAGCACATGACATGTTATATGAACGAGCTAATAGATTATGTAGAAGGATGTGGCCCAAATGTCAGATTCAGTGATATAATTAAAGGACAAACTAGAGGGAAATGAACCCTGTTTGTTGGAATATTCAAAGTTATAAATGTAGCATTCGTGGAAGGACTACATCATAACCTTTTAAGTATTAGTAAATTTTGTGACAAACAATTTTCAACCAAGTTCCTTGAAGGCAACTCAAGGGTGAATGACATCAAGGCCTAGAAAATTGTCATCACAGGAATCCGGTCAAGTAACATGTATGTTGCGGATTGGATTCGTACATGTGCTGTAATTCCTTGTTTTATTGCCAGAGTTACTGTATATCAAAGCTGGTTGTGGCATAAAAGGATGTCAGACCTCAACTTCAAGACCATCAACAAACTAGCTATAAAGGGAATTTAGAATTTTTCCAGATGTTACATATCAAAAGAATAAAATTTGCAGACCCTGTCATAAAGACAAACAAGTCAAATCAACTTTGTATTTCTTTTGCGGGCCGTAGATTTCTTCGATGCTTGGACCCAAATTTTGGCCCCTTTTTGGTCATAATTCGGGGTTGATACTTTGTATTTCTTGATATCTTCTTATCTACAAGTTGGTGGGTCCCGCCTCAACCCCCCGTCCACACTAGATGCTTTTTCTTTAAAAAAAAACCTACAGAGCAAGTCATTTCTATCAACCCACTTGGTCCTCGACTTACTGCATATGGACCTATATGTCTTTGTAGACCCCATAAGCCTGGGAGGTAAAAAATATTGTTTAGTTATTACTGATGATTTCTCCAGGTACAACTGGACGATCTTCTTGAAAAAAGAGAGACAGTAACAAAGCTGTCGGAACATCTAAAGAAGATACAAACTAAAAAATGACTGAGCATTATGTCAATTAGATCTTATAGAGGCACGGAATTCACCAATCTCTTTATATAATAATACTATACGGACAATGACATACAACACGAGTGTTCAACAACCTGGACACCACAACAAAATGGTATTGCTGAGCGAAAAATAGGATGTTGAAGGAAGCCACCAGAATAATGATTACCGAAAGCAAGTTACCACAATCTTTCTGGGGTGAGGGAACAAATACAACATGCTATACACAAACTCATCGTATCGTAAACAAACACCACAACCAAACCCCTTACAAGGTATGGAATAATGGAACTCATGCTGTTGTATATTTCTAAATTTTTGGTTGCATGTGTTATATGCTCAATAATGGGAAAGATCAACTCAAAACCTTTGATGAGAAGTCTGATGAAGGAGAAATCGTTGGTTATTCGATTGTCAGCAAGGCCTTTAGGATATTTAATAAGAGGAAGTTGACTAATGAGAAGTCGGTCCATCTAGTGTTTGATGAGCCCTATTATGATCATACATGCATAGATGGTGTAACTCAAGCAGTTCAAACATTAAACATTGAAAAAATCCCACAGACCCAGAGGGAACCATTCACCTCATTAGAAATCAATTCCGCAACTGTAAGAATAAAATAAGAAGCTATAAAATCTTAGTTTGAGCCTACAGTTCCACAAGACATAACAAGAATGGAGATAGAACCCGACAGGAGATGTGAAGAGATCATGCATATGAACTAGCGATCGGCGATATTGATGATGTATATACCAGCACAAGGAGAGCATGAAGTAATTCACAAGAAAATGTACTATGTTCTCAGGAAGATACAGAGTCAGAATCAAATATGACCTAGTTTCCTGTATGGAAGACTATAGCCAAACTGCGTAGACTAGCCATGTGTACTATAGTTATTTTCGTAGTGCAATCAGAACCTATTTCTATCGATGAAACTCTTAGTGACTCTTGTTGGATTACCTCTATGGAGAAAGAGCTAAATTGTTATAAAAGGAACAATGTTTGGTACTTAGTTCCTTGACCAACCCATGAAGCTGACATTAGGACAAAATGGGTATTTCAAAATAAGAACGACGAGAATGGACTAGTCATATGGAACAAGTTCAAACCAGTCACAAAAGGCTACAGACAAGAGGAGTGAATTGATTATGATGAAACATTTGCTCTTGTAGCCACACAAGAAGCAATTAGGATATTCCTGACATTTGCTGCTCACGAGAATTTCATTGTTTATGAAATGAATGTTAAGAGCGCATTTTTTAATAGAGACTTATGGAAGAGGTAAATATCGAGCAACATCCAGGGTTTGTCAGCACAGAGAATGGTGATCAAGTCTATAGGCGAAGAAAACCCTATACAGACTCAAGTAGGCACCAAAAGCATGGTATGACACACTGTCACTGTATTTCATCAACAATGGATCCGAGAAGGGTGCTGTCGAAAATAATCTCTTCAAAATACAGGAAGTTGATGATCTTTTAATGGTACAAATATATGTCGATGATATAATTTTTAGTTCACGTAACCAAGATTGGTGCAAGAAGTTCTCTCATCTCATGCAAAGTAAATTTGAAATGGGTATGATTGGAGAACTTAGTTATTTCTTAGGCTTGGAGGTGAAGCAGTTACCTATAGGTATCTTCATCGACCAAGAATATTCGAATTGAGAAGGTCTATACATACGTACAAATTACGGACATCTTTAGTAAGCTTCTCATCAAAACAAGGTTTTGTATTCTCTATCGGGAATTGGAAATGCTACAACTTGATTAAACCCCTATAAGTTTTTTTTTTTATACTCATCAATTGAGGCGAAACACTGTAAGACCTATAAATACAGTATCTACACTCATTTACTGTACATACATACTATCAAGTCAAATCTTCAATGTAGGAAGAAGATGATACACTATCCTACCTACAGCTGTAATACACATTAATTATGGGGGAGTACTATAGGACCCTTGAATACAATGTTAATCACCAAATGTTGTAGCACTTGGATTATGTATATATCAATAAGAGGAAACATTGTATTTACGCAGAACATATTGTAAGATTTCAATTAATTATTTTAATCGCATCCAGTTCCATACACCTATATTTTCAAAACTGCTTTATGACCATGTGCATTGTCTGAATTTAAAACACTAGAATGTTTACTCGAAACAAAACCTGGACTTTAAAGACTTAAAACCCGTAATCTTGAATTTTTAAATTGCTATTTGTGCATAGTGGAGGCTGCAATGTGTCAGAGATGAGACTGGTAATCAATTTTTGAAACCGATGGATAAGAAGTATTAGTTAAGTCCTGATTCACCCTGTTTGTTCATTCAAAAACTATTCTAATCCCTTAATCTGACCGTTAAACTGTAACCTAGTCCTCCAGCACCGATAAAGGGGCACTTTTTATGACCTAATATCTCTTTGCTGTATACAAGAAATAGTAAGAGACTACAACATACAATGCAAATACTTAGCATTTTCCGCAATCTTTCTTTTCTTCAAACTCTATTTAAATGGCGTCTTCACATCCTACTTCTTCTTAGACCTTGCAGAAGAAAAACTCTCTCATTATCGATGGCAATATCTTTTCCAGGATTGTCCTTGTAGAATGGATTGAGTCTGAATCTAAGGACATTAGGTCGATAAATGCTGTCAACGCAAGGGTGAAATAGCAAGGCCTTTATAGGCTGAGGAGCCTGTAAACAGTGAACTATGATGAGAGCTTCATAGAAGAGTTTTATATTAATGTAACCTTTGATTTTGCTCATCCAAAGAAGGATGCACCTTTAACTGATATGTAAACACAATGTAGAAAAGGAGATCAAGATCACTACAGCTCTATTGGAACAACTGTATAAGTTGTCAAATGATGGTTTCACCCTTAACGATCTGGATATAGTTAGTGATGATATGGTTTACCAGTATTGAAACATTTTTAACTAGAGATTCTCTTGATGACAACCCTTACCTCTGGTGTCACAAGAAAAAGTTTGCTCTACCTTATTTCTACTTACATGAATTTTGCGGTTGTGTGCTTGGAAACAGAATTGGTGCCTCTGAGATGAGCACCCATTTAAGGTTTAAACTAATGATGGCTATTATGAGTCTTCAGAAAGTTAATTGGTGTCATATCCTATTCCAGAGACTGTGTGAAGAGGCTGAGAAACCTAAGACCGCAACAAAGTCCTTTGGTCTAATCCTAAACTGCATACTCACTTAAAATGGCGTTCAACACTCTCCTAACATTACAAAGATTTAAGCAGGTAAGGTCATTGGAAGAACTAGGCCTACTTTGTATAACATGGAGATCCCTGTTGGATGCCACCCAAATGCAGACTCCATGCCCCAGTCGAGTGATCCTTGAGAGGTCAATGGCACATCCACAAAGACATAGGCTCAAGAAAATAATAAGAAAGCTATAAGTAATACGAGAGCGGTTCCTAACAGCAGTTCGCCTATAGTTTTCGAGAAGAAAAAAATAAAACATAGGTCTCACAAGGAGACTTCCAAACTGCTGGTTCTACAGTAAATCAGGTGGCTAAAATGAAACTGAAGTTGTTCCAACAGCTCCTCAGGTGACTACAAAAGTCCTGAGGTTATACAAATAGATTCTGTTCCATCCAAAGTTGCTCTGATGGAAACTACCCCTACTGTTCCTACAGTAGATCTCCAACCATCAATGACAATGACACATGAGCAAGTGTTTCTCAAGGTGGAAGGAAATGGCGAGTCAACTGCCCCCACAGAGCCGATAGTCGCCTCTCCTCACAGGGTATCCACCCCCTGTCCAGAGCCCCTCTCCATGTTAGTGTATGCCTTCGAATGCCACTCTGAGGATAAGAGAGTTAGGGCATTTATATGTGATTATGAATTCATTAATAAAAGGCAATGATTATTTCTTTATTTATTATATATCATTGGCATTCTTGATTTGGTAAATAAAAGGAAATGATGTCCATGCTTTTGAGTAGAAACATTCCACTCCTTATGAGATAAGGAGTCTTGCACTGGAAGTGTTTAGAACTCAAATTGCTTAACTTATCCGCAAGTCAATAAAATTTAATTGGGCGTTAAAGACTTGTATATCATATGGTTAGACATGTGCATGTATTCACACAAGAGTAGTTGGAGCATTCAGTATAGGTATACTAATTGGATTATTACACTCGCATACGACTCACCTCGATTCGATCACATGAATTTCACTCTAGGATAGTCAATGACTGAATCGTAAGGTTATGATAGGTATGTTAGGTTTGTATACTGCAAAGCATACTTTATGCTTATATTACCTTATTTCCCTGTAACTACCTATGCGAATATTAATTATATTTAATTACATATTTTGCATATTTATTCACGTTATGGTGATACGAATGAAATGTCTAAATATTTTATATTGTTGATAATGTGGTGTGTTGGTGTCACACGGAAGATCACCTTATCGGTGTCTTATAAAATAATATAATAGGTCACAACCTATATAATTATTAGATAAATTATGTGAAAGGTTGTAGTGTATGCTTGAGATTAGTTGGTCTTGACTATTAGCATACATTTGCGTATTTGCATATGTTGAACTGGATCGAGGTGAGATAGTGTCTTCTGTACTAACTATAAGAAGAACGTAAATCTCGGATAATTATTGTTTCTTAATTCTAAGAAAATAATATTTAATTGTGTATTTATAACATTTTTTGCTTTGATTTACCATGGGTGAGAGTCAAAATGACAAACTCAATAAGCCTCGTATCTTGGGCAATAATATTATTATATGATAATTATTAGTATTAGTATAAATCATGTACCAACTCATGCGGGTTGATGATATCCCCTTGAAGAGCTCAATAATGATTATTATATTAAACCATGTAGGTGGATTTAATTCCGATATAATAATAAGGTTCGAGTGGTACTACTGTTGGATGAGATATTAATTAATTAAAGCTGCCAGTATCTTAAATTAAGTAATGGACATTCGATAACTTAAACACGGGAAATAATATATTTAAATAAGGAGCCCAATTTCGTAAATTGGTATTTGAGTTGGAAGTGAAATATTAATTCTCTAGTGGACTGAATTGATATTAGTGAACTCAATCATATTAGGAAAGGAATTAATATGGAAAGTTGAGTTACACTAGGAGTCTTTACCCTAATCTTCCTTAAGATCTCTAGATTAGTCCAAAGCCTATAAATAAGACACCAAGGTGGGTTTCGGACGTGACTTCATCTTCTACACAAGGGATTTCAGTTTTTCTTCTTATTGTTTAATTGTGGATCTTAACTTGTGTATTTGATTCCACAATTGAGATAACATTTTAATTCTTGTTGCAAGTCGGAATTACTTGAAGAAAAGAAAAACTGAGAGTTCTGAGGAACTTGGTTCGGCCAAGATTCGGTAGTTCGTTGCCCAAACAATGTCTGCGTTAAGGTGGGATCATACGCTAGAAGATTTTGAGGAAGAGATCAAGAAAGCTAGCACTATGCTTCAAAAGGTAAATATCCTATGATCTCTGATCTAGATTAGAATATTGGATTTACCAACATATTTATTTAATAAATAATAAATAATATTTAAATTGCTTATTAATCTTAATAGTTAATTAATTAGCATGCATAAATAGGTTCTGTGCTCGTGGATGCGTATAATGCTTTTATCAAATTTTACCCAACTTCGATTCCGCTGCATTTTATTTCCAACAATTGGTATCAGAGACAGTTTTTAGGCTTTCGTCATTTTGATTAATTTTGTTGATTAATTGATAGCAATTTAAATATTCATGTAATTTGATGTTGGAGTACTTTGCTAGATGTGTTCTTGCAGGAAATATGATCAGATTATGCTGGTTATATGAATGGTTAGTTTTTCTAATTTATGCAATTATGGGTTTGGCCCGATTTCGAGGCATTTAATATTTTTTCCAGTTAGAAAATCCGCTGGTAGAATTAGGATCTCATTTTTTCGTGTAATCTTGCTATAAATCGAAGTATTTTATTTTGTGTAAAAATTGTAATCAAATTCGGAGAAAATAAAATCACGAAGAAGTACAGCAGAATTGGGACACCTAGATCACCGATACCATGGCCGAACAAAGAAGACGCTGGTGCCGCTGAAAGACACGGCTGCTTGCCGAGTAGCGTTGGACCTACTGCCGAGGGCCGCAGGTAGCCTGTTCCGGGCGGGTTCGCCAGTTCAGGTCGGGTCGTCCAGCTTTTGGTCTGGTCCGTTTCACCGCCATTCGTTGCGTCCACTGGAGAGTCGGGATTTAGAATTAATTTTTTTTTATGTAATTAATTTTGCGTGAAAGTGAAACTTTCATTTTGGAAATCCACGGCCAGGCCGGGGAGGAGTGATGAGATGCTTGATCCAGTGGGAGATATCGAGTCGAAGATTTTCTCGGGTTCAATTCAAGGAAGAAGACCATGATAATTGGATAATTTAATTATTCATGCTTGTATTTTGGTTTTTACTATTTTAGATGTTTGGCATGTATGAATGTATGCGTGATATGTTTCTTGCATACTAGTACGATAAAATTAAAAACCGTAAGGCTAAAATAACTAAGTGATTAAAATTGTTTTATTTTTTAAAAATAAAATCAAATTGGCCTCCATTATTAATTTAAATTGTGACGTAATTAGCATGCACGTTGACATCAGGGTCTTCCTCCATGTCGGATGTGCTAATTATAGGTTCACTAGTTTTAAATTTCAAATGATAACAAAAGATAAATATTATTTTTTATGATAGGACGTCTCCATCAGTAGGACTATTACTTAGGTGTATTAATTAATAAGCTCCCCATCGGAATCCATGTTAATTAATACATGATCAAGAGGAACCAACTATTAATTTTTCTTGTCATAACGTAAATTGACAAGATAGTAAAATTAAAGTCATAAAACTCTACTTGAAAATATGTGTAAACGTCCACACGATTTGGAGGTGTTGATTGCTATCATATATATTGGGTTTTTGAGGTTTTTCAATATATTTTACTGTGCATTATGTGATGAATGCTTTTAATTTTATCTCAAATGTCTTTCAGTCGACTTGCTATAATTCTAAAAGAAAACAAACTAGATGGAATTAACTTTGCTGATTGGACACGTAATCTTAATATTGTCCTGAATGCTGAGGAACATAAGTTTGTTCTAATTGAGGAATGCCCATTGGAACCAGATGCAGATTCGACACCTGATGAGGTGAAAGAATACAACAAATGGAAGAAATATGAACCCAGCAAGACCACCTCCAGCAAGACCACCGAACCCAGCAACCTCAACATAGACCGAACCGCAAATCACAACCAATAATTTGACCCAATCCAAAAAAGCCAAAACCCGCACCAATTCCACCTCTAACCAACCTGAAACCCATGGCCGACCTAAATCGCGGCCGCCCTCTCGATTTATGCAGTGTTGTGCATGAGTGGGTGTTAGGGCGAGAAGGAAATGAGTCCATTTGAGTGTGTGAGTTAGGCATGCGTTTTATTTGATTTTTTTTTCTAGTGGGTATGTTTGTGGTATTGTGAGATGGAAGAAAGATAATTTCAGAGAAAAATGAGGGAGTAGGTGGGAGGGGCGATACTAGATGTGTTGTAGAGTGAGAGAGAGAGAGAGAGACGAGTGGAAGAATGAGTCTGCCGACCGTGAGGATGAAATAAGGGTTATATACCCGCAATTTTCTTAAGATTATTCAATTTAACCCTAGGTTTCTGGATACTTCAATCCAGCCCCGCCCTATTTTCCAGTCCTTGAATTTTAACCCCTAATTCTTAATTCCTGCAATTTTTACCCCACTCATCTTTCAACATATAAAATCAGAACCTTTATTACTTTGACTTTTCAATTAGTTATGTTTCAATTATATATTTAATTTATTTATTTTATTTTAGTAATGAATTGTTCTTATTTATTCTTGTAGATAATAACAAGGATTTTCTGGCATAGAAATTTGTGAGTCGAGCTTTCTGCATTTCATCCAGTTCAAAATACATATACCAGGTGGGAAATTTATGCTATCACTTTAATTGCTTTTATTGGACTATGTAGGTAATAATTGTAATATCAGTTCATGTTATGCATGCTAGATTCATGTTATACATGACAAGCTGTTGATTACAAAATATATACTATGTTACCCATGCTCGATTCATGTTATACGTGTCAGATTCAGATTCTATTATTACATCATTTTTATTATTCTATGCCTCCATGAGATTGTATATTACTGTGATATTGTGTAAATTCCTACGAGCTGAAGGAAGCTCACCCCCTCCTTATATTGTTAAACCTCAGGTTAATTGTAATGGTGGTTGTCGAATTTGTGAGGCTACGAGGCAGATGATGAAGATTTATCTTATTATTTAACATTTTAAATTCAAGTATTGCGTAAACAATTTTGTTGCTATATATTCGTTTAAATATTCCGCTGCAAATTTTATCCGATCATGTTTTGACACTTTGGTGTTTTGAATTCATTGACATAAATTGTTTGTTTGAGTTCAATATCACTTGTGTGATGATTTGATTTTCTAGACGGGTATAATTATTTTCAAAATATATAAATATACACTTTGATTATTCTTTTATTTCCCAAAATAAACGCTTGGGAAATAGGGGCGTTACATTGTGGTATCGGCGAGAAGGTTTGGTTTTTGCCTTCTTGTAGACCTATTATTTATCATATGCCCCCAGCTGTCGCTACTTCGTCACTCCATTCCAAGGTACAAAATATAATTTTAAGTTTATACTGCTCATTCATCATGATATATGAATATTTACATGCATATTCGATTTTAAATGCATATTAATTTAGTATGGCCAAACCAAGAATGACCACACGCAAGAAAACACAAAGTATTACAAACTCAGCACCTTAGCACGTAAGGACTCCTGGGACGACCCTAGGTTGGCGAGTAATGCTCCACATTACATTATCAATCGAATGACCAAATGGCAAAAATCAGAGAAGCAGGGTTCCCCATCAGAACAATTTAATGATTTGATTAAAAGTTGCCTGGTAACTGGAGTCGTTGCACTATCAATTTAGGGTTTGAGTCCCTAAGGAGGACCCCATAAGTGAGACAGCATGTGGACCATTTTAAATATGTAATCTGTTCGTGAAAGGCGAGATTCCCGAGGATGGGCGAAGCTCGAGCTCAGAGAACGAAATTGAAGAGGATACCAAGGAAGACATAGAAGAAGATCCTGAGGAGAGCTCAAAGCAAGACCCCGCAGAGAACATGAAGGATGTTATAATGGTAGCCGTTGAGTCCGATGATGACATTATTTTGTGGACTCAGCCGAAACCCCCTCTTCCTGTTATAGAGATTATCAGTAGTGATGATGAGGAGTAGCCGTAGGCTTAGTTCATTTTATTATATAACTATTATATTAAGAATTTCGGTTTATGTTTCCAATTCCATTTCTTTCTAAAAACATATTATATATAATGAATATCAGTTTTTTCTATCACCTTCTATCATTTTATGTGTATTGCGACTATTATATGCGTATTATTGGTATCTTCCTATTCTTTACTTCTCGCACTACGCCGACTGATGGGTTTTTATAAATCGTTGGTAGACTCATAGCTAAACGTGGTAACTGCAATGCTCAACCTACCAAGATCAGCTTTTGACTGGATTAGCCACGTTGCTTCAAGGCACACCATCTTGCCGCCTAACACTCCCAAGCAAGTTCAAGCTCAAGTCATCATGCAATTCAATCGGTTCAAGACTCCCGTTTTTCTTGGTCGTGAAGGACCAGCAACCATATGAGAATGGTTGTTGAACCTAGATAACATTTTCGATTACATGGCATACACCGATGCCCAGAAGGTGTCATGTGCCGTGTTTTAGCTCAAATAGGATGATAGAACGTGGTGGATTAGACTATGGATACTGTGTTAGCATATGCCCGCGAACGCCACTCTAAGGATAAGAGAGTTAGGGCATCTATATGTGATTATGTATTCATTAATAAAAGGTAGTGATTATTTCTTTATTTATTATATATCATTGGCGTTCTTGATTTGGTAAATAAATAGAAATGATGTCCGTACTTTTGAGTATAAGAATTCCACTCCTTATGAGATAAGGAGTCTTGCACTGGAGGTGTTCAGAACTCAAAAGCTTAACTTATCCGCAAGTCGATAAAACTTAATTGGGCATTAAGTTATTTGATGAAGACTTGTATATAGTATGCTTGGTTGTACATGTGCATGTCTTCACTCAGGAGTAGTGGGAGCATTCACTATAGGTCTATTAATTGGATTAGTATACTCGGATATGACTCACCTCAAATCGGTCAAATAGATTTCACTCTAGGATAGTCAATGACTGAATCGTAGGGTTATGATAGGTATGTATGAACCTTTGACTTGAGGGTCCGGTAGAAGATGTGCTTGTTTCATTAAGTTAGTCATTAGAGTAGTTCGATCCATTCACCTGTTGGTAGGGACCAACCTCGAAGTGCAACTTAATGGGCAAGTAGCAACGTTTACTGAATGCCAAGAAAGGATTCCTATAAGTGAACAGGATAATGTCATATGCGGTTAGTGGCAAATGAGATCAGAAGTATTCGGCCAAAGCAATTGAACTAGTTGTATTTGATACAATAGAGTTCTGTGATCTTGATTTACACTAACATATGCATAGAGTCAAGTATAGACAACATTTGACTTAACCGTGACCCTAAATCTTGATCAGGACATATGATTGAAGGGTTTATACATATACGGTATTCATAACAGGTTTTGGAATGATTCCCATCATTCGTTCTCAGTTGGGTTACGGTGTGAGCCACAGATTGTCTAAGTGTTACTCACACTCTTTTGATCCTCCCATTGCTGACTGAGACGAACCTACAGAGTCGCACACTCAAAATTAATGATGGATTAAATTATGCCTATTCTCTCTTAATAAATATTGGACATTGGATGTCTAATTGAATTTACTTTTATCAGATAAATAAAACCGGACAGATGAATTAAATAATTATTGGGTAATTAATTTATTTCAGTTATAATTATTTCTAAGAGAAATTAATTATATTTTATTTGATATAATTAATTAATTAGATTAATTAATTTAAATACCAAGTGTCGGACCAAGATTTATCTATCGAATTAGATACACGGAGTCCAAAACACGGACTAAATGGTTGGACCGTTTAATAGTCCACTTGGCTGTTCTTTTCTCTCCCCCCCCCCCACTAAGTCTCCACCTTAATTGGTGGAAGACTAAGACTTTATAAAATCATCAGCATGTGAAGGGAGGGGAAATTTGAGGAGTGGATTTTATGTATTAAGTAAGGTCACTTGATATTATAAAGGGGACTCCACAAACTGGAGAGAGGATTGACGTGAGAAAACAAAAGAATAGAGAGAAAAGTTTTTCTACTTTCACTTCTGGGTTCTGAGAATAGCAAAGGCATACTCCATATCTTCTTATAGCCGTGTTCTTGGAGAACGAGAAGAAGGAGCTTATTCCAGGCATTTATCCAATGCGTGTATTGTAGAGACATTCGGCACTTTCGACGTCGGAATTTCCAAAAGCTTCACGGATTGGATTCGTGCTCGTCGTCATCAACTTAAAGAAGTCGGGTCTACGAGGGTATGATTACGATTCTTGTATATATTTGTATATACGTTCCTTGATAGATCCTCTTTAGAAGTTCGGATGAGCCCTGTTTGTGCAATTTATTTTCCGCTGCATATTCGAATTATGGCCTGAATTCCAACAGTGGTATGAGAGCGAGGTCAATGCGATCTTATAGACAATATTTTTTTTTTTGCATTTTTAATGCATGCTTGATGATAATTTTATGATTTGGAATCATATTATAATCATAGATATTTAATTATTCGTCGCAACAATAATTTTTCGTGATTTTATATAATGATATAAATCATGCTTTTTCTTTAAATATGATTTTATTAATAATATGAAATTTAGAAATTATAATATTTAAGAAATCTGCCCGAAAATGAGCCGAGTGTGGTCGTTGGACGAAACAACACTCGGCTGCCCGAAGACTGTAACAGCCCAAAAACAGTGGCTATTACAGTGCCGTGGACCCCTACCGGGACCCACCAGGCGATATTACAATATACATTTATAATCTGACAACGTGGCACCGTACCACCATATTTATCAAAACCCCGGTGTGGAGTATGAGTTGTTCATGTCTTTAAATACGAGCAAACATACACAGGATCCAAATTCGGTACAGACCATATGACGATGGGCAGTACCTAACAAATTTTAGTACATTCATCCGACACAAAATAAAATGAAAGTCACAATAAAACATAACCGAACAACCAAAAGACTCGGGCCCCCCGAAATAGCATACTTCAGAATCCTCCGTCGCCATTTTGCTCCTCCTGTGCCTTGCCGTTTCCTCGCCCTGAAATACAAGTATTTCGCCCCAAACCACAGGGTCAGCTATACATGATAATAATTCTCATGACATTATACAATTCATATAAACTGATCTCAAAGAAAACCACCGACTACTGAATATACCCCGAAGGTGTATAAACAATCAGTCCCAACTGTCGAACATAACCTAATATACGAACGACCATATAATATGGCTCAAGACGGACGTCACAGTACGCCCGATCCGGAAATGTGTCCGTGCACATGTCCACCCCGTATACGGAATCCAGAATATACATGGGACGATGTACCTAATTAGCCTCACGAACTACGTCTCGTATGCACGATCTAAATGCGGAAAACATCCACGCATGATCATCAAGTGCCCAGCTAAAAATCCTACACATAACCAATCGGCGCGCAGATATGACTCCAGAGATGTCACGATACAACATGAAAACGAAACTCAACGAATTACACTTTTACCAAGGAATCGAACAACTCACCGAAGTGTCAACAAAGCTCAAAAGAACTAACGGTAACAAGGACGGTAATTTCGGGTATATCATCCCCGACACCATGACAATACGATCAAGGGTATCACCATATCACGAATCATAGATTATCCGAACATTTCAAACACACGAAACACATAATAATCACAAGAATTCAACCATCATTATAACCAAGCAAGATAACTTGCCTCAATTCCGTAGATGAATAATCCTTCTTTGAATGGTCAAACGAACGGTATCCTCGTCTAACAATACTCACGTGAACAAGCAACCTTGAATGAAATGTAATTCATTCAACAACACATTCGTACGATAACGGTATTATTACATAAATAATATTCGTAAATTTACTTGAATAAATCAATTATCCTATTGATCATTTTAATGTTCTTATTACAAATCATCGTATGTTTATCATGTTCATTCACATATTCTAACCTTAATGTCGAATACTTGATGTCTAGTTTATTATCAATGTAATATCGTGAAAATATCTTTTCAAATCATCGACACTTCCAATTACGATATAAGTTTGTGTTTAATTACGTTCTTCATTATTTTACCAACGATTACATTCAAAACTTGATTACTATATGAAACATAAGTTTAAGTTTTTAGTGAACTAAGAACATCATCTTAATTTACGTCTCTTAACACGCACGGATTAATGAAATGGAATTCGGCTACTCATCTACCGCATTTGTATCATCATATTCAACACAATCCTCTTAAGAACATTATCAACCTATTAATGTAGTGATTAACGAAATCGATTAATTTGAA
Source organism: Orobanche coerulescens (assembly GCA_033398695.1). Taxonomy (NCBI): domain Eukaryota; kingdom Viridiplantae; phylum Streptophyta; class Magnoliopsida; order Lamiales; family Orobanchaceae; genus Orobanche; species Orobanche coerulescens. The sequence continues at coordinate 76,766,505 of CM065815.1, read as the reverse complement.
CACATGAAGATTACAACTTCCTTCTATCAACATCCATTGTTTTACTTTGAAGAATTTATTAAAAGCCTAGTTATATCATTGGATACTTGAAATTTTTGAAGTAACTTAATCCCATGTAGCGAAGATCATCTTCAAAGGGTTAACATAATCTTTCCAACAATTTTATTACAAAGGTTTTAGAGGCCAAAAATCATGGTTCCATATTACCTTCAAGAATCAATTGGATGTTCAAGACAAATTTAACATTTCTCACCTTTAATCATTAAGGATATCATCCCTAACATGTTCCTAGTGTTGAGACTATAATAAACTTCCGATTATCATGTTATACATCAGGTTTTATGTACATCATTATCAACACAATCACATTATGAAGTTATTTACATCAAGAAGTAACACTACTACCTTCAATGTTAATCTTCACTTAGTTTGAGCATGATTCAATTAACTTATCATGTTTGCACTAGTTTAAACTAACATTATGTGAAGTATTTATCTACTAACATCATCATAAGCATGGAATTGATATGAGTTAAAGAAAGACCAACCTTAAAATGAAGAACAACACCAACACTTCAAGGGATACACTTCAATCTTTAACTCTCCAAGTCACCAATCAAGTGCTGAAGCTCCAACACAAGTTAGAAAGGCTTAGAAACGAAGTTGTAAGGGAAAGGAATTGTTTCTCAGTTGGGAGGTTGAAAGGGTCGAGTAGGAAATGAATGGCAAGTCATACTTTTATAATCTGAACTCGGCATTACGTACGTTAACGAAAGTGGTTAACGTACGTTATAGCCCTTACGTACGTAATCTTATGATTATTACGTACGTAACCAATTTCATCAGATCTTTCTGCCCCAAAACACGCAATTCGTTACGTACGTAACTATATAGCTATTACGTACGTAATAGCCATTGACTTGGCTGTCGCGATCGACTCCCGACCACCTACCCCCGCTCAGCCCCACCCGCCGAAAGGCGGACTGCTGGAGGATCTCCCGCATTACGTACGTTAACGTATTGATGTTACGTACGTAAAACTACATACATAGCGTACGTTATGAAGATAGGTTAACGTACGTTAAGTACTATAACAAGCATAAATGGAATTCTCCCAATATCACCCAACAACTAATATAGTATGAATGACCATGATTCCAACTTAACATAATTCGTTGATACTTGCTACAACATCACAGATATGGTGCGAAAATACTTAGCTTAAATCATAAAATACAATATTAAAGGCGAGGGTATTACATACTCCCCCCTTAAAAGGAGTTTCGTCCCCGAAACTAAGGGGTAAACAGTTCGGGGTATTTCTCTCGCATGCTATCTTTAGTCTCCCACGTAGCTTCCTCGACTCCATGTCTCGACCACTGAATTTTTAATAAGGGAATCGTCTTGTTCCTCAGCTGTTTAATTCTTCTCTCGAGTATCTGCACAGGCCGTTCTTCACACGAATGGTCATCGGCTATTTCGACCTCGTCGAATTGAATAACGTGACTTGGATCAGCAATATACTTCCTTAACTGAGATACATGGAATACGTTGTGAATCCAGCTCAAAGCTGGTGGTAATGCTAAACGATAGGCTAGGTCGCCTACTCGTTCCAGGATCTCAAATGGACCAATATACCTTGGGCTCAATTTGCCTCTCTTCCCGAATCGGAAAACACCTCTAGTAGGAGATACTTTTACTAGTACATGGTCACCAACCTCAAACTCGAGTGGTCATCGACGATTATCTGCATATGATTTCTGGCGGCTTTGGGCCGTTAATAGACGACTCTTGATCAGGGAAATCTTCTCGCGGGCTGCCAATAACATATCAGGTTCCATACCAATAGATTCAGACAATTCATCCCAGCACAAAGGGGACCTACAACGACGACCATACAATGCCTCATAAGGTGCCATCATGATCGAGGCGTGCCAGCTGTTATTATATGTGAATTCTACCAACGGCAGTTGGGCTTCCCAGTCAGGCTTCCAATCGAGAGCACATGCCCTCATCATATCCTCTAGAGTTTGAATTGTCCTCTCAGACTGACCGTCGGTCTGAGGATTAAAAGCCGTACTGAAGTTCAATTGTGTACCCATAGCACGATGAATCGCCTTCCAGAAGTGCGACACGAACCGTCCGTCCCGATCTGATACAATACTCTTAGGGGTGCCATGCAGTCTCACAATCTCTTTGATGAATAGTTGGGCCAATCTCTCAGGGCCCCAAGTATTCTTGATCTCCAAGAAGTGGGCTGATTTAGTCAATCGATCCACAATCACCCAAATCGTATTCATGCCCCGACGGCTCGTCGGCAAGCTAGTAATAAAATCCATCGATATGTCTTCCCACTTCCACTCGGGAATCGGAAGCGGTTTCATCATGCCAGCTGGTCGTTGATGCTCAATCTTGACTCACGACAGTGTCAAACATTTCAAACGAATTCGCAACCTCCGTTTCATGTTACCCCACCAATAATACGGCTTCAAATCCTTATACATTTTGTTCGATCCGGGTGTATGAAATACGGGTAGCATGAGCCTCCTTCGAATAGTATTCCTCAACTCTTCGTCTTTGGTACACATACTCGATTTTTAAAGCGTATCACCCATCCTCGTGAACCACAAATCCAGGGGCCTTCCCTTGATCGATTTCTCCTCGAACTCGGATAAGAATGGGTCCGTCATCTGCTTCGGCCCCGATCGTCTCATCAAGGGATGGTGAGATCTCAAGCGTGCCTGATTGTCCTCGAATGCGTTGTAACCAGACCTCAATCTCTGGTCTCATGAACTCTAATTGCAACTCCCTGCGGGCGGTCAAACGAGCTAGTATCTGTTCCTGCACCGTCTTGCGGCTCAAGGCATCGGCAACCACGTTTGCCTTGCCTGGATGATAAAGGATCTCGATATCATAGTCTTTGATTAGCTCTAACCACCTCCTTTGTCTCATATTCAACTCCTTCTGGGTAAAAATATACTTCAGGCTCTTGTGGTCCGTAAAAATTCGGTAGGTAACTCCATACAGATAGTGGCGCCAGATTTTTAAAGCAAACACTACGGCTGCTAACTCCAAGTCATGAGTCGGGTAGTTGACCTCGTAAGGACGCAACTGCCTGGACGCATAGGCGATCACTTTCCCGTCCTGCATTAATACGCAGCCAAGGCCCTGTCTCGATGCATCGCTATATACCACGAATACTTCCGTTCCTCTAAGTAGTACCAAAACAAGTGCTGAAATTAATCGACCTTTGAGTTCATCAAAACTTTGCTGACATGCTTCTGACCACAAGTACTTCTTATCTTTTCGCAACAGATTAGTCATCGGTTGAGCAATTTTGGAAAATCCTTCCACGAATCGTCTGTAATAGCCTGCTAGACCCAGAAAACTACGAACTTCCTTCACGTTCTTCGGGGGTATCCAGTATCGGATAGCTTCCGTCTTCTGTGGGTCTACTCTTACTCCCTCTGCTGATATCACATGTCCTAGAAAAATAACTTCAGACATCCAGAATTCACACTTAGAAAATTTTCCATAGAGTTGTTCTCGCCGTAATGCATCGAGAACCTAGCGGAGGTGACACTCATGCTCCTCATGATCACGAGAATAGACCAAGACGTCGTCAATAAAAATGACTACAAAACGATCCAAATAATTAATAAAAACCTGATTCATCAATTCCATGAACACTGCAGGTGCATTAGTCAGTCCGAATGGCATGACAACGAACTCATAATGCCCATAGCGAGTGCGAAAAGCTGTCTTCGGGACGTCAGACTCTCGAATCCGCAATTGGTGGTACCCGGACCTCAAGTCGATCTTGGAAAATACAGCGGCTCCCTGGAGCTGATCTAATAGATCATCGATGCGAGGTAAAGGATATTTGTTCTTAATTGTTACTTTGTTCAGCTCCCGGTAATCATTACACAAACGCAGCGATCCGTCCTTCTTCCGTACGAATAACACCGGCGCTCCCCAAGGGGATGCACTGGGTCGAACATATCCTTTCTCAGTTAATCCTTCGAGTTGTCTTTTCAATTCCTGCATCTCAGTCGGGGCCATACGATATGGTGCTTTCGAAAGCGGGGACATCCCTGGCTCCAACTCAATGGTGAATTCTACCTCTCGCTGTGGGGGTATTCCTGGAAGCTCTTCTGGAAATACATCTGGATAATCTCGAACTACTGGAATATCAATCAATTTGACTGGCCGGTCAGTTGTCTTGGTCATGTAACACCAATAACCAATGCATCCCTGGTTCAGTAATCTCATAGCCTTCATAGCGCTGATGACTCTCCCAGAATGATTGGGATTATCACCCTGAAAAATACACTCGACGCCATCATCCGATGTGACGGTCACCATTCGCTTACGGACGCTAAGCACGGCATCATGACGATCCATCCAGTCGATACCCAAGATTACATCATCTTTAGGTAAATCAACCACAATCAAGTCGGACAACCACTCACGGTTGTTCATGCTAATCGGACAGTTCTGTACTTCACGACTCCCAATAATTCTTCTACCATCGGGTAGACCAATTACATAAGGTTCACAATCGGTAACATGATTCAAATGCAAATGACTCAAACAAGAACTAGACAAAAAGGAGTGTGAAGCACCAGTATCAAAAAGAACACAAACGGGCTGAGAGTGGATCTCGAGAGTACCTGCAATCATGCTGGCTTCGGGATCATCGGCTTTCTTCATCTCGTAGACTCTGGGTTTTGCAACCCCGAAAGCAGGTGTACCATCTTGATTTCCATGGCCCATCCCTTTGTTCACCCCGGTAGTCTGGTAAGAAGCGGATGGAGGAGCACGTTCCTGAACAGAAGACTGTACTGGAGCAAGAGATGCTACTGGAGCACGCCCGAGTCCACCCCGGCAATAGCGAGCACGATGACCGTTCTTCCCGCAAGTGTGACAGGCAACGGCCGGCTTCGGACACTTGGAGCTGATATGCCCCTGGTCCCCATAGTTATAACACACGACAGGTGAGCTGATCGCCCGAGATTGCGTTCCTGCCGGTTTCGGTGCCATAGGTGGCCGCTCAGAAAGATTTGGTACAGGCTGGGGTTTCTTGAATACCCCCCGGTTACTGTCTCCTTGGGTCTGGTTCCTGGATCTCTTGTTGGAAAACTGAGGCTGCTTCTTAGAAATCTCCTTCGCAGTAAGTTCATACTCCAAAGCCTTCTCAATAAACTCCGATAAGGTCGTACAGTGGTGATTGAGTAATTGCATCCTCATTCGGGGTTTAAGCCTCTTGAGGAAATATTTGATCTTATCAGCTTCCGAACGGACAACTGACATAGCAAAAGGAGAAGTGCTTGTAATTTTTCGGCAATCGCTAACACATCCTCGTCTTCCGATGGGTCGGGGTTTAGTAATTCGGATAGTTTGGCTTCATGGAGGGGTGCAGGATAGTAACGATCTAGCATAAGATTCTTGAATTCCTCCCAAGTACTCGCGCCTTCGGCAGGCCTCACAGAAAGCCACCAAGTATGGGTACTCTCACTAAGGTAGTAGGCTGCCACAGCAACTCGATTTTCCTCTGGGCACTCCACCATCTCGAACAGTTTCTCGAAATGCTCTATCCAGTGTACAATGTTAGCAGGCTCAGATGAGCCTTCAAAAGTCGGAGGTCGCTGTCGTGATATGTCGCTAATAATCCGGCTCACGATCCCGCCAGGCACCAGAGGCGGAGGCTGTTGCCCCTGCTGTAGACCAATAGTATTCCTCTGCATAGCTTCCATCAGCTGACCCATTTGGGTCATCTGGGCCATCATGCCCTGCATCACGGTGTAAGGATCGACACGTGCATTCTCTCCGGTGTGGTGTGATTGGTCCCTAGAAGGCGAATCACTGCCTGCGGAACTCTGTTCGACATTCGCGTGTCTGTTGGCTCGTGGTATCGGAATTCGGCCTCTTCCGCGGCCTCGTCCCCCTCTGCCACGGCCTCTCGGATTCCTTTCCATACTGAAAGAATCAAGTCACAAGTACAGTTCGATTTATTAATCATAATTCATGCTAAGTTAATAGCAACAGGGAATTTCCTATCCAACAAAGCAGTTTGTAAAGAATCACTGGCACTACAGGTGTTACATACTCAATATCATATCAACATTAAGTCGAAACAATTCCAATCACATAATTAATCTAGGTTCACCTCAAACAGATGAATTTTACCTCATGTTAGCAAGATGCCAAGATAAGTAAGGAGACTAATACATCGTCAATATCATGCCAGTAATCAAATTATGGTTCATGAGAACATACTGTATTTGACGGGTCAGGCGCTTGCACAGGTTACACGTGGCACGAAGGTTTCTTGATGCTATTTCGATTCTACAGTGACTCAAAATAAAAACACACTCTCTGATACCATCTTCTGTAACAGCCCAAAAATAGTGGCTATTACAGTGTCGTGGACCCCTACCGGGACCCACCAGGCGATATCACAATATACATTTATAATCTGACAACGTGGCACCGTACCACCATATTTATCAAAACCCCGGTGTGGAGTATGAGTTGTTCATGTCTTTAAATACGAGCAAACATACACAGGATCCAAATTCGGTACAGACCATATGACGATGGGCAGTACCTAACAAATTTTAGTACATTCATCTGACACAAAATAAAATGAATGTCATAATAAAACATAACCGAACAACCAAAAGACTCGGGCCCCCCGAAATAGCATACTTCAGAATCCTCCGTCGCCATTGTGCTCCTCCTGTGCCTTGCCCTTTCCTCGCCCTGAAATACAAGTATTTCGCCCCAAACCACAGGGTCAGCTATACATGATAATAATTCTCATGACATTATACAATTCATATAAACTGATCTCAAAGAAAACCACCGACTACTGAATATACCCCGAAGGCGTATAAACAATCAGTCCCAATTGTCGAACATAACCAAATATACGGACGACCATATAATATGGCTCAATACGGACGTCACAGTACGCCCGATCCGGAAATGTGTCCGTGCACATGTCCACCCCGTATACGGAATCCAGAATATACGTGGGACGATGTACCTAATTAGCCTCACGAACTACGTCTCGTGTGCACGATCTAAATGCGGAAAACATCCACGCATGATCATCAAGTGCCCGGCTAAAAATCGTACACATAACCAATCGGCGCGCAGATATGACTCCAGAGATGTCACGATACAACATGACAACGAAACTCAACGAATTACACTTTTACCAAGGAATCGAACAACTCACCGAAGTGTCAACAAAGCTCAAAAGAACTAACGGTAACAAGGACGGTAATTTCGGGTATATCATCCCCGACACCATGACAATACGATCAAGGGTATCACCATATCATGAATCATAGATTATCCGAACATTTCAAACACACGAAACGCATAATAATCACAAGAATTCAACCATCATTATAACCAAGCAAGATAACTTGCCTCAATTCCGTAGATGAATAATCCTTCTTTGAATGGTCAAACGAACGGTATCCTCGTCTAACAATACTCACGTGAACAAGCAACCTTGAATGAAATGTAATTCATTCAACAACACATTAAATGCGATAACGGTATTATTACATAAATAATATTCGTAAATTTACTTGAATAAATCAATTATCCTATTGATCATTTTAATGTTCTTATTACAAATCATCGTATGTTTATCATGTTCATTCACATATTCTAACCTTAATGTCGAATACTTGATGTCTAGTTTATTATTAATGTAATATCGTGAAAATATCTTTTCAAATCATCGACACTTCCAATTACGATATAAGTTTGTGTTTAATTACGTTCTTCATTATTTTACCAACGATTACATTCAAAACTTGATTACTATATGAAACATAAGTTTAAGTTTGTAGTGAACTAAGAACATCATCTTAATTTACGTCTCTTAACACGCACGGATTAATGAAATGGAATTCGGCTACTCATCTACCGCATTTGTATCATCATATTCAACACAATCCTCTTAAGAACATTATCAACCTATTAATGTAGTGATTAACGAAATCGATTAATTTGAACACATGAAGATTACAACTTCCTTCTATCAACATCCATTGTTTTACTTTGAAGAATTTATTAAAAGCCTAGTTATATCATTGGATACTTGAAATTTTTGAAGTAACTTCATCCCATCTAGCGAATATCATCTTCAAAGGGTTAACATAATCTTTCCAACAATTTTATTACAAAGGTTTTAGAGGCCAAAAATCATGGTTCCATATTATTTTCAAGAATCAATTGGATGTTCAAGACAAATTTAACATTTCTCACCTTTAATCATTAAGGATATCATCCCTAACATGTTCCTAGTGTTGAGACTATAATCAACTTCCGATTATCATGTTATACATCAGGTTTTATGTACATCATTATCAACACAATCACATTATGAAGTTATTTACATCAAGAAGTAACACTACTACCTTCAATGTTAATCTTCACTTAGTTTGAGCATGATTCAATTAACTTATCATGTTTGCACTAGTTTAAACTAACATTATGTGAAGTATTTATCTACTGACATCATCATAAGCATGGAATTGATATGAGTTAAAGAAAGACCAACCTTAAAATGAAGAACAACACCAACACTTCAAGGGATACACTTCAATCTTTAACTCTCCAAGTCACCAATCAAGTGCTGAAGCTCCAACACAACTTAGAAAGGCTTAGAAACGAAGTTGGAAGGGAAAGGAGTCGTTTCTCAGTTGGGAGGTTGAAAGGGTCGAGTAGGAAATGAATGGCAAGTCATACTTTTATAATCTGAACTCGGCATTACGTACGTTAACGAAAGTGGTTAACGTACGTTATAGCCCTTACGTACGTTATCTTATGATTATTACGTACGTAACCAATTTCATCAGATCTTTGTGCCCCAAAACACGCAATTTGTTACGTACGTAACTATATAGCTATTACGTACGTAATAGCCGTTGACTTGGCTGTCGCGATCGAATCCCGACCACCTACCCCCGCTTGGCCCCACCCGCCGAAAGGCGGACTGCTGGAGGATCTCCCGCATTACGTACGTTAACGTATTGATGTTACGTACGTAAAACTACATACATAGCGTACGTTATGAAGATAGGTTAACGTACGTTAAGTACTATAACAAGCATAAATGGAATTCTCCCAATATCACCCAACAACTAATATAGTATGAATGACCATGATTCCAACTTAACATAATTCGTTGATACTTGCTACAACATCACAGATATGGTGCGAAAATACTTAGCTTAAATCATAAAATACAATATTAAAGGCGAGGGTATTACAAAGACCTCACCGGCAGTCCGGTCAGACCTCACCTGCAGTCCGGTCAGACCTCACCTGATGACAGATGGGTGCCAAGACGGCCGAGCGGCTGCCGGCAGTATCTCGGTGGGACCGAGCACCAAACCTCAGTTGTATCACCTGATGTCCGGGTGGTGCCGAGCATGGCCAAGCACCAAACCTCAACTGTATTAGATGATGTCTGGGTAGTGCCGAGCATGGCCGAGCACCAAACCTCAGTTGTATCACCTGATGTCCGGTTAGTGCCGAGCATGGCCGAGCACCAAACCTAAGTTGTATCAGCTGATGTCCGGGTAGTGCCTAGCATGGCTGAGCACCAAACCTCAGTTGTATCAACTGATGTCCGGCAGGTGCCGGGAGGCCCCCTGGTGCTGCCTGGTAGCTTCCACGCTGTCGGGAACCAAGTCTTGTTTTTTAGTATATTTTCGAAAGTAGATTTTCCCAATATTAAATTATATTTAATTTGATTAAATCATTAAATTTGGAATTTTTGATGATGGGAAAATTTAAAGAAAATATTTTAAGGGTTTACTACGGATGAAATTAAATTGTAAATTATTGTTGAATTAATTGGATTAATTCAAACCATTACTTGTTATGTGTTTGACATATTTATGTGATGGGGATGTAGTTCATGGACTTAGTTTTTCAATCATTATTATTCGATGGGTTGTAAAGGCCGATTTTGAGCATATTTATTTATTTACTAGAATATTTGTATAGGAGGCAAATTATTCAAATGTAATAGATAGTATTTCCAACACGGTGGCCCAAGACGATCCATCGTGAAGAAGGCGATTCAAGATTTATTTTATTTCCTTATTTTGATTAGGTCATTCGCTTGGCACAATATTCAGGAAAGGTCCATGAACTACATGTTGGTAGCAACTAGGTTGTTATATACTTTATTCATATTGTATGAATATCAAATCGATAAAAGTATTAATGTGCAAAGTGTAATGTTAACCGCGAAATACTCCCACTTAACAGACACTAAGTGTAATATCCGCAATTTTCGATTTTCGGTAAATTTCTTTTTTGGCCGGAGTCCGTTTTGACGACTCGCTCATGACCGTTTCGTCATTTCGAGGATGATTAATTCTGCACTTTTTGTCATCCGAGTTCGTTTCGGTATCGTTTTGTTGAGTTCCGAGCTTTTTAGCGACTTTTCCGCACTTGAGTTCGATTCTTGCGAATCTCGTCCGAAACTGTTGTTTCGAGTTTCTCGTAAGTTCATTTAATGTTATTATTCATGTTGCGAGCTTTGGTTTGGTGTTTCGATCGCGTATCGTGATTTTCGGACGTTTTGGGCCATTTTCGTAATTTCCCAAAGTTTTGGGTAATTACTTCCGTTGTTGAATTCCGAGCCTTCGGGTGGTCGGAATTGTGTGTTCTCTTAGCTCTTAGATTCGTCTTTGCGAGTACGTCGTAACCGTATCATCGATTCGTATTCAGTTTGGGTTTCGGGGTCGTTCGGGCCGTCGGAGTTGGCCCCGGCCGAGTCATGGCCGGCAACTGGGCCAGGCCAGATCGCCGAGTCACGGCCGGTAGTGCTCGGCGACTTCTAGCCGAGTCACGGCCGGCAATGTTCGGCACGGCGGCGAGCAGCCGCCGTGGGCCGCGGCACATGCCGGGCAGGCCGCGCACACTCGTGGCATTTTTCGCCAAACCGATCATCGGTGCCGCGGCACACGCCCGGCATGCCACCGCTGACCACTGGGAGCCATTTTTTGGCGTGTGCCGCGGCACACTCCCGCTGGGCCGCGGCACACTGTGCAGCCAATTTATGGCCCTGCACACGGGTTTTTGGCCATTTTTCTCCTTCTTCTCCTTCTCTTCCGCGGCTGAGGGTGATCTTACCATGGAGCCATATTGTTTAACAAAAAATCCATGAAGTTCTTGAGTTCATATCATCAATCAATCATCCGTTATCATCCTTTGATCCAGCGAATCAAGGTAATCTTCCTTAGAACCCTAATTTTGTGAATTTGGGGGTTTTTGCGTTTTTGTCCGATTCGTTCCGTATTATTGATTAATTCATGATGGTTATGATTAATCTTGGTAGTATTCTTGTGTTTAACATCATTTAATCCATTATTCTTCGTCGAATCGAAGTATATTTCTTGATTTCCTTCGAATCGACTTTTTGGGGATTTGTCCTCGATCTCGTTTTTCATCCGTTTTTGATGGATCGATTATGGTTAAATGATGTTGTTAAACATATTCTATGGATTGTATATCCATATTTCAACTTGGAATTCCGTTTTCGTGTTTTGTCGGGACGAATCGTGTTCTTGGCCGTTTTGGGGGAAACGCTTGAACATTCGTCGTTCGTTCTTTGAATTCAACGGCTTTGAGTCGTGTTATGGAATTCATTTCATCGTTGTTATTGTCCTTCGTAGTTTATGAACGCGAGTTGGCGATCGGTGGAGTCGGCGGGTTCGTAGGCGGTTCGTGTCAACCTACTTCGGTCGATTCTTCGCGTTATTCTTATTCGAGGCAAGTACCTTGCCCATACTTTTCTTATTTTGTGGATATGATGATCGGTGATCGTCTTGGTGTGTTTGTTTGGTTGTTTGAAATGAAGTTTCAAAAGATTTCGGTTTGGCCTCGTTAAAGGCTTTCTTTCAAAATGCGTGTGTGTTTTGTGAACGGCGTATTTTGGGAATTGATTATGATTTGATTATTTTGAACGTTGAAGGATTTGATGATGATACTCCTATTGTTTAAAGTTATGGAATCGTGTATTCCGTATTTAATCTTGTTATTGTGTTTTGAAGAGTTTGATAATGGTGTCGAGTTAATGGCCATCTCTAGTGAGTATTCTTAATGAACTTACATTCTTAGCATGTTAGTTTTGCATGAGTAATGTGTGTGTGTGTGTGTATGATCAATACGGGTTAGATCCGATGGGGTCTCGGTAGGGGTCCACAGAGACGTGGATCGACGAGCTTGCTTTTAACCACTACGGGTTAGATCCTGTAATACCCGTAATTTTGATTTCCGGTAATTTTCTATTTTGGGCGTAAATCCGTTTTGACAACTTGCTTGGGACCGTTTCGTCATCCTGAGAATGATTAATTCTACACTTTTTGTCATCCGAGTTCGTTTCGGTATCGTTCTGTTGAATTCCGTGTTCTTTAGCGACTTTTCCACGTACGAGTTCGACTTTGTTAGATCACCATTAATTTTTGGAAACTCCAAAAATTCTGAATCTTTGCAATATTATAAAGCATCGAGTTAGCTTTCCAATGGTTCAAACGGTGAGTCAATCGGAGTCCAGACGAGGGAGTTATGGTCGAAATAGCTAAGTCACTCTCATTTTCCAGATTCGGCCAAAACCTTCTGTACCCTGTGCCGCGGCACACTTCGGCTGAGCCGCGGCATACTGCCGAGCCCTGGGAGCAATTTTGGGCCTGTGCCGCGGCACACTTCTACTGAGCCGCGGCACACATGACAGTCAACCCTATATCTGCGTTTTCTTGAGCGGATCACCTCATTTTTCCCCATTTCTTCACTTGGGCACGAGAGAGGAGGCTTGAGAGGGAGAAGTTTCTTCACCTATCACTTGAGTGTGTGATTTCTCTTCATCTCTTTTCGATTGTGAAGCTCGGATCATCGATCTATCGCGTACTCTTCGAATCATAGTGCTTGGATCTTCAAGAGGTAATTTCTTCAATATCTTGGATTTCGATTTTGTATTGGGTAATGATGTTTTGGATGTTAAAATCATGGTGTATGAAGTGATATATGCATGATTATGGACACGTTTGAGTATTCATCGGATTATTGGAAGATTATTCAAGAACACTTTAAATATTGTGTTGGATTTTGGGGGTTTTCGTAGATTCATCCGATTTATCCGATTTGAAGCTTGAGAACCTTGAGATTATGATATATCTAGGCCGTATGCGTGTTTTTCTTACGATTTTACGGGTTGGATTGTGCCGTTTTCGAACTTGTGGGAGTTTGGGCGATTTCCCAACCTTTAGTTGTTCACCCGTGTATTCTCTTGAATCGTAGACGAGTTTCGGGAGTCTCTTCGTGTAATTTGAGTATGGATAATTAATTATCATTTCCTTGCGAATCGTTTAGGTGCCGGAAGCGCGTTCTTGGACCTACCGAACTCATACCCTTCCTCCGTTCGATTTCTCAATGTCTCAAAGGCAAGTATACATTAATGATTGTACGTTCTCGACTTTGAAAGTAAGAAATATTGATGGTATGATATGAACGAACCGTTTTTACGGCATTCATAGATATATTGATGGCATATTATGAACGAACCGTTTTTACGGCATTCATGTATGTATTGTTGGCATGTAATGAACGAACCGTTTTTACGGCATTCCTACATGTATCGGCGTATGAGGTGAACGAACCGTTTTTACGGCATTCACATACGTATCGGCGTATGAGGTGAACGAACCGTTTCTACGGCATTCACATACGTCTTATGAGATTTTAGTTATTCCGGAATACTAGTCTTGAATTGATGAATTGACGGATTTCATTTACTTTATTGTCGAGGAGTATTGTGTTTCATATTGATATACTTGCACTAGCTATTCGACGGCTAACCCCTTTTTGGGGGAAATACGTTTCATGTATTTCAGGTTCCAGGAGTACGGACAGGCAGGTATCGGGTCGGCATGAAGATGATGGGCAAGTGTGATACTGTGTCTTGTCTCCGGTTATTTTTCTTGGATTCCTCCATTCAGTGTCGTTGTACTGGAATGGATTTTTAAATACTCGAGTATTGTATTTCAGTTTCCTTGATGTTCCGGCCTGTGTTGCCGATGTATTGATTTGTGCAGTGATGTATATGGTTTCATTGGTTATGGTTTTGAATACCATTTGTATCGTCTTTCTTTCCATTGTATGTAGACCTTCTCGGTCAAGTTTATAGTTCCGCGTATGTTTAGCCTTGTGGGTCCCACGGCGGGGCTCATGGCGCTGTAATATACCCTGAATAACTTGGGGGTGTTACATAATATGGTATCAGATCTTAGGTTTATGGATACCTAGGCTGTCGGTCTTTTGGGTCGATTGAGTCGGCATTTGCCCACAGTATCACTACTCTGCCATCATCACAGTGCGACCGGTACTTGTAAGTCCTCTCACTCTTCTTGTATTTTTCTTAATCGTTTCGTTTATAGCTTGGTATCCTTGGGATTTGGTCACTGCGAGAATGTGCGATTCGGATTATACTTACGCACGTATGTGCCCTTCAGAATGTTGGCTGAAAGTAGGAAGAATCGTGGCCGTGGTCACGGACGTGAACTCTTCCTTGAGATTTTGTTAAGTTGCTAATTGCGATGATGGTGTGTATCGGCATTATGTTGAGACTTTGTTTAGGAGTCGCATGCTAGTATCACGGGAGATCTTCGACTTCGCAGACTTGTAAGTATGTTGTTCGGATTATTCGATAATTCGTGGTGAATTTAAATTTCTGTTGAAATGTTGTTTGTGCGAGTGATTGCAAGTTTCGAGGACGAAACTTATTTTTAAGGGGGGTAGAGTGTAATACCCCGATTTTTCGGATATATTTTTTTTTTTCGTTTATATGTTGGATGTCGTTGATGGATAATTGTTCTTGAGGATGATGTGAACGTATGACAATGTTATTGAATGCGTTTATGTATTCATTGTGCCGTACGATCGTTTGGTATGTCGAGATGTTTGTTGAGAATAGCGGAAAATGGCTAAGTACAGCCACGTTAGCGCACGCTATAAGGTATGCCTAGCGCACGCTAAGACATATATACTTAGCGTACGTCACGGCGCATACTTAGCGCACGCTAAGAGGTTTGAGTTACGTACGCTAAGGAGGACCCCTAACGTACGTGAGGTATTCTGGATAAGGTCCGTAAAGTGGCCGACAAGTAGGCCCAGACTGTTTATTATCGGCGATTAACGCACGCTAATTTCAGATCATCAACAGGGAATCTTGGTTTTATTGGTTGCTTTCGGCGTGTAGGACCCGGACATCTTCTGGGAAGGTACAGGTTGTCGGGTCAACGACGATTAGCGCGCGCTAAGGTCGAGGAATAGCGCACGCTACTGAGCATTTCACTGTAGCAAGTCAACGCCTATTTGTGTACGTTAATGCATGGGCATTACGTACGATAGATGAATTTCGAGGCAATGCAGTAGCTTCTGGACTTCCCGATAGCGCACGTTATCAAGGAAGGATAGCGCACGCTAGTTCTATAGCGCACGCTAAATATAAGGTCTAGCGCGCGCTAGTGATGTGTTTTATAGAGGGGATAGACGAGTGCTGAGAGGCATTTTGTCCATTCTCCTTCTTTCAGTCAATAGAGAGAGCCTTGGGAAGTACTTGAAGTTCTTAAACATTGAGAGATGATTCTCTTAAACAAGATTAAGATGGAGAGCTCGGATTTAAGTATTGTTCTTGAAGTTTTGATGATTCTTGGAATGAAGTTCAATTATTCTTCTTCGTGGTTCGTCCATACAAGGTAATCCTTGTATCCCTTTGATAGTGGTTCGTTTTTAAAGGATTACTACTTGGGAGGGAGCATGTTGGGAATCGTGTATTTTGATGTTCGTTTTTATTTCAATGTAAATGCATATATTGGACTGTACTTTTATCCGCTGCGTGAGTATTTTGAAAGGGCTTTTGGTATTTTGCCAACTGAATTTTATTTTGTAAAACCGATTCCCTAAACTGAGTTTTTGGCATTTTGGCCTTGATCGTTTTGACGGTATTTGGAAAATGATTTTTTTTAGTATTTGGAAAACATTACCGTCATCGGTCTTTTTTGGCATTTTTGAAATGACGTGGAAAATTGTGCTTAGCCTAGTAAATCCTTGTGAGAAGGGTTTACGGCGTGTAATATTCCCAGGAGGATCTGGGGTGTTACAATTATGGTATCATGTGATAATGTTATACGAGATTTATTGGAATTGTAATAAGAGATTTCAGATGTTGATATGATTATTGAGATCTTCTTCATATGATGATAAGGGTTTTGTTGCGATTCTTGAGGTTGTATGAATGACATGATGAAGAAAATAGTAACATGGAGATATATACCTTGGATATGTTGTTCTGAACGTGATTTCGGATATTTCATGTTCTTGAAGAACTCTTGAATTATACGAGGTGATGAAAATTTTTAAGAAGTGTTGATGTTTTGAAAATGAATATGGAATATTCATATCTAGAGCTAAACTATGTGTTGGAAATAATATTCGTATAGGAATACGAATGTGATTATGAGTTTGATGAGACTATTTTTCATCTCTGAATTTGGAAGCCCATATGTATGGAGCAAATATTCAAATCGAATGATTGGATTGTTTGATAACCTTTTTAATATGATTATCTATTGTTTTGAACCAGTCGGATGATTCGAATTGATGACGGTCATAAGTAAATTTTAACGATGGATTTACGAGAAGGGAACCTTGTCAATTCGTATTTAAGAATTGAGTTTGGAACATTTAGACCCTTATTATTGGTCCGAATTGGTTGCTGATATGATCATCATATTTCGACTCGTATTGTGGACAGGATTTGTAAGTGTCTGAGTTGGATTGTTCAGACTGTGATTAGTCGAGATATGGTGAAACGGTTGAGTTTGTGGTTTGGTGGTGTTGATATTGGTCGTCATCGAACCTGTTGATTATTAATCCTTCGTTTTACAATAAGACATGATGTGTGATCATGGATTATGACTGTTGTGTTGCGGTTGAAGTTGAAGAATTCGTAGATTACCTTGGTCGGGACTGAGGAACTCGTAAGACGAAATCAACTGATTTGGTAACAGTTCGTTGTATTGATATCGAGGCAAGTTTTATACTTGTACTAATCAATGAGATTAATGTTATCATGTAGGTGTACGAATGTGTGTATCATTTCGAGACTCGGCCTCTTTATGATTGTATTGATATCAGGGGATTGTTTGATACGACACCCGTCGACAAATTATGCCAAATATTATTGTTGTTCGTAAATGGCCGATTTAAGGCATTGCGATACTTGTTGGTAATATTTGTCGATAGCTGGTTCGCGGTATCGACTTATCGATTGTTATTATGGATTGATGTTCCATCAAGATATTTTTGTGAATCGTCGTTATTGATATCAGTGTTTTTCTATTGATGTCATTTTGGCCTATTGAAGGCATTGACGTATTCGATTATCATCTTCGTTATCGGTAACCGATTAAAGGTGCCGAGACATCCGTTGTATAATTGTTATCGATCGTCCGCTCTAAACGTAATCGATATATTGAATTGGGATTATCAAAGATAATTCCCATCCGTTGTCAAAAATATTCTCATCCGTTGTATCGTTGTTATCGATTGGCCATTCTACGGTAATCGAAGTCTTGAATTGGGACTGTCGAGGATAGTTCCCATCCGTTGAATTATTATTGTCGTGTTGCCCGACTCAAGGCAGCACACTATTATTCTTGTGAACTCGGTAGTTTCGTGATCGTTGAGGGTTGAGGATTTTCCGAATTGTTGTGTTGTGATTATTGCTCGTGTTAATCGGTCCTTAGGGATTTTGATCCCAGGATGGTTATGTTGGATATTGTTGGTCGTGTCGATCTTTCATTATTCGTGCGTCATCGTTCACTTGGTGAGTCGCGTGATTCATATTGGATATGTTATCCTTTGAGTTTCGCGGTCATGTTGTATCGTGGCATATCTGGAATCATATCTGCGTGCCGATTGGTTATGTGTAGGATTTTTAGCCGGGCACACGATGGTCATGCGTGGATGTTTCCGCATTGGACCGTGCACACGAGACGTAGTTCGTGAGGCTAGTTAGGTACATTGTCACACGTATATTCTGGATTCCGTATACGGGGTGGACATGTGCACGGACACATTTCCGGATCGGGCGTACTGTGATGTTCCCTCTTGAGCCTTATTGTTTGGTCGTTCGTAGTCCATGTTGTATTGGATATGTCCGACGATTTGCGATTGGTTGTTCATATGCCGAGGGGTATGTCCGACAGTCAGGTTTGCTTCTTTGAGATCTGTATTGCGATGATTTACAGCTTCGGACTGTTCGGCTTTCAAGCCATCGTGATACACAGCTTCGGTTGAGGGGCTTTCAGGCCATTATGATGTATCGGTATTTTCCGTTGGAGCCTTCGGGCATTGTGATCCGTATCTTTTCGGTATTGGTTCGGGTTACCCTCGGGTAATGTATTGTTGAGTCCTATATTAATGATTCGCCGTTTGGGCGTAAGTTTCGGTTCTTGTGTATCTCGTTGAGTTTTCTCCCTACTTGTTTTAAGTTTCGGGACGAAACTTCTTTTAAGGAGGGTAGAATGTAATACCCGTAATTTTGATTTCCGGTAATTTTCTATTTTGGGCGGAAGTCCGTTTTGACAACTTGCTTGGGACCGTTTCGTCATCCTGAGAATGATTAATTCTACACTTTTTGTCATCCGAGTTCGTTTCGGTATCGTTCTGTTGAATTCCGTGTTCTTTAGCGACTTTTCCACGTACGAGTTCGACTTTGTTAGATCACCATTAATTTTTGGAAACTCCAAAAATTCTGAATCTTTGTAATATTATAAAGCATCGAGTTAGATTTCCAATGGTTCAAACGGTGAGTCAATCGGAGTCCAGACGAGGGAGTTATGGTCGAAATAGCTAAGTCACTCTCATTTTCCAGATTCGGCCAAAACCTTCTGTACCCTGTGCCGCGGCACAATTCGGCTGAGCCGCGGCACACTGCCGAGCCCTGGGAGCAATTTTGGGCCTATGCCGCGACACACTTCTACTGAGCCGCGGCACACATGACAGTCAACCCTATATCTGCGTTTTCTTGAGCGGATCACCTCATTTTTCCCCATTTCTTCACTTGGGCACGAGAGAGGAGGCTTGAGAGGGAGAAGTTTCTTCACCTATCACTTGAGTGTGTGATTTCTCTTCATCTCTTTTCGATTGTGAAGCTCGGATCATCGATCTATCGCGTACTCTTCGAATCATAGTGCTTGGATCTTCAAGAGGTAATTTCTTCAATATCTTGGATTTCGATTTTGTATTGGGTAATGATGTTTGGATGTTAAAATCATGGTGTATGAAGTGATATACGCATGATTATGGACACGTTTGAGTATTCATCGGATTATTGGAAGATTATTCAAGAACACTTTAAATATTGTGTTGGATTTTGGGGGTTTTCGTAGATTCATGCTATTTATCCGATTTGAAGCTTGAGAACCTTGAGATTATGATATATCTATGCCGTATGCGTGTTTTTCTTACGATTTTACGGGTTGGATTGTTCCGTTTTCGAACTTGTGGGAGTTTGGGCGATTTCCCAACCTTTAGTTGTTCACCCGTGTATTCTCTTGAATCGTAGACGAGTTCCGGGAGTCTCTTCGTGTAATTTGAGTATGGATAATTAATTATCATTTCCTTGCGAATCGTTTAGGTGCCGGAAGCGCGTTCTTGGACCTACCGAACTCATACCCTTCCTCCGTTCGATTTCTCAATGTCTCAAAGGCAAGTATACATTAATGATTGTACGTTCTCGACTTTGAAAGTAAGAAATATTGATGGTATGATATGAACGAACCGTTTTTACGGCATTCATAGATATATTGATGGCATATTATGAACGAACCGTTTTTACGGCATTCATGTATGTATTGTTGGCATGTAATGAACGAACCATTTTTACGGCATTCCTACATGTATCGGCGTATGAGGTGAACGAACCGTTTCTACGGCATTTACATACGTATCGGCGTATGAGGTGAACGAACCGTTTCTACGGCATTCACATACGTCTTATGAGATTTTAGTTATTCCGGAATACTAGTCTTGAATTGATGAATTGACGGATTTCATTTACTTTATTGTCGAGGAGTATTGTGTTTCATATTGATATACTTGCACTAGCTATTCGACGGCTAACCCCTTTTTGGGGGAAATACGTTTCATGTATTTCAGGTTCCAGGAGTACGGACAGGCAGGTATCGGGTCGGCATGAAGATGATGGGCAAGTGTGATACTGTGTCTTGTCTCCGGTTATTTTTCTTGGATTCCTCCATTCAGTGTCGTTGTACTGGAATGGATTTTTAAATACTCGAGTATTGTATTCCAGTTTCCTTGATGTTCCGGCCTGTGTTGCCGAGGTATTGATTTGTGCAGTGATGTATATGGTTTCATTGGTTATGGTTTTGAATACCATTTGTATCGTCTTTATTTCCATTGTATGTAGACCTTCTCGGTCAAGTTTATAGTTCCGCGTATGTTTAGCCTTGTGGGTCCCACGGCGGGGCTCACGGCGCTGTAATATACCCTGAATAACTTGGGGGTGTTACAGATCCGACGGGGTCTCGGTAGGGGTCCACAGAGACGTGGATCGATGGTTAATTGTGGTGCATTTTACAAATGTGACTTATTTATGGCATTTCCGGAAATGAGTGCTTTCGAACGGTTTTCATGATTGCATGCATTGACTAAGTGTGTAAGAGGTAAGTTGTTCGTTTGGCCTACTTGGCTAGGAAGGCTCTAGAGTATTTTGTTGTTTGTGTTAAATCCTTTAATTGTGGGTTTTGACGTTGGAAGACGAACCTTGTGGTCGTTCTTGTGTACTGTGAGTTGATGAGATTTGGGGCTAAAATCCCAATGGTTTTGTAAAAGTCATTTTATGGATTTGGGGCTAAAATCCCAACGGTTTGGTAAATGTCATTTTGCAGAAAGTAAACCTTTGGGGCAGTGATGTAACACCCCCAATCCGCTCAGGGATATTACACGCCGTAGAACCTTTCCTCAAGGATCTACCAGGCTGGTAACGACATATAACAACTCAACCATGCCTTTAAGGCTAAAATGACTCAGTAGACCGATTTGGTCTTTCAACAAATACATACAACTCAAATACAACTCATGCCCACGCAGGGGTCAAAATACAACCACACCCGTACAACGGGAAAATATAGCAGCGGAAAAATAGAGTACAACTGAACCAATAAACAAAGTACGGTTCCTCATGTGATTAGTATCGATCATCTTTCATCATCCTTCGTGCCGACCCTGTGTTATGCTCCAAAACGTGATTGCAAAAACAGACATCCACCCCCCGAATACTCGGGGGTTAGCAAAACTCCACTGTTTTGCTAGTGCAAGAACAAAGTGCAAATACGAGCCATACCATTCACATTCCACGAATAACAATAACCAAGGATCCTCAAAGATCCAAACGAAACGAAAAGTACTTCCCGAGGCAAGAGTTTGAGAAAACATTTCAAAATCGAAATATCATAAATCAATGGAAGTAATTTATAAAACGGTTTAGAATGCCATCGAGAGTTTTAATAGAAAACAATTTAGGATTATCAAATCCTACTTTTCAAAATCCACAAGACAAAAGGGGTCGCCGCCCCAAATCTTTACTTTCCGAAAAATGACATTTACCAAACCGTTGGGATTTTAGCCCCAAATCCGTAAAATGACTTTTACAAAACTATTGGGATTTTAGCCCCAAATCTCATCAACTCACAGTACACAAGAACGACCACAAGGTTCGTCTCCCAACATCAAAATCCACAAATAAAGGATTTAAAACAAACAACAAAATACTCTAATGCCATCCTAGCCAAGTAGGCCAAACGAACAACTTACCTCTTACACACTTAGTCAATGCATGCAATCATGAAAACCGTTCGAAAGCACTCATTTCCGGAAATGCCATAGTCAAATCACATTTGTAAAATGCACCACAATTAACCGTGGATCCACCCTCCGTGGACCCCTACCGAGACCCCGTCGGATCTAACCCATAGTGGTTAAAAGCAAGCTCGCGGATCCACCCCTCCGTGGACCCCTACCGAGACCCCGTCGGATCTAACCCATAGTGAGCATACACACACACACGTTACTCATGCAATACTAATATGCTAAGAATGTAAGTTCATCAAGAATACTTACTAGAGATGGCCACTAATCCGACACCATTATCAAACTCTTCAAAACACAATAACAAGATTAAACACGGAATACACGATTCCATAACTTTTAAACAACAAGGATATCATCAAAGCCTCCAACGTTCAAAATAATCAAATCATAATCAATTCCCAAAACACAACATTCACAAAACACACACGCGTTTTGAAAGAGAGCCTTTAACGAGGCCAAACCGAAATCTTTTAAAAATTCATTTCAAATAACCAAACAAACACATCAAGACGACCACCGATCATCATATCCATAAAACGAGAAAAGTATGGGCAAGGTACTTGCCTCGAATAAGAACAACGCGAAGAATCGACCGAAGTAGGTTGACACGAACCGACTACGAAGCCGCCGACTCCACCGATCGCCAACTCGCGTTCATAAACTACGAAGGACAAATATAACAACGAAAATGAAATCCAAAGTACGACCCAAAGCCGCTGAATTCAAGGAACGAATTGTAGGTCACAAGTCGTCCAGAAACAAGTCTAGAGGGGGGGTGAATAGACTTGTAGAAACTCTTGAACTCTTTTTCACGAAGAGTGAGTTTCTTCAGCTGATGATCAAACAAATGACTAGGAGTCGTTTGTTCTTGGATATGTGCGGAAGTCAGCTGATGACGAATATAAATTAACTTAATGAAACACTTAACAATGGATGCAGCAGTTAGAGTATGATGCAGTAAAACAGTAAATAACACAGGCAGTTATAGTGGTCTCAGAGGTGGGGTAATCCTCTACTAATCCACTTTTCTCCAAACCAGTTGGAGATGAATTCACTATAATTTTCAACCAGTGATAAAGATTACAGTGATTCACAACACACTATAACAGCTTCCAACCAGTGAATTCCGTGCCGTTGTACACACTTGACTGCCTTGCACCTCTTGATCCTCGATCCTCGGATGCCTTTACAGTCTGCTACTTCAACCAGTGAAGTACCCCGTACTCAAGATTTAAAGACAAGAGTGTTTGTCTTCTCCAACTAAAGAGCTTCCTTGAATATGAACTTTTTGGATCTGCTCTTTTTCTGTAACGCCCGGTTTCTTTTTTTTTCGGTACGTTAATTATTTTCATGGTATTTAATTATTTTAAATGATGGGCTTAATTAATTAGCCAAGTTAGATTAAATTACAAGTTTTGGGCTAAGTTAATTGATAGATTTAATTATATTGGGCTAGTAAGAAATGAGTTTTGAGCCTAGCCCATTAGTGTAGTCATTAGGCTTTGTCCTAATATGAATTATAAAAATATCACAAACCCTAACCTCCTCCTCTCTCCCTCATTTTTTTCGGCCGATCTCCCATCTCTCCCATCTCTCTCTCATTTTTCTCTTCCCAAAGCCACAATCATCTTCTCCTTCATTTCCTTGTTGGTGTAACAAGCTTAGGTAAGATCTTTTAAGGTGTTCTAATCTTTTCTTTTGATTTATATTCAATTAATTGTTTTAAGTGTTGATTATCATCTAGAAATTTCATCACCACCTCCTATACATGGTGTATGATGAGTCTAGATGATCATATTATGTAAAAGATCTATATGATTCATAAAAATCATCAAGTTGTAACTTGTGTGATTTAAAGAAGATAGATCTTATGGTTTTAACCAAAGTTGTTATTGTTATAAGTTGTATGTTATCATCATCTCTAGATTATATCTACACCCTATACATGGTGTATGATGGATTTAGATGATTATATAAAATACAAGGTCTAAATGAACCATGGGAATCACCAAGTTTTATTTAGGTGATAAAATGTGATAGATCTTGTGAATGGTTATAATTCTTGTTAATTATTATTTTGATTCTCAACACATCCATATCAATATGTTTAGATCTAAGTATACAACTTTATAGCATCTTCTAAGATGTGTATATAGATGTTTGTGTATTTGAAAGATCAAGGAACCCTTAAGAAAGGGGAAAATTGTGGTTTGTCATATATTATGTTGATTTGATTCTTTTCCTTGTGACTAAATGAAATACCAATGACCCCTAGCCCTTTTTAGTGCCACCATGTTCATAGGGGACTGAATTTGGGTGATAAACACATCTAGGAATGTGTTTCAAAAGGGAGAGGAATGGATTGGTTAAAAAGATTAAGGGTTGGCTACGATTCTGTTTCCATCAGATTTGTAGTCATCTTACAAAAATCATAACTTGAATTCTATAACTCAAACGGATCTCAAACCTGTGCCAAAAGTTTACAAATTGTGTTGGGTAACTTTCCTATGAAGGTCACTCTCACTAATTAGGACTTTATCCATGGGAAAGAACGGCACCTTTGCTGGTAGGTCTGATCCGGGTCTGATCTGATAGGTCAACTTGTTTTATTCATTTCTAGGGTTTGGGAAATGATCTAATGGGATTCCAAGTTCCCACATGTGTGTTATGACCTAAAGTTGTGATATGGAGTTTATGGGATGTTATATCCAAGTATTTCTTGGTCATATTGAGTTCACACTCCAGATCAGTTTTCTGTCATCAGCTTTTAAGGGTTTTGTAATTAGTCATGTTGTGAATTTCGTATCTAGAGTTTGGGAAACCCTTTTTGGTCGATTCCAACTCTGAGACTTTGGTATTTATGTCTATTATTTCTGTGATTTTTAGTTTGGACAATGTCTATCCACAAGTTGGGTAGAATTAGCCAAAACTACTGATTCCTATGATTTGGGACTGCACTGCGATGTCTTTTTAAAAGCATCATAATAAATTCATATTTTGGAGTTAGAGTGAGTTCTTTACTGTTTTAAAAAGGGGAAAGACTCTAGTTTCTTAGAAAAATTTAATATTGATATGTTAATACTTAGGAAAATTAAGTAAATCCATCTTTAACAGCGGGCCTGTTTTTAGACCTTGCTGTCCAGATTTTTGTTAAGTCTTTAAGCTTCATCTTTGGGTATATCCTAACTCCTAGTTTATAATAGGTGAAGTTTTGGCATTTGCTCAAGTGTGGTAGCCAGTTTTGATTTAGCAACCTCCCTTAAGTATTCAAGGTGAGTTCTCTCACTCCATTGTCTCAATATTTATGATTGCTAGGTTAGCACGTGAGTGTTAAATTATTATTATGGTATGATAATGTGAATGCATGCTTAAATTGTTAATCATACATGTGCACCGTATGTTTATTGTTGAGGGGATCACAGCAATTATCCGGCTTTTTTCCGGTGCGCGTGGTTAGGTATAATTACTCCAATACCCTCCGGGATGTGAGGTGAGGGTAAGATTAACCCAATACTCTTCGGTTTGTGAGATGCGGGTAACCTACTAGCCCTCCTTATAAGCCTTGATTTGTTCTTGGCTTATGTTTAAATGTTATAACTGTATATTTTAATCTAGGTCTAGTGATTGTGGATATTGGTATAATGTTGTGTTTGAATTCACTAAGCTTTGTGCTTACGGTTTACTTAACATTTTTCTGGTATTACGATTAAGGAGGCTAGGGACTGACGGGAGCATTCGTGACACACTGCTATTTATTTTACGTCAATGAACATTTTAGTACTTCCGCTTTTGACATTTCTATATTAGAAAGTTTTACTTATGTTGTTTTCTTTAGAAGTTTGATAACTTGATTGCCATTATTGGCTTATTAAATTAAATAAATGAAGTTCCTTTATGAATTGGTGTCAAACTTTATACTATTTCGGTAAAAAAAAAAAAAAAAAAAAAAAATAAATAAATTTTGGGTGTTACAAGTTGGTATCGGAGCCTTTCATTTGAGTGAACTAGGCCTTCTTAGGGATGTCTAGACTCAAATTTAAAACATTTTATTTCTCTTGTACAAAGTTTATTAAAAGCTAGCAGTGAAGATGTCACGGTGCGCCGGTCAGCCAGCCAAGTAAGTTTTATTTACTAATTGAGTTTAAATTTTATTACTTATCAAACACAATAGTATGCTCCATTTATGACATATCCCAAAGACTAGCCTAGGAGGATAATTATATACCTTTAGTGCTACTATCTACCATGTGAGAATTTAGGCCTTTTAGATCTACCATGAGTGTGAATTAAATCACACGGCTAGGAGCAAGCTGAAATTTTGAAACTAGACCTGAAACCGAAATTGGAACTTCTATATTGAATAATAGAAGGGCCCCTACTATTCAATATATTGGAGCCGGTTTTGGGGACGGGGCAAGGTTGAAAAGTTTTCAGCAAGCTGAGTGTTTTCGATCTCTTAGACATGCATAGGTTGAATCGTTTTTTTTCTTTTCTTATCAATTTTAGATGGCTCCGCCTGCTCGCCTCAATGCAATTCAAATAGCTCAAGTTAGGGAACTCGTTGCTGAGGAGTTCAATAATGCTTTTAACGAGATCATTCCGAATGTCACGGCTAACATCATTGATCAAGTTCGTGCTCTGCTAGATGAGCGTATGGCAGATGCACCTCCGCCTGGGGGGAGGGCTCCTGATCCTCCTGTTCGTGATTTAATGTACTACTACGAGAAGTTCGGCAAGTGCAGCCCACCTCATTGGGATGGGGAGGACGATCCAGTAGCAGCTAAGCACTGGTTATCTGACGTGGAGGGCGCCTTTATGACTATAGGGTGCCTGCACTACTTTAGAGTGTTGGTAGCAAAGAACTAGGCGAGGAAGCGGTAAGACATGGTGGAACACCACCACGGGAAGAATGATCAAGAAGGCGTAAGGGCGATTACTTGGGCCCGGCTTTGTGGAGGGTTCGAGGCACGGTATGTGCCTAGGGTGGAGCAACAAAGAATGATGCAGGAGTTCATGGCGTTACAAATGCACCACCGAGTCTCATAGTGATCCGAATGCCAAGTTCATGGAGATGCTTTCTTTCTGTCCTACTTTTCCGGAGATGAAGCATGGCTTGTTAGTCGGTACATCTCGATTTTACGACCGACATCCGGAATTTGTGAGCATGCAAGACTTTACGACCTTGGGTGCGATCATGGGGCGGCAGAAAGAGAGAGATTGAGCTGCAAACTCAATCTAAGAGGAAATTGGAGAGCACTTTTTCTAAAACTTCTAATGAGGCTCATAAGAAGACAAAGTTCGGGGATAAACCAAGATATGAATACAAGCCATCTGCGAAGCAGGGTGATCGACCCCCAATGGTGTGTTATAACTGTAAGAAGGAAGGGCATCACTGGAAGAATTGCAAGGCTCCAAAAGCCATTACAGCCCCCCAGGTTACTACCACTGTTGCAGCGGTACCAGTTTGTTACAATTGCCAAGAGAAGGGGCACAAGAAACCTGATTGCCCAAAGCTGAAGAAGTATGGGAATGCAAATCCCAATACTGCTTCGACCTCTAACGGACCAACTATGTTGACACGAGGACGTGTCCACCAGCTTACGAGGGAGGAGCCTGCGAAGCCTGCGACTGTAGCAGGTAAACATCTCTTCCTTATCTTTCATTTTATGCTATGCCATAGAGTAATTGTTTTATTTCTTAAATATTATGAATCAGGCACTTATCTGTTAGATTCTCACCCTGCCGCTGTTATGTTTGATTCTGGCGCTACTCACTCCTTCGTGTCACGCACTTTCATAAATCGTTTGGGGCGTTGTGTCGGGATACTAGCACGTCCCATGGTTATCGAAGTTGCCGACAATCGAACTATCTTCGTTTCTGATGTTTATCGGGGTTGTACCCTTGAATTTTCGGGAGTTGAATTCCCCATTGATCTTATCCCTATTGCTATGAGGGAACTTTGCGTTATTGTGGGTATGGATTGGCTCGATGCATTCGATGCAGAAATTCTTTGTCGCAAGAGA
Source organism: Orobanche coerulescens (assembly GCA_033398695.1). Classification (NCBI taxonomy): domain Eukaryota; kingdom Viridiplantae; phylum Streptophyta; class Magnoliopsida; order Lamiales; family Orobanchaceae; genus Orobanche; species Orobanche coerulescens. The sequence continues at coordinate 76,738,483 of CM065815.1, read as the reverse complement.
CAAGTTCGTGTTCAAAACCCTAGGGGTGGAGAACTTATTATTCAAGGAGATATTCCCCATTTGGATATTGCTTCTTGTACCTCTGCTATTGCACTCGATAATGTTCCATTGTTTCCGACTTTGGTGACGTCTTTCTGAGGAACTCCGGGTTTGCCACCTATTAGGCAAGTGGAGTTTCGCATTGATTTAGTACTGGCGCTGTTCCGATCGCCAAATCTCCTTATCGTTTGGCGCCATCCGAGATGAAAGAGCTTCAAGATCGATTACAGGAGCTTAGTGATAAGGGGTTTATACGGCCAAGTTTCTCGCCGTGGGGTGCTCCTATACTTTTCGCGAAAAAGAAGGACGGTTCTCAAAGAATGTGCATAGATTATCGGGAGTTGAATAAACTCACGATAAAGAACCGTTATCCTTTACCTCGTATCGACGATCTTTTCGACCAACTCCAAGGAGCGTCTTGGTTTTCCAAGATTGATTTGCGTTCCGGTTATCATCAGATGCGAGTTCGTGACTGTGACATTGAGAAAACGGCGTTTCGAACCCGATACGGACACTTTGAATTTGTGGTGATGCCTTTCGGACTCACTAATGCACCCGCTGCTTTTATGGATCTTATGAATCGGGTGTGTGGTCCGATGCTCGACTGTTCGGTCATTGTGTTTATTGACGATATTTTGGTCTATTCTAAGACCAGGGAGGAGCATGAAAAGCACATTCGGGAACTTCTAGAGACACTACGGAGAGAACGGCTTTATGCTAAATTTTCTAAGTGTGAATTTTGGTTAGAAGAGGTTCAATTCTTGGGCCACGTGGTGAACAAGGAAGGTATCAAGGTCGATCCGCCAAGATTGATGCGGTTAAGAAATGGGAAGCTCCTAAATCGCCTTCGGAGATTCGTAGTTTCTTAGGTTTGGCCACATTATCGTAGGTTTATTGAAAATTTCTCAAAGATTGCTCTACCTCTTACGCGATTGACCAAGAAGTCGGAGAAATTTGTTTGGGGTCGGAACAACGGTTTGCATTTGAAGATCTTAAGACGCGGTTGTGTAATGCCCGGTTTTGACTTTACCTAAGGAGTGGAGGACATGGTAGTGTCTTTGCGACGCATCCCTCACAGGTTTTGGTCCGTGTTGATGCAACGGGGTAAGGTGATAGCTTATGCGTCTCGCGCCTAAAACCTCACGAAAGGAACTACCCCACTCATGACCTGGAATTAGGAGTCATGTTTTTGCTCTCAAGATATGGAGGCACTACCTTTAGGGGTTAAGTGTATCATTTACACCGACCATAAAAGTTTGAAGTACCTTTTCGATCAGCGGGATTTGAATATGAGGCGTTAGATGGTTAGATGTGGTGAAAGATTACGATTGTGAGATTCACTACCACCCCAGAAAGCTAATGTGGTAGCCGACGCACTACCGTAAGCAACTGTCGAACCGATTCGAGCTAAATGTCTTCGGATGACTATGGAGACATCATTATTGGGTATGATTCGAGATGCTCAAGATGTGGCGACTCAAGAGGGGAACCCAAATCGTGAAAGGATTGTGAATGAGTTACCTAAGATGGAGCGAGATGGGCGTGGATTACTAACTCGTTATGGTAGGGTTTGGGTTCCATTTATCGGTGGGAACCGGAAAACTCTTATGGAAGAAGCTCACAGTCCAAGTTTTCTATTCATCCGGTGCTACAAAAATGTACCGAGATCTTCGTGAGGGTTATTGGTGGCACGGGATGAAGAATGATGTGGCTCGATATGTAGAAGAATGCCTAACATGCCGGAAGGTCAAAGCCGAACACCGAAACCTCATGGGAAATTGCAACCTTTGGAGATTCCCGAGTGGAAATGGGAGCACTTAACCATGGACTTTATTACAAAACTTCCTAAGACTGCAAGGAGCGGATACGATATGGGTAGTTGTGGATCGATTGATGAAGAGTGCTCATTTCTGGCCATCAAGGAAAGTTTTTGAAAAATTGGCGAGCTTTTGTTCGGGAGATAGTTTCATTACACGGGTGCCCGTATCTATTGTCTCGATCGAGATACTCGATTCACCTCTCGATTTTGGCGAAATTTCAAGAAGAATTGGGTACCCGATTGCATTTCAAGATCTTGCGTTCCATCCGCAAACCGATGGGCGAGTGAGCGGAAGATACATACTTTGGAGGACATGCTTCGGGCATGTGCAATTGATTTTGGAGGCAGTTGGGATGATCATCTTCATTTAGCCGAGTTTTCATATAACAACAATTATCATTCAAGCATCGACATGCCCCCGTATGAAGCACTGTATGGTAGGAAGTGTAGAACCCCAGTGTGTTGGGGTGAGGTTGGACAGAGGGTGCTCGGTAGCACCGATATTGTTTTGCAGACCACGGAGAAAATCAAAATGATCAGGGATCATTTGGTCACCGCTAGGAGTCGTCAGAAGAGTTATGCAGATAAGCGGCGCTCCGATCTTGAGTTTCAGGTTGGGGATCATGTGTTATTAAAGGTCTCCCCTTGGAAGGGTGTGATTAGGTTCCGCAAGCGTGGGAAGCTGGGACCTCGGTTTATTGGACCTTATAAGATCATAGCTCGCGTTGGTAAGGTAGCGTACCAGTTGGAGCTGCCTGACGAGCTTAGTTTGATTCATAACACCTTCCACGTGTCTCAGTTGAGGAAGTGCATTGTTGACGATACCGCCGTGGTACCTCCGGGAAGACATCCAAATTGTGAACGGCTCAACTATGTTGAGAAACCTATCGCGGTTGTTGATCGAAAGTCAAAGACCCTTCGGAGCGGTAAGGCTGTTTATTCTGTTAAGGTTCGGTGGCGGCATAGGAAGGGATGCGAGTGTACATGGGAACTGAAGACGAGATGAGGCGCATTATCCCGAGTTATTCGAGGGACTAACTTCGAGGCCGAAGTCCCTTCTTAGTAGGGGAGAGTTGTAACGCCCGGTTTTTTTTTTCGGTACGTTAATTATTTTCATGGTATTTAATTATTTTAAATGATGGGCTTAATTAATTAGCCAAGTTAGATTAAATTACAAGTTTTGGGCTAAGTTAATTGATAGATTTAATTATATTGGGCTAGTAAGAAATGAGTTTTGAGCCTAGCCCATTAGTGTAGTCATTAGGCTTTGTCCTAATATGAATTATAAAAATATCACAAACCCTAACCTCCTCCTCTCTCCCTCATTTTTTCGGCCGATCTCCCATCTCTCCCATCTCTCTCTCTCATTTTTCTCTTCCCAAAGCCACAATCATCTTCTCCTTCATTTCCTTGTTGGTGTAACAAGCTTAGGTAAGATCTTTTAAGGTGTTCTAATCTTTTCTTTTGATTTATATTCAATTAATTGTTTTAAGTGTTGATTATCATCTAGAAATTTCATCACCACCTCCTATACATGGTGTATGATGAGTCTAGATGATCATATTATGTAAAAGATCTATATGATTCATAAAAATCATCAAGTTGTAACTTGTGTGATTTAAAGAAGATAGATCTTATGGTTTTAACCAAAGTTGTTATTGTTATAAGTTGTATGTTATCATCATCTCTAGATTATATCTACACCCTATACATGGTGTATGATGGATTTAGATGATTATATAAAATACAAGGTCTAAATGAACCATGGGAATCACCAAGTTTTATTTAGGTGATAAAATGTGATAGATCTTGTGAATGGTTATAATTCTTGTTAATTATTATTTTGATTCTCAACACATCCATATCAATATGTTTAGATCTAAGTATACAACTTTATAGCATCTTCTAAGATGTGTATATAGATGTTTGTGTATTTGAAAGATCAAGGAACCCTTAAGAAAGGGGAAAATTGTGGTTTGTCATATATTATGTTGATTTGATTCTTTTCCTTGTGACTAAATGAAATACCAATGACCCCTAGCCCTTTTTAGTGCCACCATGTTCATAGGGGACTGAATTTGGGTGATAAACACATCTAGGAATGTGTTTCAAAAGGGAGAGGAATGGATTGGTTAAAAGATTAAGGGTTGGCTACGATTCTGTTTCCATCAGATTTGTAGTCATCTTACAAAAATCATAACTTGAATTCTATAACTCAAACGGATCTCAAACCTGTGCCAAAAGTTTACAAATTGTGTTGGGTAACTTTCTTATGAAGGTCACTCTCACTAATTAGGAGTTTATCCATGGGCAAGAACGGCACCTTTGCTGGTAGGTCTGATCCGGGTCTGATCTGATAGGTCAACTTGTTTTATTCGTTTCTAGGGCTTGGGAAATGATCTAATGGGATTCCAAGTTCCCACATGTGTGTTATGACCTAAAGTTGTGATATGGAGTTTATGGGATGTTATCTCCAAGTATTTCTTGGTCATATTGAGTTCACACTCCAGATCAGTTTTCTGTCATCAGCTTTTAAGGGTTTTGTAATTAGTCATGTTGTGAATTTCGTATCTAGAGTTTGGGAAACCCTTTTTGGTCGATTCCAACTCTGAGACTTTGGTATTTATGTCTATTATTTCTGTGATTTTTAGTTTGGACAATGTCTATCCACAAATTGGGTAGAATTGGCCAACACTACTGATTCCTATGATTTGGGACTGCACTGCGATGTCTTTTTAAAAGCATCATAATAAATTCATATTTTGGAGTTAGAGTGAGTTCTTTACTGTTTTAAAAAGGGGAAAGACTCTAGTTTCTTAGAAAAATTTAATATTGATATGTTAATACTTAGGAAAATTAAGTAAATCCATCTTTAACAGCGGGCCTGTTTTTAGACCTTGCTGTCCAGATTTTTGTTAAGTCTTTAAGCTTCATCTTTGGGTATATCCTAACTCCTAGTTTATAATAGGTGAAGTTTTGGCATTTGCTCAAGTGTGGTAGCCAGTTTTGATTTAGCAACCTCCCTTAAGTATTCAAGGTGAGTTCTTTCACTCCATTGTCTCAATATTTATGATTGCTAGGTTAGCACGTGAGTGTTAAATTATTATTATGGTATGATAATGTGAATGCATGCTTAAATTGTTAATCATACATGTGCACTGTATGTTTATTGTTGAGGATCATAGCAATTATCCGGCTTTTGTCCGGTGCGCGTGGTTAGGTATAATTACTCCAATACCCTCCTAATGTGAGGTGAGGGTAAGATTAACCCAATACTCTTCGGTTTGTGAGATGCGGGTAACCTACTAGCCCTCCTTATAAGCCTTGATTTGTTCTTGGCTTATGTTTAAATGTTATAACTGTATATTTTAATCTAGGTCTAGTGATTGTGGATATTGGTATAATGTTGTGTTTGAATTCACTAAGCTTTGTGCTTACGGTTTACTTAACATTTTTCGTATTACGATTAAGGAGGCTAGGGATCGACGGAGCATTCGTGACACCTCGCTATTTATTTTACGTCAATGAACATTTTAGTACTTCCGCTTTTGACATTTCTATATTAGAAAGTTTTACTTATGTTGTTTTCTTTAGAAGTTTGATAACTTGATTGCCATTATTGGCTTATTAAATTAAATAAATGAAGTTCCTTTATGAATTGGTGTCAAACTTTATACTATTTCGGTAAAAAAAAATAAAAAATAATAATAAATAAATAAATAAATAAATTTTGGGTGTTACATTTTCACGATGCTATTTGATTGCTTGAGATTGCTTTGTTTGCTTTGATCGCTAGAGTATATGTTCGCACCGGTAGTTGCTCGGTTTCAAATCTCCGGGTATTTATAGATCACGATCTCTGAGCTTCTTCCTTGTAGCCGTTGCAAATCTTTGAACAAATCCGTCCGTTGGAGAGAGACTTCATTGTTTAATCTTTTCTGAACGTTGCAAGGCTGGATTCCCATTATTTTATTTTATCTTCCGACCGTTGTGATGACTTCTGCATGTGAGTGCCGAATCTTTTGAATATAAAAGGTTTAAAGTCTTCACGGTGGGTCAGGATGATTTAAATAAATCATATCTCTTGCGGGAATCACTCCAATTTGTCTCTTCACGTTGCATGTGAGCTTTCCGTAATATTTGACTTTTCAAAGCATGCTGACGTGGACTTGGAGTACTAGGTCAGTAGTTGAGTAGTGATGTGCGGCTTACTTCTCTGCAGTAGGTCGTCTCTTACCGTATCTTGTTTGAGACTTGTCCGATCGTGTGACTTCGAGGTTCCTCGGCATGCTGGTCAAACTTCTCGACAAATTTTTAGTTGACTGTGGCTACTCGATTTTCAAATTTAACTAACTTTGGCCTATAGAAGACACTCATTTGGTTCTTCTTTACATATTGCCAATTTTATACTTAACACATTTTGGCCTATGGAAGATACTCATTTGGTTCTTCCTTACATTTTGCCAATTAATAAACATTTGATTTTAAATTAATGACATCATCAAAATCTAACAAGTATTCCTAACAAATTCCCCTATTTTGATGATGGCAAAACTAAGTAAGAAATCAAATGGCCAAGTCTGCACTTAAGTGCAAGACAAAGCGAAATCGATCTAATATTGAGACAACTGGAAAATTGTCATTCAACAGACTGTTCATAAAATTTTCTGACTTTATCATTGAAATTATACAAGATTGTTTTAAGTACAGAAAAATAAAGTTACAAGTAAGAAAATAATTTAAGGTCATCTGCCTCTTCCTCTGCCTCTTCGAATAGCCGCTAAGGTGTCCGAATGGTTTGGCTCCGATAGGTCTTACCTTCACCGGAGCAAGGCCATACTTTCTCTTCACAACCAGTCTTTGCGAAGTCCTGCTCCCGCCGAGATCTGAATTTGTTCTCAAGGCGGACTAGCTTGATTTCCTCCTGAAGTTGTAGCTCATTAAGTTCACCATCCATGCGGATTGGTGCTTCTTGACTACGAATTTAGGGATCATGGGAAATGCATTTTGCTCTTTTGCGTACTTCTTTAGAATGACCCAAAGCTTAGGATGAACCTCTTCTATCCAGTTTATGAAAATCTCTGTGGGGAGAGTTTGTCATCTTGAAGTAGTTCCTGACATAAAAGTCTCTCGACGAACTTCTTCCTAGCAGCTCCCCATATTTCAAGAGCTTCAAGTGGGCAGAAATCTTCAACATACCATAGCTCCAGACCTTCCCATTCAAGAGTAGGTTCAAAGCCGCCTCTGGTCCTTCTGCGCTTCCCTTCAGGCTGGTTAGCCTTGTCTTCTTGATCTACAGCTTCCTTCCTTTTTAGGCTAGAGGGTCCTTCAATCTGGGGGGCATCCTGCTTTTTCTTACTTCTGATTTCTCTCTCTTCCCCCTGAATCCTCTCTTCCCCCTTTGCCAAAGATCAATGAGTGTTGTCAACTGTTGCTCCATGCGGCTCATCCAATCAGACATGCCAAAAGGCATTCTGTTGTTTGTAGGAGGAGGAGGCTGAGGGATCTCTCTTTGAAGCAGGGTGTCAATCTTGGCATTAATGGTCTGAAGATCAGGGGTGACCTGAGTTGATAGCAGCTCCCCAATGGTGTCTCTGACAATTTGCTTGATCAGCTCAGTCATGGTAGGGGATAACTGAGCTGATGGGGAGTGTTCTCCTGATCCTTCAGCAATGGAGCCACTAGACTGCAGGCTCCTGGCTGCGGCCGGTAGGTCGATTGAGTCTTCTCCGGGGTCCCCGACTGAGTCCTCTGCGCCTCTGCGTCTAGTGTGTGGGGAGGTACAACAATCCTATCTGCAGCTTCGTTGGTAGGCTCTGGCTCCTGCTCTGGCTCATTTTCTCTTTCTTCCTCTTTCCCTTCTTCTTCTTCAGATTTCTCTTTTTCTTCCTCCTCATCTTCTTCTTTTTCTTCTTCAGATTTCTCTTTTCCTTTCTCCTCATCTTCTTCTTTTTCTTCTCCAGCCGCCACACCAGCTCCTCCTTCACCTCCATCATCATTATTATCATCATCATCATCATCATTTTTCTCATCATCATCCTTCTCCTTTTCTCTTTCATCATCTCCATCCTTCTCCTTATCTTCTTCTTCTTTTTCCTGCTCCACTTCTTCTCCTTCTTCTTCATCTTCTTCATCATCCACTTCTTCTGTTTTCTCAATCTCCTCTGTCTCCTTTTCAACTGGTATGTTTTCTTCAGATTCTTTTTCTTTTTCATCCTCTTCAACCAAATTGATAATTTCATTTTCTTCATCAACTTCTTCTATCCTAATTTCCTTTTCTACTTCCTCCTCTTCCTCCTTTTCTCCAAAGCTACCATCAAAAATACGAGCATTATAGAGTGGATAAAATGGTCCATGTTTGTCTCAAAATGTGACATGAACCGGTTATCTGGAGGAGTAAGGCTAAATCGACTCTTTGCAAAAATCGGTGAACATCCTCCGTGGCTTGGGGGTATTCCCAACCACTAGTTTCAACAAAAATTTGAAAATTTGTAAAGGACATGGTTTTAAGAGTTTTCCACTCTTTAAAAATATTTACGAAAGAGTGTTTTTACGCTTGTGGCTTGACAAGTGAAGTTGTTCTATGGAGAGATTAAAAGTATTATTTTCTAAAAGATTGAATGTGTAACTGTCAGGATAGATATAACAAGACTGCTTCCTCTTCTTCGGTCATGTACCTTTGGAGGAGTAATGACAGTACAATTCTAGTTTCGATCTCGTGCAGCCGGTCCGATGAATGGTGATCGAATCGATGGGCTGGTATGATGCTCAGGCTGCTCGCCTTCGCTGAACTGCAGCTTCCTTGGCCTCTTTGGAGAGGGTTCAGGTGATGACTGCAGGTTGGAAGGTCCTGCAGGGCTGGTCCCCTTCTCTTGAATCGGATGGCGATAGGTGTATCGTCGACTCATTCTCGGACTCGATTGCAGCCCGATCTCACCGCAGTTGGTCCGAGTCGATAGATCGTATCTTGGGCAAAAGCTTGAGTCGGCAAATCCTTCAACAACCGGGCCGCCTCCCGGTGACTCCAACCTTCTTCTTATCATGGTCCATGTGACCAAGCCTCTTGTTTGGGTGGAAAGGGTCAATGTTTCCTCGCCACTCCACCGCTCCAAGAACCAACTAAGATGCGTTCCGAACGCCAACTTAGTCTTGAACTTCTTCTCTCCCTCGAGCCATTCGACCTTGTTCACCTCGCGAACAAGTTGCCTGAAAATGTAATCGGCCCAATCAACTTCCTCTCGTTGAATTAACGCACCCAACACCATGAATTTTGAAGATGATAGTTGGTCATAGCTTCCTGCCATTCCCATGACTATTTTGTTTGTGATGTCCAGAGCAACTCGATAGACCCTTTTCAACTCATTTCTCTTCGCTGTAAACTTTAATTTCTCAGGGACATTTTCGAGCTTAATCGTCTTCCACGTTTCGGCGGGTGATTGTTTGAGTGCTTCGACCGCTAAACCGTGATGTTTCATCCCGAATACAGAGCGAATCTTCTCTGTATCTATGGTGACTGGTACTCCACCGACCGTGCTCTGAATCTCATGCTGAATCAGGTAAGCGTTGCGATAAAATTCAACCACATCTTCCTTGAACAAGTGTTGAGGGTTGATTTCGAGAAACGGGTAGATTCCGTGGGCCATCGCCGGATTAAGTCGAGCATATCAAAGTCCTCTAGATTTGCTTCCAGTAATCCTTCAAAATTGACGACCATGGAGAAGATGACCTGGTCCTTCATCGCCTTCAAGTTTGCTCCGTCAAAGGATGCCATTTCTGCAAAAAGATTTTAGGGTTTAGTGTATATTTTGCTCTGTAAGTTCTAGGGTTTCTGAAAGCGTAAAGAGGAAAGTGAAAGGGTTTTCTTCCTTATAAAGAGGATGAAAGGACGTTTGGATTAGTTTATTATAAATTTAAACGGTGGTACGCCTTTTCATATTCTTTTGAATTTCAAATTTGAATCGGTGGCCCCATTTAAAATTTGACGGTTGATTCTGATTGGCCACCGTAGAGGTTAATTAAATAGGCGTGTGACGCGTGTATTTAAAATTGCCACTAGGCTTATAGAATGTATTTTTAAATGCTATTTCTTAAGCCAAAATAATATTTTAAATATGACAGATAATAATTAAAAATTTAGAGATTAGTTTAGAGAACTTAGCTGGTCTGATTCGTTGACTGTTGACCGCTCTGCTACAGGTGAGTTTGACCTCTACTTTGGTATTACATGTACGGAGTAAGTTGCTTCGTCGGCCTTCGTCTTCTACTTTGCATCGGCTTAGGTGATTAAGGGGGTTCGTCCTTCCTTCAACTTGCTTCAGAACTAGATTCCCAATCTAGTAATCCAAGGTCTCTGCTAAGCTCTAGGAATCTTTCTTCTGGCAAGGGTTTGGTGAAGATGTCAGCTATTTGGTAGTCTGTGCTGAATCTTTCAACTCTAACCCTTTTGTTAAGCACATGGTCTCGAATGAAATGGTGCTTAACGTCAATGTGCTTTGTCCTTGAGTGCAAAACCGGATTGTTGGTTATTGCAATAGCACTATTGTTGTCACACCATATAGGAACTTCGTTGGCAATAATATTGTAGTCCCTTAACCGTTTATCGATCCATAGAATTTGTGCACAACTGTGACTACTGCGACTAGGTATTCGACTCTGTAGTGGAGATAGAGTTAGAAACACCTTCTTGCTAAACCAGGATATCGATCGGTTCCTAGGAATTGACACGTTCCACTAGTGCTCTTCCTATTGATTTTGCATCAGGAGAAATCCGCATCGAGTATCTGACATTTCGAAGTTGTCATCCTTGGGGTACCATAGTCCAACATTAATGGTAGACTTTAGGTACTTGATTATTCTCTTGGCCGCATCTAGGTGTGATTGCTTTGGCTTGGTGGAATCTTGCACAAACTCCAACCGCATATGATATGTCCGGCCTGCTTGCGATTAGGTACGAAGAGATCCAATGAGTCCTCTGTAGTGGGTTGAGTCCACTGATATTCCTGCCTCGTCTGCATCTAGGTGAGTGCTTGTGCTCATTGGAATTCTTGCGGGTTTGGCTGATTCCATTCCATATCTCTTGATGAGATCTCGGGTATATTTTGCCTGGTTGATGAAAATTCCTTTTTCCATCTGCTTAACTTGTAATCCGAGAAAGAAGTTAAGCTTTCCCATCATACTCATCTCAAATTCTCCTTGCATGAGGTTGGAGAATTTCTCGCATAGTTCTGGATTGGTTGACCCGAATATGATGTCATCCACATAAATCTGAACTATTAGTATGTGGCCTTCGTGCTCCACTCTGAATAGGGTCTTGTCCACTTTTCCTTTGCAAATCCATTTTTCTCAAGAAACACAGACAGTGTTTCATACCATGCTCTCGGTGCTTGCTTGAGTCCATACAGAGCTTTCAACAGCTTATAGACTTTGTCTCCTTTTACAAAACCTGGGGGTTGCTCTACATAGACTTCTTTTTCTAGGATTCCATTCAGAAATGCACTTTTCACATCCATCTGGTAGACTTCAAAATCCTTGAATGCAGCATATGCGAGGAATAGTCTGATGGCTTCTAATCTTGCAACAGGTGCATAAGTTTCATCAAAATCTATTCCCTCACATTGTGCATAACCTTTTGCTACGAGTCTGGCTTTATTCCTAACAACAGCTCCGTCTTCATCACTCTTGTTTTTATACACCCATTTGGTGCCAATAACTTTCTTGTGATTAGGTGCATGCATTAGTTCCCAAACTTTGTTTCTCTCCATCTGCTCCAATTCCTCTTGCATGGCATTAATCCATGAATAATCTTCCAAGGCTTGTTCTGTCGTCTTGGGTTCAATTTGTGACATGAAGCATGAGAACATCGCCATTCCTGCTGGTAGAGTTGGTGTCTTGTCTTGACTCCATCGATCAACTTTCCGATAATTTCTGAATTGGATGATCCTTGAGCCATTTGGGGATCTCGTCCTCTTCTGGGTTTGTTCCCCCTGTTGGATTGCTCTGGTGGTTGTCTGCATCTGCTGGATTCTGGTCTGCAACTGGATCAGCTACCGCCTTGTCATCTGCAGCTTGGTTCTGAACTGCAGATGAGTCTTTGTCAGCTCCGGCTGGGTCTTCTTCCGCAGCAACTGGATCAGATAGGTTTGGTGATCCTGTCTGATCTGCAGTTGGGTCTTCATCGGCTGCAGTTGGGTCATCAGGCTGATCTGCAGGTGAGTCCACCATTCCAGTGTCATGTACAATGACTTCTTCAAGGGTTGCTGACTTGAGCTTGTTCTCAATTTGCTCAAGTTGTTTCCTGTACTCAACGGTAGATTCATCAAAAACAACATGGGGTGTTTCCTCCACAACTAAGGTTCTTTTGTTGAAAACTCTATATGCCTTGCTTCTTTGGGAATATCCCATAAATAGACCATCATCAGTTTTAGCATCAAAGGCATTTAGCTGTGTTTTACCGTTGTTGTGGATGAAACACTTGCAACCAAAAACATGAAAGTAAGCAACAGTAGGAGTTCTATTATTCCAAACCTCATAGGGAGTTTTGCCATGTCTCCCTACTATCATACTCCTGTTCTGGGTGTGGCAGGCTGTGTTGCGACTTCTTGAGAACCTCTTGGGTAGGTCCGCTTCGCAATCATGGACCTTCTTTGCTTCTTTGAGGGTTCTGTTCCTTCTTTCGGCAACACCATTCTGCTGGGGCGTCCTGGCTGCAAAGAGCTCATCTGGATCCCATTCGATCGCTGAAATCGGTTATCGCCTTGTTGAGAAACTCTCCTCCTCTATCGATCCGATCTTGATTATGGAGAGAGATTTCTCATTCGATCCTTCTCGGCTCGGGTAACTTGGTCAAGGTTTCACTTTTCTTGTATAGAAAAATGATCCAAGTGTACCTTGAATAATCATCTACAATCACAAGAGCATGATTTATGCCGATCAAAGTCCTTGGCTTTATAGGACCAAATAGATCGATGTGTAGTAGATCTAAGATCCTTGTTGTGAGCGTTGTAGGTGCCGGCTTGAGCGACGCCTTGGTCGCTTTCCCTTCGACATGCATCACAGAGTGCTTCCTTCTTGAATGCTTCATTTGGAGGTCCTCGACCCGACTTCCGAGAGCTAATCTTGTTGATGGCTTTGAAGTTCGGGTGACATAGTCTTTTGTGCCACACCATCCATTCTCGGCTACTGTCTTGGATAGAAAACAGGAGTTAGGTGTTCTGTGTTCCAATCAATCATGTATACATCTCTTCTTCGGAAACCTTGTAGCTTTATTTCTCCGGATAAGATGTCTATCACCATACACTTCAAGATGGTGAAGACTACTAGATTCTTCTCGTCGCGAAGCGGCTTATGCTCGGAGGTTGTATTTGAGACCTTTGACATAATGAACTTTGGATATCACAATGTTTCAGCGGTGCGGCTCTCCAAAGCCTTTTATGTCATCCTCTAGAGCTATCTCCAAAGGTTACATCGGGACCTCTTTCCTTGATATATTTGGTCGGCATCCTCTTGTTCCCGGTCATGTGCCTTGAGCATCCAGTCTACAAACCACTCTTCACCTCCAAAATTTGAGCTTGAGGAGATGTGGTTGTAGTCCTTCCACCTCTTACGCAATTAAACAAGCGAGATTTAGGTACCCAAATTTGTGTGGGTCCTTTGGGGTTAGTTGGTTTCTGGAGAATTGATTTCTCCTTGGATTATAGGAATTGTTATTATTATTATAACCCTTATAAGGTGCACGTGGTCGAGGTCTAAATCTCTGGTTGGATTGTATCTAGGATATTCCTCAAAATAGTGTGGGCCATTTCTAAATCTAGGTGAGACCATTTATTAAACCTTTGTGGTCTCCACACTTGTTCGTTTTGTAATTTGGATAACCTTGAGGTTTCCATCCGCCCCTCCCATTATGAAATCGATTTTTGGGGAGTTGTTGGTAATAGTGGGCATGTTATGCTTTCTTGCTTTTGCACAGGCCTTTGCCTAGTCGCTGTCTAGGTGGTTGTGCAGTGTAACTGTTGCGGCCTAGACGTTTGACTTTGTTGCTGTTTTTGAAAGTCGGTTTATACAGGCTCGTGATCGAGACCATTGTTTCTCCTTGATAAACTTGGTTTTGAACTAGAGGAGTGTGAGAATCATATCCAAGGCCTGATTTGGTATATAATGACCTTTTATAAGTACACAATTCGCCCCGAGTTGAAGACGCCTTCAGGGAGGTTATTTCCTGCGCTGAGTTTTATTTAACTGTGCCACTTAGTAAACTCGGCTTTGGCATGAGCAAGTGCGGTGACTTTTCTTTAAGTAAAATATTTAGCGGTCTATCTCATTTGTATTGGCACTTGCACGGTTTTCAAAATCAGTATTTGTCTCGGCCTTATTTAAATCTAGTGAGTTTTTGAAATCATTTTTAGTTGCTATTCTCATCTTGCGGCTTAGTCTTCTCTCTGTCTGACTTGGTGTGCTGATTTAAGTGTTTCAAAATCTTTGAATAATTGATTTACCGATTCATGTAAATCCATATCTTGTGACATGGTGAGCTATTATTTGAACCGGTAGGTTTAGAGGTTACCTCTTCATCGGCCCAAGTTTGCCATCGTGCAATCATATTCCTCGTCGTCATCGTAAAAGAAACCGCCGCTTGATTCGACATGCTCTGGTCTTCTCAGATGAGAGCTTTTCTTGTCTTCCTTCGGCCACCTCCTTCTTGGTTTCATCCTTCTTGAGCTCGGGACAGTCCATTTGGATGTGTCCTATTTTATGATTGTAGCATTCAACTTTCCACTTCCACCTTACGGTTCCTTCTTGGGTTCTCCTTGTAGTTTTTCTTATACTTGGAGTAGTTCTTTCTGAAGTTACTGAACCTTTGCATAATGAACGCCATTTCCTCCTCAAAATCTAGCGGATTTGGAGGTTTCATATCAGACAGGCTCTTAGCAGGGGACTCGGCTGCAAATGCGATTCCCTTCTCTGCAGGCTCAGTTGAGGATGAGCTTGGAAGCTCGAACTCATAAGCCTTTAGATCAGAGAACAGCTCCTGAATCTTTATCTTATTCAGGTCTTTGGACTCTCTCATAGCTACAGCCTTCATGCTCCATTCTGGATTTAGAGATCTGAGGACCTTAAGTGCCATTTCCCTGTTGCCATAGGTTTTGCCCAGGGAGTTGATTTCATTGATAATTTCAGTGAACCTTGTGTCCACTTGGTCTATTGATTCTCCATTCTTCATTTTAAAGTTGTCAAACTTTTGGATAGCTATTGACAACTTGTTCTCCTTGATCAGCTCCGTTCCTTCACACATTAGAGCTAATGTGTCCCAAATCTCTTTGGCATTCTTACAATTTTTGATCTTGACCATTGTGGATTTGTCAAGAGTTTGGTATAGCACATCTCCGGCCTGTTGTCAAGATTGGCGGCTTTCTCTCTTCGGGGTCGGCTCGGTTCTCTTCTTAGGAATCTTTCGGGCCTCCCAGTGCGATCTCCTCGGGTGTGTTGTCCTTCTCGAAAATGAATGGACCGTCTTCAATGATGCACCACATGTCGTCATGGATTGAAGATAAATGTGCTCGCATTCTTATCTTCGAGAGATCATACTCGTCAGCGAAAAGACAGGTAGTCTAGAGTGCATGTGTTCCATTATAACGTGAGAGATAAGATATATATCTCAATATAGATCTGGTTCGTGAAAAAATGAACCAACCTCTACGATACCACTTGTAGGTCACAAGTCGTCCGAGAAACAAGTCTAGAGGGGGTGAATAGACTTGTAGAAACTCTTGAATTCTTTTCACGAAGAGTGAGTTTCTTCGGTGATGAACAAACAAATGACTAGGAGTCGTTTGTTAGTGGATAAGTGCGGAAGTCGGTGATGACGAATATAAATTAACTTAATGAAACACTTAACAATGGATGCGGCGGTTAGAGTATGATGCGGTAAAGCGATAAATAACACAGGCAGTTATAGTGGTCTCAGAGGTGGGGTAATCCTCTACTAATCCACTTTTCTCCAAACCAGTTGGAGATGAATTCACTATAATTTTCAACCAGTGATAAAGATTACAGTGATTCACAACACACTACAACAGCTTCCAACCAGTGGAATTCCGTGCCGTTGTACACACTTGACTGCCTTGCACCTCTTGATCCTCGATCCTCGGATGCCTTTACAGTCTGCTACTTCAACCAGTGAAGTATCCCGTACTCAAGATTTAAAGACAAGAGTGTTTGTCTTCTCCAACTAAAGAGCTTCCTTGAATATGAACTTTTTGGATCTGCTCTTTTTCACGATGCTATATGATTGCTTGAGATTGCTTTGTTTGCTTTGATCGCTAGAGTATATGTTCGCACCGGTAGTTGCTCAGTTTCAAATCTCCGGGTATTTATAGATCACGATCTCTGAGCTTCTTCCTTGTAGCCGTTGCAAATCTTTGAACAAATCCGTCCGTTGGAGAGAGACTTCATTGTTTAATCTTTTCTGAACGTTGCAAGGCTGGATTCCCATTATTTTATTTTATCTTCCGACCGTTGTGATGACTTCTGCATGTGAGTGTCGAATCTTTTGAATATAAAAGGTTTAAAGTCTTCACGGTGGGTCAGGATGATTTAAATAAATCATATCTCTTGCGGGAATCACTCCAATTTGTCTCTTCACGTTGCATGTGAGCTTTCCGTAATATTTGACTTTTCAAAGCATGCTGACATGGACTTGGAGTACTAGGCTGTAGTTGAGTAGACTGATGTGCAGCTTACTTCTCTGCAGGTAAGTCGTCTCGGCTGTATACTATTTGAGACTTGTCTGATCAGGTGACTTCCCTGAGGTTCCTCGGCTGCAGTCTGGTCAAACTTCTCTGACAAATTTTTAGTTGACCAGGGCTACTCTGATTTTCAGCCTAACTAACTTTGGCCTATAGAAGACACTCATTTGGTTCTTCTTTACATATTGCCAATTTTATACTTAACACATTTTGGCCTATGGAAGATACTCATTTGGTTCTTCCTTACATTTTGCCAATTAATAAACATTTGATTTTAAATTAATGACATCATCAAAATCTAACAAGTATTCCTAACACGAATGACGAAAATTCAAGGATTTTTCCCAAAACGGCCAAGAACACGATTCGTCCCGTCAAAACCCGAAAACGGAATTCCAAGATGATATATGGATATACAATCCATAGAATATGTTTAACAACATCATTTAACCATAATCGATCCATCGAAAACGGATGAAAAACGAGATCGAGGACAAATCCCCCGAAAAGTCGACTCAAAGGAAATCAAGAAATATACTTCGATTCGACGAAGAACAATGGATTAAATGATGTTAAACACAAGAATACTACCAAGATTAATCATACCCATCATGAATTAATCAACAACACGGAACGAATCGGACAAAAATGCAAAAACCCCCAAATTCACGAAATTAGGGTTCTAAGAAAGGTTACCTTGATTCGCTGGATCAAAGGATGATAACGGATGATTGATTGATGTTATGAACTCAAGAACTTCGTGGATTTGTTGTTCAACAACATGGCTTCGTCACCCATGGATCGCCAGCCGCGGAAGGAGAAGGAAGGAAATGAAAAACGAGATGAAATGTGACTGCTCTGTCACATTTATACTGGGCCGGACTAGCGCGCGCTAGGCTGCCGAGCTAGCGTCTTATCGGCCTGTGCCGCAATCGATGACCCTCTTGGACTAGACTGCTCGGCCAGGTAGCGTGCGCAGCCTTCCGGCCGTAGCGCGCGCTACCTGCCGGTCGTAGCGTGCGCAATGCCCGACAGTAGCGTGCGCTACCTGCCGAGCCTGACCGATTCCAGAACCCCTGGACTCCACTGTCCAGACCCGATAGCGTGCGTTAGGCCAGCCGGTAGCGTGCACTACACCTGCCGGTTAGCGTGCGCAGCCTTCCGGCCGTAGCGTGCGCTACGCCGGTTCCTGCCGCACCTGTCCGGCCGGTGCCCGCAATCGTCCGGCCAGTCCCGCAACCGTCCGGCCAGTACCTGACCACGAGGGCTCGACGACCCGATTTCCGAAAACGTACGGAACGAACACGACGAAAAGTTCACGGACAACATCTTCAACCCGGAATGAAAACATAATACCATAATTAGTCATACGCGACCAATAAACGGGTCGAGACAACAATTACATATACGGATACCTGTAACTTTCAAGAAATTACAAAATGGCCCAAAACGCCCGAAAATCACGATACGTGATCGAATAACCAAACCAAAGTTCACATCACGTCTAACAAAGTTAAACGGACTTACGGGAAACTCGAAACAGCAGTTTCGAACAAGATTCGCAAGAACCGAACTCAAGTGCGGAAAAGTCGTTAAAAAGCACGGAACTCAACAAAACGACACCGAAACGAACTCGGATGTCAAAAAGTGTAGAATTAATCATTCTCATAATGACGAAACGGTCATGAGCGAGTCGTCAAAATGGACTTCGGCCGAAAAAGAAATTTACCGAAAATCGAAAATTGCGGATATTACATTCTACCCTCCTTAAAAGAAGTTTCGTCCCGAAACTTAAAACAAGTAGGGGGAAGAAATATTCCGCGAGGAAAAACTCAACGAGATACAGAAGAATGCGTAACTAACGCCCAACGGCGAAATGTTACAAACAACGCAAAGGAATATACGGCGTGAAAACACGCTCCACGGCGACCAACACAACGTCGCCGTTAGGGATATAATAAAACCAACAAATGACAAGCGTCATCAAACGGATAATATAACCAAGTCAATTATCCGACAATAACAAAACACAACGAACGAAAATCAATATGATTGACCAACCCAACGGTACATCAATCAAAACGCGAGCCAACCGCTGAACAAATACGGAATCCCACCGCCCAAGGGTTGGAAGATCGAAAACGAGACTAATTTCCCGAACTTAAGGGAATTAGGAAGGAGCCTGAATGCTCAACAATCACGAAACGAGAACAAAAACCGAACAAGCAAACGATCGAGACAACAAAGATTGAACAATCATGTCCGAACCACGAAGGATAATAAAATTCAAACAACAACTCCCAGGATGATCTGGCGAGAACTACAAGACATGCATTCCCATAAGATCCACAGGAAAGGGAATAGCGATTGAAAGGTCACAACGACAAATGAGTTATTCCGAAACCACACTCGTTCGATCAACAAAAGCAAGGGGCAAGACAAGCTCAGAAATATCAACGAACATAATGAGTCGACAGAGTCGAAAACACAAGAGTTCCAAATCCGATCCACTTCGAATAAAAGAACTAGTAGAACCAAATGATGTTACTCCCGAACAAGGTTCACAAGAATCGAACCGAACTCGAAAAAGTCACAGCGATAACCCGATCGACTCAAAACAAGATCACAGCTCGTTCGGACGATGAAACTGAAATACCGAACAAGTTCATAAAGTATCAACAAACATGAGCGAATCGATAGACTGGAGAAAGAAAAAATACCGTAGTCAAAATAGTACGGGTATTACCTCCGACCTCGTCCACGAAATTCACAAAAACGGGAGCAAGGTAACAAGACATTAAACAACCGACACATCACGGAACCATCACCGATGCACACGGTCATACCAAACCAAGCTCTAACAGTTCGCACATGCGCGACAACGCAGAACTCACTACGAGGCGACAATATTCAACACCAATACCCCGCCTCTCACAGGGGGCTAACACAACAAATGTGTGGAAAGCGACTGAACGCTCACACCGCCAATTCAATCATACTCGGGAGTAAACATCAAAATGACAACGCGAACATCATACATACATACCCAGCCCTCAAACGGGAATAGATAGGTTTTAAAAATGAAAACCTCATTTTGAAAATAATTTGAAGAATACCGGTTGATCTTGAGTATCACCTTTCAAAAAAATACAAACATGAAACATCGTTATCGAGACTTTGGAGAACCATTTCGCATTTGATAAAAATGAGGACACTTTCTATTAGTGAAAACTTTCAAAATATTCGACCCTTGGGTCTAAATAAAAGTGTTTCTAAAACATTGAAAATATCTCAAAGCATTTTGGTCCTCGAGGTAGAGAATTTTTGAAGTATATTGTGGCACCTTGGATGTACCACAAAAAAAATAACTCATTTGAAAAGTATGTCTCGAAATTTATTTTTTCTAAGATACTCAAGGTTTTCAAAAATCCTATAGGCCAGAATGCCCAAAACTCACACGTATCGACGTTCACTAAAACAACTCCTAGTACACGCATCAAAATGTTTAAAATCAAGACAATACATGTCTTTAAACGGAAATAAACGATAAAATACCAGAGTTGAAGACCGCCTAGGATTCAGAACAAAACCACTGACCCCATTCGAAGTCTCTAAGGACCCTCCCGCACCGACTAGTGAACAAGTCGTACGTGTATAAGCACTAAGCTTCCACAAGAGAACTTGTAAAACGTGCAAATCGATTCGAAAATCATCAACAACGGACAAAAACAACAATAAAAAGACATCACATGCGACGAAACTCCTCGTATAAATCAAATACGAGAGTCGACTAAATACGTATCATGAAATCAAAATCCACATAAGGATTCCACCACTTAACAAATAATCATAAAAATAGCTCGTGTCACACGAGGCACAACACAAAGAAGGGAGACTTACTTCCACAGGTCGCACGAAGATGATGATCGCCCCACGATACTAATCACGACCAACAAACTCAAATGACGCGTCGCGACACGACTCAGTCAGATAAAATCCGACGAAACAAGACTCAAACAACATGACTTGACCCGACAGCCTAGGTTTCCTCAACCTAAGCTCTGATACCATTTATGTAACACCCCCAATCCGCTCAGGGATATTACACGCCGTAGAACCTTTCCTCAAGGATCTACCAGGCTGGTAACGACATATAACAACTCAACCATGCCTTTAAGGCTAAAATGACTCAGTAGACCGATTTGGTCTTTCAACAAATACATACAACTCAAATACAACTCATGCCCACGCAGGGGTCAAAATACAACCACACCCGTATAACGGGAAAATATAGCAGCGGAAAAAAGAGTACAACTGAACCAATAAAAAAAGTACGATTCTTCATGTGATTAGTATCGATCATCTTTCATCATCCTTCATGCCGACCTTGTGTTATGCTCCAAAACCTGAATGCAAAAATAGACATCCACCCCCCGAATACTCGGGGGTTAGCAAAACTCCACTGTTTTGCTAGTGCAAGAACAAAGTGCAAATACGAGCCATACCATTCACATTCCACGAATAACAATAACCAAGGATCCTCAAAGATCCAAACGAAACGAAAAGTACTTCCCGAGGCAAGAGTTTGAGAAAACATTTCAAAATCAAAATATCATAAATCAATGGAAGTAATTTATAAAACAGTTTAGAATGCCATCGAGAGTTTTAATAGAAAACAATTTAGGATTATCAAATCCTACTTTTCAAAATCCACAAGACAAAAGGGGTCACCGCCCCAAATCTTTACTTTCCGAAAAATGACATTTACCAAACCGTTGGGATTTTAGCCCCAAATCCGTAAAATGACTTTTACAAAACCATTGGGATTTTAGCCCCAAATCTCATCAACTCACAGTACACAAGAACGACCACAAGGTTCGTCTCCCAACATCAAAATCCACAAATAAAGGATTTAAAACAAACAACAAAATACTCTAATGCCATCCTAGCCAAGTAGGCCAAACGAACAACTTACCTCTTACACACTTAGTCAATGCATGCAATCATGAAAACCGTTCGAAAGCACTCATTTCCGGAAATGCCATAGTCAAATCACATTTGTAAAATGCACCACAATTAACCGTGGATCCACCCCTCCGTGGACCCCTACCGAGACCCCGTCGGATCTAACCCATAGTGGTTAAAAGCAAGCTCGCAGATCCACCCCTCCGTGGACCCCTACCGAGACCCCGTCGGATCTAACCCATAGTGAGCATACACACACACACACGTTACTCATGCAATACTAATATGCTAAGAATGTAAGTTCAACAAGAATACTTACTAGAGATGGCCACTAATCCGACACCATTATCAAACTCTTCAAAACATAATAACAAGATTAAACACGGAATACACGATTCCATAACTTTTAAACAACAAGGATATCATCAAAGCCTCCAACGTTCAAAATAATCAAATCATAATCAATTCCCAAAACACAACGTTCACAAAACACACACGCGTTTTGAAAGAGAGCCTTTAACGAGGCCAAACCGAAATCTTTTGAAAATTCATTTCAAATAACCAAACAAACACATCAAGACGACCACCGATCATCATATCCATAAAACGAGAAAAGTATGGGCAAGGTACTTGCCTCGAATAAGAACAACGAGAAGAATCGACCGAAGTAGGTTGACACGAACCGACTACGAACCCGCCGACTCCACCGATCGCCAACTCGCGTTCATAAACTACAAAGGACAAATATAACAACGAAAATGAATTCCAAATTACGACCCAAAGCCGCTGAATTCAAGGAACGAATGACGAAAATTCAAGGATTTTCCCCAAAACGGCCAAGAACACGATTCATCCCGTCAAAACCCGAAAACGGAATTCCAAGAAGATATATGGATATACAATCCATAGAATATGTTTAACAACATCATTTAACCATAATCGATCCATCGAAAACGGATGAAAAACGAGATCGAGGACAAATCCCGCGAAAAGTCGACTCGAAGGAAATCAAGAAATATACTTCGATTCGACGAAGAACAATGGATTAAATGATGTTAAACACAAGAATACTACCAAGATTAATCATACCCATCATGAATTAATCAACAACACGGAACGAATCGGACAAAAATGCAAAAACCCCCAAATTCACGAAATTAGGGTTCTAAGAAAGGTTACCTTGATTCGCTGGATCAAAGGATGATAACAGATGATTGATTGATGTTATGAACTCAAGAACTTCGTGGATTTGTTGTTCAACAACATGGCTTCGTCACCCATGGATCGCCAGCCGCGGAAGGAGAGGAAGGAAATAAAAAACGAGATGAAATGTGACTGCTCTGTCACATTTATACTGGGCCGGACTAGCGCACGCTAGGCTACCGAGCTAGCGTGCGCTATCGGCCCAGGCCGCAATCGATGACCTCTTGGACTGAAGCCCTTTCGGCAGTAGCGTCGCGACCTTTCAGTTCGTAGCGCGCTACTGCCGGTAATGCGTCGCGCAAGGCCCGGCGATGGCGTCGCTACTGCCGAGCCTCGATTCGAGTAACCCACGACTCCACCGCCTGCACCCGATAAGCGTCGTTAGGCGGTAGCGTGCGCTACACTGCCGGTTAGCACGCGCAGCCTTCCGGCCGTGGCGTGCGCTCTGGCCGGTTCTGCCGCACTGTCCGGCGGTGCCATAATCGTCCGGCGATCCAGAACCGTCCGGCGATGCGACCACCAGTGGCTCGGCGACCCGATTTGAAAGCGTCACGGGCGAACACGACGAAAAGTTCGCGGACAACATCAACGACCCAGAATGAAAACATAATACCATAATTAGTCATACGCGACCAAGAAACGGGTCGAGACAACAATTACAGATACGGATACCTGTAACTTTCAAGAAATTACAAAATGGCCCAAAACGCCCGGAAATCACGATACGTGATCGAATAACCAAACCAAAGTTCACATCACGTCTAACAAAGTTAAACGGACTTACGGGAAACTTCAAGCATGATTTCGAACAAGATTCGCAAGAACCGAACTCAAGTGCGGAAAAGTCGTTAAAAAGCACGGAACTCAACAAAATGACACCGAAACGAACTCGGATGTCAAAAAGTGTAGAATTAATCATTCTCAGAATGACGAAACGGTCATGAGCGAGTCGTCAAAACGGACTTCGGCCGAAAAAGAAATTTACCGAAAATCGAAAATTGCGGATATTACAGGTGACCCCTTTTGTCTTTTGGATTTTTGAAAAGTAGGATTTGATAATCTTAAATTGTTTCTATTAAAACTCTCGATGGCATTCTAAACCGTTTTATAAATTATTTCCATTGATTTGTGATATTTTGATTTTGAAAGGTTTTCTCAAACCCTTGCCTCGAGAAGTACTTTTCGTTTCGTTTGGATCTTTGAGGATTCCGGGTTATTGTTATTCGTGGAATGTGAATTGTATGGCTCGTATTTGCACTTTGTACTTGCACTAGCAAAACAGTGGAGTTTTGCTAACCCCCGAGTATTCGGGTGGTGGATGTCTATTTTTGCATTCAGGTTTTGGAGCATAACACAGGGTCGGCACGAAGGATGATGAAAGATGAACGATACTAATCACACGAGGATCCGTTGATGTCGTATTGGTCTAGTTGTATTTTCTTTTCCGCTGCAGTATCTTTTCCCCGTTGTACGGGAGTTTATTGTATTTTGACCCCTGCGTGGGTATATGTTGTAATTGAGTTGTATATTTTTATTGAAAGACCAAATCGGTCTACTGAGTCATTTAGCCTTGAAGGCATTGTCGAGATGTTAAATGTTGTTACCAGCCTGGTAGATCCTTGAGGAAAGGTTCTACGGCGTGTAATATCCCTGAGCGGATTGGGGGTGTTACATAAATGGTATCGGAGCTTAGGTTGAGGAAACCTAGGCTGTCGGGTCAATTCGTGTTGTTTGAGTCTTGTTTCGTCGGATTTTATCTGACTGAGTCGTGTCGCGACGCGTCGTTTGAGTTTGTTGGTCGTGATTAGTATCGTGGGGCGATCATCATCTTCGTGCGACCTGTGGAAGTAAGTCTCCCTTCTTTGTGTTGTGCCTCGTGTGACACGAGCTATTTTTATGATTATTTGTTAAGTGATGGAATCCTTATGTGGATTTTGATTTCACGATATGTATTTAGTTGACTCTCGTATTTGATTTATACGAGGAGTGTCGTCGCTTGTGATGTCTTTTTATTGTTGTTTTTGTCCGTTGCTGATGATTTTCGAATCAATTTGCACGTTTTACAAGTTCTCTTGTGGAGGCTTTGTGCTTATACGCGTTCGACTTGTTCACTAGCCAGTGCGAGAGGGTCCTTAGAGGCCTCGAATGGGGTCAGTGGTTTTGTTCTGAATGTGGTATTTTATCGTTTATTTCTGTTTAAAGACATGTATTGTCTTGGTTTTAAACGTTTTGATGCGTGTACTATGAGATGTTTTAGTGAACGTCGATATGTGTGAGTTTTGGGCATTCTGGCCTATTGGATTTTTGAAAACCTTGAGTATCTTAGAAAATTAAATTTCGAGACGCACTTTTAAAACGAATTATTTTCTTGCGGTGTTTTCGAGGTGCTTTCTCGTGCCGCAATATATTTCAAAAAAATTTCCAATTGAGGACCAAAAGTATTTTGAGATATTTTCGATGTTTAGAAACACTTATACTTAGACCCGAGGGTCGAATATTTCTGAAAGTCTTTCGCTAAAAGAAGATGTCCTCATTTTTACCAAATGCATGATGGTTTTCAAAGTCTCGATAACGATGTTTCATGTTTGTACTTTTTGAAAAGTGATACTAAAGATCAACCGGTGTTCTTCTAAATTATTTTCAAAATGAGGTTTTCGTTTTTAAAACCTATCCATTCCCGTTTGAGGGCTGGGTATGTATGTATGATGTTCGCGTTGTCATTTTGATGTTTGCTCCCGAGTATGACCGAATTGGCGGTGTGAGCGTTGAGTCGTTTTCCACACATTTGTTGTGTTAGCCCCTTGTGAGAGGCGGGATGTTGGTGTTGAATATTGTCGCCTCGTGGTGATTTCTGCGTTGTCGCGCATGTGCGAGCTGTTAGATCTTGGGTTGGTATGGCCGTGTGTATCGGTGATCGTTCCGTTATGTGTCGGTTGTTTAATGTCTTGTTACCTTGCTCCTGTTTTTGTGAATTTCGTGGATGAGGTCGGAGGTAATACCCGTACTATTTTGACTTCTGTATTTTCTCTTTGTCCATTCTTTCGACTCGCTCGTATTCGTTGATACTTTCTGAACTTGTTCTGTATTTCGGTTTCATCGTCCGAACGAACTGTGATCTTGTTGTGGGTTGATCTGGTTATCGCTGTGATTTTTTTCGAGTTCGGTTCGATTCTTGTGAACCTTGTTCGGAAGTGACATCATCTGGATCTTTTAGTTCCTTTATTCGAAGTGGATCGGATTTGGAACTCCTGTGTTTTCGGCTCTGTCGACTCGTTTATG
Source organism: Orobanche coerulescens (assembly GCA_033398695.1). Classification (NCBI taxonomy): domain Eukaryota; kingdom Viridiplantae; phylum Streptophyta; class Magnoliopsida; order Lamiales; family Orobanchaceae; genus Orobanche; species Orobanche coerulescens. The sequence continues at coordinate 76,712,437 of CM065815.1, read as the reverse complement.
TTCGTTGACATTTTCTGAACTTTCCCTATACCTTGCTTTTGTTGATCGAACGAGGGTGTTGTTGTTTCGGAATAACTCGTTTGTCGTTGTGACTTTTCAATCGCTATTCCCTTTCCGGTGGATCTTATGGGAATGCATGTCTTGTAGTTCTCACCAGATCATCCTGGGAGTTGTTGTTTGAATTTTATTATCCTTCGTGTTTCGGACATGATTGTTCGATTTTTGTTGTCTCGGTCGTTTGTTTGTTCGGTTTTTGTCCTCGTTTCGTGATTGTTGAGCATTCAGGCTCCTTCATAATTTCCTTAAGTTCGGGAAATTAGTCTCGTTTTCGATCTTCCAACCCTTGGGCGGTGGAATTCCGTATTTCTTCAGCGTTTGGCTCGCGTTTGGATTGATGAACCATTGGGTTGGTCAATCGTATTGATTTTCGTTCGTTGTGTTTTGTGATTGTTCGGATAATTGACTTGATTGTATTATCCATTTGATGACGCTTGTCACTTATTGGTTTTATTATATCCCTAACGGCGACGTTGTGTTGGTCGTCGTGGAGCGTGTTTTCACGCCGTATATTCCTTTGCGTTGCTTGTAACGTTTCGCCGATGGGCGTAAGTTACGCGTTTCCTTGCGTATCTCGTTGAGTTTTCCTGGCGGGATATTGCTTCTCCCTACTTGTTTTAAGTTTAGGGACGAAACTTCTTTTAAAGAGGGTAGAATGTAATATCCGCAATTTTCGATTTTCGGTAAATTTCTTTTTTCGGTCGGAGTCCGTTTTGACGACTCGCTCATGACCGTTTCGTCATTTCGAGAATGATTAATTCTGCAATTTTTGTCATCCGAGTTCGTTTCGGTATCGTTTTGTTGAGTTCCGAGCTTTTGAGTGACTTTTCCGCACTTGAGTTCGATTCTTGCGAATCTCGTCCGAAACTGTTGTTTCGAGTTTCTCGTAAGTTAATTTAATGTTATTATTCATGTTGCGAGCTTTGGTTTGGTGTTTCGATCGCGTATCGTGATTTTCGGACGTTTTGGGCCATTTTCGTAATTTCCCAAAGTTTTGGGTAATTACTTTCGTTGTTGAATTCCGAGCCTTCGGGTGGTCGGAATTGTGTGTTCTCTTAGCTCTTAGATTCGTCTTTGCGAGTACGTCATGCAGTATCATCGATTCGTATTCGGAGTTCGGGTTTCGGGGTCGTTCGGGCCGTCGGAGTTGGCCGGCCGAGTCATGGCCGCAACTGGCCCAGGCAGATCGGCGAGTCACGGCCGGTAGTGCTCGCGGCTTCTAGCCGAGTCACGGCCGGCAATGCTCGGCAACTTCGGCGGCGAGGCCGCCGTGGGCGCGGCACATCTTTGGCGAGGCAGCGGCACACTCTGTGGCATTTTTCGGCCAAAGCCCAGATCGGTGCCGTGGCACACGCCGGCCGAACAGCGGCTGCTGCCGACCACTGGGAGCCATTTTTGGGCTGTGCGGCACATTGTGGCTTATTTATGGCCCCGCACACGGGTTTTGGCCATTTTCTCCTTCTTCTCCTTCTCTTCGCGGTGAGGTGATCTTACCATGCAGCCATGTTGTTTAACAACAAATCCATGAAGTTATTGAGTTCATATCATCAATCAATCATCCGTTATCATCCTTTGATCCAGCGAATCAAGGTAATCTTCCTTAGAACCCTAATTTCGTGAATTTGGGGGTTTTTGCGTTTTTGTCCGATTCGTTCCATATTATTGATTAATTCATGATGGGTATGATTAATCTTGGTAGTATTCTTGTGTTTAACATCATTTAATCCATTGTTCTTTGTCGAATCGAAGTATATTTCTTGATTTCCTTTGAATCGACTTTTTGGGGGATTTGTCCTCGATCTCGTTTTTCATCCGTTTTTGATGGATCGATTATGGTTAAATGATGTTGTTAAACATATTCTATTGATTGTATATCCATATTTCAACTTGGAATTCCGTTTTCGTGTTTTGTCGGGACGAATCGTGTTCTTGGCCGTTTTGGGGGAAACGCTTGAACATTCGTCGTTCGTTCTTTGAGTTCAATGGCTTTGAGTCGTGTTATGGAATTCATTTCATCGTTGTTATTGTCCTTCGTAGTTTATGAACGCGAGTTGGCGATCGGTGGAGTCGGCGGATTCATAGGCGGTTCGTGTCAACCTACTTCGGTCGATTCTTCGCGTTATTCTTATTCGAGGCAAGTACCTTGCCCATACTTTTCTTATTTTGTGGATATGATGATCGGTGATCGTCTTGGTGTGTTTGTTTGGTTGTTTGAAATGAAGTTTCAAAAGATTTCGGTTTGGCCTCGTTAAAGGCTTTCTTTCAAAATGCGTGTGTGTTTTGTGAACGGCGTATTTTGGGAATTGATTATGATTTGATTATTTTGAACGTTGAAGGATTTGATGATGATACTCCTATTGTTTAAAGTTATGGAATCGTGTATTCCGTATTTAACATTCTTAGCATGTTAGTTTTGCATGAGTAATGTGTGTGTGTTTGCTCACTACGGGTTAGATCCGACGGGGTCTCGGTAGGGGTCCACAGAGACGTGGATCGACGAGCTTGCTTTTAACCACTACGGGTTAGATCCGACGGGGTCTCGGTAGGGGTCCACAGAGACGTGGATCGACGGTTAATTGTGGTGCATTTTACAAATGTGACTTATTTATGGCATTTACGGAAATGAGTGCTTTCGAACGGTTTTCATGATTGCATGCATTGACTAAGTGTGTAAGAGGTAAGTTGTTCGTTTGGCCTACTTGGCTAGGATGGCTCTAGAGTATTTTGTTGTTTGTGTTAAATCCTTTAATTGTGGATTTTGACGTTGGAAGACGAACCTTGTGGTCGTTCTTGTGTACTGTGAGTTGATGAGATTTGGGGCTACAATCCCAATGGTTTTGTAAAAGTCATTTTATGGATTTGGGGCTAAAATCCCAACGGTTTGGTAAATGTCATTTTGCAGAAAGTAAACCTTTGGGGCGGTGACCCCTTTTGTCTTTTGGATTTTTGAAAAGTAGGATTTGATAATCCTAAATTGTTTCTATTAAAACTCTCGATGGCATTCTAATCCGTTTTATAAATTATTTCCATTGATTTGTGATATTTTGATTTTGAAAGGTTTTCTCAAACCCTTGCCTCGAGAAGTACTTTTCGTTTCGTTTGGATCTTTGAGGATTCCGGGTTATTGTTATTCGTGTAATGTGAATTGTATGGCTCGTATTTTCACTTTGTACTTGCACTAGCAAAACAGTGGAGTTTTGCTAACCCCCGAGTATTCGGGGGGTGGATGTGTATTTTTGCATTCAGGTTTTGGAGCATAACACAGGGTCGGCACGAAGGATGATGAAAGATGAACGATACTAATCACACGAGGATCCGTTGATGTCGTATTGGTCTAGTTGTATTTTCTTTTCCGTTGCAGTATCTTTTCCCCGTTGTACGGGAGTTTATTGTATTTTGACCCCTGCGTGGGTATATGTTGTAATTTAGTTGTATATTTTTATTGAAAGACCAAATCGGTCTACTGAGTCATTTAGTCTTGAAGGCATTGTCGAGATGTTAAATGTTGTTACCAGCCTGGTAGATCCTTGAGGAAAGGTTCTACGGCGTGTAATATCACTGAGCGGATTGGGGGTGTTACACTAAGTTGGAAAGGGTGCAAGGTATCCTACCCTCCATCAAACTCTTGGAAGATTGAAACCTAAACTGAAATGCTATGCTTCCGAGTATGTCAGGGTAATTTTTTGGGGAGGGTCGATAAATTCTTAGAGTGCATTAGATGCCTTCGGTTGTGACAAATCGAACCCCTAGAAACCATATGGGTTGCACGATAAGATTCAATTGTCATATTGATAGGAGCTGGTGGTTTAAACTTAAGTAGTTCAGCGAGCCATAGAAATCGTATGGGTCGAGGGCAAGTGAACTAAGGGTAAAAGAAATATCAAATCATCCATTAGATGTGTTGGTGTTGGACACCACTTTATGAAACTAATAGACTAGATACCGTATGGGTTGTCCTCTATCAGTTAAGCACTTGATCACCACTAAGAAGTCAATCACTTGATGACTTCCGGTTATTCACATGGGAGTGTCTTTTTTCAATAAAATTAGTGGGAGCCGAGTCATGAATAGAAAAGTCCTGTATTTTACTCGGATCATCAATCACATAAAGCTAATTAAATTTGATTTACTTTTTACAGAATTAAATATGACAATGAATCCACTTGCAATACTTCTTGAAAAGAACAACCTAACCGGACCAAACTTTGCCGACTGGCTCCAAAATCTGAGGATAGTCCTCAGTATGGAATCGTTGGGATACGTCTTGGAGGCAGATATCCCACCGACTCCTACTAGGACCAGGGCTAATCAAGAAGAGGTTGAAACCAATAAGAAGTGGGTCAAAGATGATGTGAGAGTCCGTGGGTTCATGATGGGCTCTATGACTAATGAGTTGCAGAGAACCCACGAGACAATGACTTCTGTTAGGCAGATACTGGCACGTCTGACCGAACTCTATGGGGAGCATAGCCGAACAGCTAGATATGAGATATCTAAGCAGCGGTTTGGAGCTCGGATGAAAGAACTAGAGAAATTTGGGGACCATGTCCTCAAGATGATCTCAATGATCAAGATATTGGGAGCTCTCGATTTTAGGATGCATGTTCAACTTCAAGCCGATCTCATCTTTCAATCTCTACCTGACTCCTTCTCATAGTTCGTTATGAATTTAAACTGCAATGAGATTGCTTGCAATCTAGCAGGATTGATGAATAAATTGTCAACCACTCAGTCTCAGATGAAGACACCAAGGGTGAAGGAGACTGCACTTGTTATCTCTTCTAGGCCTCGGAGGTCCAATAACAGGAAAAAGAAAAATAAGAAACATCTAAGGCCTAAAGCTGTGGTCGGAAAGGGAAAGAGCAAGGCCCAGATGGTTCTGAAGGCAAGTAAGGCTAATCCAACGGACAGGTGCCTTAAATGCGGTGTGCTAGGCCACTGGAGAAAGGACTGTCCTCAGCTTGATTGTGCTTGAGGTACAGAACTTTTAGTTTTGGAAACAACTTGGTTTGATACTGTTTATTCTACTGCATGCATTCTGGATTCAAGTGCTAGTCCTCACATTTGAACTGTGAATCAGGTTCTGGAAGGAAATAGGCAGCTTGGAGCTGGAGAAGTGATGATAACAGTCGGAAGCGGACATAGTGCCAAGGCTACCGATATCGGATCACTTCTTTTGGATTTAGAATCTGGTTTTGTTTTAAGATTGGATGATGTATTAGTGTTGCCCAATGGGCATAAAATATTGTATCCATTCCATCTACGGATAAGAAAGGTTTTCACTTTTTCATTGGCGATGGCAGTTGCAAAATTTATCTTAGAAATAAATTTGTTGGTTCTACTACATTGTTGAATAGACCTTATTATCTTAATCTACAAGACAAATAGTTGTTAATACTATGAATATTAAGCGTGGTAGAGATGAAAATAACTAAGTACTAAAGTGGCATCTTAGACTTGGTCATGTTGGCCAGACTAAAATTCATAAGATGGAGAAATATGGACTCATGGGTCCAGTGGATCTGATCCCTACACTACTTGTGAATCTTTCCATAAGGGCAAAATGACTAAGTCCCCCTTTACAGGGACTTTTTTAAGAGCTACTGAAAAACTTGGATTGATTCATACCGACATATGTGGAGCTTTAGAAGCAGCATGGGACGGGTATCAATACTTCATCACATTCATTGGTGATCATACTAGGTATGGTTTTGTGTACTTTATGAATCATAAATCTGAAGCCTTCGAGAAATTCAAGGAATTTAAGGCTCTAGTCGAAAATCAAACTGGTCATCATATTAAGGCACTTCGATCAGACCGAGGAGGCGAATACATGTGTACTGAGTTTGATGAGTTCTTGAAAGAACATGGAATAGTATCACAATTCACACCTCCAGCAACTCCTCAATTAAATGGTGTTTCAGAAACAAGGAACTAAGCATTGTTGGACATGGTTCGATCCATGCTTAACTATAATGATTTACCAATTTATCTGTGGGGACATGCACTACTTACTTACGCGTATATATAGAACAGATGTCCTTCCAAGTCCGTTCCTACAACACCACATGAGATGTGGAGAGGTAGGAAACCAAGTCTTAATCATATCAAGATTTGGGGATGTCCCGCCTATGTAAAAAATAATAAGATGGAAAAATTGAAAGTTAGGCCTGTCAAAGGATGTTTCATAGGATACCCATTTGAATCAATGGGTTATCTGTTCTATATGCCCGATGATCATAAGATCATTGTTGCTTTACAAGCACACTTCCTCGAAGACGAGTTCATTCAGGAAGGTGGAGCAGGTAGAAATGTTTCTTTGGAAGAACATATTGTAACTCCCAAGGAGACACCTGTGCAAGAAGAAAGAACCAAACCTTCTGAAACACAACCACTACCACCACGTAGGTCGAGTAGAATATCTCAAATACCTGAAAGGTATGGCTACATGCATTTGGAGGAACTGGGTCTCTACCAAACATATGGCTACTTGCATATGGCTACATGCATTTGTTCATATGTTGCCAACTATGTCGTATGAACAAGCAATGGTAGATGTGGACTCCACAAAATGGCGTGAGACCATGGAAGCAGCGATAGACTCAATGCATGCCAATCAGGTATGGACTTTTATAGATTGACCAGAGGGCATAATACCTATTGGGAATAAATGGATCTTCAAAAGGAAGACTGATGGGTATGGCAACGTAGAAGCCTACAAAGCTAGGCTTGTGGCTAAGGATTATACCCAAAGAGAAGGAATTAATTATCATGAAACCTTCTCACCAGTTGCCATGATCAAGTATATTCGTATAATGCTTTCCATAGCCGCCCATTATGATTATGAGATATGGCAAATGGACGTGAAGACGGCTTTTCTAAATGAATACCTCGAAGAGGAAATCTATATGGAATAGCCTATAGGATTCGTGTCCACTACCGATACTCATAAAGTTTGCAAACTTCAGCGTGCAGTTTATGGACTGAAGCAAGCATCACGAAGTTGGAATCTTCATTTTGACGAAGTAGTCAAAGAGTTTGACTTCGCGCAAAATGAATATGAGCCTTGTGTTTACAGGAGTGAGAGCAACATCGCGTTCTTAGTACTATATGTAGATGACATTCTACTTAGGAAATGACATTGGACTGATCAGTTCTGTGAAAGCTTGGCTTTCAAACACATTCTCCATGAAAGATTTCGGATATGCCTCGTATAATTTGGGTATTCCATATATAGAGATAGAGCGAAGAAAATATTATGATTTTCCCAAGCCCTCTACATAGAATGATCCTAAAGAGGTTTAGGATGGGAGATTCTAAAAGAGGGTTCTTACCTATGCAACATGGTTTATTACTCTACAAAACTATGGGTACTCAAAGTGAGGAAGACATAATGGAGATGAGACAGGTACCCTAAGCATCGGCTGTGGGTAGCCTCATGTACGCACTGTTGTGTACGAGACCGGAAATTGCATATGCTGTGAGCATAGTCAGTCGGCTTCTGGCAAACCTGGGTAAAGAACATTGGACAGCCGTAAAGAACGTTCTAAAGTACCTTAAACGGACTAACGAAATGGTTCTTATATACGGTGGTGGAGAATTAAGAGTGGATGGGTTCACGTACTCGGATTTCGGTGGTGATGCGGACAAAGGTAAGTCCACTTCAGGGTATATAGTTACTTTGAATGGTGGAGCAGTTTCTTAGATGAGTTCCAAGCAAACTGTGATTGCACATTCCACCTGCCAGGCCGAATACCAGGCAGCCTTGGAGTCGTCAAGGGAAGCATGTTGGATCAAGAAGTATCTTGAAGATCTTCAAGTGGTCCCAAGCGCAAAGTTGCCAATGCCGTTTTACTGCGACAATGAAGGAGCTGTTGCACATGCTAAAGAACCTAGGTCTCATCATAAGACCAAGCATATCCAGAGAATGTATCAAGTCGTCAGGGAGATGGTGAAGAATAGATACATTGAACTACAGAGGGTAGACTCAGCAAATAACATGGCTGACCCGCTTACCAAGACACTATCACAGATTGTCTTGGAGAGACATCTGGATAACATATGTATTAGATATCAAAATATGCGGCATTGAGTGTAAGTGGGGGATTTTTAGCATATGCCCTCGAATACCACTCTGAAGATAAGAGAGTTAAGGCATCTATATGTGATTATGTATTCATTAATAAAAGGGAGTAATTATTTATTTATTTATTATATATCATTAGCGTTCTTCATTTAAATAAATATAAATGATGTACGTGCTTTTGATTAGAAGCATTCCACTCCTTATGGGATAAGGAGTCTTGCACTGAAGGTGTTCAAAACTCAAAATCTTAACTTATCCGCAAGTCGATAAAATTTAATTGGGCATTAAGTTATTTGATGAAGACTTGTATATTGTATGCTTGTACATGTGCATGTCTTCACTCAGGAGTAGTGGGAGCATTCAGTATAGGTATATTAATTGGATTAGTATACTCGGATACGACTCACCTCGAATTGGTTACATGGATTTCACTCTAGGATAGTCAATGACTGAATTGTAGGGTTATGATAGGTACGTATGAACCTTTGACTTGAGGGTCCGCTAGAAGATGTGCTTTTTTCATTAAGTTAGTCATTAGAGTAGTTCGATCCATTCACCTATTGGTAGGGATCAACCTCAAAGTGCAATTAATGGCAAGTAGCAATTTTTACTGAATGCCAAGAAAGGATTATTTCTCCTGTAAGCAAACAAAATAATGTTCTATGTGCTTAGTGGCAAATGAGACCAAAAGTCTTTGGACAAAGCAATTGAACTAGTTGTATTTGATACACAAGAGTTCTGTTATCTTGATTTACACTAACATATGTATAGAGTCAAGTATAGATAGCCTTTGACTTAATCGTTACCCTAAAGCTTGATCGGGACATATGATTGATGGGTTTATACGCATGCGGTGTTCATAATAGGTTTTGGAATTATTCCATCATTCATTCTCAGTTGGGTTGCGGTGTGAGCCACGAACTAGGTAAGTGTTTCTCACACTCTTTGGATCCTCCTATTGCTGACTGAGACGAACCTATAGAGTCGCGCATTCAGGATTGATGATGTATTAAATTATGCCTATTATCTCTTAATAAATATTGGATATTGGATGTCTAAGTGACTTTAATTTCATCGGATAAATTAAATTGGTCAGATGAATTAAATAATTACTGGATAATTAATTTAATTCAAATATAATTATTTCTTAGAGAAATTAATCATATTGTATTTCATACAATTAATTAATTACATTAATTATTATAAATACCAAGTGTCGGACCAAGATTTATCTATTGGATTAGATACACGGGGTCCATAATACAGACTAAATAGTTGGACCGTTTGTCCACTTGGCCGTTATTTACTCTCATCCCACTAACTCTCCACCTTAATTGGTGGAAGGCTAAGACTTTTATAAAGTCATCTGCATGTGAAGGTAGGGGGATATTTGAGGAGTGGACTTTATGTATTAAGTAAGGTCACTTTCTATTATAAAGGGGAATCCACAAACTGGAGAGAGGATTGGCGTGAAAAAACAACAGAATAGAGAGAAAAGTTTTTTCTACTTTCACTTCTGGGTTTTGAGTATAGCAAAGGCATACCCCATATATTCTTATAGCCATGTTCTTGGAGAACGAGAAGAAGGAGTTCATTCCAGGCATTTATCCGACGCGTGTTTCGTGGAGACATTCGGCATTTTCGACGTTAGAATTTCCAAAAGCTTCACGGATTAGGTTCGTGCTCATCGTCATCAACATAAAGAAGTCGGGTCTACGAGGGTAAGATTTTGATTCTTGTATATATTCGTTTATACAATCCTTGATCGATCCTCTTTAGGAATTCGAATGAGCACGGTTTGTGCGATTTATTTTATGCTGCATATTCGATTTGTGGCCTGAATTCCAACATACTTAAAACCCAAGACGAGAAGGATGTGTTTACTCGGGTCGAGTTCACGGAAACGGTTATGGACAGGTACTACCTAAGGGTATACAAAACCAAAATGCAGGAATATTTCCTTGACCTAACTCAAGGAGAAATGTCGATCACCGACTACAAGAACAAGTTCAATCACATGTGCTGTTTTGCTCGATACATGGTCGAGACAAACGACACGAAGTCTTAGAAGTTCCGACACGGACTGCGTGACCAGATTCTCCATCATTTAGCTGGTCATGGGTGTTTGTCCGACAAGGAAGCAGTTTCCAGGGCCGAGGACATCTCTGCAAGTTTGGATATGGAGAAAGCTAGGGCACCCCCAGTGGTGTCAAATACCAAGAGGAGATGGCAAGATTAGTCATCCATTGGCAACAACAAGAGAGCATCAGCGGGACCGACAGGGTCTAAGCCCTAATATGATAGTCCTGCATGTACCAGTTGTGGCAAGAGGCATAAGGGTGTTTGCATGGTGGGACGGAACCACTGTTATTTCTTCCATGAAGAAGTCCATAGAGTACCCGAGTGCCCTAAGAAGAAGAATAACCAGTTGAAAGGGGTACAAGGTCAGAGTGCTGAAGGCAAAGCTCACATTTTTAGTATGATAGAGGCTGAAGAGGAGACAGAGCTCCAAACCATGACAGGTATGTTGACAGTTTCTAACATTCATGTGGTGTTATTTGATATGGGTGCGTCTCACTCCTTTATCTCTAGAAAGTTGTTTTTGATGACTGGTTGTAAAAGTAGTAGTGCACCAAAATCCCTCATAGTTAGCATACCTGCTGCTGATGTATTACATGTTGAAACTATGGCTAAGAACGTAAGTATATAGATAAATGAACATAACCTTTTATCTGATTAGCACATAGTAGAGTTGAGTGGCTTTGACGTCATCTTGGGAATGGACTAGTTGAGTAAGCATAAGGCTGTAGCAGACTGCGCAACAAGGAGAGTAACCTTATGTCCTTCAGATGGTATCAAGATTATATTTGAAGGAGTGAGGTACAATAGGACCCCAAGGTGATTTCAGCCATAAAAGCTGTGAAGTTGTTGAAGAATCAGGGATGCCAAGAATTTTTGTTAAATATGATGGGAAAAACGAGTTCTGATATGATTGTAGCCAGTGTTCCTATTGTGAAGGAGTTCCCTGATGTTTTCCTTGAGGAGTTGTCAGGAATACCACTGAATAAAAAAGTGGAAATCGTGATCGACCTAGTGCCTGGTGCAACACTGGTATCAAAGGCTCCCTATAGAATGGCGCCCAAGGAATTGCAAGAACTCAAGATGCAAATTCAAGAGTTGTCCGGCCGAGTGTGTCGCCATGGGGTGCACCGGTGCTCTTTATGAAGAAAAGGATGGAGGTTTAAGGATGTGTATAGACTATCATGAACTCAAAGGACTCACGATAAAGAACAAGTATCCACTTCCTAGGGTTGAGGATTTGTTTTATCAACTCATAGGAGATGGTGTGTTCTCGAAGATAGACTTGCATTCAGGGTATCATCAATTAAATATCAATGATGATGACATCTCCAAGACTGCATTTCAATGGCGATATCAACACTATAAGTTTGTGGTGATGCCATTCGGTTTGACTAATGCGCCAGCAGTATTCATGGATCTTATGAACCGAGTCTTTCAACCTTACTTGGATCAGTTCGTCATTTTCTTTATTGATGACATACTAGTGTATTCAAGGAATAAGAACGAGAATGAGCAGCATTTGAGAACAGTTTTGAGTGTACTTCGCAAGGAGAAGTTGTATGCAAAGTTGATCAAGTGTGACTTTTGGCTTGATAGAATTTCATTCCTTGGACACATTGTCACTGCTCGAGGAATCGAAGTTTATCCGGCTAAGGTTGAAGCTATAAATGATTAGAAAGTGCCAAAGAATGCGAATGAAGTTCATAGTTTCTTGGGGTTAGCTGGTTATTATAGAAGATTCATGGAAGTATTCTCCAAGATAGATGCACCAATGACACATTTGACGAGTAAAGGAGAAGCATTCTTGTGGAACAAGAAATATGAAAGGAGTTTCCAAGAACTCAAGCGTAAATTGACTACAACACCAGTTTTAAATATACCCAACTTGATGAAGGAGTTCGTCATTACCGTGACGCATCCAAGCAAGGCTTAGGGTGTGTTTTGATGCAGTAAGGCAAGGTAGTAGTTTATGCTTCAAGGCAACTAAAGCCACATGAGTTGAATTATCCCACTCATGATTTGAAATTGGTAGCACTAGTCCATGCCTTGAAAATTTGGAGACATTACCTGTATGGAGGTAAGTGTGAAATATATTCAGACCATAAAAGTTTGAAATATCTTTTCACAAAGAAGGAATTGAACATGAGGCAGGGGAGATGGTTGGAATTAGTTAAGGACTACGATTGTAAGATTCTTTACCATCCGGGTAAAGCAAATGTAGTCGCGGATGCTTTGAGTCGTAAGTCCAGAGGAGAGCTAAGTTGTATATTTACCAAGAACCCATGTTTGATCAAGGAGTTCCAAGGCTAAACATAGAGATGGCCATGCCATCCAAATCAGTAGAGTCTGTATTGACTGCCTTGGTAGTACAACTGACTTTAAAAGAGAGAATCAAGGAAGGTCAAGGCCGAGATGAGTTTTTAGTGAAGATGAGGGAGTGTACACTAGCTGGAGAATATAAAGGTTTCGCTGTGTCTGATGATGGAATGATATATTGTGGAGCGATTATGTGGGCCTAATGTGGATAAGATTAGAGAAAAAATCTTAAAAGAATCACACAACACTCCTTATAAAACCCACCCCAGTGGTACGTAGAAATGCCAGGACCTGAAAATGACGTTTTGGTAGAAAGGTTTGAAGAAAGATGTGGCGGATTATGTCAGAAAATGTATAGTCTGTCAGCAGGTGAAAGCAGAGCACCAACACCCTTTTGGATTGCTGAAATCGCTTCATATCCTAGAATGAAAATGGGAACACATCACTATGGACTTCGTGGTGGGTTTACCCCGAATAAAAAGGCGCAATCATGCGATTTGGGTCGTAGTGGATCGACTTACTAAGTCAGCTCACTTCATTCCCATAAAAATGAATTTTCGGTTGAATCAGTATGCTTAACTGTATGTCAAGGAGATTATGAGACTGCATGTAGTGCGAGTATCTATAGTCTCAGATAGAGACTCGATTCACATCGTGTTTTTGGGAGAGTTTACAATAAGCATTGGGAATGCAGTTGAGATTCAGCACATCATATCATCCTCAAATGGACGGTCAATCTGATAGGACGATTCAGATACTTGAGGATATGCTACGTGCTTGTGTGTTGGATATGGGTAATGATTGGGAACGACTCCTACCTGTTATGATAAATATTCCTGTTTTGATAATCGCCAACATACAATAAACAAGTCTTAAAGAAGTCATAATGTCGCTAATTATGGAAGATGTTAGGAAACTCCACATAACCCGTCCATACAACAAAGAGATCTTCTATAGAGTCCATCATACAGAGCTTACATCATACAACAGAAGTCTATAGTACGTTGGATACAGCAGTCAGACTATAGGTGTTTTACATAGGAAAACTAAAACACATCCAACAAGACTGAATGAAAAAAACTTTAAAACGCTGTGAAATAAAAATTATTTATTCATAAAGTATTCACGGTTAAAAGTAGCATTTATTGTTGATAGGAGAACATTTAATGCGGCCGTAAAGAAACAAGTCTGAACGCTCTGAAGAGCATTTAATGCAAAGTCAGAAAGAATGTTTAAAGCATTAAATGCGACCTGCTTTAATTCAAACATTCAGCAGCCTCCAATCAGAGACATCAACATCTGACCAACCAGGCAACCACTACATTTATAACGGATCTATTTCCAAGGTTATAAATAGCCCCAAGCAACAGGACATTGCACACTGGTGTTATTCATTCTCGCGCATACATCTGACAGATTACTCTGACAATCTAGCTATTAAAGAGCAGTATATTCTGTGACCATACAGCAGTATTCAAGCAAAGAAATATACCAATTCCTCAATGCAAACAGCACAAATACAACAAACACTCATAAAAGATATAGTTGCTATTTGGAATTGTTCTACCATTTACCGTTGAGATTATCATTAGCCCTGTGTGGACTAAGTTAATTGCGTATTCCGAACTGTGTGGGAAGAATAGCATTGAATATGAATCTTCAATATATGTGAGAAGAAGCATTACGAAAAGAGATTGAAGCCAATCTGTGTGAACAGCCAAAGCTGCAGTTCCTGTATCGATCGGTGTGAACGATACAGAGACAAGTTTATTAAAGTCACGTAGTTGTGTACGTACTAATTTTTATAAACTCTTTACTCTTGTGGAGGACCAGTGGACGTAGAGAAGTTTACCTTGAACCACTATAAGTCTGTGTCATTTACTTTTCATCTTTATTGTTTTCATTTAAACTGTGATTTATAAGTATACATTGTAAAAACCCTGTACGCATCAAGCAAACAGGAGAACACCCAATTGCTCTATTTATAACAAGTCACTATCAAATTTATGCAACGCAATTAACTTCAAAAATAGTACAGCTTATTGTATTTTTACCTTATAAGCTTTTTACTGTATACTCTGTGGACAACAAGTGGTATCAGAGCAGTTGAATCTAAAAAGAATCAGTCGATTTTTAACTGAATCAGATCCAAAAATAACTAGCTTTTGAAAACTGTCATATTTTCATCATCTTTTCCATTTCTTAAATGGACACCTCTATGATAAACAAAGTTCCTATGTTCTCCATTAATGAGTTTGATGATCGGAGGATTAATATGGAGGCTCATGTTGCATCCATGCACGAAGAAATGATATTCATCATCCAGGAAGGTCCAATAAAGATAATGAAGGTCAATCAAGCCGCAAGGATATAAGGACAACCTCACTCTGAAATGCTTGAGAAGAAGCGCGAGCAATGGCCAACGGACGATCACAAGGTTGCGAACCTCTATAATGTTGCTAAGAATGCACTATTTATCACTCTCGACAAAGGCACATTCTCAAAGGTAAAGAGCTATAAGACGGCTAAATAAATCTGGGAGAAACTCGAGCTAATTTATGAGGGAAACAAAATTTCTGAACTTACTCAGTAGTTCGAAACTTTTGAAATGAAATCTTTCGAAACGCTTGAGTAGCTTGACCTCAGATTCACTGGCATTGTCGGTGAACTTGAAGCATTGGGTAAAGTGTATACCCAAAAGGAGAAAAAATTAAAAATATTTCGATCACTCCCTGCCTGATGGGACATTAAGACCACAGCTACGCATGTATCCTGTAGCCTAAATGACATATCTACTTTTGATCTCTTCTCTGACCTCAAAGCTTTTGAGTTTTATTGGAACATTTTATTCCACATATTCATTTTTTAGAGGTTTTGATGAAAAGCTGACAAACAAAGAAAAACAATAATGAATCAATAAGGAGTGGAAGATGATCGAGACAGATAGGAAAGCAAAGTAGTAAAACTTATTGGAAGCTAACGTACGCTACAGCCAAAGAATAACGTATGCAATATATCAAGTCAGCAAGTACTGCATACTGTGCCAAAGTAGTTAACGCATGCTAATACAAGGATTAGCGCACACAGGGAAGAAGAGATTACGTACGCTATACTGAACACATAACATACGCTATGGAAAATGGATTTCGAATTCAAATGAAAACAACACGTTGGATTAATTCTAGAAATTCAGAAAGCATGCAACGAATATGAGGATATAACGTATGCTACAATGTGTACTTAACATACGCTATAGCATGTGACGTCATGGAATAGGTCACCACATAAAAGGCATTACGTACACTACGATATATGTTAACGTATGATATGTAAGATACAGAAGCTACTGGACTGAATCAACAAGCAGATAACGCGCTACTTGGAAGTGTTACGTACTCTAACAAGCTTAACATATGCTATAGTTGAAGCTTAATGTACGTTATTAAGAGGCAGTGACCAACGGCTAGTTTAGGCCTTGAAGCCTATAAATATCACTTCATATGGCATTCACAATACAAAAACTTCAAGCAAAGCTTATATACTTCAGATATCATTATCTTCATTATTGTTGTTGTAATCGAGCTTATTTTTTAGAGTTCAAGTGTTCGATACACTCAACCAATACACGAGAGTAAAGAAAGAATTATATATTTGATTTGGTGTTATTAGGATCAAGGATCCGGTATTGCTAGAATAATAATCTAAATCTGTGTGTGGTTTGTCTTGTACCAATCGAAAGCTAGATAGGTTGAGTCCTTATCCAATAGAAAAGGAAACGGTTTAGCTTGGACCGACAAAAAGACAAGAGCATAACGGTTTATCTTGGACCGATAGAAGACAAGATTATACTGGTTTACCTCGGACCGATGGAAAACAAGGTGAAAAGGTTTATCTTAAGCCTTTGGAAAAATATACGAAGAGAGGACGTAGGCATATTTGTCCGAACCTCTAGAAATCTTGTGTCGTTTATATTCCGCATTTCAATATCGCTTCCGCAGTTGCAAAAGAGTTTAAAAACTCTACTCCGCACTATTAACCTCCCTTCAAGTGGCGATACCAAACCCAATAATTGGTATCATAGAGGGTATCTCTTAGAGTCGGCTTAACATCCGAGGAGAAAAAGATCCAATGGCGCTTCATTATGCCCTGGTCGAAGGCCTCACCTTAAACCGACCTCTATTTTTTGATGGATCGAATTTTATGACATGGAAGAAGAAGATTTCAATATTCATCTGAGCTTATGATATCGAGCTTTGGAAAGTCATTTGTCTAGGTTCGAAAATTCCCAGAAATTCCAATGGTACTCCCAAAAGCTTCAATGAATACAATGATACGGATCAGAAGAATGACCATTACAATAGAAAAGCAACACAATTGCTTTATTGTGCTTTAAATCCGGACGAACATAATGGGATTTCCTCATATGATAGTGCCAATGAAATTTGGAAAATGTTAGAGGTGACTCACGAAGGAACAAATCAACTCAAGGAGACGAAGATAAATATGCTTCTCCACGACTACGAGATTTCCATGATGAAAGACAAAGTGTCCATCACAAATATGCTAGACCGATTATCGGTTATTACAAATGGACTAGCATGCTTTGGAAAACCATTATCGAGTAGTGAAAAGGTCAAGAAAATACTACGATCACTACCTCTCGAATGGGACGGCACGGTTACGGCAATTATGGAATCTGAAGATCTCAATACTCTTGATTTTAGCATCCTTGTTGGTTCGCTAATAAATCATGAGATTGTCCTTAAATCTACGAAGTTGAAACCGAAGGAAAGATCTATAGCTTTAAAAGCTAAGAAAATGTCAAGAAATGAAGAAGCTATCCCGGTTGATGATGATGATGAAGAATCGGCATTTTATGCCAAAAACATCAATAAGTATCAAAACTTATTAAATCGGAGAATAACAGACTTCAAATCGCAAGTCCGGAATGAGTCAAATCGGTTCGATAATAATTTTCAAAATTGCGGAAAATCCGGCCACTTTGCAAAAAATTGTCGTGGCTCAACTTCTAAGAAGGAAGTGTTGATAGCCAACTGGAGAGACGAGGATGAAGAAGAAGATAATATTCAAAATAATCTCGCATTCATGGAAAGGAGCTCGTTTGACGACAGTGACGACGAAAGCCAGGTAAGTACCTTGTCTCACGACAAACTTTTTGATACTTTCGAACATTTACATAAGGGTTTTCAAAATTCGTTAAAAGATAATAAATCCCTAAAGATGAAAATTAAATTATTGGAAGATGGAATCTCCAAAATCCGATAAAAAGAGAAATCAATTGAAAACTATCATTCTCTATGTTTAGAAAAAGAGAATAAATTGAAAATTAATTTATTAAAAGTTCAAAACGGACTTAGAGACTTAACGAACAACTTTTTCTATGGAGATGACAATTTTGAAAAATTGCTTTCAGTTCAAAACTTTTCGTTAAATAAATAAGGATTAGTATTCAAAGCAAGCTATAAAAATGAATCCTTCAATTTGCAAATACCCCAATGTGGTAAATGTTTAAAAATCGGGCATCATATTTTGAATTATAAAAGACCAAGACGAATGATAAAAATTAAGAAGATATTGATTCCCAAAGGAATCATAATACGAATATCGTCTATTTACCTAATAAAAAACGACAGAGTCAGATGGATCCCCAAAATTCAAAATTAATTTATTTCATCAATTGGTATTTTAATAATTGGTATTTAACTCATGGGGAGTTATTTTTTAAAAAGAGGAGATATTTTTCAGGGGGAGTTTTACTCATTTCTTTTCATATTTAATTTCTCATTGATTTTATGATTTTCATGCAC
Source organism: Orobanche coerulescens (assembly GCA_033398695.1). NCBI lineage: Eukaryota > Viridiplantae > Streptophyta > Magnoliopsida > Lamiales > Orobanchaceae > Orobanche > Orobanche coerulescens. The sequence continues at coordinate 76,694,068 of CM065815.1, read as the reverse complement.
TTTTTGCTAATGATCAAAAGGGGCAGAAGAATGACGAGAAGAATGACTAGAAAAATGAAGAAAAAAATATAATGAGGAAGAAGAATATTAAAAGAGAAAAAGATAAGGAATGAAGAGGAGAAGAAAACTAACGAAACGGACAAAGCCGAAAACTTTGATCTGTATATATTCTTTATATTTTTTGCAGGTCTAAATCCCATCGAAGTATTGTTGTTTTGTCATCATCAAAAAGGAGGAAATTGTTGGAACATTTTATTTCACACATTCATTTTAGAGGTTTTGATGATAAGTTGATAAACAAAGAAAAACAACAATGAATCAAGAAGGAGTCGAAGATGCTCGAGACAGACAGAAAAGCAAAGTAGTGAAACTTACTGAAGCTAACATACGCTACAACCAAAGAATAATGTACGCAATGTATCAAGTCAACAAGTACTGCATACTGCACCGAAGCAGTTAATGCACGCTAATACAAGGATTAGTGCACGCAAGGAGGAAGACATTACATACGCTATACTGAACACATAACGTACGCTATGGAAAATGGATTTCGAATTCAAATGAAATGAATCCATTGGATTGATTCTAAAAAGTGAAAAAGCATGCAATGGATATGAGGATATAACGTATGCTACAATGTGTACTTAACGTACGCTAAAACATGTGACGTCATGGAATAGGTCACCACATCAAAGGCATTACATACGCTACGATATAGTTCTTGGCATATGACAAGAGATATCAACAAGCTATCAGATTATGTAGATGGCTGCAGTCTAAAGGTGAGTTTCGGTGACAAGTCCAAAGGAAGAACAAGAGGGAAGGGGACCCTGCTTGTAGGAAAGTTCAAAGTCACCGACGTAGCCTATGTTGAAGGATTACAGTACAATCTACTTAGTATATCCAGTTCTGTCACACACAGTTCACGGTCAAATTCTATGTAGACCAATGTAGGGTGAAGGATATCAAGACCAAAGAAATTGTCCTCACATGAAGCAGATCAGGTAATATGTATATTACTGACTGGAAGCCTACAAGCTCCACTATTCCATGTTTTGTTGCCAAAGGCACTGCAGATTAAAGCTGGCTATGGCACAAGAGTATCTCTCATATCAACTTCAAGACGATCAACAAACTCGATAGACAGAGACTGGTCAGAGGTTTGACCGATGTGTCATTCCATAAAGACAGTGTCTGTGGACCCTGTCAGAAAGGCAAACAAGTCAAAACTACCCTGAAAAGGAAATCATACATGTCCACTCATAGAGTACTGGATATGCTACATATGGACCTCTACGGGCCTGTAGACCCTGTAAGTTTGGGAGGTAAGAAATATTGCCTCATTATTGTTGATTATTTCTCAAAGTATGCTTGAACAATCCTCCTAAGCAAGAAGAAATAAACCACCACGAAGTTGCCATATCACCTGAGAAAGCTAAAGAATGAAAAAGAGTTGAGTGTCGTGTCCATTCGTTTTGATGGAGGTACCGGAATCACAAATTGCTTTATAGAACAATACTGTTCGGAAAACGGAATACAACACGAATACTCAGCATCCCAGACTCCTCAACATAATGCTGTTACTGAGTGAAAGAATAAGACACTCAAGGAAGCAACAAGAATCATGATTGCCGCAAGCAAGTTTCCGCATCGGTTCTGGGGTGAAGCAACAAATGCATGCTACACACAAAAATGTTGTATCATCAACAAACATCACAACAAAACAGCCTATGAGGTATGAAACAATAAAAATCCATTAATTGCATACTTTCACATCTTTGGATGCATGTGTTATGTTCTGAATAATGGGAAAGATCAACTCAAGACCTTCAATGAAAGGTCGGATGAAGGGATATTTGTAGGATATTCCTCTACCAGCAAAGCTTTCAGGATCTTTAACAAAAGGAAGCTGACAATAGAAGAATCTGTCGATGCAGTGTTCGATGAACCTCATTTTGATCCTACAGGAGTAGAAGGCATAACCCAGAATATTCGAACACTCTCCATTGATGACCCTCAAACTCCAATAGATCCTATCGTAGACTTAAAAATCAATCCCGCAGCTGTAATATCAAAAGTAGTTGAAGCTGATGTTGTACAAACTGAAGCCGAGAATACAGCACCACAAGATACAGCACGAGACGCCGAATTTGAACCTGATAGGAGATGGCTGAAAGATCATCCCTAGGAGTTGATTATAGGTGATATTGATGCTGGTGTATCTACCCGTAGAAGAATAAGAAGTACACAAGGACCTATACTATGTGCGCAAGAAGAGACCGATTCTAAGAAATCTCTATTTCCTGTATGGAAATATCAAGCCAGATTTAGAAGACTAGCTATGTGTACCCTAGCTGTATTCTTATCCCAATCAAAATCTGTTTCGACTAATGAAGCCCTGAATAACTCGCATTGGATCACTTCTATGGAAGAAGAGCTTAATGGTTTTGAAAGAAACAATGTATGGTATCTAGTACCCAGGCCAGAACATCAAGTTGTAACTGGAACCAAATGGGTATTTAGAAACAAGAAGGATGAGAATGGACTTGTTATCAGGAACAAATCCCATCTAGTCGCACAAGGCTACAGATAGGAAGAAGGCAGAGACTATGATGAGACATTTGCCCCTATAGCAGACTATAAGCCATCTGGATATTCCCAGTATTTGCTTCCCATAAGAACTTTATAGTATATCAAATGGACGTTAAGAGCGCATTCCTGAATGGAGATCTCGTCGGAGAAGTCTATGTTGAAAAACCACCAGGGTTTGTCAACACAGAAGGCGGAGACCTAGTATACAGACTGCGGAAAGCTTTGTATGGGCTTAAGCAAGCACCGAGAGCTTGGTATGAAACTCTATCTCTGTACCTAATCAACAATGGGTTTGAAAGGGTGATGTGGAAAAGACTATCTTTAAAATACATGAGGGAGATGACCTTTTAATGGTGCAAGTATATGTCGATGATATTATATTTGGTTCTACTAACCTTTCCTTATGTCAAAGGTTCTCTCATCTCATGCAAAGTAAATTTGAAATGAGTATGATGGAAGAACTTAGTTATTTTCTAGGATTGCAGGTTAAGCAAATGTCTACAAGAATCTTCATCACCCAGGATATGTACAGCAAGGAGCTGCTCAATAAGTTTGGGATGAACAACTCTAAATCCTCGTCAACGCCCATGAGCACTTCCACGCAAATTAGTGCTGACGAAGCTGGAATGCCGGTTGATCAATTACTCTACAAGAATCTTATAAGCTCACTCCTGTATCTAACGGCTAGCAGGCTCGATATCCAGTTTTCTGTATGAGTGTGTGCTCAGTATCAAGTATCACCTAAGGAGTTACACTTCACCATAGCCAAACGAATCCTTAAGTATGTAAAAGGGACCATTGATGTAGGATTTTGGTATCCTAAGGAATGAGGATTTGTTTTGGTTGGATACTGCGACTAAGATCTCAGAGGCTGTAAGTTGGATAGGAAGAGTACAAGCGGTACTTGTCACTTTATTGGACCTAGACTTGAGTCATGGTTCAGTAAGAAACAATTGTTCTACAGCTGAATCGAAATATAAGCCGTTGGAAGTTGTTGTATATAGATTCTCTAGATGCAACAACAATTATAATATTATCGAACCAGTGTCAGAGAGATGCCAATCATGTGCGATAGCAAAATTAATCGTAATAACGCACAACCCTGTATTGCACTCGTGAACTAAGCATATTGATATGAAGCATCATTTCATCAGAAATCATGTTGAGAATAAAGATGTTCGGATCAAGTATATCATGCAGACATTCAGTTGGCCGACATCTTTACAAAACCTCTCAGCACAATCAGATTATGTATGCTTCATCAAGAATTAGAAATGCTACAGCCTAACTCCCTGTAAGTTTTTATATTTTACTCATCAATTGAGGGGGAATGCTGTAATACCCAAGAATACAGTATCTAATTTAATTAACTGTACACTCAGAACAAGTCAGATCTTACTATAGGAAAAAAATGCATAAGACATTCCTACAACTGACGTTTTCATTAATTAAGAGGGAATACAGTACGACCAACGAGTACAATATTAATCCAAAAATTGCTATAACAAATGAATCCTTACCTTTTAAGGGGGAGCACTGTATTTTCGTGGATACAGCATATACCCTGTAGGATATCAATTAATATTATAATACTATTCTATTCGTACAAATAATGTTTTAAGTCCACGTGCCCTCTATATCTCAAACGTCATATCCTTTAAAGGTCTCAGAGACACCTGGACTTTATTAAACTGCTATTTCGTGCAATAAGGGAAGACGAACTATCAGAAGTGGGACCGCCATCATTTCGAAACTGATGGATGAGACATACAAGTTACTATGTATCCATCATGTATGTTCTTTAAACGACAGTTCTCATCCCTTAAATCTGACCGTTCACTATTTAACCCTACTCTTCCCTGCACCCTATAAAAGGACTGCACTTTGCTCCCTTAGACTCTTTATGCTTTCCGAAAATTAAACAAGTCTTAAGCAAACAGCATACATACTTTCTGAAATATTTTGTATTTTTCCGTTCAACCCCTGTTACTTCAAAATCTCTATTCTGCAAAATGTCAACTTCCCATACATCTTCCCTTTGAAGAAGAAGGAAACTATCATCGATGGGCGTATTTTCGCCAGATCCGTGCTAATGGAGGGAATCAACCTTGAAAGAGAAGATGAAACCGGCATGGAAGTTGTGGTTTCCAGAGTGAAACAACAAGGGTTGTACCATCTTGCTAGTCACCATGTGGATGCTTATGATGAGCAGATCATAGAGGAGTTCTACCTGGATGCCTCTTTCAAATACTCATTTGAGTGGAGTGGAGGTGAGATTTATGACATCATCACGACGGTTCAAGGTATCGAGATCTCTTCGAATAGAGAGCTTTTGTAGAAAATCTATAGGATGTCATCTGATGGCCTGAATATGGAGGGTTGGAGACCTTCGGGTCGGAAAGCCTTCTGACAGCATACTGGAAGCAGTTCACTGGAAATGAAATGTCTACCAACATCCACCCCTCATGCCGTAAAAAGAACGTTAACTTACCTTACGTCTACCTGCATGATTTCCATTGTCGGGTTGTTGAGAATCGGACTAGCTCTTTTGAGATGTGCACCAACCTCTGCTTCAGAATGATGGTGTAATACCCGGTTGTAATTCAGTAATTATCATTCAGTATTTATCATTCAGTAATTGATACTCAGTAATTTCATTCATTATTGATCATTTGTCACTCATATTCAGTCATGGTATTCATCATTCAGAGTAATTGTATCGTGTATCAATCGTCATTCATCACTAATCTGATTGGAGTTTTGTGCCGTGTTTATCATCATTGTCATTTTCGTTGCGAACTGTGCGTGAGGAGTAGCGCACGCTACGTACTCCTTTTAGCGTACGCTAATTGGGTATAGGTAGCGCACGCTACCACTCAGCTTTAGCGCACGCTAAGGTTGCCTGTTGCGATCCGAAAGGTGCCGATCGCAGTGAGATTTGTAGCGCACGCCACGAGTGGTAAGTAGCGCGCTAACGGGTTGTAGTAGCGCACGCTATATATGTGAGTAGCGCGCTAGGGACGGATCGAGTTGAGTCCGGTGGCTACCGGATCGCATCGATTAATTCATAGCGCACGCTATGTGTTGTTTTTAGCGTACGCAATCGATATTATAGCGCACGCTAAATAATGGTTGTAGCGCACGCTATCGAGGTCGTCGAGAGGTCGCGGTTCGGATTCGATCGGGCATCAAATTATTCGTTAGCGCACGCTAACTATGAGTATTAGCGCACGCTATTGATATGGCCGTAGCGCACGCTACAAAAAGGTACGTAGCGCGCGCTACCGTGTTCGGACAGTGGGTACTGGACTACCCAAATTACTCGTTAGCGTACGCTACGCACAAGGGCTAGCGCACGCTAACCTGGACTGACTATAAATTGGACAGTTTAGTCAGACTTCGTCATTTGTCATCTATTTCTCTTCCTCTCGTCGGTTCTTGGCGATTTGGGCGTTTTAGAGAGTGTTCTTCAAGTTGTCATCATCAATCATCATCTTCAAGTCTTTGAGTTGGACTAATCATCACTTCATCATCTCCAATACACCGAATCAAAGGTATTAATTTCTTGGATCTAGAATTTCGGATTTTTGGGTTTTCCTTCCGATTCCTTCGTGTAAGCTTGGATTATCATTGGAATATGTTAGATATGGATTATCTACCTTGGATAAATATATTCCTATGGATTTAATGGTTATTTTCGGAATTATTTCAAGAACCCTTGGGGTTGACTTCGGTTAATTGGGGATTTTCCGATTGATGTTGTTGTAATCATGAATTATGGATTCATAATGGATTATTGATATCATTGAAGTGTTTTATAGGTTCGAAATACTCAATTTGATGTTGGTTTCGACATATTCGGGATTGGATATTTTCGAAGTTGTGTGGTTGGTTATGTATTCGTTGGTATGCCCTATGAGTTTGATTATCGTTGTTCGACCTTTGGGTTAGTCGTGTTTTGTTGTTTAATACGAGTATTGAACGATTGTTGGTAATGATTGTTATTCAAGGTTGTTCGAACGACCGGTATCTTGGTTAGGACGTTGTTCGTGGACGGACATTCTTCATCGGTATTGTGTAAGTTAAATCTTACTCGGTTAAAAGGATACTCATTCCTTTCGTTGTTGATTGTTCATAATCATAATTCATTCATCATAATATTAATCATTTGAGACTTGTAATTGTCGAATAATCATTTCATTCACGAGGAACGACGGTTCCAAATCATTTCATTGGGTTATCAATCACGTCACTATTACTTTCATATCGGTGAGTCATCTTGGCCTTGTCTAATTATTATTCATTGATATTCCTTATGGTCATTCTCGTTCATATGACCTTCTGGGTTCATATTGCGTGGCCGGGTGTGGCTGTGTGGAATTTTTAGTCGGGCACACGATGGTTATGTATTGGGTTCACCGATACATTGGACCGTGCACACGGGAAAGCGTTACACCGTGAGACTAATTAGGTACAAGTACGGGTGTGTCCGGTCATTCGTCTTGTACACTCGCACAGAAAACTACGGGCGTACTATGGTACTCCTCTTCAGCGTAACTCATAATTTAGAATTTTTCATAACTTCAGTTAATTCATGATTGTGTAATTTCAACTCTTGAGGATTGTTGTTCTGTGTAACTGACCCCGTTGGGGGATTTTGTTTTCAGGTCACGGCAAGGCAAAGGCACGGGAAGAGCATGCTGACGGCGAGGAGTCCCAGTGATACTAGTAGGGGGCCCCAGTCATTTCGTTTGTTTCAGTCATTTCAGTCGTTTCAGTTATTCCGTCAATTGTATTTTTCCGCTGCAAAATTCCGTTTGAAATGTTTATTTATTCAGGGTGGTGTATTTTATCTTCATATAAAATATACTAGTATTCGTTATTGTCCTGGTGTTCCTCATCGGAGTATTTGGTAATATAATGTGGTTCGGTACTACAATTATATTATTTAATTCATCATTTTCATTGCCTGGTGGGTCCCAGTCGGGGATTCACGGCACTGTAATATCCGCCTAGTTTGGGGTGTTACAGAGTTGGTATCGGAGTGTGGTTTTGAATACTACCCTCCAAGTCATGTCTCGTTTGAAATCATCGTCATCGGACTAGTATCATTAGACTTTCGCGTCACGTGTGACCTGTGCAAATGCCGAGCCAATCAGACCAAGAACTGTAAGATTTCTAATGCCATGGTATAATTTCTGGCATTAATCATTCATTCATAATTCATCAGTTAACAATCCTCAATCATCATTGTCACTTTGACCAGGACGGTCAGGTTAACTCATTAATCAGTCAATTCATTTCATTGTTCGGTTGTTGATCAGGAAGATCGAATCATTAATCTTGTTAACTCATTCAAGATAATCATTTCAGTAACTTCATCGGATAATCATGTCACGTCAATTAATCATTCATGTAATCGCTGTATTTGAGCACGTATGCTCATTTTCATCATTTCATAATATAATCATAATGTGATACTCATGCGAGATATATAATCATCATATGACTTTCCACTTCAGTATGGAAAGGGCTGGCAGAGGACGTGGAGGACGAGGCCGTGGAGCGGGCCGAATCCCGAGAACTCGTGTGAATACACGTGCAAACGCGAGGAATAATGCTAATTCATCGAGCAGCGACGCTGCCACTCATTCACATGGACGCGATCATTCATTATCGGGGAGTCGTACCCGGGACACGGCTCAGTCAGAGGGTGTCCGGGTTGACCCACTCGCATTTATGCAGGGCATGATGGCCCAAATGACCTAGATGGCTCAGTTGATGGAGACGATGCATAACTCCGTCAATCAAAATCAGCAGGCTCCTCCGCCGCCACCTCAGAGGCAAGAGAGGAATGTGAGTAATATCATCGGCGATATCTCTCGCCAGAGGCCACCTACTTTTGAGGGCTCATCTGAGCCGGCATATATCATTCATTGGCTCGAGCATTTCGAGAAGCTGTTTGCTATGGTAGAGTGTCCCGAGGGACACAAAGTTTCTGTTGCGGCTTACTACCTTGGTAAGAGCGCACATTCTTGGTGGTTGTCGTTGAAGCCCACCGAAGGATCTTGTACTTGGGATCAGTTCAAGACTCTCATGATGGAGAGGTATTATCCGGCCCCACTCAGAGAGGCCAAGTCGCCGAATTGCTCACCCCGACCCCTCAACAGACGAGGATGTTCTCGCCATTGCCGAGAAATTTCAGAACTTCTTCCTTTCGCCTCATCCATCATTCATTCAGAGGCGGATAAAATCAAGTATTTCGACAAGAGGTGAAACCCCGTATGAGACTTCGCCATTTAATCATAATTGCACCACGTTGGCGAATTCATTGAGAAAGCTCTCACCTACGAGCTATCGCTAAGGAAATTGCTAAGCGGCAACCTTCGTCTGCTAGCAAGAAATCGAAGAATCGTAATCGACCAAGGCGGTCGACAACTTTCAAGAAACCCGTGCGGGCTCTACTTTTTCCGAGCGACCTCCGTGTCGTCTAAACCCGCGGAATCTCGGTCTCGAGCGGCTCGGCCATCACCTGCTTTAATCGTGGGGATCTTGGCCACCTCGGTACCAAGTGTCCGAGACAGGACTATCACATGTCATAATTGTGGGAATTGCCGGGCATAAGGCCCATTTTTGCCGTACGGACTCCAAACCTACTCGAGACGTCATCTCGGACCCCTAAGCGGTCAATTTGTGAGAATCGAGCCACTCAATCGGCGTCGTTTAAAGCAGCGGGAGCGACTAAAGGTGGAGCTTTTAGCCATCGACGGAGCGTCCGGTCTTTGGGACAGCAAGCCGGATTTATGAGATGAAGAAGACCGATGATCGGAGGCCGAATGATCTCGGGTACACTCGATATTCTATCTCAACTTTGTGTGTACCCTTTTTGATCCGGTGCATCGCATTCATTCATTTCCGAGTCATGTTTGAGTAGACTACGTCTGGGTAGTGCTACTAGTTGTGAACCTTATGTCATTGGCCTACGATGGTAGACGAATTATCGTGAATCGTGAGATTGATTGTCGATTCAGTTTCATGGTCGTGTATGGCCAGCAGACCTAATCGTGGTGGATTTGCCGAGGGACGACATCATCTTGGGTATTGACTGGATGGATCGTCATGATGCCATCATTAGTGTCCGTAAGCGTATGGTCACTATCATTTCAGACGATGGGGTTGAATGTGTGTTTCAGGGAGGTAATCCTACATTGCAGTAAGGTCATTAATTCAATGAAAGCAGTAAGGTTACTCAATCAGGGATGTGTCGGTTATTGGTGCTATATGGCCAAAACCGAGAAGTCATCAGTAATGTTAATGGATATTCCAGTGGTGAGGGAATATGCCGATGTTTTTCCAGACGAGTTACAGTTTGCCTCCACGAGAGGGATGTGGAATTCACGATTGAGTTGGAGCACAGTGCGTCCCGATATCGAAGGCACCGTACCGGATGGCCCCGACCGAAATGCAGGAACTAAAGAACCAACTTGAGGAGTTGTTCGAGAAAGGTTATATCCGACCGAGTGCGTCCCCGTGGGGAGCACCAGTGTTGTTTGTCAAGAAGAAGGATGGTTCATTCCGCTTATGTATTGATTATCGGGAGTTGAACAGGGTGACGATCAAGAACAAGTATCCCTTACCCCGTATTGATGATCTCTTAGATCAACTTCAGGGAGCTTCAGTATTTTCCAAGATCGATTTAAGGTCTGGATATCATCAGTTGCGGATCCGAGAGTCGGACATCGCGAGGACGGCGTTTCGAACACGCTATGGTCATTATGAGTTTGTGGTTATGCCGTTTGGGTTGACTAACGCACCTGCGGTATTCATGGAGTTAATGAATCGGGTTTTCATCGACTTTTTGGATCAGTTTGTTGTTGTCTTCATCGATGAAATTTTGATTTATTCTCGTGACCGGGAGGAACACGAGTTTCACCTTCATCAAGTACTCGACGTGTTGAGACGAGAACAACTTTATGGGAAGTTCTCCAAATGTGAGTTCTGGATGTCCGAAGTGACTTTTCTCGGACATGTAATTTCATCAGACGGAGTTCGTGTTGACCCTCAGAAGACGGAGGCTATTCGAGATTGGCTACCTCCGAAGAGCGTTAAGGAAATCCGAAGTTTCCTCGGATTAGCGGGTTATTATCGGCGATTTGTGGAAGGATTTTCTAAAATCGCTCAACCCTTGACGAACTTATTGCGGAAGAATAAGAAATACACGTGGTCCGACGCGTGTCAACGGAGTTTTGAGGAACTCAAGAGCCGGTTAATGTCAGCACCTGTACTTTCCTTGCCGCAGGGGACGGAAGGATTTGTGGTCTATAGTGATGCGTCCGTACAGGGTCTCGGATGTGTACTCATGCAGAACGGGAAGGTTATTGCCTATGCTTCACGGCAATTGAGACCTTACGAGGTTAATTATCCGACACACGACCTGGAGCTAGCAGCCGTGGTGTTCGCTTTGAAGATTTGGCGTCATTACCTTTATGGCGTCACCTGTCAGATATTCACCGATCATAAGAGTTTAAAGTATATATTTACTCAGAAGGAGTTAAATATGCGTCAGAGACGGTGGTTGGAATTAATCAAAGATTATGATATCGAGATCCTCTATCACCCAGGCAAGGCGAACGTTGTCACCGACGCCTTGAGTCGTAAGTCCGTTCAGGAGCAGATGCTTGCCGTTTAATGATTCGGAAGGAGCTTGGCGGGAATTCCTTAGACCCGAGATCGAGGTCCGGCTTGGCGAGTTCGGGCGGCTGTATGTTAGAGATTTCATCGTCACTCGAGGAGACAATCCGAGAGAATCAGGGTTCGGACCCATCATTGTTGCGTATTCGTGAGGATGTGGCTCAGGGGAAAGCCCCTGGATTTGTGGTCCACGAGGATGGACTTTTGAGGTTTAAGAATCGGTTGTGCGTGCGTGAATGAGTTGAAAAACTCGATTTTGAAAGAAGCTCATGCTACCCCTTATTCTGTTCATCCGGGGTCTAGCAAGATGTACAAGGACTTGAAACAAAATTACTGGTGGAGTAATATGAAGCGAGAAGTCGCAGAATTTGTTTCGAGATGCTTAACCTATCAACAAGTTAAGATTGAACATCAGCGACCGGCGGGTATGCTGAAACCTCTTCCTATTCCCGAGTGGAAGTGGGAAGACATTTCTATGGACTTCATCACGAGTTTGCCGACGAGTCGTCGTGGCATGAATACGATCTGGGTGATCGTGGACCGCTTAACTAAATCAGCTCATTTCCTTGAGATCAAGGAGACGTGGGGTCCCGAGAGACTTGCTCAACTGTTCATCAAAGAAATAGTCAGACTGCATAGTACTCCTAAAAGTATCGTTTCCGATCGTGATGGACGGTTTGTGTCGCATTTTTGGAAATCAGTTCATCGTGCTATGGGAACTCAGCTTAATCTCAGTACCGCTTTTCATCCTCAGTCCGACGGACAATCAGAGAGGACCATTCAGACATTGGAGGACATGTTGAGGGCATGCGTCCTCGATTGGAAAGACGATTGGGAAGCCCAACTACCATTGATCGAGTTCACGTATAATAATAGTTGGCATGCTTCGATCAAGATGGCACCTTACGAGGCCTTGTATGGTCGTCGTTGTCGATCTCCGTTGTGTTGGGACGACTTATCAGAGTCAATCGGCACCGAGCCCGATATGCTTATAGCCGCCGTGAGAAGGTAGCTTTGATCGAGTCGTTTGTTGACCGCTCAGTCGGCGAAATCATACGCAGATAACCGTAAATCGACCATTAGAGTTCGAGGTGGTGACCATGTGTTGGTCAAGGTATCCCAGTCGTGGTATCTTGTTTTGGGAAGAGGGAAAGTTGAGTCCGAGATTCATTGGACCGTTTGAGATTTTGGATCGAATAGGCGAGTTAGCTTATCGATTGGCTTTACCTCGGCGTTGAGCCGAATTCATAATGTGTTTCATGTCTCTCGATTGCGGAAGTATGTTGCCGACCGAGTCACATACTTCAGTTCGATGAAATCGAGATCGCCGACGATCATTCATATGAGGAGCGTCCTATGCGAGTTTTAGAACGACGAATCAAACAGTTGAGGAATAAAACGATTCCTTTGGTTAAAATTCAGTGGTCTAGACACGGAGTCGAAGAGGCTACTTGGGAAACCGAGGATAGTATGCGGGAGAGTTATCCCGAGTTGTTTGACCCTTAGTTTCGGGGACGAAACTCTTTTAAGGGGGGGTGTATGTAATACCCGGTTGTAATTCAGTAATTATCATTGAGTATTTATCATTCAGTAATTTCATTCATTATTGATCATTTGTCACTCATATTCAGTCATGGTATTCATCATTCAGAGTAATTGTATCGTGTATCAATCGTCATTCATCACTAATCTGATTGGAGTTTCATACCGTGTTTATCATCATTGTCATTTTCGTTGCGAACTGTGCGTGAGGAGTAGCGCACGCTACGTACTCCTTTTAGCGTACGCTAATTGGGTATAGGTAGCGCACGCTACCACTCAGCTTTAGCGCACGCTAAGGTTGCCCTGGCTGCAGTCCAGAAGGTACTGGACTGCAGGTGAGTTATTTGTAGCGCACGCTACGAGTGGTAAGTAGCGCGCGCTAACGGGTTGTAGTAGCGCACGCTATATATGTGGAGTAGCGCGCGCTAGGGACGGATCAGGTTGAGTCCAGTGGCTCTTTGGATCGCCTTTGATTAATTCATAGCGCACGCTATGTGTTGTTTTTAGCGTACGCAATCGATATTATAGCGCACGCTAAATAATGGTTGTAGCGCACGCTATCGAGGTCAGGTCAGAGGTCAGGCAGTTTCTGGATTCCAGTACTGGGCATCAAATTATTCGTTAGCGCACGCTAACTATGAGTATTAGCGCACGCTATTGATATGGCCGTAGCGCACGCTATAAAAAGGTACGTAGCGCGCGCTACCGTGTTCGGACAGTGGGTACTGGACTACCCAAATTACTCGTTAGCGTACGCTACGCACAAGGGCTAGCGCACGCTAACCTGGACTGACTATAAATTGGACAGTTTAGTCAGACTTCGTCATTTGTCATCTATTTCTCTTCCTCTCGTCGGTTCTTGGCGATTTGGGCGTTTTAGAGAGTGTTCTTCAAGGTGTCATCATCAATCATCATCTTCAAGTCTTTGAGTTGGATTAATCATCACTTCATCATCTCCAATACACCGAATCAAAGGTATTAATTTCTTGGATCTAGAATTTCGGATTTTTGGGTTTTCCTTCCGATTCCTTCGTGTAAGCTTGGATTATCATTGGAATATGTTAGATATGGATTATCTACCTTGGATAAATATATTCCTATGGATTTAATGGTTATTTTCAGAATTATTTCAAGAACCCTTGGGGTTGACTTCGGTTAATTGGGGATTTTCCGATTGATGTTGTTGTAATCATGAATTATGGATTCCTAATGGATTATTGATATCATTGAAGTGTTTTATTGGTTCGAAATACTCAATTTGATGTTGGTTTGGACATATTCGGGATTGGATATTTTCGAAGTTGTGTGGTTGGTTATGTATTCGTTGGTATGCCCTATGAGTTTGATTATCGTTGTTCGACCTTTGGGTTAGTCGTGTTTTGTTGTTTAATACGAGTATTGAACGATTGTTGGTAATGATTGTTATTCAAGGTTGTTCGAGCGACCGGTATCTTGGTTAGGACGTTGTTCGTGGACGGACATTCTTCATCGGTATTGTGTAAGTTAAATCTTACTCGGTTAAAAGGATACTCATTCCTTTCGTTGTTGATTGTTCATAATCATAATTCATTCATCATAATATTAATCATTTGAGACTTGTAATTGTCGAATAATCATTTCATTCACGAGGAACGACGGTTCCAAATCATTTCATTGGGTTATCAATCACGTCACTATTACTTTCATATCGGTGAGTCATCTTGGCCTTGTCTAATTATTATTCATTGATATTCCTTATGGTCATTCTCGTTCATATGACCTTCTGGGTTCATATTGCGTGGCCGGGTGTGGCTGTGTGGAATTTTTAGTCGGGCACACGATGGTTATGTATTGGGTTCACCGATACATTGGACCGTGCACACGGGAAAGCGTTACACCGTGAGACTAATTAGGTACAAGGACGGGTGTGTCTGGTCATTCGTCTTGTACACTCGCACAGAACACTACGGGCGTACTATGGTACTCCTCTTCAGCGTAACTCATAATTAAGAATTTTTCATAACTTCAGTTAATTCATGATTGTGTAATTTCAACTCTTGAGGATTGTTGTTCTGTGTAACTGACCCCGTTGGGGGATTTGGTTTCAGGTCACGGCAAGGCAAAGGCACGGGAAGAGCATGCTGACGGCGAGGAGTCCCAGTGATACTAGTAGGGGCCCCCAGTCATTTCGTTTGTTTCAGTCATTTCAGTCGTTTCAGTTATTCCGTCAATTGTATTTTTCCGCGGCAAAATTCCGTTTGAAATGTTTATTTATTCAGGGTGGTGTATTTTATCTTCATATAAAATATACTAGTATTCTGTATTGTCCTGGTGTGCTGTACTTAAACTCCTCATCGGAGTATTTGGTAATATAATGTGGTTCGGTACTACAATTATATTATTTAATTCATCATTTTCATTGCCTGGTGGGTCCCAGTCGGGGATTCACGGCACTGTAATATCCGCCTAGTTTGGGGTGTTACAGATGGTGGCCATCATGTCTGGAGACAAGGTGAATTGGTCTCGGTTTATGTTGAAAAGAATTCATGAAGAGACTGCTAAGCCTGAATCTTCCAAGAAATTATTTGACCTCATCCTGAATTACATCCTCACTCGTTGCGGAGTCAAACAGTCAGCATGCTAAGAATATTGGCACTGGAGAGTTCTTGGGTGGGATCAAACCCACTATCTTCAACAAAACGCCACTTCCTGCTAAGAGGACCCATCCTAGAAGCATGCCAATTTCAAGTGAATCGAGGAATGTCACTTTGAGGATCGCGAGCAAGGAGAAGAGGAAGAGAAGCGTTCCCGACAGCAGTTCGCCTCAAGCTATCGAGAAGAAGAGAAAGAAGACCAAAAAGTCTTCTAAGGCTGAGCCTATAGTGATTGCAGCGGTCACTATAGATGTTCCTTATCTTCCTGTCGCTGAAACAATCCCATAGGGTGCACCCCCTTTGGAAGAAACAATTGTTGCTAATACAGCAGATCTTGAGCCTATGGCGGCTATGACGGATGACCAACTGTTTTTCAAGTTAGAAGGTTCTGGTGAATAGGCTGCCACTTTGGAGCCGTCAGACGCTACTCCAAATAGGGTACCTACCCCTATATGGATTCCCTCTCCCACAGGGTACCATCCCCTGTTCGGGATCCCTCTCTACAATAGGCACCCATACCTATCGAGGATCTCCTCCGGACAGTAGACCCAACTATTGTACAGAGTCCCTCCCCCACTGACATTATCAATAATACTCTCCTCCAGGTCCAAATCGAGGAAGCTTTCGAATTCTTCAAGGTCTGGAAAGCCTACAGGGTCGCCCCTTACGGCACCCTCTACCACTGGGCCAACTGGAAGGATGAGGAATTATTCGCATTGGAGGTCACAGATACCCAAAATGTCGAAGTCTTGATCCGCTCGGAGGATCACTTTTGCCGCGATCTCATCTCTGACTACTACACCGCAAAAGAGAAGGCTAAACTTAAAGGGAAGTCACAGTCCAGTGACAAAGCTCCATCGCCCAGCCATCATTCCAACCCTGACTCAGGCGACGATGATGATGCCCTACAGGCAGGTCTACGGATCAGCTGCGAAGAGGTCAGGGAAGGGGAAATGTCCAAGATACAAATCCAATAGGTTCAGGGGACTTCTGACAGACAATAGTCCCTGCACCCGCAATAGGAAGCAACTCTAGAATAGCAAAAAGAGGAATCAGTCCCTCATGTCATCACTGAAGAGCAAGTTGTTCCCAAACAGGACGCCCAGTCTGTCCCCCAATTTGAAGACGCCGACCATGCCATCCGCCAAGAGGATTCGATCCCTCTTCCGGATCAGCGAAAGCTGTGGGTTGGCAGGAGGATTCAGTCCCTCCTGTACTTCCGACTATAGAAGAACAAACCAGACAGGAGGAATCAGTCCCTTCTGTCTCCTAGACTGAACCTGCAGCACAACCTTCCTATGCCCCTACTTCTGAAGATCCTGCTCCAGATTCCCATGCATCTCCCATCTCTATTAGCTCCAAATCAAATTCTGATGATGGTTTTTTGCCTGAAGACAGACCATGGAGACCCCATCATCACGTGGTTCTTCGTCAGCTTGAAGAACCTGAGGATTCGAAGATTGTGCACCCTCCCCATGCACCGAAGCCTGTATCGAGCAACTGCAAGCCATCAATCGACATACAGTGTTTCTGCAGGACTCCATCAAGGCCCTATATGATTTTGGTAAAGAACTCGACTGGATGCGCGAGACTGCACAGGACGAGCTCCCTAAGATAAAATCTACGATTAATAATGTGGAAGACCCATTCCGCCTGATGCCTACAGCATTGTGGCAAGAACTCAACCAACTCAAACAGCATCAAGAGCGAGTCCTAAGGTAAGAACAAGAGAAGCTCAGAGTTGCCGAGGCTAAAACGGTTGCCGCCCTCCAACATAACAGCACCAGGCTGACTTAACACGGTCATAAGATCGATGATATGTGCTTAGTGGTCGGTACACTGGTTGAAAGCGTCAATGATCTGAAGAACCAACATGCCGAATCTATGAAGATCCTTCCGGAAATTAACGGCAGTATGTCATATCTTGATGATGCCAAAATGGGGGACGAGTCCAGAGAGGTTGCTCGAAGATGGATAATGGAGAGAGAGAGAGAGATGCCGCGTTGGAAGAGAGTGACTGGATCAAGCTACAAGAGGATACAGGGTGATTGGATCTCGACCTGAGTTTCAGGATCCCAACATCCCATGGAAGAATAATGTGCATAAGCCTTCTATGATTTGACAGCCCACTGACCGACAGCCTTCAGCCGATGAATTGAAGAATTGGAAGAAAAATGAACTGATGAGATACTTTTATACTCTTATTAGGGAGTCTGCCATTTTCAGCAGGTTCAAGACTCTAGAGGATGCCGCCAATTAATTCTCAAGGCTATTGGCAGAAGGTAAGCTCCCCCTACAGCTGATGATGAAATCTAAGCACGAGAATGGTGAACGGGTCACCCATCCGGATGATTGGATCCTTACCTATGATCAATCGCCTGAAATAAGAAGTATATATAGGGATCGGGGCAATGACTCCCTAGTCGAATGGTGGAGATGAACTGTAAATGATCCTGATCGGAGGCCTTGGAGGCACTCTCACTATAGGAGCTAGCCCCTGTAAGTTTTTATGCTGTATTTCCTTCTACTGTATGTTTATCGATGCAGTATATATTTTTGTATCTTTATCTTTCAAGATTTGTAATTCTCCCTTATTATCAATAAAATTTGATTTCTTGAAAGATTATATCTCCTAATCTACTTTTTACTATTTTTACTATTTGATTACGAAGTTTTGTTATATCCCAAAAAGTACAGACTTGTTAATTCTCAAGCTGTAAGAACATGTCTATGAACAGTTCATAGATTAAGTTGTTTACAATATAGATTACACTCTGTAATATTGTGCCTATGTGCCAATCATAAGTTCAGTTGTAATACACTTAGTCATGTAGGATTTTCATTTTAGAACTTTCCTGCGAGCAGTTCAAATTTCTAGACTAAGTAATGGAGATCAGATCTTTCAAACAGAAGACTTGAAGACAGCTTCTCTGTATCTAGAAGGAGGTATCTAGAGGAAGTTTTGACATTATCAGAAAGGGGGAAATTGTTAGGATAAATATTCCTGTTTTGATAATCTCAAACATACAGCAATGAAGTCTTGAAGAAGTCAGAATGTCGCTAAGTATGGAAGCTATTAGGAAACTCCCTATAGTCCGTCCATATAGCTAAGAGGTCTTCTACATAGTCCATCCTACAGAGATTACATCATACACCATAACTTTATAGTACGTTGGATACATCAGTCAGACTGTAGGTGTTTTACTTAGGAAAAGTAAAATACATCCAACAGTACTGAATGGAAAAAGCTTTAAACTGTTGTGAAATAAGCAGTGTTTATTCATAATGTATTCATGGTTAAAAGTAGTATTTATTGCTGATAGGACAAATTTAATGCAGCCGGAAAGAGACAAGTCTGAACGCTCTGAAGAGCAATTAATGCAAAGCCAGAAAGAATATCTGACGCATTAAATGCGACCTATTTTAATTCAAACATGCAGCAGCTGCCAATCATAGATGTCAACATCTCACCAACCAGCCAATGGCTATATTTATAACGGATCTATTTCCAAGGTTATAAATAGCCCCAAGCAAGAGGACATTGACACTGGTGTTATTCATTCTCGCGCATACATATGACAGATTAATCTAACAATCAACCTATTAAAGAGCAGTATATTTCGTGAGTATACAACTAAATTTAAGCGAAGAAATATACCAAGTCCTCAAGCAAACAACACAACATACAGCGAATGCTCATAAAAGATGTAGTTGTTGTTTGGAATTGTTCTATCATTTACCGTTGAGATTATCATTAGCCCTGTATCGACTAAGTTACCTTGCGTATTCCGACTGTGTGGGAAGAATATCATTGAATATGAAGCTTCGATTTGTGTGAGAAGAAGCAAGTCGAAAAGAGCTTGAAGCCAATCTGTGCGAACAGCCAAAGCTTCAGTCCTTGTATCAATCTGTGTGAACGATACAGAGACAGGTTTAGTTAAAATCACGTAGTTGTATACGTCGGATTTTAATAATCTAATTACTACTGTGTGGAGGACCAGTGGGCGTAGAGGGGTTTACCTCAAACCACTTTAAATCTGTGTCATTTACTTTCTGTCTTTACAGAACACACAGTTGATGTATTTATAGCAACTAACTATCACACTTCCGCTGCGCAATTAACTTCGAAAATTATACAGCTTATTGTATTTTTAGCTTCTAAACTTCTTACTGTATACTCTATGGCCAACACTACCATTAGTGGAATTTGCCTACAACAATAGATTTTAAGCGACAATCGGTATGGCACCGTACGAAGCTTTGTATGGTAGGAGGTGTCGATCACCTCTGTATTAGGACGGAGTAGGTGAATGAAAAATTCTAGGCCCCGAGATGATCGAGCAGACAGTTGGTGTTGTTGATAAGATTCGAGAGCGGATCATGATAGCGTAAGATCGAATTCTTTGTGGGAGATAAGGTGTTTTTGAAGGTATCTCCTACCAAGGGAATTGATCGTTTTGGTCCAAGGAACAAGTTGAGACCGAGATACATGGGACCATTCGAAATTGTCAATTGTATTGGAGATTTGGCTTATCGATTGGCTTTACCTGTAAACCCCCTATTTCTAGTAGCATATTATATGTACGACTTACTAAATCATAATGAATTTTAATAAAATAACATTTTTGCCTCGTAGCTCAATATAATCTATTATTCACTTATTTATTCATGAATTTCAAAAATTATGTTATAAATTAAATAATCAATTAATTAAGGTCATATTGAAGTGTTGATTTACCTATTGGGCTATGTACCAGCACTTAATTATAAGTGGACTCACTAATGGACCATAATAATTGAATTAAGAATTCAATTAGGGTCCAAGATCAAAGATTGGTATAAACCACCTTTAACTTCAACCCAACCCAATAAAGGCTAGCTCAACACCACATGACCCAACCTACACCATTATATAAATAAAAAATAAAAATAAAAATAATAGTAAAAATTGCATGAAAATAGGCCATGATGAGTAAGGGGATGAAGTGTCCCTTTGATCCTTCCACTTGTTACATACAACACACACTTATCTATATCTCTTCATACACCAAGCCTCACCCCCCTCCCTATAAGTACCTCCATGCCTCTTATCTTCTTTTACACCAAAAAAATTCTACATATTCATAAGAGAGGGAGAGGCCGAGAGAAGAGTAAGAAGAAAAGAAAGAGAAGAGAAGAAGAGAAAAGAGGGAGGAAGGATAAAGTTAGAAGAAATAAGTGAAAAGGGAGGAAGAACTTTCACTATCTTATAAAGACTTATATCTCCATCACAACATCAAGAAAACAAGGTGGGTGTAAAATTAATTTATATGTGAAATGATTTCAAAATGAAGATGCATGTTCTTTTATGTGGTTTATATACTCCTCAAATCTTATGTTACAAGCATGCTTGATAATTTACAATTTGATTGTATTGAGAAACTAACCAATTTTGATGATTGGGTTGAAGTGATTAAAACTTCTTGCAAAAATGGTCATGCTTGATATTTTTTGTAACACCCCCGAAATCCCATTGGGTTATTACAGTGTCGTGGACCCCACACCGGGAGATCCACCAGGCGAACACGACTAACATACATCAATCTGACCAAAAAGGAAAATCGCAGTCCTTACTATGATGTCCGACACAATATTCCGATGTGGAATTTAAACGATAATAGTGGGCCTACATCGCCAAAATAAAATACAACAACATCCACGAGCCTTGATCGGATAATATAAAATGACAACAACTGACGAAACTGGAGTACTCCAAACTGTCTGACCGATATGAACACCGAAAACAACTCGGACTAGTATCGCTCGAATGCCTTGTCGCCATCGTCATGCCCCTGTGTCTCAAATCACTCCTCGCAAGCACTTAAAACATGAAAACATGTTTCACCCCCACGGGGTCAGTCATCCAGATAATGAATATCAGATACATGTACAACATGATAGGCATCCAACGACAAAATAAACAGTACAACAATGGTAATACGAGATGCTCACAAACCAAAGTAAGACCCAAGCATTCGTGAAACACTATGCCACGACATATGATCGGTACCTGCTCAACAGGTTAGAACACAAGTGGCCAATGGAGAATTATCAATATAGAACACAACATCGAATTACCCGAAGGTAAACCCAAACCAGAGATGAAATAATCACGAATCGCAATGCCCGAAGGCACCAACGAAAACACCAATACATCACAATGGACTGAAAGCCCCTCAGCCGAAGCTGCCAAAATATCACAATGGTCTGAAAACCACTCAGCTGAAGCTGCCAATCATCACAATGTCCTGAAAGCTAAATAGCCTGAAGTTGTATATAATCACAATGCGGATCTCAAAGAAACAAACCCGACTTTTCGAGCATACCCCTCGGCGTATGAACAACCAGTCGCAAACCGTCGGACATATCCAATACAACATGGATTATGAACGACCAAACCAATAAGGCTCAAGAGGTGTAACACCCCCAAAATTACCCGAGGTATTGTAGTGCCGTGAATCCCGTGTGGGACTCACAAGGCTAGTTTAGGAAATAGATGATTTAAAGAAATTACAATAAAACGATAAGTCCAAGGTTACATATCTTGAGTCCAAAGGTTTTAAGAAGACACACAATTCAAGTTCGATTATTACACAATGGAGGTTTTTGAAATCAAATTTAATTTAAGCAGTGGAAAGAGATTATTGCAACACCGCTTAAGTCTGACCGGAACCTTCGGGAATGTCCTGCACAGGATTAACAAATTTACCTGGCACAACAATTCATGCCAGATAACCGGGGTCAAAGAATACATATCAATAACAATTACTAGCAACGATATACACGATTTTACCAAGTACAGTGCCATATAACCAACAGAGAATATTTCATCACACGACCGACGTCGTCTTTCTCTTTTATCACATAAACACCAAGGTCGCAACCAAGGGTCACGAAAGTATCCACACGGGAATACTCTGGAACATAGGTGCTCAATTCGGGTCTTATCCCCTAACACATTTCCATACGGGTACCATACATGTTTTATCCCCAACACATCGGCCCATTTATAACACATTTTAGAGAAAGACAACCGTCAGCATTCATCAACAATGGCACATACATAAATACGGACATTACAATAATATTAGCATTTCTCGAGCAAGATTTCACTTGCCTGTGATCCGACGGTAGGTGCTTTATGATAACCGGAATCCCCACACCCGCTCGAGCTTAACCTAATCACGTAATATCCAATTAATGCCTCGTACGGATCATGATTAACAAAACTAATCTCCCATCCCTAACCGGATTCCTAACGTAGTATTAATTACCAATATTAGTATCATTTTTCTAAGTTCATAAGCATTACGTACCATTTACCATTCAATTCTATGGTTAACGTTTCGTTCAACAAGTTTATCCCTATCACTTTTCGGTTGGCAACAAATAATCATAGCATAACCAAATCCCATACTCCTAATCAAAGTCTCATTACGAGTACTAAAATCGGTAAACTATCATTTTACACACGATTTTCAATGACATTAGTATCACCGAATTAATTCCCTTACTAACATTTAACGTTGATCAACATTTGCAAGAGTAAGTTACAACTAGTTTATCAAATGATCATGAATTCCTACGAAATCCTTCTACATTTGGTTCCTCGATTATATATGATCCCAATGAAAATTAAGATGGAAGTTCTTGCATGTGATTGTTACAACGAGTTGTATGAAAATGAAATATACGAACAATGATAACTCCAATTACTACAAGTTTGTCCGTTTCGATCGTCTACGAGTACTCTAGCAAAATCTACCCAAGTACCCGTAATCTAACGAGTAATAATCAATACCATTGAAGAGATTACTCCAAGGATTGGTAGACTTACCTTAGAAGATGAAGAACAATGAGGAGAGATAACAATCAACAAGAGCCACAAGGAGGAATGAGGAATGGGTGGAATGACTTGGATAATCTTCACCGGAGCTTACGGAATCACCTCCTCTATGTTAATTCACGTGTATGAGAGGCCAAGAATTGAGTATAGGGCTGTGGAAAGGCTTCAAGAGTTCTTCACTTCAAGATTTGGGATGGAAGAAATGAAGGTGGATGTATTATTTTATAACACTCGATTACGCTAACTTACGTTAACGTTTCAGGCATTACGTACGTAATGGATTTTACGTACGCTATGTATAATGATTAACGTATGTAAAGGCCGTCCAGAGGCTACTGACTGAAATGTGCCCATGTGTTACGTACGTAAGGAGTATTTACATACGTAAGGCTACAGTCCGTAGCGTACGCTAAAATTTAAGGATAGCGTACGCTATAAAGAGTTGACTTGTTTGTCCTCTAGCCCGCCGAAAGTAGCTTCCTCCGCGTCAAAAAAAAGATTCTGATCGGGAGGCCAACTCACCCGTTATGTACGTAAGATAGGCATCTTAACGTACATAATACTCGAATTTTAGCGTACGTTAGGCATAAGCTATAGCGTGTGTCACGCCCCCAACATCGGGAAGGACGAGGGCGCGACGCATCGGTCGATCAATCTATCAAAATGCAACAATAAATAGCGGAAGCAAAATAACGATTCGATAATATTTCAAAACAACAATCTTATCCCGATGTACTAAGATTCGTTGTGACAAAAGCTGATAATCGAAATTACACTGTTCATAAGTTTGCAGCATAAAAATACCAAATGAATTAAGTAAGAAGCATAACTAACTATTACAAGTTAGGATAACAACAGAAATTCTAAGAATAGAAGTCCTAAAATCTTGAAGGCAATCTTCTATTCGGCCTCTTCCACGAAGCCTTCTTCATCCTCTGCTGTTTGCTCATTCTCTGGTTTAAAAGGGAAAACAGTGGAGTGAGACAAAAGGTCTCAGTGAGTGGGTGATTGTGTGCGAGTGTGGCTCTTTCCTTTGAAAATTTTCAAGTGATGCATGATTTTATAAATTATAAAAAAAATAAGAACAATTACAATTATGTCGAAATTTTATAAACAATAATCATTGTGTAGTTGTAATATTATAATCCTGTACCTGTGGACGGATGTCAAGTCAAGCAGTCAGTCAATTAGTCGATCAGTCAATTCAGTTTCGAATCCTGCCGATGTGGACTTTGAATTCTAGACTCTCCTTATCACTCCTAGCAAGATAGGTCGTCGCCCCAAGATTTGGACCGTCGTCCCAAGATTTGGACCGTCGCCCCAAGATGCTGAGCCTTCGCTCTCACACTTAGCGTGTGCTTCCTTATCTCTTATCTGGGCTCGGTATGTCCTTAGCTGTGGGTCAATACCCGGATCACACCATAATCGCGATTATACCCCAAGTCTATGACCCAGGTCCCTCGGAACACTCCGTTCCTCGGTTATGGGAATAGGAAACAACGGTAGCCTTGTTCATGAACCGCAACCGCGCTGCTCGATCCAAGACTCGGTCTAACCGTCCCTGACACGAAAAGGGACTCTAGAGGTGGCTCCTACAGCTCAAGAGGTGGCCCCCGGATTGTAGGTCGGCACTCTATTTCATATAGACTCAAGAGGTGGCCCCCGTCCGTCGACGTGGCACTTTGTTCCGATAGGGTTAGAGGCGGACCCGTTCGTGGCACTTTGTTTGTATAGCACTTAGTTCCCGGACAGTCACATTTATCAATTTGACGCGTTTCACAAGTATCACGTAAACGTTCGGTTAGTGAGGTTAATAGCGTCTTTGATTAAGTATGGAATATGGTTAATTTTATTTGTGGCCCGGTAATGCGGAATAGGACTTGTATATAAACTCGAAAATATTCTCAATAATTTATTAACGGTCTGATGGGTTCAGATCAGATATATTAAACGGGTAGGTTCGACGAAACGAAACGAGAGTTTCGTAAAAAGTTTGAAAGGACGTTTTTACCCTTAGGTTCAAACCTAAGCGTTGGAGTATGAAACGAAATCAGATGGTTATGAAATTTTATGAGGAAGCCAAAAATAATTCCTCGACTCCATATTTAAGTAAAATTCAGAAATTTCCAGTTTCGGGACTGAAATTTCCATAAAATTACGATATTGCCCCAAAACTCAAGGAAATCGTTCCGAGGCATATAGAGCTATGAATTTAGCTCGGAATTTAACGAAATTTTACGAGATAACTCATGATGAACCTGGAATTACATATTTGTGAAAATTCCAGAAAATTTCGGACCTGGTACAGAAGTTTGGAATTTTTGCGTTTTGGCCCCAAAACTGTTTGAAAATTACAATTTGGACTATCAAGTTTAGATATCGAACTCCGAATCGCTTGAAACTTTATGGACAGCCTATGCATGATATAATATGTACTGTCCAAGGTCCAGAATGTTGTATTTTCTAAATTTTCAGTTTAGTCCTCAAACTTTGAGAAATTACAATTTATGCCCAAAAACTCCGTTTACTCGTTTCGAGTCCCATTTTGGCCGAAAATAAATTATCCATATATCATAATATAATCATTTAACATAAGATTTCAGATTTTGGTAAGGTTTCAACAACACATAGGAGAAAACATATAACTTTCAAGTTATCACAAAATCGGCACCCGATTACCAAATCGGTTGTCGTTTAAATTCGATAAATTATATTGGATGTTGTTATAACCATAACATTCATCTTTAAAAACATGCATTTATACAAGGATTTCATATTTGTACATACTTTCATATTTTTCATAATATTTGATGATTATGTTTAAGAAAAACGAATTTCACATAGTTATACATAAAATCATAACATGACATTATAACATGAAGATTTTAACATAGATCATATCAAAAGAATCTTGAAATAATTCAGATTTAATACATGCATCACAAGGAAAAGAATAGATTTCTACTTTAAAGTTTGAAAGAGTTTTCACCCACCTCGATCTTGTCGGATTTAGTCGGTTATAGGTCTTGAAAGTTGGAAAACGACTTCTCCTCTACTACTACATGGTTTGGACGATCCATATGCACCCCCAAGGTGAGAATTATGTTTGCATGTATTAAGATTAAGGTTAGATTATAGAGGATTTCATAAGAAATTATGGAAGTAGTTATAAAGGATGAGATTACCTATTTCTTGTTGAAATTTTTCTTCCTCTTGGTTCGGCCTTCTCTCTCTCTCTCTTAGATTCTCAAATGCAGATTTTTTGGTTGTGTAGGAGGTGTAAAATGAGGGTTAGGTTAGGGTGTAAGTATTTAAAGTTGGGATAAGGAGGGTTGGGAAGTAAAATGTGTAGAAGACTTGTTACATGTGTCAAGATGTTTCATGCAAGTCTTGCATGTGATGACTGAAGAATCTAGAGCTACACCTTTCCACTCCATTTTGGTCGCCCATAAGTATGTATATATACATATATTATTATTATTATTTTTTGTTAAATTAAGAGTATAATTAAAATGGTAAAGGATTTAATTAGTTGGGTTGGGCTTTGAAGTGTAACTTCAAGTCTTATGATTTTTAATAAGTTGGGTTGAGTCCATTAGTGTGTTCATGTGTGAGTATTGATACACTTGGCCCATTAAGAATTTATGTTCCCACTTCAAATTTTAATTAATTTATTATTTGATTCATAAAATAATTTACGAAATAAATAAGTAAAATAAAATGAGACTAGATGTAGATTATAAAAAATTATTATTTGAGTACATCATGATTTAGTACATTGTACATGTGATAAGTTATCGAATTTAGGGAGTTTTACAGCGTGCGTTAGATATTCAATCCTTTAGCCATATAACACATTTTAACCATCTCGGGGTGATCATCCTTTCCACTCGTCAACAATTATCGGGGAACAAGACGTTGGCCACAGTCATATTCGCACCGAAGATCGTTCAACGGCGTTAAGGCATGTCACCTCCGTTTCATCCACATCGCACAATTGTATAGCACTTAATGAAATACATGAATAAAAATGACATCACATTACAAGAATTCACACAATACAAAGTAATTAAGCATGAAATACCGGTGGTATTACAAGAGGGATATCACAGTACGCCCGATCCGAAAATGTGTTCGTGCACATGTCCACCCCTTATACGGAATCCAGAATATATGTGGGACAATGTACCTAATTAGCCTTACGAACTACATCTCGTGTGCAAAGTCAAATGCGGAAACATCCACGCATGACCATCGTGTGCCTGGCTAAAAATCATACACATAACCAATCGGCATGCAGATATGATTCCAGATATGTCACGATGCAACATGACAACAAAACTCAAAGGATAACACATCCAATAAGGATCAAAAGACTCACCAAAGTGAACAATGACACACGGATAACGAAAGATCGACACGACCAACAATAACCAAAACAACCATCTTGGGATCACAATCCCTAAGGACTGATTAACACGGTCAACAATACCCAAAACAACCGTCCTGGGATCACAATCCCTAAGGACCGATTAACACGATCAACAATCATAACACAACAATCCTGGAATCCTCAACCCTCAACGATCACAAAATTACCGAGTTCACAAGAATGATAGTATGTTGCCTTGAGACGACCAACATGACTATAATAACTCACATCGTCCTCGGCGGTCCCAATTCAAATACTTCGATTGCCTTGGAATGGCCAATCGATAATAACGACACAACGGATGGAACCCGCCCTTGACAGTCCCAATTCAATACTTGGATTGTCTTAGAACGACCAATCGATAACGACTCAACGGATGGGAACTATCCTCGACAGTCCCAATTCAATACTTCAATTGTCTTAGAACGACCAATCGATAACAAGTCATCGGATGGGAAATGTCCTCGACAATCCCAATTCAATACCTCAATTGCCTTAGAACGACCAATCGATAACAACAATACCACAGGTGTCTCGGCACCTTTAATCGGTTACCGATAACGAAGATGATAATCGAATACATCAATGCCTTCAATCGGCCAATACAACATCAATAACGAAGAACCAATATCAAAAACAATGATCAAAACTATGTCTTAAATTGATATCAATATCAACAACAACAATCGATACATCGATACCGTGAACCGGCTATCGACAATAACATCAACAACGAGTATCTGAATGCCTTAAACGGCTTTTGTAAAACAACAATAAAATTTGGCATAATTTACCGAAGGGTATCGTATCAAACAATCCCCAAATATCAGCCAAAATCATAAGAGACCAAGTCTCGAAATGATACAACACATTCATACACATACATGATAACATTAATCTCATTGACTAGTAGAAGTATAAAACTTGCCTCAAACCGAAGGTGATGAAATACTCCAACGAACGACGAACGGCATCCTCCGATGATCACAAGCACTCGAACAACCATGAATGAAATACAATTCATTCAATAACACAAAATCAATAGAAACAACACCAAAGACAATCCCGATTCAATCACGAATTGGTTAAACTCCACAAACGAATATCATAGTTCTCAACTATGAATTTCAACATCCTCCAACACCTCAATGATCAATTAACATGATCATTATGTCCTTAACACTTGTGAAAAACAATTCAACAAGGATTATCAAGAACAAAATCAAATCGATCATCTCAAAATGATAATATCACCAATATCCTCATCAATACCTCAAGAACATCATCAACCCTACTAATATGATGTCTAAACAATAATCAACCACCAATTCATATTAACTTAACCATTTCAGAATTATTATAATCACCTCCTAATTCATCATAAATCCTTACTAAAATGGTTATAATCTCTCAAGAACACAACCAACAACAATAATCATCTCAAGGCTATGTTAATCATCTAAATATCTTAACATAACTCTACCTAGACATGATTATAACCTCCAAGTATTCTTAAACATCAAGAACACAATCAAACTCAAGCTATATCATCATGTTCTTCATCATAAGTTCATCAAAACTATGAAGAACCATACTATCCTCCAACAAATCATCAAAACACGAAGTAACCAATAATAACAACATCATAATCTCGAGTTCAACACCAGATTAATGACATACCTCTTGATGAATTGAAGAACAACCTCAAACCATCAAGAGACACTCCAAACTCCAAGTTCATAAGCTTCAATCCAAGTTATGAAGCTCCAAATCAAGTTTCAAGAGACTAAGTTTCAAGAACAAGTCCAGAAGGACGATTCTAGGTAGAGGAAATCGGTTTTGGTTCGTGAAGAAATGAAACACGAAACCAAGATATATCATCTGAAAAGCTCATTAAGGCCGCTATATCACCACCTTAACGTATTTTATGCCCCTTAATGTATGTTATCGCCTCTACGTAGCGTACGCTGCGTAGTCTAAAGCTCACTGCCTAAAAATGGGGTACCCATTACTTACGTTAACAAAATTACGTACGTAAACAGCCTAAGCATTACATATGTTAACCACATGGTATAGCGTACGTAATGTGTGTTGACCAGCCTGTCCCAATCGAACTCCGCGAATCCATCCTGGCCCGGTCCCACACGCCGAAAGATAGATCTGACCCGATACCCTGTGTTACGTACGTAACCAACACTAATTAACGTACGTAACACTCCGACCATAGTGTACGTAAAGCTATACATATAGCATACGCTATGGCTAATATACTTAGCCAAAAATTCCAAACTCGCCAAGCAACATCCAAACGACGAAACGAAACCGACGACAAGTAAAAATTTTCGATTCTGAAATATCCCAATGCAATATACATTGTAAAATACAACACCATTTGTACAATTCCAAATGAATACGTACAACACAGTAGTGAAACAAAAAAAATTACCCCCGGATATTACATCCTCCCCCCTTAAAAAGAGTTTCATCCCCGAAACTAAGGGTAAACAACGCAGGATATCAATTATCCATCAGTGACTGAAAACAACATCTCCAGGAATACTACTTACTGCGAACCACTTCGCTTGAGAAACTGGGCCGACCCCTCGGGTCCCCGCTTCTCCTCTGTCTGAACACAGCGAAAGTCGAGTAATAAACACTCAACCAATTGCGAGTTCAGTCGAATCATGACTCATCCGCTAGAGACCAGCCAGAAAGTCGTACCAACCACATGACTCGTAACACCGGCGTACACACCTCGAGGGAGCCGCTCACTGTACGTGTCTACAATCATCGGTGTACACTTCCCTGTTCCCGTCGGCATCGGACGACCATCCAATCACTGACTCGCGCCATACAAGGATAACAACAATACATATATATAGTCCTCGGGACCATATCAATCACGCATCCAAGTCCCCACTACTTGATGTCTCGAAACACAATGAACAATTACCCAGATTATCACAAAATCTCGGGCACAAAACCGAAAGGAAAGAAAAATGCATCAAACGACCTCAAATCTCAAGATTATCAAATACTATCGTTACAAGATATATAAACAACAAATGGTTTACAACCACAATACTACAATATAGACTGAGTCAAACGTCAATCCAAAAACAAGGAAATTCCAAATCAAGGCTATATCTCAAGTGTACCCAGCATCGATATCCTCTAGATCATCGACATCCTCGATCTCAACGACTCGAGAAAGACCCAATTCTGAACTCGCTCCTCCTCCTCGACTATCCTTACCTCTGGCTTCAGAAGACTGATAGGAGCCCTTGGATGAAGTATGGATTGGAGTAACAAAATCTCTCGAGGCCTACTGGCACTAGAATTCCTGTAGTATTTCTGAAGGTGTCCCTGCCTCCCACACAGAAAACAAGCAATAGTCTGCATCGAGCATTGGGTACTGCGATGTCCTATTGTATCACAGTTAAAACAAACAACGGTCGAACTCGTCGCCTGAGAAGAAAATGCTTTCCCAGCACGAAGACGACTAGAAAACGACCTCTTGGACGTCGGAGCCCGATGTTCCTCTGAACGAACCGGCATCCTAGTCCTCTCACCAGAAGAAACCGGAGGGTCCTTCCGAGTAAGCTTCTTGATCAAAAGCTCTGCTCCAAGAGCCTTCTCGATGAATTCACCAAGTGAGTTACAATTATGATTGAACAACTGCATCATCAATTGTGGGTTCAGCCTCTTGCAAAAATACTTGATCTTATCCGTTTCAGTATGGATAACAGATGAAGCAAATTAAAGAAGTCCATGAAACTTCTCAGCAGTAACAATAACACCCTCGTCCTCGATGGATTCGGGTTTCAAAACCTCTGACAACT
Organism: Orobanche coerulescens; assembly: GCA_033398695.1. NCBI lineage: Eukaryota > Viridiplantae > Streptophyta > Magnoliopsida > Lamiales > Orobanchaceae > Orobanche > Orobanche coerulescens. The sequence goes on along the minus strand of CM065815.1, from coordinate 76,662,451 downwards.
TAGCTTCACGAAGTGGAGCCGGATAATACCTCTCTAACATGAGAGTCTTAAAGTCGCTCCAAACGCAATCACGATTGGTGGGTTTCATAGAAAGCCACCAAGAATAAGCGCCCTTACTCAAGTAGTAAGACGCTACTGCCACCTTACTCTCTTCCGAACACCGAACCATGTCGAAGAGTTTATCAAAATGTTCGATCCAATGAACAATGTCAGCTGGTTCCGATGAACCCTCAAAAGTAGGCTTCTCACGAGAGATATCGCAAACAATATGACTCACCCCCAGCCTGCCTATGAAACGACACTTGAGGTCCCTGCTGCGGTGGACCACGAACCATCGAGGCCTGTATGGTATCCACTATCTGTGTTATCAGAGTCATCTGGGCCATCATGCTTCTCATAACCAAGAAATGATCGACGTGTCCACTCTTAGTTTGATAAGCATCTCGAGTATGACGTCCCGAACGAGAATCGGTCGCGTAGGTAGCACTACCGGCCGAACTATGATCTATCTCGGCATCCGCACGCGCATAAACATGAGGTTCTGGGTTCCGACCTGCTCCATAGCCTCTACCCCATTTGCCACATCCTCGGATTCCTCTTTCCATACTGAAAGAATAACGCTTAATCATGATCATAGCTCAAATATGCCTCAACGGCCAATCCGGATTGCTAAGTCAATAGCCAAACACGAGTATACATACTCAACACATAAACAATTACATCAATCATGCTAATCATAGCCAATACAGAGCCCACACGCTCCAAAACAAATAATCATGAATGAATCGTAACACAAATGTTACATACAGGTCTAAAAAAAAACATGTATAATCAATGACATAATGTATGTATGAACATAAAAGAGAATTGAGTCCTTACACAGGTTATACGAATCTTCGATGTATTGCGATAGTAGTCTTTAGTGATGACGACTCGATGAAAGAATGGCTCATACATTCGCCCAACTATCACGACTCACAAAACCCGACATTCCAGATTGTCATAACCTGATAGCCCCACTACTACCGCGTCGGTAGAGCCACATAATTCACATATCAGGGTATCTCACAACCCATTACTCTGATACCAACTTCTGTAACACCCCCAAAATACCTTTGGGTTATTACAGTGCCGTGGAGCCCACGCCGAGAGATCCATCAGGCGAACACGACTAACATACATCAATCTGACCAAAAAGGAAAATCACAGTCCTTACTATGATGACCGACACAATATTCCGACGTGGAATTTCAACGTTAAGGGTGGGCCTACATGGCCAAAATAAAATACAACATCCACGAGCCTTGCTCGGATAATACAAAATGACAACAACTGACGAAATTGGAGTACTCGAAACTACCTGACATACATGAATACCGAAAACAACTCGGACTAGTATCGCTCGAATGCCTCATCGCCAACGTCATGCCCCTGTGTCACAACTCACTCCTCGCAAGCACCTAAAACATGAAAACATGTTTCGCCCCCACTGGGTCAGTCATCCAGATAATGAATATAAAATATATGTACAACGTGATATGCATCCAACGGCAGAATAAACAGTACAACAATGGTAATACGATATTCTCACAAACCAAAGTAAGACCCGAGCATTCGTGAAACACTATGCCACGACATATGATCGGTACCTGCTCAATAGGTTAGAACACAAGTTCCCAACGCCGAATCATCAATATAGGACACAACAACGAATTACCTGAAGGTAAACCAAACCAGAGCTGAGATAATCACGAATCACAATGCCCGAAGGCTCCAACAAAAACACCAATACATCACAATGGACTGAAAGCCCCTCAGCTGAAGCTGCCAAAATATCACAATGGTCTGAAAACCACTCAGCCGAAGCTGCCAATCATCACAATGGCCTGAAAGCCAAACAGCCCGAAGCTGTATATCATCACAATGTGGATCCCAAAGAAACAAACCCGACTTGTCGAACATACCCCTCGGCATTTGAACAACAAGTCGCAAGCCGTAGGACATATCCAATACAACATGGATTTTGAACGACCAAACCAATAAGGCTCAAGAGGGATATCACAGTACGTCCAATCCGAAAATATGTCCGTACACATGTCCACCCCGTATATAGAATCCAGAATATACGTGGGACAATGTACATAATTAGCCTCACGAACTACGTCTCATGTGCACGGTCTAATGCGGAAACATCCACACATGACCATCGTGTGCCTGGCTAAAAATCCTACACATAACCAATCGGCACGCAGATATGATTCCAGATATGTCACGATGCAACATGACAACGAAACTCAAAGGATAACACATCCAATAAGGATCAAAAGACTAACCAAAGTGAACAATGACACACAGATAATGAAAGATCGACACAACCAACAATACCGAAAATAACCATCCTGGGATCACAATTCCTAAGGACCGATTAACACGATCAACAATACCCAAAACAACCATCCTCGGATCACAATCCCTAAGGACCGATTAACACGATCAACAACCACAACACAACAATCCCGGAATCATCAACCCTCAACGATCACAAAATTACCGAGTTCACAAGAATGATAGTATGTTGCCTTGAGACTGCCAAAATGACTATAATAACTCACGGATGGGCACCGTCCTCGGCAGTCCCAATTTAAATACTTCGATTGCCTTAGAATGGCCAATCGATAATAACAACACAATGGATGGAAACAGCCATTGACAGTCCCAATTCAATACCTCGATTGTCTTAGAACGACCAATCGATAACGACTCAATGGATGTGAACTATCTTCGACAATCCCAATTCAATACTTCGATTGTCTTAGAACGACCAATTGATAACAATTTATCGAATGGGAAATGTCCTCGACAATCCCAATTCAATACCTCGATTGCCTTAGAACGACCAATCGATAACAACAATACCACGGGTGTCCCGGCACCTTTAATCGGTTACCAATAACGAAGATGATAATCAAATACGTTGATGCCTTCAATTGGCTAATACAACATCAATAACAAAGCACCAATATCAAAAACAATGATCACAACTATGTCTTAAATCGACATCACTATCAACAACAACAATCGATACATCGATAACGCTAACGGCTATCGACAATAACATCAACAACGAGTATCTCAATGCCTTAAATGGCTTTTGCCGAACAACATTAACATTTGGCATAATTTTTCGAAGGGTATCGTATCAAAAAATCCCCAAATATCAACAAAAATCATAAAGAGACCAAGTCTCGTAATGATACAACACATTAATACACAGACATGATAACATTGATCTCATTGACTAGTACAAGTATAAAACTTGCCTCAAACCGAACGCGATGAAATCCTCCAACGAATGACGAATGGCGTCCTCCGAAGATCACAAGCACTCGAACAACTTTGAATGAAATACAATTCATTTAATAACAAAAAATCAATAGAAAACAACACCAAAGACAATCCCGATTCAATCACGAATTGGTTAAACTCCACAAACAAATATCATAGTTCTCAACTATGAATTTCAACATCCTCCAACACCTCAATGATCAATTAACATGATCATTATGTCATTAACACTTGTGAAAAACAATTCAACAAGGATTATCAAGAACAACATCAAATCAATCATCTCAAAATGGTAATATCACCAATATCCTTATCAATACCTCAAGAACATCATCAAACCTACTAGCAAGATGTCTAAACAATAATCAACCACCAATTCATCATGAATTCGGATTAATCAACAAGATTAACTTAACCATTTCAGAATTATGATAATTACCTCCTAATTCATCATAAATCCTTACTAAAATGGTTATAATCTCTCAAGAACACAACTATCAACAATAATCATCTCAAGACTATGTTTATCATCTAAAAATCTTAACATAACTCTTCCTAGACATGATTATAACCTCCAAGTATTCTTAAACATCAAGAACACAATCAAACTCAAGCTATATCATCATGTTCTTCATCATAAGTTCATCAAAACTATGAAGAACCATACTATCCTCCAACAAATCATCAAAACACAAAGTAACCAACAATAACAACATCATAATCTCGAGTTCAACACCAGATTAGTGACATACCTCTTGAATAAGTGAAGAACAACCTCAAACCATCAAGAAACACTCAAAACTCCAAGTTCTTAAGCTTCAATCCAAGTTATGAAGCTCCAAATCAAGTTGGAAGAGGCTAAGTATCAAGAACAAGTCCAGAAGGACGATTTTAGGGAGAGGAAATCATTTTTGTTCCGTGAAGAAATGAAACACGAAACCAAGATATATAATCTGACAAGCTCATTACGGTCGCTATATCACCACCTTAACGTACGTTATGCCCCTTAACGAATGTTATCGCCTCTACGTAGCGTACACTGCGTAGTCCAAAGCTCACTGCCTAAAAATGGGGCACCCATTACGTACGTTAACAAAATTACGTACGTAAACAGCCTAAGCATTACGTACGTTAACCACAAGGTATAGCGTACGTAATGTGCGTTGACCAGCCTGTCCCAATCGAACTCCGCGAATCCAGCCTGGCCCGGTCCCACGCGCCGAAATATAGATCTGATCCGATACATTGTGTTACGTACGTAACCAACACTGATTAACGTACGTAACACTCTGACCGTAGCATACGTAATGTTATACATATAGCGTACGCTATGGCTAATATACTTAGCCAAAAATTCCAAACTCGCCAAGCAACATCCAAACGACGAAATGAAACTGACAACAAGTATAAATATTTCTCTTCCAAAATATCCCAATACAATATACATTGTATAAGTCAAATACAACACCACTTGTACAATTCCAAATGAATACGTACAACACAACAGTGAAACGAAAAAGAATTATCCCCGGATATTACATTTTTAATATTCTGGATATTATGATTTTGAAGTGAATTATGTTTAATGTATGAATATGCATGTATGGATGTTTAATTCGTGGCCTAACAAAAATTGAATTGATAAAAACGAGCATAAAACATAATTACGTGAGTTTAAAGAAAATTATGGACATTATTGTCATAAGTATGTAATTTGACTTGGGATCAAAAAATATAGCATAATTATGTGCTAGTTATGTACCTTTAAAATTTTACAAAAATCGAGAACCATCTCCTAAGTCTACGAGATAAAACGCCGCAAAAGGGAATTGTGTGATTTCGTAAAAAATTATGGAATCTATTAGGTATTTTCGTATATTTTAAGTTTAGAATAGGATATGTGACTTAACAACATGTTTAGTCTTTTTACATAAAGTTTTGTAAAAATTGAAACTCGTTTCCGACGTCTACGGTTAAAAATCACAATTTAAATAAAGTTGGGGTCAAATAGTAAATTCTTGTAAAATTGAAGTCTTCGACAAATTTTAAACTCTGGACTGAAAACATTAATTACTAAAGTCTAAGTACTACGTCCATAAAATTTTATAAAAATCGAAGCTATTTTAAATTTAGGGGTCAAAATGACAATTTAAATAAATTCGGGGCAAAATTAAAAATTCCGGAATTTCTGTCCGAAACTGAAATTATGAAAATCCTCTCAATTATCAATTTTGATAAATTTCGGTGTATAATTGAAATTTCGGGAACATCAGTCCCGAAACTAAAATTTTTAAAACTCTACTGATTCTGGGATCTAATAATCTTGATGTTCTCATGAAATCTCATGACCGTTCGAACTCAACTCGGAAAGATCGAATATAATGCTCCAAAAACTCAAAAATTAAATTAGGGAAAAAAATCCTCCTTCGCGAAAATGTTTTATCCAAATTATATGTTTTCAACTAAGTCCATAATCTCATAATGTTTGTGCACAAATAAAACTTCCAATCCCATTGTATAACCAAATTATACCAAGGGTTGCTACTAATTTACTACGTGACCATAATAGTACGCTCGCACATACACCATGATGTGTTTAACTGATAAGTGTGACTCTCCTGGAACTAAGTGTTATACAAGCAAAGTGCAACGGAAGGGACCGCCCTCTAACTCTATTAGGACAAAGTGCCACTTCGATGGATGGGGGCCACCTCTTGAACCCATACGAAACAAAGCGCCTGACCTAATATCCGGGGGTCACCTCTTGAACTAGTAGGAGCCACCTATAGAATTCCAAATCGAGTCGAAACGGTTCGATCGAGTCTTGGATCGAGCAGCACGGCTGCATTGATGAACGATACTACTGTTGTTGCCTATTCCCATAACCGAGGAACGGAGTGTTCTGAGGGACCTGGATCGTAGACTGTAGGATAATCGCGATTGCCACATGATCCGGGAGAAAGTCCCACAATCAGGACATGTCTTGCCCAGATAAGAGATAAGGAAAAACGACTAATGTGAATATCCCACGCTCGATAAGTGAGGCTACGGCCAAAGTTGGGAGTCACAAGGAAGAACTAGGTTTCTAGTCCAAATCGGCGGGTTCCGAGGCTAACTGATTGATTGATTGATTGATTGATTGATTATTTGATTATTAGCATGATTTGATGTTTGAAAAGTTAATTTTATCCATGGGGTTGGATAATTCTTGTTGTCTACTTCTAAAATTCTACGGATTATTTTGATAAAACTAAGACAAAACGTATTTCATCATTTACAAATCGATAGACATGCATCACTCAAAGCTTTGAAGTGAAAGCAAGCCACACTTGCAAACGATCACCCACTCAATGAGACCTTTTATTTTACCCCATCGTTTTTCTTTAAACCAGACGGTGAGCAGGTCGATGAAGGCGAAGAAGACCTTGAAAGAGAGACTGATTAGTTCATCGCGCTATCAAGACTTAGATTTCTGTTGTTATCTTGAATGTAATAAGCAAGTTGTATTCCGCACTTTAAATCGTTATGCTATTTTCATTGCGACTTTGTAATCGATGTAAATCATATATTATCCTTTTGTATTAACGAATCTTAGGATCTTCGGGCTAAGATCATTACTTTGCATTTTTATTGAGCTTTCGTTATTTATTTCCGTGTACTTACTCCAATAAATTGAATGATCGACCGATGCATCGTTCCCCCGTCCTTCCCAATGTTTGGGGGTGTGACAGAAGTGGTATCAGAGCCCGGCTTATAAGAAGGACTTACAACGGGCTAACCAGGATAAGAGTCTTCGGACTTAGATGGGATTTCCACTAAGGACGAAGTGAACATATAGAATCGAGACTGAGAGACCTGCGACTGGATCAACAATGAAATCTCCACAGAAATTTCGCAAGAAAGGAGCGAAGGGTAACTCGAACGGAACGAGAACACATTTCCCTAACAAAGCAGCACCTCTCTGCCGACACTGCGAAAAGAAAGGGCACAAAGCTAGTGAATGCTGGAAGATGTTGGGAAAGTGCTTCAGATGTGGCAGCACTCAACATAAAATCAAGGACTGTCCGAAAACAGAAAACCAAACGAATAAACCAGCTACTGTGGCAAAGCCTGGGAATAATAATAGAAAGACTCCAGCTCGTGTGTTTGCCCTAACCGGACAAGAGGCTCATATAAAGAATGATGTGGTGGAAGGTATACTTCTCATCTCAAACCACCCAGCACATACACTCATTGATCCAGGGTCATCACATTTATTCATTGCACAATACTTTTCTGAAAAACTAAACATGCAATTAGACTATCAGCCTTGAAGTGTAGTCAATTAACTGATAGAGTGCACAATGCATGTGATATAGTGATCAATGGTAATTGCTTTTCCGCGGATTTAATATTGCTCCCTATATTAGAATATGATGTCATTCTAGGAATGGATTGGCTGTCAAAGCATTACGCACAATTAGATTGTCACTCTAAGATAGTATTTTCCGTGAACGCAAGTGCATGTTGTCGTATACAAGTAATAAAGTAGTGAGTAGAGTATCGTTCCCTCGATGACTAATGTGCTAATTACCAATTTATTGGTTATTACTATTATTTGAATAACCGAAAAATTTGGGGTTGGACAATTATTAATAAATAGAGATTGCGATAAACTAAAATAAAAAAGAAAATCAATTATCCGATAAAAGGAGCTTCAAATAAGAGAAGTATCTAGGATCAAGAATTCACCGTGATTAATCCAAATTAATCTTGATTTATATAAGTTAGATAATTTCCCAATTAATTGAAAGCGAAGATTATCTAATTTAATCTAATGCCCCTTCCGAGGTCAGTATAATTTCCAACACGGACAATTCACTCTATTCATAGGTGCGTTATTTCGATGTTAGCCAAAAAGATCTATAATCTTCTAAATATCGAGCATCATAATTCGTATGAGTATATTCCAATCTCATAAAATAAAATGACTTTCTCCCAATTATCACTACTCACTTTCCTCTTCCGATTCAAGTTAAACAGCTAGAACAATTCAATCATCGGCCACACAATTGAAAGCATTAAGAACAACCGGGGAAAACTCAATGAAAAGGGGAAAATATCAATAATGTCAAATCAAGAGTTAATTAATCATAATCTCGGTGTCATCTCAATCCTAGAATTAGGGAATCTAGCCCGACATGCTAGAAAGCAACACAAAAATACATGAATTAAACATAAGGGTCAAGAATTTCAAACACGATTGAAGAAATCGTCCCCTTCTGTGCTCTTCCCTTCGTTCTCTTCCTCTGCTATGTTCTCTACTGCTAGGTATTCCACTCTCCTCTGATGCTCTTCTTTTTGTCCTTGTCCCGGCTTTTATAACCCTCTCATGCCTCCAAATCATGTCTAGAAAATTAGGTTTTGTCTGACTCCAAAACGGCCAAAATCACGAAGTATCATCAGGTTTCCCGCTGTTGCGGGCCGTGGCCTGGAGTAAGTGTGCCGCGGCCCTAATCACACCGCTGCCCAGTTCTAGGTGAAAATTCAGTACGGGCCGTGGCCCGTAGTAAGTGTGCCGTGGCCCCCGGTACAGATTATGCCGGCTGCTATGTGTTGTGTCTGCGACGCGGCCCAGCTTCGTGTGACACGTCCCTCCATAGAAAAATGTCATGTTTTTCTTCGTTCAAGCTTCATGAATCTAATTTCCTTCAAAACATGTAAACATAATGCATTAGGAGCTCATTTACGCAGAATTAAATCAAAATAGAGATAAATAATGACAATAAAGCGTACAAAAATAGCACGTAACAAATACCAGCAAACTTAAACATTTGCTTGTCCTCAAGCAAAAATCAACTCCAAACAAACTACAAGTATTGTGGACAATTGTGCAAATCCATAGCGCTCATCTTATTAATACTAACCTGAAAATATCAAAGAATAATACGAATATCGTACTAGTGAGTCACGTTACGGACAATGATTCCTCAAGGTAACCTTTTTTCGTGCTAATCTCAGCCCATGAAGATAGTCAAGGCTCAAAGATCAACAAACGTGAAATGAGCCGACTGACAATATGAATGGTGAGGTTATAATAAGCTAAATCGCCTAGTCCCACAGCCTTGTGACGTAAACATACGAAATGCAGCACAACTAATATGATTTCCATAATGACATTCCCCAGACAGCAATCCCTTCTTATTTAATAACTATTATGATTTTAGGAACAACGAGTTAACCACTAGGTTTCGACTCCCAGAATGTTTCATCGGAAGAGTCCTGGGGTGGATTTCCATTCTCATGTATTGGGGAACCGTTTGACGTAAAAGACACTCATGGGGCTTATGAATGCTTCTAGTTACTAAGTCTCCCTCTACAGTGGAGAAAAAACTTGAGTATCTTTTTTTTTTGGCACGTCCGATTCAAGGTTGCTGTTTTACACGAATTTAAACTACGGGTTACGTGAATACATCCGGTTACTTGGCTTCCTATCATAGGAGATGCTATTTTTATGAATAATTATTCTACATCTTACACATGTCTATTCAAGGTTGTTGTTTTACGCGAATGTAAACTACGGGTTACGTGAATACACCTGGTTACTAGACTTCCTATCCTAGAACATGCAAGGTTGTTCATATTTTTGGGAATTAAAACTGTCCGAACCAACGCCTAATCGTAGGTACTTAGTTTAATGCTTACAAGGCCAATGTCACTAGTCGACTAGCTAGGTGAATAGTGTAACCAAACATGAATACGGTGGTTCGTGTAATGCGAACACTACAAACACGTCTGTCTCATTTCCTGAATGCCAAGGATCCCTCAATGACGCAAAAACCAGACTCAAATGAGTACTCAAGTATAAAATGGCCTAAGGTGACTCGACTAGACTTATCCGGTTCTTCAAATAGAATTCAGAATTATATATCCAGTCTTATGAATGGCTGCACGACATACTCATGACATATTAACAATATCCAAAATACCAAAAAGGACAAGCAAGTGACAAAGATATCGAAATTCAAGCAAGACAAATTAAACAAGCTAACTACCCCCCACCCCCCACCCAAAACTTAAGATATTCATTGTCCTCAATGAACAAGTAAAGAATAGAAGACTCCCCTGGAAGAAGTGGAGATCATGGGGCGCGGGCATCCTCATCTGGTGAAGTTGATGGGGTTGGAGGCATGATCGGAGGCACGAATAGTCCATCTGGGAGGAGGATATGGCCAGTCACGAGCCATCATGAGTTCCTGGACTTGGATAGCTGAGAATCAAAGAAGAAATACAAGAAGAAGTATCGGTCCAGAGTTGTAACCTATGTCTTCTCAGTTCGCCCCCCTCACTTCTCAATTTTTACCTCTCGTCTGAAGTGCCACTCCTCACGGCTGGAGTTTAATATTTCCAATAGGGGCCGCGGCCCGTATGTCAGTGTGCCGTGGCCCACGGTACAGGAATAATTGCCTGCGGGTTTAGTTTAGGCGTGTTCCGGGGCCTTTACTTAGTGTGTCGCGGCTCAGCGCAGACGTGCCGCTGCCCGTAGTACAGAAAGTTAGGTATGGACTGGAGTCTATGCGTGTCGCGGCCCTTACTTAGTGTGTTGCTGCCCTAACTGGAAATTGGCCCTGGAGTGATTTCTGTGAAGATTATTCAACTGTATCCAAATAAAACAAGTGAGAACAACATAATATATCAAATATACCGGAAAACAAGACTCCTCTAATGGAATAAAAATATAAAAACAAAGAAAACTAAAAACTACTACTACTCGGTTGCCTCCCGAGAAGGGCTAAGTTTATCATCTTCAGTCGGACCTTTTGAAAATCAAGTTGCTTTTCGCAAACACCATTTGGACTCCGCAAAGTCCATCGAGCCATTATTATGTATTTTAAATTTTTGACCATTAGTTTTTAACCGTTCGACTTTTGGTTTAGACATCCAACGTTCTTTACGAAAATACTTGAACCATAGTAACTTCCCAAAACACCCATATTGCAAATTACTTGGAAAACATTTTACTTCCATCTTAGTTTTCATTTTAACGGACGAATTTACGGCGGCATCAGAATTTTTAATGGTGGTCGAACGGATGATGAAGATGACATGTCCAAATGCCTAAGATACGCAACTAGTTCTAAATTTTTCTTAGATGTTGGAGCAACTAAAACAGATTCTGAACATTCCAACAGAGAACTCTCTCGGTGTGTGTCTTTCACAAAAGCATCTAAGCTTTCAGTTTGAGAACATTTCTCGACATCGCTTGGATACGGGAGAGGTCAAAACACTTTTAATGTTACTTGTTCATCTTGAACCCGAAGCATCAATTCACCCTCCTTAACATCAATAAGGTTCTCCCAGTAGCTAAAAATGGTCTACCCAAAATAATTGGAATCTCATGATCTTCGTCCATATCGAGCACAATAAAATCAGCAGGGAAAATAAATTTATCAACCCTGACGAGGACATCTTCTATCACCCCTCTAGGATACTTGATAGATCTATCTGCTAGTTTTAAAGAGACCGTAGTAGGCTTGGCCTCCCCAATACCTAGTTTCTTGAAAATAGAGAGAGGCATAAGATTAATACTGGCGCCAAGATCACATAAAGCTCTAGCAAAGGACGAGTTTCCATTAGTGCAAGGTATAGTGAAGCTTCCTGGATCTTTCAATTTAGGTGGGAGCTTTTTCTGAAAAATAGCGCTGCACTCTTAAGTTAGTGCCACCATTTCATATTCTTCGAGCTTTCTTTTGTTAGATAAATTTTCCTTCATAAATTTCACATAGCTCAACATTTGTTCCAAATCGTCGGCAAATGGGATATTAATATGCAATTTATTGAAGACGTCAAGAAATTTAGAAAATTGCTTGTCTAACTTCTGCTTTTGCAGACGCTGTGGAAACGGGACTGGTGGCACATAAATAGGATGAGTGGTCAAGACTACTTTTGACTTGGGCTTTGAGGACATGGTGGTCTCTACGTGAGTAGGCTCCTCATCATTCACTTTCTCAATGGGAATGCTCTTTTCTTTGCTACTCTTGGACTGCTCGTGTAGTTTCTTTCCACTTTGTAACTTAATATCTTGCATATATTCTTTGGGATTCGTCTCGGTAGCACTTGGTAAGACACCTTGGGGTCTAGATGATAATAGATTTGCAATCTGCCCCATTTGAACCTCCAAGTTCCGAATAAAAGCGGAATGATTTTGTAGAGTTGTTTCAGTGCGAGTCATGAATTGACTCGTATTAGCCGCCATTTGAGCAAGTGCATCTTCTAAAGAGATATTTGGTGGTTGAGGGGGCTACTGTTGTGGCTGAGTGAATTGAGTTTGTGGAGGATTGTTCAACGCTTGTCCGTTCCTCCATGAAAGATTTGGATGATTTCGCCACCCTTGGTTGTAAGTGTTAGAATACGGGTTATTTTGATGATTTTCATTTCCCACAAATTGAGCTTGTTCCACCTGATATTGATCAAATGGATTCCCGACTTGACATTCAGCACTTGGATGAGAGCCGCTGCACCAATTACATGTTTCCGTGGTACCGATAGAAGGAGCGTGTGATAAAACTTGGATTTGTTGAGTTAAAGTTGCAACTTGAGCTGATAGCGTAGATATTAGATCATTGTCGGCAATTTCCGTAACTCGTTTCGGATTCACGCGCTCAGAAGGCCACTGATAAGCATTCGCAGTCATAGCTTCCAGTAATGAATACGATTCAGCCATAGTTTTGCCCATTAAAGCACCCCCAGCTGCTGCATCTACTAGAGTGCGTGTAGAAGCACTCAATCTGTTATAGATTGTTTGAATTTGCAGCCAATCCGGTAGGCCATGATGGGGGCATCTCCTTATCAAATCCTTATATCGCTCTCATTCCTCATGTAGCGACTCTATATCATACTGTCTGAAAGTAGTTATCTCATTTCTGAGTCTTGCTGTGTTCGCCGGTGGAAAGAACTTAGCCAGAAAACCTTGTGCTAACTCTTCCCAAGTTGTGATAGAGCCTGGTGGGAGTGAATTAACCAGAACTTGGCCTTGTCCCTTAGAGAAAATGGGAAAAGCCGTAGACGAATGGCATCATCAGTAACACCATTTTTCTTGAATGTGTCACAAATCTCGAGAAATGACGCAATATGAGCATTAGGGTCATCATTAGCCAAGCTGCAAAATTGTCTTGCTTGCACCATTTGAATGATAGATGGCTTGATTTCAAAATTGTTCGCTTGAATAGTCGGGCGCCAAATCCCCGAAAAATTAGCATTGATCTGTGGAAGTGCATAGTCACGGAGAGCTAATACTGGTTGAACCTGTTGATTCGCGTTATCATTCCCTTGATATCCAGTATTGTCTCACATGGTATCCGGAATAGATAACTCTCGTGTTTCCTTCCGATTTTTCCGAAGAGTGCGTTCGAGTTTGGTGTCCAAAGGAAATAACCTTTGTTACCAAATTTTCTTATACACTAAACGACCCCCTGAAAGGAAAACAAATGAAATCAAATTTACACAAAATTTAAAAATATTCAAATAAAGACTAGAAACACTGAAATTGATATTAGCAAAAATAATCAGTCCCCGACAATGGCGCCAAAAACTTGATACATATTTTTTGTGAACGCAAGTGCACGTTGTCATATACAAGTAATAAAGTAGTGAGTAGAGTATCGTTCCCTCGAGGACTAATGTGCTAATTACCAATTTATTGGTTATTCTTAGTTTCATTTGAACGACCGAAAAATTTGGGGTTGGACAATTATTAATAAATAGAGATTGCGATAAACTAAAATAAATAAGAAAATCAATTATCCGACAAAAGGAGTTTCAAATAAGAGAAGTATCTAGGATCAAGAATTCACCGTGATTAATCCAAATTAATCTTGATTTATATAAGTCAGATAATTTACCAATTAATTGAAAGCGAAGATTATCTAATTTAATCTAATGCCCCTTCCGAGGTCAGTAGAATTTTCCAACACGAACAATTCACTTTATTCCTAGGTGCGTTATTTCGATGTTAGCCAAAAAGATCTATAATCTTCTAAATATCGAGCTTCATAATTCTTATGAGTATATTCCTATCTCATAAGATAAAATGGGTTTATCCCAATTATCACTACTCACTTTCCTCTTCCGATTCAAGTTAAGCAGCTAGAACAATTCAATCATCGGCCACACAATTGAAAGCATTAAGAACAACCGGGGGAAACTCAATGAAAAAGGGAAAAATATGTAAAATCAAGAGTTAATTCATCATAATCTCAGTTTCATCTCAATCATAGAATTAGGGAATCTAACCCGACATGCTAGAAAGTAACACAAAAATACAAGAATTAAACATAAGGTTCAATAATTTCAAACACGATTGAAGAAATTGTCCCCTTCCGTGCTCTTGCCTTCGTTCTCTTCCCCTACTCTGTTCTCTGCTTCTAGGTATTCCATTCTCCTATGATGCTATTCTTTGTCCTTGTCCCGTCTTTTATAACCCTCTCATGCCTCCAAATCGCGTCTAGAAATTTAGGTTTTTTCTGACTCCAAAATGGCCAAAATCACGAAGTATCATCAGGTTTCCCGCTGCTGCGGGCCGCGGCCCTAATCACACCGCTGCCCAGTTCTGGGCGAAAATTCAGTACAGGCCGCAGCCCGTACTAAGTGTGTCGTGGCCCTCGGTACAAATCGTTCCAATTGCTATGTGTTGTGTCTGCGACGCGGCCCAGCTTCGTGTGACGCGTACCTCTACAGAAAAATGTCATTTTTGGCCTGTTTTTCTTCGTTCAAGCTTTAGGACTCTAATTTCCTTCAAAACATGTAAATATAATATATTAGGAGCTCATTTATGCAAAATTAAATCAAAATAGAGATAAAATAATGACAATAAAGCATACAAAAATAGCACGTAACAGGTACTAGTCAATTAACTGATAGAGTGCACAATGCATGTGATATAGTGATCAGTGGTAACTGCTTTTACGCGGATTTAATATTGCTTCCTATATTAGAATATGATGTCATTCTAGGAATGGATTGGCTGTTAAAGCATTACGCACAATTAGATTGTCACTCTAAGATAGTTAGGTTTTGCGAACCTAACAAACCAGTAGTGGAACTGGTTGGGAATGCGAGAGTAATCCTAGCACCTATTATATCAGCCGCCAAAGCTAGAAAGGTTGTTGCCAAAGGGGCAACAGGGTTTTTAGCTTTCATTATCAACAAACCCAATAGTAAGACGGGTACAGAAACCATACGAGTGGTATCCGAATGCCCTGACGTATTTTCTGAAGAACTAACCTCCTTGCCACCAGATATAGAGGTTGAGTTCAATATTGAGATCATGCTCGGGAAGGCACCCATAGCAAAAGCACCATACCGAATGGCACCATTGGAGATACAAGAGTTGAATATACAACTACAGAAATTACTCGATATGGGATTTGTTTAACCCAGTGTGGGGAGCTCCAGTACTGTTTGTTAGGAAGAAGGATGGGACATTGAGACTGCATAGATTACCGCGAACTCAACAACATCACCATTAAGTATAAGTATCATCTTCCAAGGATAGATGAACTCTTTGATCAACTTCAAGGAGCCAAGGTATACTCCAAATTCGATCTTCAACAATGATACTACTAGTTGAAGATTAAAAATGAAGATGTTCCTAAAACTGCATTCCAAAATAGATATGGCCACTAAGTGATGCCTTTTGTACTCACGAATGCTCCTGCAGCATTTATCGATTTAATGCACAGAGTATTTCAACCGTATCTCTACCGGTTCGTAGTGATCTTTATTTATGACATACTCGTGTACTCCAAATCGTGAAAATATCATGAGGAACACCTAAGACTAGTGTTAGAAGAACTAAGGCGTCACAAGTTGTATGCCAAGTATAGCAAATGCGAATTCTGGTTTAGTGAAGTGGCGGTTTTGGATCACATTGTCTTTGGAGAAGGAATTATGGTGGATCCATCTAAGATTGAAGCTATTCTGGATTGGAAGAGACTAGAAAATGTCACTGAGCTCAAAAGCTTTCTTGGACTTACGGGTTACTATCGTAAATTCATCAAGGACTTCTAGAAGATAGCGAGACCTCTCACCCGACTAACCCAAAAACAAGTCAAATTTGAATGGTCGGATAATTGCGAAGTGAGTTTTCAAGAACTCAAGAAGAGGCTTACTAATGCACCAATACTGAAACTTCCAAAAGGAACCTATGGATTTATCGTGTATAGAGATGCCTCGAAGGAAGGCCTTGGTGCAGTACTAATGCAAAATGGAAAGGTAATTGCGTATGCTTCCAGGAAACTCAAAATGCACAAGAGAAACTATCCAACGCACAACCGTGGGCTTGCAGCAATAGTTTTTTCCTTAAAGAAATGGCGATACCATTTGTACGGTGCTGAATTCATAGTGTTTACGGACCATAAAAGTCTCAAGTACCTATTTTCTCAAAAGGAACTTAACCTCCGACAGAGAAGATAGGTATAAATTTTAGAAGATCACCGTTGTGAGATTCAGCATCATCTAGGAAAAACAAATGTCTTGGCTGATGCCTTAAGTATGAAGGCTAGGGTGGCCCGACTAATGGTCTGAGAATGGCAAGCTCTTGAGGAACCAAGCTGCCTGAAACCCATTTATGAAGGTACTCGCTTGGTCTGCGCCAACCTTACAGTTAAACCAAAATTAATAGACGATATTCGAGTAGCTCAAGAGAATGATTCAAAACTTCAAGAATTGAAGGAAAAGATCAATAGGGGCGAGAGACCCAAGTTTACAATTTCTGAGGACGAAATGGTACGCTTTAAAGAATGAATATGTGTACCTCATGATGAGAAGCTCAGGGGAAAAATTTCCGACGAAGCCCATTGTTTAAGGTATATGGTAAACCCAGGAGGTAACAAGATGTATCGAGACCTGAAGAAACATTTTTGGTGGGTAAACATGAGAAATCAAGTAGCTGAATTCGTGGCACGATGTCTCACATGTCAGAGAGTCAAGGCTGGACATTAGCGACCTCAGGACTACTGCAACCATTATAAGTCCCAGAATCCGTGAAGTCTGAACATTAGCGAGACTCCGTATATACCAATCGTATAAGCACCAACAAACACTGCACCACGTATCGATTCTGAGACTTTTACACCAACTCAGGATTTGCCTCGTCGTAGTGGGAGGGTTGTTTGTTAACCGAAATGATTCATAAGCGTGGGACAGTCTTCAGACTCAATCCCAGACGAAGATGAATTAGATCCCTGGACTTACAAGGAAGCAATCCAAGATAAAAATGCTGACTCCTGGCAAGTAGCAATGGAATCAGAAATGGGATCTATGGATTCCAATCAAGTGTGGAAGATAGTCGAACTAGCTGATGGAGTACAAGCCATTGGAAGTAAGTGGGTCTACAAGCGAAAGAAAGGAGGTGACAGGAAGGTTGAAACCTTCAAAGCAAGGCTTGTAGAGAAAGGTTACACTCAGAAAGAGGGTATCAATTATGATGAAACCTTTTTGCCGGTAACCATGCTTAACTCAATCCGGATTCTTTTCACCGGTATCAATTTGGATCTGGAGATTTGGTAAATGGATGTCAAGACTGCATTATTGAATAGAAGTCAAGACAACTAAATCTACATGCGCCAACCAGAGGGATTCATTGCTAAAGGAGAAGAGCACTTAGTGTGCAAGCTTAAGAGATCCATTTATGGACTTAAGCAGGCATCTAGATCTTGGAACACTCGATTTGACGAGGTAGTCCAATCATATAGATTCGTCCTATGTTCGAGTGAGAGTTGTGTGTATAAGCAACGCGATGGAAACATGTTAGTGTTTCTTGTACTGTATGTAGATGATATCCTTCTAATTGGAAACAACGTGAAGGAGTTGTGTTTCACCTGTTTTTGGTCGTAATATGAATATGTTTAAGGGTGCATTTTGGATAGTTTTTAACTTGGACCGTATTATTTTAAAGTAAAAAATGCACTAATCTTCTCGATAAAGTGTCGGTGCAAGTGCAGGTTTTGTTTCAAACACATAGGTCATTTGTTTGGAATCGGAGAGTTGGACAATACTTCGAGCCGGAAGCAGCTCAGCCAGAGCGGTCGCTTGGACAAATAGACCACTTTTGTGTGTATGGCAGAAACCAAAGAGAGTGATCTCTCTCCTAAAGTGGTCGCTTATGGTGACACAAGTCGAAAGAGAGTGATCGCTCTCCTGAAGCTGTCGCTTATGCTCAGACCAAGTTAGGGACTGAGACCAAAGAGAGTGATCGCTCTCCTGAAGCAGTCGCTAATGCTACAAACTAAGTTAGGGACATAAGACGACAGAGACACCGCTTTATCTAAGCGGTCACTGAGCTGAAGGTGGTGCAAAACTGCTATAAATATGTGACGAGATAGACTTATTTGAGAATCTACATCGTGACAGCTACATCGCGAAAAACATATAAACCCTTTTGTTTTCCAGATTGTACTACTAGTTTCTCATAGACCATTAAATATCTTTCAATTACTAATTGTTCGTACATATTTATGACGATCTCCACCATGGATTCAGTTCAAGTTCAGTTTCTTTTCATTCATGTTGTGAGTTATTGCTTTTCTCTTTTATTATATTTATGACCGTGGTTTATTTGTGTTCTTAGATTGGGGTATAATTTTCCATCTAGATTAATTCGCCATTCAGTTCTCTTAGTTAAACAACAACCAAACCCTATTTTTATTGCTTTCATTTTCTTTTCTTTTTGGCAATACGAACAATTACCCTGTTAAGCTTTCCTTGATTATACGACTTGGGTTAAGTTATTAATTCTATTACGAACACGTTTAATTGCGTGCAATATAGTATTATTGGGTTGCACAAATTTGGCGTCATTGCCGGGGAAAGCTTTAGGCGATTATTTGTGTTGCAATATTTTCCTTGTTAGTTTTCTTTTTGTTTGGTTATTTTTTTCCCTTCGGTGCATGTAATCCGTTTGCTAGTGTTGTGTAAGCAAGGTTGCAGAAGTCAGAAAAAAAATTAACGTCGTGCATTAATAACATCAACTAGAGGAGTATAATTCTGGAAAAAGCTAAGGAGGTAACCGAACTGAGCCCGAACAAAGAAGCTTTGTTTGGGAGATTTTTTAGTAATCAATCAGACGAATTTGTGAGTGATTCTTCAGAAGAAGTTGTAGTTGTCAAGATGGCGTAGAAAGTGATGGGAGATTTTTCTCGACCTACTTTTGAGACAACTGCTTCAGCTATTACCCTACCCATTACAGCAAAGAACTATAAGCTCAAGCGCAACCATCTGAATCTGCTGCCGTCATACTTTGGGATGGCAAATGAGGATGCTCTTCAATTCATTCGAGAATTCTGTACTGTGGTCCAATACTTTCCTCTTCGGGAAATTACTGAGGATCAACTAAAGCTGAAATGTTTTTCTCACACTCTGAAGGACAAAGCCAAATCGTGGTACCTATCATTGCCACCAAATTCTCTGACTACTTGGAAGGATGTTTGTGAGAAGTTCATGCTGAAGTATTATCCAAACCACAATACACATGAAGTGAGGACAAAAATCATGAACTTCACTCAAGATGGAGATGAACTCTTCCACGTGGCATGGGAAAGGTTTAGAGAGATGCTTCAACAATGTCCTCATCATTAGATGGCGCCAGAGATGCTTTGGCAATTTTTCTATGACGGGCTACAGCAGACCTCTCAATTTATGGTGGATAGCAACGCTAAAGGGAACATAGCAGTAAAGACTGCTGACCAACTGAAGGATATTTTCGATACCCTGCCAGCTAGTTTGCAGTAGAAATATACCAGCACATGATGTGTTGAAGTGAGTGCAGTTTTCGAGAGCCCGGATATGAAAAATAGTTAGCCAACATGATGAGAGAGCTACAAGAATTAAAGATGAGCAAATATATTGCCCATCCACCTCGACGGGAACCTGTTAGACAAGAGATATTTGCTGAGTCATGCGGCATTTGTGGCGAAATAGGACACCATCCTGACGAATGTCAAAGAATGGGGGAGCTGACATATGAAGGAGGAGCCAAAGTTTATGCTGCCTAAGGATATCCTCCAGGACAACAATTCGCGCAAGGGCAAGGATTCAATCAGAACTAACGACAATGGAACTCAGGATGGCAAAATCAGTCCGACTCTGGATGGAACAATCAGAGCCAAGGGTAGCGATTTATGTGAAATTTTCAAACCGACATCCTCAACAGCAGTTCAATCAGTATCAGCCCCAGCAGCAGTGGTACCCACAGTAACAACCAAGCTTCAATTCTCCATAGACTAGTACCCGACTCAGAAAAATCAATTCCAGCAAGGACCGCAACAACAATTCCAACATCATCCGCCGCCGCCTGCTCAAAGGTATCCTTCGGATGATAGTTTCAATGCATTCATGCAAGAGGAAAAGCAGGCGAGAGAAACTCAAGATGCTACCATCAAGCATCTTGAAACAACTGAGGGACAGATATCTGGAGCGGTTAATCAGATGCAGCAGCAGACTGGGAAAATTCCGAGTTAAGGCCAACGACCGCATCAAGCTGAAGCTGTTAATATAATGAGGAGTGGAAATACTATCGATAACAATGTGGGAGATACGCCTGTAACAGAAACACTACCTGGAGTTGGAAGTAAAAGGAGCTGCCTGAGATCAGATTGCACAAGGCTGAGAAATCTTACCGTCTACTGGTACATTATCCTAGCAGATTGAAGAATGATATGCAAGATCAACAGTTCTTAGAGTTTTACAAGATGCTGTCAAAAGTGAATGTGTATTTACGACTGTTGGAAGGGATTAGAAATGTCACTGCATACGTGAAGTTCTTCAAGGATTTAGCATCGAAGAAGAGGAGATTTGAGGAGAACGAAAAAATTCTGGTTTCTGAGAGTGCTAACTCGTCATGCAACGGTCTCTTCCTCTAAAGCAGCGAGATCCTGGAAGTTTTGTGATCAATATTGACATAGGAAATGGAAAATAAGCTTCTAGGATGTTAGATTTGGGAGTCGGGATCAATCTGATGCCGTACTCCATTTTTAAGCAGTTGGAGTTTGGAGAATTGAAGCCGACCAGGATGTGCTTGCACCTATCTGATCGATCCATTCTACACCCTCGAGGTGTTGTTGAAGACATTTTGGTCCGAGTTGTAACGTTGATAGTGCCCGTGGACTTCGTGGTACTTGAGATTGGAGATGTTTAAGAGGATGGAAGAGAGCACACATTACTGCTAAGAAGACCATTCATGGCTACTGCCAACACCTTGATCGATGTAAAAATTGGGATAACCAAGATGTTGGTGTTGGGGGAGATAGTCTCCTCTAATATGCATGCCAATAGAGCAATTCCTTCAGTCAACAGCATCGACAACTGTTCGTACATAGATGCCATGAAACTCTTATTGAGGCGTGTTTTGTTGAAGAAAAGTAGTTCGAAGAAGCTTTTGAGGGATCTTCAGACTTGGAGGAGCGTCTCAGAGAGGAAGCGGCTATGGAGGGACTGTTGCCCACTAATTTACCCATTGAAGAGCCGTTGGTAATTGAGACTCACAAGGATGAAAAGGAAGTCAAACTCGATCTCAAAGAATTGCCTTTGAATATGAAGTATGTGTTTCTTGAAAAAAAAGGGAAGAAGCCAGTCATCATATCTTCCGAGCTCAATGCAGAAGAAGAGGCATTAGTCTAGGTACTTAAGAAATTTAAGGCATCTTTCGGATGGAGTTTATCCGATATTAAGGGCATAAGTCCTACCACTTGTATGCATCGGGTTAACCTTAAAGAAGGAGCCACCTCGTAGGGAGATGGTCAAAGGAGGCTGAAGCCCATGCTGATGGAGGTAGTGAGAAAAGAGGTCTACATATTACTAGCAGTTCTCTTGTTCAACTCCAGACTCAAGATATTTCCCGAAAAACTTAAATCTCATTAGAGTGGTCCATTCGTTATTGAGGAGGTTCTTCCATTTGGAACCCTCTGACTATTAAATGAGGAGACAAATGAGTCCTTTCCGGTGAATGGGCATCGTGTGAATCCATACATAGAAGGGAAGTCAAAGCTCAATTGGTGGAGTCATTATGGATCATCAATCCAGAATTCTGAAGATTAATCTGTAGTCAAGCTAATGATGTTAAACAAGCGCTGTGTCGGAGGCAACCCACAAGTTGGTGTTGTAGTTAGTTTAATTTTCGTACGTTTCCCTTTTGTTGTTTTTGTTTTGTGCTTCGTTGGGTGTTTTTGTGTTTGTTTTGCAGAAGACTAATTGGTCCGTAAGAAATTGGGAACAGTAGGTAGGGAAAACAGCTGCTCAATCAAAGCGGGGTGTCACGGGGTTGGGTTTTGAGCACTCGAAAGCTCTTCGGACCCGTGCGGCACTAGACTAGAATTGCCTCGATCTAGCTAGTAAGCCTAACTCACTCGGTTGCTAAGTGTATAAGAAGGGGTTAACACTTGGGAGTTGAGAGAAAACTTCACTATTTCACAAACTTTACAAGTATACAAGAATGTTGAGTCTTTGAGGGTTGGGAGCAAATGAGCCACTCCTCACCTATTTATACAACTCCTAAGAACCTAAAACCTTCTACTCCACCTCCTCATTTGGAGGGTTCTAGACCTATCTACATCATACCAATTCTAGAACCTATCTCTAGAATCATCCACACAAGTCTACATACAATCATTACAAACACATTCTAGAGTATTCTACAAGTACAATCATCTAGAATACTCTATATCATTCCAGCACTTCATCATTCTAGGAGTTTCCTAGAGGCTTCTCTTCCATCCCGGGCGCTCGGCCCGTCTCTGTCCATCTCGGCCCGCATCGGCCCGTCACGGCCCGTACCGGCCCGACTTGGCCCGACCATCTGGGTCCATCTATGCAATGTTCTAGACTTTTCCCGAACCTCCTGGACCAAGCCGGTCCGCTTCTAGCTGCTTTCGGTCGAGTCTTCCCTGCTGAGTGACTCCTCAGCTTTTCAATATCCGCTGCCCCCACAAGGCTTTTTCTGTAACACCCCAAACTAGGCGGATATTACAGTGCCGTGGACCCCCGACTGGGACCCACCAGGCGAATGAAAATGAATGAATTACACAGGTAAATGTAGTACCGAACCACATTACAACATCAATTACTCCGATGAGGAGTTTTATACAACACACCCAGGATAAAATAGAATACATGTGTATTTTATGTGACGATAAAATACACAACACTGAATGAAATGAGCATTCAAACGGAATGTCTGCAGCGGAATAAATAAAGGAAACACAAATGACTGAATAAATGATCGAAAGGCATCGGGCCCCTACTAGTATCACTGGGACTCGTCGCCGTCAACATGCTCTTCCCGTGCCTTTGCCTTGCCGTGACTAAAACAAAATCCCCAACGGGCCGCCATACGTAACAACAATCCTCAAGAGTTGAAATTACACAATCATGAATTAATCAAGTGATGAAATATTCTTAATTATGAATTACGCGAAGAGGAGCATCATAGTACGCCCGTAATGTCACGTGCAAGTGTACAAGACGAATGACCGACACACCCGTCCTTGTACCTAATTAGTCTCACGGAGGTAAGCGTTACCGTGTGCACGGTCCGATGTATCGGTGAACCCAATACATGACCATCATGTGCCCGACTAAAAATTCCACACACCACACCCGCCACGCAATATGAACCGGAAGGTCACATGAGCGAGAATGACCATGATGAACACCAATGAATAATAATTAGACAAGGCCAAGATGACTCACCGAAATGAAAGTAATAGTGACGTGATTGACAAACCAATGAAAAGATTTGGAACCGCTGCTTCCTCGTGGATCAAAATGATTATTCGACACTTACAAGTCTCAAAATGATTAATATTATGATGAATGAATTATGATTATGAGCAATCAACAACAAAAGGAATGAGTATCCTTTTAACCGAGTAAGATTCAACTTACACAATACCGATGAAGAATGTCCGTCCACGAACAACGTCCTAACCAAGATACCGATCGCTCGAACAACCTTGAACAACAATAATTACCAACAATCGTTCAATACGCGTATCAAACCACAAAACACGACTAACCCAAAGGTCGAAACAACGATAATCAAACTCATAGGCATTCCAACGAATACATAACCGACCGCACAACTTCGGAAATATCCAATCCCGAATATGTCGAAACCCACACCAAAATGAGTATTTCGAACTAACAAAACACTTCAATGATATCAATAATCCATTAGGAATCCATAATTCATGATTATAACGACATCAATCGGAAAATCCCCAATTAACCGAAGTCAACCCCAAGGGTTCTTGAAAACAATTCCGAAAATAACCATTAAATCCGTAGGAATATATTTATCCAAGTAGATAATCCATAACTTAACATATCCCAATGATAATCCAAGCTTACACGAAGAAATCGGAAGGAAAACCCAAAATCCGAAATTCTAGATACAATATATTAATACCTTTGATTCTACGTTTCTGAGATGATGAAGTGATGATTAATTCAACTCAAAGACTTGAAGATGATGATTGATGATTACACCTCGAAGAATCCTCTGGATCGCTCGGAATCGCCCAAAATACCGAAGGAATGAAATGAGATGAAAAATGACGAACTCGACTAAACTGTCCAATTTATACTACCAGAAGGTTAGCGTGCGCTAGCTCCTTGTGCATAGCGTGCGCTAACGAGTAATTGGGTAGTCCAAGACCCACTGTCCGAACACGGTAGCGCGCTACGTACCTTTTTGTAGCGTGCGCTACGGCCATACTACTAGCGTGCGCTAATATCCATTGTTAGCGTGCGCTAGCGAAATATTTGACGCCCGATCGAGTCCGTAAAACCATCTCGCCTCTCGATCTAACCTCGATAGCGTGCGCTACAACCATTATTTAGCGTGCGCTAACATATTGGTTGCGACGCTAACAACAATGCCTAGCGTGCGCTATGAATAAACCGGTGCGCAAAGTAGCCATCGGACTCAACTCCGATCCGCCTAGCGCGCGCTACTCCACACACATAGCGTGCGCTACTACGACCCGTTAGCGCGCGCTACTTACCACTCGTAGCGTGCGCTACAATTATTCTCACCTGCAGTCCAGTACCTTCTGGACTGCAGCCAAGGTAGCCTTAGCGTGCGCTAAAGCCGAGCGGTAGCGTGCGCTACCTATACCCAATTAGCGTACGCTAAAAGGAGTATGTAGCGTGTGCTACTCCTCAAGCACAGCTTGCAACGAAAATGACAATGATGATAAACACGGCACGAAACTCCAATCAGATTAGTGATGAATGACGATTGATACACGATACGATAACTCTAAATGATGAATACCATGACTGAATATGAGTGACAAATGATCAATGATGAATGAAATTACTGAGTATCAATTACTGAATGATAAATACTGAATGATAATTACTGAATTACAACTGGGTATTACATACACCCCCCCTTAAAAAAGTTTCGTCCCCGAAACTAAGGGTCAAACAACTCGGGATAACTCTCCCGCATACTATCCTCGGTTTCCCAAGTAGCCTCTTCGACTCCGTGTCTAGACCACTGAATTTTAACCAAAGGAATCGTCTTATTCCTCAACTGCTTGATTCGCCGCTCTAAAACTCGTATAGGACGCTCCTCATATGAATGATCGTCGGCGATCTCGATTTCGTCGAACTGCAGTATGTGACTCGGGTCGGCAACATACTTCCGCAACTGAGAGACATGACACACATTATGAATTCGGCTCAACGCCGGAGGTAAAGCCAAACGATAAGCTAACTCGCCCACTCGATCCAAAATCTCAAACGGTCCAATGAATCTCGGACTCAACTTTCCCCTCTTCCCAAAACGGAAGATACCACGACTCGGGGATACCTTGACCAACACATGGTCACCAACCTCGAACTCTAATGGTCGATTTACGGTTATCTCAGATATGATTTACGCCGACTCGAGCGGTCAACAAACGACTCCTGATCAAAGCTACCTTCTCACGGGCGGCTATAAGCATATCGGGCTCGGTGTCGATTGATTCTGATAAGTCGTCCCAACACAACGGAGATCGACAACGACGACCATACAAGGCCTCGTAAGGTGCCATCTTGATCGAAGCATGCCAACTATTATTATACGTGAACTCGATCAATGGTAGTTGGGCTTCCCAATCGTTTCCAATCGAGGACGCATGCCCTCAACATGTCCTCTAATGTCCGAATGGTCCTCTCGATTGTCCGTTGACCGAGGATGAAAAGCGGTGCGAGATTGAGTGAGTTCCCATAGCACGATGAACTGATTTCCAAAAATGCGACACAAACCGTCCGTCACGATCGGAAACGATACTTTTAGGAGTACCGTGAGTCGACTATCTCTTTGATGAACAGTTGAGCAAGTCTCTCGGGACCCCACGTTTCCTTGATCTCAAGGAAATGAGCTGATTTGGTTAAGCGGTCCACGATCACCCAGATCGTGTTCATGCCACGACGACTCGTCGGCAAACTCGTGATGAAATCCATAGAAATGTCTTCCCACTTCCATTCGGGAATAGGAAGAGGTTTCAGCATACCCACGGCCGCCGATGTTCAATCTTAACTTGTTGTGAGTTAAGCATCTCGAAACAAATTCTGCGACTTCTCGCTTCATATTACTCCACCGGTAATTTTGTTTCAAGTCCTTGTACATCTTGCTAGACCGGATGGACGGAATAAGGGGTAGCATGAGCTTCTTTCAAAATCGAGTTTTTCAACTCGTCATTTGCCGGTACGCACAACCGATTCTTAAACCTCAAAAGTCCATCCTCGTGGACCACAAATCCAGGGGCTTTCCCCTGAGCCACATCCTCTCGGATGCGCAACAATGATGGGTCCGAACCCTGATTCTCTCGAATTGTCTCCTCTAGTGACGATGAAAACTCTATCATACAAAGCCGCCTCGAACTCGCCGGCTGCACTCGATCTCGGGTCTAAGGAATTCCTGCTGAAGCTCCTTCTGAACTGTTAAACGGGCAAGCATCTGCTCCTGAACGGACTTACGACTCAAGGCGTCGGCGACGACGTTCGCCTTGCCCGGGTGATAGAGGATCTCGATATCATAATCTTTGATTAATTCCAACCACCGTCTCTGACGCATATTTAACTCCTTCTGAGTAAATATATACTTTAAACTTTTATGATCGGTGAATATCTGACAAGTGACGCCATAAAGGTAATGACGCCAAATCTTCAAAGCGAACACCACGGCTGCTAGCTCAAGGTCGTGGGTCGGATAATTAATCTCGTAAGGTCTCAATTGCCGTGAAGCATAGGCAATAACCTTCCCGTTCTGCATGAGCACACATCCGAGACCCTGTCCGGACGCATCACTATAGACCACAAATCCTTCCGTCCCCTGCGGTAAGGAAAGTACAGGTGCTGACATTAACCGGCTCTTGAGTTCCTCAAAACTCCGTTGACACGCGTCGGACCACGTGTATTTCTTATCCTTCCTCAAAAGGTTCGTTAAGGGTTGAGCGATTCTAGAAAATCCTTCTACAAATCGCCGATAATAACCCGCTAATCCGAGGAAACTTCGGATTTCCTTAACGTTCTTCGGAGGTAGCCAAACTCGAATAGCCTCCGTCTTCTGAGGATCGACACGAACTCCGTCTGATGAAATTACATGTCCGAGAAAAGTCACTTCGGACATCCAGAACTCACATTTAGAAAACTTCCCATAAAGTTGTTCTCGTCTCAACACGTCGAGCACTTGATGAAGGTGAAACTCGTGCTCCTCCCGGTCACGAGAATAAATCAAAATGTCATCGATGAAGACAACAACAAACCGATCCAAAAAGTCGATGAAGACCCGATTCATTAACTCCATGAATACCGCAGGTGCATTAGTCAATCCGAACGGCATAACCACAAACTCATAATGACCATAGCGTGTTCGAAACGCCGTCCTCGCGATATCCGACTCTCGGATCCGCAACTGATGATATCCAGACCTTAGGTCGATCTTGGAGAATACTGAAGCTCCCTGAAGTTGATCTAAGAGATCATCAATACGGGGTAAGGGATACTTATTCTTGATCGTCACCCTGTTCAACTCCCGATAATCAATACATAAGCGGAATGAACCATCCTTCTTCTTGACAAATAACACTGGTGCTCCCCACGGGGACGCACTCGGTCGAATATAACCCTTCTCGAACAACTCTTCAAGTTGGTTCTTTAATTCCTGCATTTCGGTCGGGGCCATCCGGTACGGTGCCTTCGATATCGGGGACGTACCGTGCTCCAACTCAATCGTGAATTCCACATCCCTGTGGAGGCAAACCGTAACTCGTCTGCGGAAAACATCGGCATATTCCCTCACCACCGGAATATCCGTTAACATTATCGATGACTTCTCGGTTTTGGCCATATAGCACCAATAACCGACACATCCCCGATTGAGTAACCTCGCTTTCATTGAATTAATGACCTTACGAGCAGTAGGGATTACCTCCTGAAACACACATTCAACTCCATAAATGCGAAATGATAGTGACCATACGCTTACGGACATTAATGATGGCATCATGACGATCCATCCAATCAATACCCAAGATGACGTCGTCCCTCGGCAAATCTACCACGATTAGGTCCGCCGCCATACACGACCATGAAATCAATCGACAATCAATCTCACGATTACGATAATTCGTCTACCATCGGGTAGTCCAATGACATAAGGCTCACAACTAGTAGCACTACCTGCACGTAGTCTACTCAAACATGACTCGGAAATGAATGAATGCGATGCACCAAGATCGAAAAGAGTACACACAAAGTTGAGATAGAATATCGAGTGTACCGAGATCATTCGGGCCTCTCGGATCATCGGTCTTCTTCATCTCATAAATCCGGGGCTTGCTAGTCCCGCACCGGACGCTCCCGTCTGCTGGCTAAAAGCTCCACCTTTAGTCGCTCCCGTCGTTTTAAACGACGCTGATTGAGTGGCCTGATTCTGCACGGCTGACTGCTTAGGGGCCTGAGATGACGTCTGAGTAGGTTTGGAGTCCCTACGGCAAAAACGAGCCTTATGTCCCACAATTCCACAGTTATGACACGTGACAGACTGTCTCGGACACTTGGTGCTGACATGACCAAGATCCCCACAGTTGTAACAGGTGATGGCCGAATTGGCCGCGCGAGACTGAGATTCCGCGGGTTTAGACGACACCGAAGGTCGCTCAGAAAAAGCAGAGCCCGCACGGGGTTTCTTGAAGGTTGTCTGACCGCCTTCAGACTGATTACGATTCTTCGATTTCTTGCTAGCAGATTTAAGGTTGCCGCTTAGCAATTTCCTTAGCGAAGCTCATAAGTGAGAGCCTTCTCAATGAACTCGCCAACGTGGTGCGCTTATGATTAAATCGAAGTCTCATACGGGGTTTCAGCCTCTTGTCAAATACTTGATCTTGTCCGCTTCGAGTGAATGATAGATGAGGCGAACGGAAGAAGTTCTGAAATTTTTGGCGATGGCGAGAACATCATCATCCGCCGAAAGGTCGGGAGTGAGCAATTCGATAGCTTGGCCTCTCCGAGTGGGGCCGGATAATACCTCTCCATCATGAGAGTCTTGAACTGATCCCAAGTACAAGATCCTTCGGTGGGCTTCAACGACAACCACCAAGAATGTGCGCTCTTACCAAGGTAGTAAGCCGCAACAGAAACTTTGTGTCCTCGGGACACTCTACCATAGCAAACGACTTCTCGAAATGCTCGAGCCAATGAATGATATCTGCTGCATTTGACGAGCCCTCAAAAGTAGGTGGCCTCCGCGAGAGATATCGCCGATGATGTTACTCACATTCCTCTCTTGCCTGCGAGGTGGCGGCGGAGGAGCTGCCGATTCGATTGACGGAGTTATGCATCGTCTCCATCAATCGAGCCATCCGAGTCATTTGGGCCATCATGCCCGCATAAATGCGAGTGGATCAACCCGGACACCCTCTCGACCGAGCCGTGTCCCGGTACGACTCCCGATAATGAATGATCGCGTGTGTGAATGAGTGGCGCTGCCGCTCGATGAATTAGCATTATTCCTCGTGTTTGCACGTGTATTCACACGAGCTCTCGGGATTCGGCCCGCTCCACGGCCTCGTCCTCCACGTCCTCTGCCAGCCCTTTCCATACTGAAGTGGAAAGTCATATGATGATTATATGTCTCGCATGAGTATCACATTATGATTATATTATGAAATGATGAAAATGAGCATACGCGCTCAAATACAGCGATTACATGAATGATTA